>OW240914.1:265226098-265670657 GCA_933207985.1 Pelobates cultripes
AAAATTCGGAATTTTTAACCTCTCTCAAAAAGTTTTAACCTCTACCCAGATTCTAGTTTTAAGTAAAGGTCTTAAATATGCTCCCACTAACTCTTTCAAACCCTTTCAAGCATTTCTGGACATAAACAAATTCGTTAGGAAAGCCACTATAAAAAGATTTTTCACTCAACATAATAATGTCTCCACTGTACCAAATCCAGTTCCGCAAATTCAGAATTCAGATACCTCTACCGAATGTCCCCCCACACATACTGTTTTAAAAAATCCCTCTAAATTTTATCCTTCTAATTTCAAATCAGGGCCCATAGAAGTCTTTGAAAAATTGGTCCTAAATGACTTCGAAAAGATCAAACACAAGAAGTATGACTCACAGAACCTTACTCAGAAGGAATGGAGAGCCCTAAAGGAACTCCAAAAAGACGATGAAATTGTTATCAAACCCGCCGACAAAGGTGGACTCTTAGTCATTTTATCCAAATCCATGTACATAAAAGAAGCCAATCGTCAACTTAACGACTCGGAGATATATAATAAATTATCCTCCGACCCCACCTCCAACATTAAAGAGACTTTAAATGAATTCCTACAAAAAGGATTGGATAAGGGTATTTTAACCAAACAAGAATTTGACTACCTTAATATCCTTTATCCCAAAATTCCAGTAATTTATTTTCTCCCCAAAATACATAAAAATGCAACAGAACCCCCTGGAAGACCCATAGTATCTGGTATCAATTCTGTTTTATCTAATCTTTCCGAATATATTGATATTTTATTACAACCTTTTGTCAAAGAAACTAAGTCATATTTGAAAGATTCTCTTACTCTTTTATCTTTTTTAAGTGATTTTAATTGGTGCCATGATTACATGTTAGTAACTTGTGATGTGCAATCATTGTACACCATAATTCCCCACAATATTGGTTGCCAAGCAGTTGAAAGGATTTTAAGACAAAGTGGTTTAATACCAAATTCTCAAATAGATTTTATTATACAAGGTATCAACATCATACTCACCAACAACTACTTCTGGTTCTTTGATTCATTTTATATACAAAAGAAGGGTACAGCTATGGGAACCAGGTTTGCCCCCAGCTATGCCAACCTCTTCATGGCAGACTGGGAGTCTTCTGCCGTCTGGGGTGATCACGGCTGGCGGGCAAACCTGGTCTCATACTTTCGCTACACTGATGATTTGTTTTTTATTTGGCAAGGCTCTGATACGTCTCTTAAATTGTTTTTAGATCACTTAAACACCAACGATAGAGGTATTGTTCTAACATCAGATTTTAGTAATGTGTCAGTCAACTTTCTAGATTTAAATATTTTTATTCAAGATGGAAGTATTCGAACTAAAACTTTTTTTTAAAGAGGTCTGCACCAATACAATAATAGACCAAACAAGCTGTCATTATAAACCTTGGTTGGATGGCATCCCAAAAAGCCAATTTCTCCGCCTCCACCGTAATTGTTCAACAACTGCCGATTTTGATGCTCAGTCTACCTCATTAAAAAATATGTTTTTAGAAAAAAATTATGAAGCAAGTAAACTAAACAAAGCGTTAGAGGTGGTAAAAGAGAAGGAAAGAAAGGAGCTTTTAAAATACAAAGCTAAAAAAGGAGACCTTCCACAACTCCCTATTATTTTAGATTTTAATAATAAAAATAAAATTTTAAAAAAAATCATAAACAAACATTGGCACATTTTGAAACAGGACGACCTTTTAAAGGATCAAGTTCCAGACAAACCCAATGTTATTTTTAGAGGAGCCCCTAATTTCAGATCAATTTTAACTAGAAATTACACTAAAAAAAACGTTCATCACAATGAACATTTTTTATCTAAACCTAAAGGGTTCTTTAAGTGTAATAAATGTATCGTGTGCAGAACCACAAAAGGTACTACAAACTCAAAAACTACTCACTTCTCTTCCACTAGAACAAAAATCTCCTACCCCATTAAAGATTTCATTGGATGTAACACTAAAGGCGTTATATACCTTTTGGAATGCCCATGTGGATTACAATACGTGGGCATGACCAAAAGATGTCTTAAAGTGAGACTGGCAGAACACTGCCGTAACATTAAGAGAGGCTATGATAAACACTCAGTCTCCAAACATTTTATCAGCCACAATAAAGACCCGACTCTTTTAAAAGCAACAGGGATAGAACAAGTTACCCTTCCTTGGAGAGGTGGAGACATCACGAACATTTTAGGAAAAAGGGAAATGTACTGGGTTTTCCAATTGAAAACTCTTGCTCCAGAAGGACTTAACGCCGAATTCGACCTTTTTAACTTCTTATAAAAACTATTTTTATTATTTTCTTCCACCATTAAACACTTTTCAATACTTCAGTCATTTTAATATCTCCACTTTTCCTTTTTGATTTATATGTCCGACTATTTATGTATTTCCTTTTAATTAGCCCTTTATTCACCCTCCTTCTATGTATTAACACATCTTCTATTCATTTTAATCTCTTACTTTCCATTCTTTCCATTTTATTTCTTTTCCACATAGTATGCTTTATATATCCATACATCTCTTTGTTTTATATCTCTATTTTTTTCTCTCCTTTTCTTCTTTCTCCCTTTATATTTATATTTACTTTTATATACATTTTACTCCTATATTGTTTATACATTTTATTAGTCTCTTTTAATCTTTTATTTCCTCCTCTTCTTTTTCTGCAGTCATACTTCTACTTTTCCTGCTGATATCTAGACTCTCTTTATACATATTCTCCTCTTTTATACCACGTTTTTTTTTTTTTTTTCATTTTCCCCTTATCTGGGTTGTGCCCCGTTAGGCACTACATTTCCCATGGTGCTCGGCGCCTAGACACGTGACCGCGTCGGCGATCACGTGCCTCATACATACACTTGCCGGCACAGGACGGAGACGTGCCTTCTGTAGCCGACCTCCGTCCTGTTACTACATTCCCCATAAGCCTCCTCTCCACCACGTGACCGCGTAGGGTCACGTGCCACTCCTCATTTATCCTATTCCCAATCACGTGACCGCGAGTGATCGCGATCACGTGCTCCTCTTCCTCTTTCCGGTCTCCTTGTACGCTTAGTAGAATACTATATTTCCCAACAAGCATTGGGATACACCATGTGATCGCGGCAGCTCGCGATCACATGACAATCTATTCTATTTTCAAGTACTACCATAAACACTCGTTTTTGAAAAATTTATAAAGTTTTGAGTTGTACTTTTAATCATATATCCATGTTCTTATTATATTTATGTTTTTTAATATTTTTATTATATTCTCACTGTAATGATGACGTAATTTTGGCGCCAAAATTCAAATAACCATGTATCTCCTAAGTTTATATAAACTTCTATGTACCAGGTTAACACCCATTATTGCCAATTGATAAAGCCCTGTGTGGCGAAACGCGTTTTGGCTATTGCTATATATTTTTACTGTATTAATAAAGGAATATTGGCCTTTTTACTATTTATTTGCCATATACCTTTTATTTTATTTTTATTTATTTTTTAACCTGGTTACACGTTACTTTGGAGCAGACCATCGTTCAAAGAATCCTAAGTGGGGATTGTACCACCTACGCCATTAAACTGAGCAGTATACCCTGCTCAGATAAATGTAAGTACGCCTTTTACTTCTCTGACTTACTTGTTATTATACAGTGAGCACTATATTTGGTTTCTACCTCTCTTTTCATATCGAGGAATCATTCACACCTATATCCCGACAGTGGGGGGTCAACGCCACTGAATGCCAACTACACTAGAGCGAGTACACGCTCTTGGATAGGTGAGTGAAATACCTCCCTTACTTCTTATTTTATCAATTTCATCACAGAATTACACTATTGGAGTTCTCTTTTTCTTCTACTTATATGTTCGACATTGAGTCAAGATTCCCCCAGCTATAGAAGATCTAAACTTCTCATTGATTTCATCATCAAGCCTGCATTATTCTATTGGAACTTACAAGAATCTTACCATACATTGGAACTTACAAGTATTTTACCATATATTGGGACTTTTATGTACATTTTTATCTTTTATTCTCTATTTGCCTTTTTTATATGTGAGTAAATCTATATATATATATTTTTATAATTTTTCTATCATTTACTATTTTATTTATATTTATATTTATCCTTTCACTTTTTTAGCGCGACCTATCATTGTGTTTTTTGCCATTTCTTTCTTGAGGACGTTGGAGGGAACCTCATACCCATAGGTTGCAGCTTCACTTACCGCCCTGTATAGCACCAAGCGCTGATCCTAACCCCCTTAAACTGTCACACTGCTGAATATTTTTTTCTTCCATTTAATTCTGATTAATGGCATTAATCTATGTTCTGATGCTGTCAAAGAAAATCCAAGTCATCATTCACGACTGAAAAAATGATTTAGCAGCACCACCTTAGACCATTTTTTCCACCATCAAAAAGAGTAGATAAGGGAACATTTCAAACTTAATGGGTTTTTGTCAAGCCTAGGTCTGTATTGTCACTCGATGGTTTATATTATAATCTAATTTACAAGTGTCAGGAAGAGACAAATAGTTGCCATAGTGGGAAAGCAAAATATTGTAAGAAAGCAAAAATTGCAGTAACGAACTTGGTGATCCACAGATATATGTGTTTACAATTACAACTAATTGGAAAAGAAAATGGAAATGTGATCATTTCAAAGTATATAAAGTGTACAAACATAATTTTATTAAAGACACGGAGGCTCCTATTATGCTTCTCTTTCTTTAATTTCCCTCAGCAGCGAAGAGAGATATATGTAAAGAAGCGAGAAAAATTAACATAATATTATCATATTCATAGTGCTACCAAAGGTATCCACCCCCTTAGTATATAAGGTGTAGCACTCCCTTCCTCTTCCTCTTTCTTCGCTGCTCCCTCAGACCAGCTAAGTACATTTTCTCTGCTCCATTATATTTGATTATTCATTGTGGGATTTTGTATACTATCCCTACTCAGGGATTTTTTATTGTTGTTATTGCTCCCATTAGCCTTTTATTATCTGGGTTTCTGTCCCTGTATGCATTTATGTGATTTCCTTTTTTCAGTATTGTCTACCCCACCTTGCCTTGCTAGGCAGGTTGGTCTTTACCCTTTCCCCACCTCTGGGTGGGAGTTTTTTCTCCCTATTCTCTTGCCTGTGCCAACCTCTCTGTTAGCCGGGAATCCGCAGCGAGGGCTTACCAGAGTGCTACCTCGCTCGGTTCCCGGCTCCCTGCTTGTATACGCCGCCGGCTCTGCTCGGCCGCGCGGCGGTTTTTTTTACTTTCGCTTTCGTTTATGCCGATCGCGGGCGCCGCGCATGCGCGGTACGCTCGCGGCGGCCATTTTGTTGGTTTTTCTGTCGCCGGCCCTGCCGGCGGCCATTTTAACTAGTTTTTTCCGCGGTACCGGAATTTCTCTTGACCAGCACGCTTCGTTGCTCCTCTGCTTACTTCAGACGGGGTAATCTGTGACCAGTCCTCTCTGACCTACTGCCTTATCTCTCCTGTATTGGGTTATCAACCCTGCCTGTCACTTTTTTCTTGTTTTTCCTCACTTGCACTCACTGTCTCACCATGCAGTCTGCTGGTGATGCTACCCCTAGCCACCTTAGTCCCTCTGGGCGCACATCTGGCCCTGACCCACAGGCTGACCCTAGCCTCATGGGCTCGGAGGACTTCCAGAGCCTATTGGACGCCACTATGTCCAGCTCTATCACCAAGGCCATTTAATCAGCCATGGGGGCCATGTCCTCGACCATTTCCCAATCTATTACCCAGGCTCTCCGACAGGCCCATCCTCTCTCTGCCCCTGCGGTACCGCAGGCAGCCCCTGAAGGGGCATTACTAGGGCGCAAGGCGCTTAGCAAGCGCAAACATCCTCAAGAACCCCCCCCCACGCAGGTTCGTCCTGCATTGATTGACACGCCTCAGGCTGTCTGTGATGGCGCGCAACAACCGCGCAGTAGAGCTACTGGCCGGGCTACGGCGGCCAGAGATTGGAAACGGGCGCGGGCCCATGATACCATGTCTGACTCAGACAATGAAGGCGATGAGGGGTCGGATGTCCAATACTCTGATCCTTACGAGGATGAGTTTTCAGAGAGCGAGAGCCTCCAAGGGAAACAGTTCCCGTCAGCGCCAGCTCATGCAGAGACTCAGCTAGAGACGCCCGGGTCTGACGCTACCCACGATGCTAAAGAGGTACTTTCATTTGACCCGGATAACCTAAGACATCCACGCTCCGCTGAATGGGAGCCCCCAGAGCATATCGCTCAGTACCTAGCACTCAGAGTGCGTAAGTCCCTCTCCCAAGAGGGTCGCAATAAATTAAGGGCAGAATGCCCACGTCCCATTGTGCCAGATGCGGTGGCTAAGACCCCCGAAGTGGACCCTCAGATAGTCCAATTCCTGGCTAAAACCGGCTGGAAGCCTAAGAGAGGACTTGACTATTCTCTCCGCAACTGTCAGGACAAGTTCCTGGACACACTGGGCCCGGTCACAAAATTATATGAGCTACTAGAGGCAGCCCAGTCAGGTGAGACTGACCTGGATTTTGAAGTTGCATTTGGCTGGCTTCAACGAATCGTGTGTATGATCGGGAACGCTAACACAGCCATATCTACTGAACGCAGGAAAGCTATCCTGCTCAAGATCGAGCCTAAGCTAGCTAGCATGGCTTCCACTGAACCTGGGGCTTCAGCTAAAGGACTGTTGTTCGGTGAGTCCTTTGTTAAGGATTTGGGCTCATACGTGAAGACCTTCACGGCCCTGGACAAAGCTCAATCGTCCATCAAACGAGTCTTTAGCCAAAAGGTTTTCGGCGGGGCCGGTAGAGGTAGGAGCCGTCTATCCGGCCGCAATTCCCGAGGTTTCTCCAGACCGGGCAGAGGCTCCTCCAACACCCAAAGACCGTATCAGGAGCGTGCCTATACACCATTCTTCCCCACTCGAGGAAGACCTTGGCATGCCCGCGGCGGCAGAGGAACACCCCCAGGAAAACGCCCTTATGGTAAGTGCTATTTTTCCCCATTTTTCACATATAAATGTGGGGGGCAGACTGGCGTTGTTCCACCAAGCGTGGCGCTTGATCACAGCCGATGTATGGGTGTTACAGACGATAATGGGTTACCACCTAGAATTGACAGATCTCCCCTCTCAGGTCTCCCCACCTCACGTGCCTCATTTACCAAAGTCACACCACGACCTCATAACCGCAGAGATCAAGGTACTGCAGTCCAAAAACGCTATAGAGGAGATCCCTCTACATACACCAGGTTTTGTAAGCAATCTATTCTTAGTGCCGAAAAAAGGAGGGGGGGTCCGTCCGGTTATCAACCTGCGGCCCCTCAATGCCTTCGTCCAGTACAGGCACTTCAAAATGGAGGGCATTCACTGCCTCCGAGATTTGCTCCTCCCGGGAGATTGGATGGTAAAACTCGATTTGCAGGATGCATACCTCACGATACCGATAGCGGCAGATCACAGGGATCTGTTACAATTCCGATGGGAAGCAAGGAAATGGCGTTTCACCTGCCTTCCTTTCGGACTGTCCTCCGCCCCTTGGTGCTTCACCAAGGTACTGAAACCGGTGGTTGCCTTTCTCAGGTTACACGGAGTTCGTCTGATTATATATCTGGACGATATCCTCATACTCTCGAGTACACGCTCACTATTACTAACACACCTATCATGGACCCTTCACCTCCTCCAAAACCTCGGTTTCCTGGTGAATTGGGAGAAGTCGGTGCTACAACCCTCTCAGCAGATGGAATTCCTAGGATTCCGAGTCGATTCTGTTCAACAAATCCTATGCCTCCCAACAGAAAAGATTTCCATCATCAAAAAGGAAATAAGGCGGTTATTGAACCGGCCGGACATTTCACTGAGACAACTAGCACGGATGATCGGCTTACTAGCTGCCTCCATCCAAGCGATTTTCCCGGGACCATTGCACTACCGGGCGCTTCAACGTCTGAAAGCAACCTGCTTGAGGAACAGTCAGTCATACGAGTCCACCGTCTCCTTAGACGTAGAGTCCAGGGAAGAACTGAAATGGTGGTTGACTCACATGGAAGCGTGGAACGGACGAGCAATCTTCGGTTCCACCCCGGACCTAGTGATAGAGTCGGACGCAAGCTTACATGGCTGGGGCGCGCGTTGCGGCTCTATATCCACAGGAGGCAGATGGTCGGTAAACGAATCATTTCTGCACATAAATTCGCTGGAACTGCTGGCAGCCTCCTTTGCCATCCGCAGCCTCTCACCCAAGGGAATTTCATGCTCGATCCTTCTCAAGTTGGACAACGTCTCGGCAGTCAGATACATAAACCATCTGGGAGGTACCAAGTCACGCATCTTAGCTATTTTGGCTCGAGACTTCTGGCAATTTTGCTTGCAGAACAAGGTGTCCGTAACCGCGGAACACATACCGGGATTGGACAATTACACCGCGGACTGGAACTCCCGATATCTGCGAGACATGGGGGATTGGAGGCTTCAACCGATGATATTCTACAAGATCAATCAGTTATGGGGTCCTTTGAATGTGGATCTTTTTGCTTCAAGACTGAACACCCAACTTCCTCAGTTTTACAGTTGGCGACCCGATCCAGAAGCCATGGCTACGGATGCCTTTCTCCAGGACTGGACCAAGGGACGAGCATATGCCTTCCCTCCATTCAACCTGATTGCCCGAACTCTGGCGTACGTCCGACGCTGCAGGAGCACTTTGGTTCTGATAACACCATGCTGGAGATCTCAACCTTGGTTTCCCCACCTGCTGGAAATGGCGATCGATTGCCCACGGCTGTTACCGGACCAACCCTCACTGCTGACCAATCCGGAAGGGGAGAACCACAACATGGTGGAACAAGGACTCCTTCGACTGATGGCGTGGCTCCTTTCCGGGGACCTTGGGAAATCTCGGAAGTTTCGAGAACGACTACCCAACTCCTGGCAAATGCTTGGGCACCAGGAACTCGACGGGCATATACTGCGGCATGGAAGACATGGGCCAATTGGTGCCTGGAAAGATCGGTGGATCCCGTATCAACCTCTGTGAAAACGGTTCTGGATTTCCTGACACACTTGTTCGAATCGGGAAAAGCCTTTCGTACCGTCAACATGTTTCGATCTGCCATCTCGGCTGGTCATGATCTCGTGGACGGCCTACCAATCGGGCAGAATCCATTGGTCTGTCGCCTGCTCAAAGGTATACGCTTCTCACGTCCGCCTAAACCTAGATATGGATCCTTTTGGGACGTCAACATAGTTTTCAAGCTCCTAGCAGAATGGCCCTCCAACGCAGAATTGTCATTAAAACAATTGTCGGCTAAATTACTCATGCTATTCTGTTTACTATCCTGTAAGCGGGTATCTGACGTAAGGGCCTTGGACTGGCAAGCCCGTGTGTTCACTCCGGAGGGAGTGTCTTTCGATATCTCACGGAGAACGAAATCATCGACTAAACAGGTTTTTTATCCGAGGATCCCGGATCAACCGAGTCTATGCCCGATACTGTGCTTGAAGGAATACGAATCTCGCACTTCCACTCTACGTTCAGCTAATGACGGCCCTTTGTTCATTTCTCTGAAGAAACCACATCTCCCTGTAACTACACCTACTCTCGCCCGTTGGATCAAATGGCTGTTAACATCAGCCGGGATAGATGTCACGGTCTTCACACCACACTCTGTCAGGGGCGCTATGGCCTCCAAAGCATCGGTAGTAGGATGTCGATTGGAAGACATCTTAAAAGCCGCAGATTGGTCTACAGAGTCCACATTCCGAAATTTTTATTTTAAACCCATTCAACATTTCTCAGATAGGATTATAGCTCAGCTTTAAAAGAGCATAATAGGAGCCTCCGTGTCTTTAATAAAATTCCAAGATTTTACTATTAACATGACATAAAGTCATGATTTTATTAAAGACACGGAGGCGAGTATTATTCCCTCCCGCCCTCCCTGGGTGGATCTATTGAGATTCATAGTTCAGACAGTTATAAGACTAAGTGGTTCCGACTTGTTAAATTTCTCATATTAGATTCCTGAGTCAATCAGGTAAGTTGGTTTACCATGTTGGATGTAGTTTGAACTTTTGCTTATCATGTATGATGACGTCTTGACTGTTGAGGATATATATATTCAGACTCAAATATTGCCTACATTGAAGTATATGTTACAATCAGGTGACAACCACGATATTACCATATTTCTCCTCTCTTTTTAGCCTGAATACTCCTATTGAAGTGTTGAAGTCTTGGAAGACAATTCCACAGTTTGCCCATAAAGTATGGATGTATGGATGCTATCCAAGGTTTTTGTTTCCAGTTACGGTTCAAGTTCATCGTTTTGATTATTGACTGGTCTTCGGATCGCTACGGAAAGAGGAAGAGGAAGGGAGTGCTACACCTTATATACTAAGGGGGTGGATACCTTTGGTAGCACTATGAATATGATAATATTATGTTAATTTTTCTCGCTTCTTTACATATATCTCTCTTCGCTGCTGAGGGAAATTAAAGAAAGAGAAGCATAATACTCGCCTCCGTGTCTTTAATAAAATCATGACTTTATGTCATGTTAATAGTAAAATCTTGGAATTATTATTATGTTATTATTTATATAGCGCCAACTAATTCTGCAGCCCAGTTATCTTTATATAGCAAAACCTAGAATACCAAGAATAAAATTTCCATATACTTAATAAATTCACAGATTGTCTACTTTCAATTAATTCTTCCAACTATTTATGACTCAAATATCCAGATTATTTTGGATATCAAAAAAAATATATATTTCTAATTATATTTATTTTCAATAAATTATGACTATAAAACATCAAATAAAAATTACTTTGCACGAATATGAGATACATTTTAGTCATCATATTATGTTTTACTTTTTACAGGTGCAGCTGTGGTTGAAATCGTGCACATAGTCAATGTCACGCTGCTCTAACTCGGTTTTCCCATATTACTCGCGGTCAGCAGAGCCAGATTGAAGGAACACTATAGCTTTACACTATAACATTATAGTGCCCTTATCACCATTTAGGTAAAAGACCCCTCTCCCGACACACGAGGGTTAAAAATTAACTCCTCGAGAGTTAGCATAGCGTCTTTCCCTTGCTGCGCTGCTCTCTTAGCGGCTAATTCCACCTCCTTGGCTGAGACTATTGAGATCAATAAATTCAACCGATTTAATGATTTCCCATAGCAATACATTGGGAGGCTAGTGCACATGAACATCAAAATGCTGTGCTGCACCGGATGGTGTCTCCAAGACTATTTGACTAAAATAGTGTAGTTAAACTCTACTACTTCACAGAAGCACTTTTAGTGGCTGTTAGTATAAAATGTTTTCAGCTGCAGGGTTAAAATGGGGGCACATGGCACCCAGACCATTTCATTAACATGAAGTGGTTTGGCTGCCTATAGTGTTCTTTTAAGGTTGCTTAGGGCCAGATTGGGGCTCCCTCCTAAAGCCCCAATTGTGTGTTTTAAGAGTGTTATGTGTATGAGAGTGTGTGCAGTGTTGTGTGCATAGAGTATGTTGAGAACTGTATGGAGGGGGGGTGAGTGTGTCTGTGTGACTAGCTTTATATACCCGTATACAGGCCATGGATTGGCTACAATCAGCTCACTTTATACACACACACAATTCCACAAGCAGCCTCTAAACACATGCACAAAACGCTTTCCTGACCCTTTTGTCTCTGGTATCGTAATTATGGAGACCTCAGAGACAAGTCACAAGCAACAAATACAGAGCCTTTTTCTCATGCAAGGGCTCTTTAGCAGTGCTCTGCATATGGTCTGCCCTGGAAGGGTCCTCAGCCCATGACCGAGGGCCCAACATCGGTAGGGGGCCTGGCGGTTTGCCCATTATGCCACCGGGTGCGAGCCCCCTCCAAGCAGTCTGCCCTAGAAGGAGAGCGCCTACAGTCTGCAGCTATGCCAGGAGTGAGTTGCAGATTGTAAAGTGTCTCGCAACCTCCAGCCAATCAGAGCGTTGCCGCGGGTTACCACAGCAACGCTCTGAATTCTGGAGATCGCGAGACTCCTATCACGTGGTCTGCATCCCGGCTGAGCTGCAGACCGTATAGGAAGTCCATCGGACCACCAGGGAGCCAGGACAATGGACCACCAGGGACAAAAAGGTATTTGTACACATTCCCTCCCACTGCCACCAATCGCCCTTTTGCTCAGCCCCCTGTCACCCCTTTACTCAGCCCCCTGTCACCCCTCACTCAGACTCCTGCCAACCCTCCTTCCCTCACTGTGCCCCTAGTCACCCCCTCACTCAGCCTTCTTTCACCCCTTCACTCAGCCTCCTGTCACCAACTCACAACCCCTTTTTCTGCCCCGTCATCCCCTTACTCTGCCCCCTGTCACCCTCTCAATCTACCCCCTATCACACCCTCCCTCTGCCCCCTGTCATTCCCTCACTTAGCCCCCTGTTACCCCTTCCTCCCCTCACTCTGTCACCCTCTCCTTCTCTCACTCTCTTACCTCCTAACTCTGCCATACGTCACCCCATCCCTCACTCTGCCACCTGGCACCCCTTACTTCCCTTACTCTGCCACCAGTCACCCCTCCTTCCCTAACTCTGCCACCAGTCACCCCATCCCCCCTCACTCTGTCACCCCATCCCTCCCTCACTCTGTCACCCTCTCCTTCCCTCACTCTGCCACCTGTCACCTCCTACCTCTGCCACCTGTCACCCCATCCCTCACTCTGCCACCTGGCACACCTTACTCTGCTACCTGTCACACCCTCACTCTGCCACCTGTCACACCCTTTTCCCCCACTCTGTCACCCCCTCCCTTCCTCACTCTGCCACCTGTCACCCCCTCCCTCCCACACTACCAGCTGTGGCTCTTGTACACTCTGCCATTTGCTACCCCCTTTCACACTCTGTCACCCAACCTCCACACTCTGTCACCCAATTTCACACTCTATCATCCCCTTCACGCACACAAACACTGTTACCCCCATCGACACACTGTCATCCCCTTCCTCACACCCTGTCACCATGCTCCCACACAGTCACCCTAACACGCACACTGTCACCCCCTTAACCCTGCAACATTTACTTTACCCCGCCAGATCCTGTCACACTCACCCCCTCCAACCAAACTGCACTTACCTCCCCTTGCTCTGCCACACTTTAATTAACTCCCCCTACTGTTACTCACATTTTCTCTCACTGTCACACTCCCCACTCCTCTTTCTGTCACACTCCCTCCTCCAACCGTGCCAAACTCATCTCCAACCTTGACACACTCACCCTGTAACATTAACACCTCTAATCCTGTCACACACCCATCACTCTGCCACACTCACCTTGTCAATTAACCCCCTTAATCCTATCACATTCACCTTCCCTTGCCCTATCACACTCACTCCAATAATGCCATATACCTGCCAACCTTGTGATACCTCCCCAACCATGCCACATTGACCCTGTCACATTAAAAATATAATCCTGCCACGCTTACCTTATCTTACTTCCTTCGCTGAGACTATTGAGATCAATAAATTCAACCGATTTAATGATTTCCCATAGCAATACATTGGGAGGCTAATGCACATGAACACCTTTAAAAACTACCACAACAAGAGGACATAGTCTTAAATTAGAGGGACAAAGGTGTAAAAATAATATCAGGAAGTATTACTTTACTGAGAGGGTAGTGGATGCATGGAATAGCCTTCCAGCTGAAGTGGTAGAGGTTAACACAGTAAAGGAGTTTAAGCATGCGTGGGATAGGCATAAGGCTATCCTAACTATAAGATAAGGCTAGGGACTAATGAAAGTATTTAGAAAATTGGGCAGACTAGATGGGCCGAATGGTTCTTATCTGCCGTCACATTCTATGTTTCTATGTTTCTATAAAATGATGTGCTGCACTGGATGGTGTCTCCAAGACTATTTGACTAAAATAGTGTAGTTAAACTCAACTACTTCACAGAAGCACTTTTAGTGGCTGTTAGTATAAAATGTTTTCAGCTGCAGGGTTAAAATGGGGGCACATGGCACCCAGACCACTTCATTAACATGAAGTGGTTTGTCTGCCTATAGAGTTCTTTTAAGGTTGCTTAGGGCCAGATTGGGGCTCCCTCCTAAAGCCCCAATTGTGTGTTTTAAGAGTGTTATGTGTATGAGAGTGTGTGCAGTGTTGTGTGCATAGAGTATGTTGTTGCCCTCCCTCATTCTCACACTCACCCCCCAACCCTGTCTCATTCACCCCCTCACCCCCTGTCACACTCATCCTGCCACAGTTACCTCTTTACTCACGCTGTTACAGTCACCCTTGATGACAACCTCATACACACAAAGTTAAAAAACATAGCTTCACCATAAACAAAGTGCACAAAGACCACAGGCAGCCCCCCATATACACAAAACACCACAAGCAGTTACCACACACATACGATCCCAGACACGAACATACACATGCTAACAGAAACATACATTCACATACAAGGATACTCACTGCCAGACGCACACTCTCATGCACATACACAGGTAGTCAATGCCAGTCACACGTTGTGACTGTATGTCTGTATTAGTCAATATTTGTGTCTCTGTGCATCAATGTGTTTGTGTGTATGTCAATGTGCATGTATCAGTGTATATGTATTTGTGTATTATTGTTTATATGTGTGCATGTATTAGTGTGTGTGTATGTCTGCAATGTGAGGGTTGTATGGGCAATGCAATGATAAAGTTGCAAGCAATATATGTATTATATGCATACATACATATACAATACATGGTGAAACACATATATGATAATATACATGTAAATGATTATAGAATATGTGGGGAAAATGTCTATGACATTGTTTTCTTATCTGTAACTTTATTATTTGGTAAATGATTTTTTAAAAGCCCAACCAAAATGTTTCCAATCACCCCTTCACACTGGCACTTATGTATACACAACTGCCAGGCTATACAATCATACCCAGCAATCGTGTATAAATGTTTAGCATCAATGCAAATTAAATTTGTTTATTGCAAATTATGCCATACCTAACGTCCGATAGCTCACAATGCAGCGGCATAGGGAGGCGCGACAATGCAAGCCTCTGAAGATGAATACAGAGACTACCTCTCTGTATCCAACGCTGCAAGCTTGTCATTCAATATACCTGCAGCTCCTTATAAACACACAAGGCAACCCCTACTTTTTTCTACTAATGGTGTTAGTGGAGGCCTCATTTTTGAGTTTCGCCTAAGGCGGTGTTGCAAAGTCTAGAGCCGCCCCTGTACTTGTCATTGGTGATCAAAAAAACACACACTCTTTGGCTCCGCACCCTTCTCAGTGGACTGTTGTAATTGAAAAAAATGCCCTGGACAAATTGTTCTCCCTATCTGGTCCTACCTGTATATCTGCTTGAGAGTGTGTGGTGTGCAAAACCAAATGGGTTTGTCTTTGTCTATAGCAATGTGTATATGTGAATGTGCCTGAGAGCATGTCTGTGTCTCTGGTAGAGATGTGCACGGTCAAAAAAAAATTTCAATTCATTCCATACCAATTTGGATGCCATTATTTGCTTGTTCCAAAGAATACCAAATTAGGGCACTGTTAGGGAGATAGCTCCTTAATTTTAGATTCTTAAAAATAATAATCTCACATAATGCTACCAAATTAGCGAGATATCTACTACCACTGCCTAAAAGATAAAAATTAATAAAAAAACTTTTTACAGTTGACATTTCAGCTATTTAGTAGATAGCTTCCTAATTTAGGGTACCAAATTAGCGATTTAAGCAAATGGAAGAACAAAAGTGATGAAAATTCCTGTTTTCTTCTAGTAGAAGTGGCTAACAGTAATATAGAAAGGTTAGTAGATACATGAAACAGCCTTCTAGTGGAGGCTAATAATGATATAGAAAGGGTAGTGCATAATTATAGCATTCCAGTCGAAGTGGTAGACATTAAAGGTAATACAGAGAGACTAGTAGATACATGGAACAGCCTTCCAGTGGAAGCAGTAAAAGTTAATAGTGATATTGAACGGGTAGTTGATACTTGGGACAGACTTCCAGTGAAAGTTGTAGAGGCTAACAGTGAATGTCAGGCTGCCAGTGGAAGTTCGTACCGAACATTACGTTTTTTGGATGCCGGACCCAAACACAGACACATCAGTGTATGTCAGTGTATGTTCTGGTTGGAGTTCGGTGTTCTGCGATTTAATGGCGTGTTTTCAAAGGCTGCAGGGCAGCCAATCAACAAGCGTTTGACTTGTGTTTGACTTGTTTGACTTGTGTACCCTTAGAAGCCATCACAGCCATGCCTACTAATGGCATGACTGTGATTGGACAGTGCAGCATGTGACCCAGCCTCTATATATAAGCTGGAGTCAAGTAGCGCCGCACGTCACATGAGCTCTTACTACTGTAGGGACAGGATGCTGCCGCTTTCATGGACAGATTAGGAAAGAATTCTGCAAACTAGTACATTAGTGGGGTGCACTTCATACCTGAGAGTCAAATAGAAGCGTCAAATAGTGCCCTTACAGTGCTGTTGTAAAAATTTGAATTGTTTTGCTGCTAAACTGCTAAATAGTACATTTTGGGCATGCTCTTCATATCTGAGAGTCAAATAGAAGCATCAAATAGTGCGCTTACAGCACTGTTGTAAAAATTCTAATTGTTTTGCTGCTAATCTGCTAAATAGTACATTTTGGGCGTGCTTTTCATATCTGTGAGTCAAATAGAAGCGTCAAATAGTGCGCATACAGCCCAGTTGTAAAAATTCTTATTTTCTGGATGCTAATCTGCTAAATAGTACATTTTGGGCGTGCTCTTCATATCTGAGAGTCAAATAGAAGCGTCAAATACCAATATAACAATATTGTAATTCGGGGGCAATACCCTCACAAGTCAAACTGAGAGGTCAGTTTATAGAAAAAACTGGATACAATTCTAAAACAATTTCCATTTGTCCTTTGCAGACTTTACATGCTGGAAATAACACAGGTGCGAACTGCTGTGGCTTTCTGCAGCGTGCCTTACCGGCAATGAGGGCAGGGTTGAGGAGTGGGTGGAAGATGATGTGGAGGATGCTGAGGTCCTAGACCCCACATGGAATCAAGGTCATGCGAGTGACGTGTGCAGTTTGGAGGAAGAGGCGCTGGTCGCACAGAGGCACCAGCACAGCATAAGAGGGAGCAGGGTGCAAAAGCGGAGTGGCCGTCCCCTAGCGCTCGTCGGCATGTATTATTTTTAGAATTCCCACAGTTATCCAAGTAACAGATGGAGCGATAAAAGGAACCATAACAGATTTAACGAGCCATTCTCAGTTTCGCAGTACGGTGACACTGTCTGGGCGGCAGTCGGACGACCAGGACCCAGTATGCCTGATGTTGAAGTTAGGAGTCACAGTGTGGAATGGATTAGCAGGGTCTGGAGCAGGGTAACTGTTGGGGATAAAATCAGCCCGGGCCCTTTGTGGATGATGGATATTTGCCAACTCATTCAGAGCTCTGGAAATTGGAAATGAATAGCAGAGACGTGTTCAATAACCAATTCAAATTTTATTCATACGTCAGTTATATTTATACCCTGTTTTCATAGCAGGATGGGAGGGGGAAAAATGAGCATTTGGGCGTGACAATGATGACAATGACATAGATTGTTTTTCACAAGTTATGAGCAGCTGTTTCTCGTTATCCTACATTATATAACACACGTATATTTGATTAAAAAAAACTGATATTTACAAATATCAAAATCTTGGACAATTAAAGAACATTTCGAAATCAGTATGGTCATTCTCGTAAATGATATTAGATAAATTCTTCCCAGAATCGAAGATTCAATTTTAAGTTTAAATTAACCCTTATATGAACAGCTAGGATAGATAGTGAGATGGATATTTGTATCTACAATTCCCCTCTTAGATCATATCATGATCTACCTTACGGAAAATATCCATGGGAGGCCTGCAGCAGAGAGACAAAAGGAGATATATTCAGACGTGCTAATCACGTCTGTGGGACTTTCATTATTTCTTCACCTCGATTTCCCCCATTTGCTCTGTGCCATAGGTTTTTCCTTTAAGAGGAGTTCCAGCTGTCAATTTTCAGCTTTTTCAATTATCTGTTGAATACATCTTTTAAGCGTACAAGTTAAATATTTCAAACAGCTGACATGTTAACAATTTTTAAACAGACTGACCATCATGTTATCTTTAGCTTGGCCCTTGGGTCAATACAGGCAAAGTGTATTATTCCCAACAAGGGGAATATTATTATTATTATTATTATTATTATTATTATAATTCATAATGTAAGCTCATATAGTCAACACGGGAATAATATTTATCCCCCTCTTTGGACTAGGGTCTTGGATTACCAGTCCACCCGGTGATCTGGGGCCAGGTCAAAAAACACAGTGGCAAAAACTCATATTTGAGGAAAAAAGCACATCTGGAAAACCCTGAGTGAGGGTCATGACTGTATAGACATGTCATCCCCTCACGTTGACAGCATTAGTGACTTATAAAACCCACACTTGTAAGTAAATAGCTCGGGTATCGGTATTGGGAAACACTTCTTGATTAGTTTGCAAAGTCCCATTTACATATTAAATCATGAGATAACTTATAATCAGTTTGCAATTCTAACAATAATCCAAATCATGACCTTGCATCCTATGTCTCCTAATCACATCCCTATTTCGACGGTCCAGTCATATCCACACTTAATACATGGGAATCCATCCTTGGTACACTCAACATACATCAATGACACACATAGTACATCCATGCCTGTAAGCTAACACTTCCTCTCTCTCCGACTAACTCTACAAAAATAAAAATAACAAAATAGTTCAATAGTCCAGCATAGTCCAGAAAAATAGAAGAAGTCTTTCAAGGAGTATAAAGAATCTTAGACACCATAAACTTTGTTCCATAATCTTAGACGCCATAACATAGCTAAGGGTAGCAATATGGCTGACAACAAGACAATGTCAGCTTTCACATAGTTCTTAATTCTTCTGTTTGCTGGATGTTCACCACAATGCTCTGTGCAACAACCCAATTGTTGAAAGGGTTAATACAGAAATAGCGGCTATAGACAGCACTGCACCTTCAGGACTTTCCAAGTTAGTTTATGTCCTCATAAGTAAGCATCTCAGTTTCTTCGGCCAGCATGGATTTTGACCAAACAGATTTAATTGCAAAAAGGTAGGTAGGTAGGTCAGCCAGAGAGATTGGTGTGTAGTCCCAAATATCAGGCGGCACAAATACTCCAGTACTGTCTCTATAATCATACAAACACAAGGATCAGTACGACATCAATAAATTAATTATCTAGGCTAAACTCAAATTAGAGACTAAAGTTAAACCCTTAACTTGTGTAACATGTACTTCTCTCGGTGTTGCTTATATTTCATTGAATTTCTCCTTTATAAAATTTTAATACATAATTTCCCTTTAGAATGCCTTTGTATGGATGAGAGAAGCACTCATTCTATATAAATGCTTGTTGAGTACTAAAACACTAACATATACATACTGCAATAATTCCCAATAAAATGCTGTTCTTAAACTTAAACCTTTGATAATCTCAATTAATTACTTTGATAAAATTGGAATGATGAAGTCTAAAAATTTTGTGGACCCCGATAACATTTTTTTTTTTTTTAAACCGAAACCTTTTATAGATCCCGATGTCCAAAAAGCCTCCAGTTCTGTATGTGATCATGTTTTAATACTGTACAGTTATCCCACTTAAACAATCTTTTTTTTTTCAGAACAACTAGGAATGAAATAGGAGAAACAAAATGTATTACTATTGTTCTAAAGTGCTTTGTTTAATACAGATTTCGGAAGAGTTGTCTTGCTGTGTTAAGGTTGCAAATGGTCTCTGATAAGGAAGGGGCAGCAAACTGTAGACACATGTTATATTAAGTAAAATAAATTCTTGTATAGAAAATATACAGAGAAATAGAGTGAAAAAAAGACCTAGTATACAAAGCTCTTAAACTGGATAGAAATAGGGATCCACCAAAAACCTATTAAGCAATGTTAAAAATATATTCCACTAAATTAGCAGAAATGGGGATCCAGGAGCTGATAAATAAATAGTTAATAAAAATACAAATAAAAAGTAAAAATAAATAAAATAAAATAAAAATACAAATAAAAATACAATACACAGGCACTGAAATATATAAAAATATTTGAGAGTGTAAAGATATGTGTGGCAGGATTGTCAGCCCAGGATGTCAAAATCTCTGGGTGACGACAATCTATGCCTAATAATATACTTTCATACACAATATGAGCTAGAAAGATGAACAGGCATAGCCCCCTCATAATATGCAGACTGCCTTAATGCACAATACCATATGCACTATGGATATGTAGTAGTAAGCAGACACCAGTATGAAAATTATCATCCAAATCCATCCGTGCCGGCATCAAAGGTCTCTGTACAAAATTTACCTTTTATCACCTATTGCCTTAATTGTGGACATATTTTTTAGTATATGCAGAAATGTACCGCAGGCCGCAAATGTTTCTTTTTTTATATGTCCCAATATTTTGGGGGCTTCCCCAATAAAAAAAACCTAAAAAAAACAAACAAATAAAAAGCAGTGTTGGCTACCTCCTCCTCCTCCACCGCCGCTTCCACCTACACCGCCACGGTCACCTCCTCCTCAACCTATGGGTCACTTAGTATAAACTATGTACACAAGAGCAGAGGCTTGTGAATGCCTTTTCTCCATGCATCAGGAGTTGAGCATTTCTCCATGCATCAGGACTGCAAGAAATGCACCGCAGGCTGCAAATGTTTCTTTTTTTATATGTCCCAATATTTTGGGGGCTACCCCAATTAAAAAAAAATATATATATATATATTGTGACGAAATGCCTTTTGTCCCTGGATTGTTAGGTGACAAGCTGCCCTTTGCCCCCGGCTTTTGGAGGAGCCTGATTGCCAGCCTCCTTCCTCATGACTATGGCCCTGGGGTGTATTGCCATTTAAAAAGACTATTTGGGGCTTATTGGCTTCTAAAGACAGTTTCTTCCCATTGGAATCCATGGGAAGGTGTGTTTCTTCCCCTCCCCCGTTTCCTGTCTATTGTTCACCTAGATTGGGCACTCAGATCCGAGCTATCTGGGGATAGGTTAAATGTGGGGGTTCTGTGTAATAAAATAAGAATTATGTATTTTTATGTACTTTTACGTATTTTGCTGTTAGTGTTAAATATAGATATTTTCTGTACCTGGAGATAATTGAGTTTACTGCAGTGCCTTAAGCCAATTATCTCCAGGATGGAGAGGAGGGATTTCATTGTGTATGTGAGAGTGTTATCATGTTAATTAGTGTTCCCATTGGTTTGTGTCCCTTTTGTCACAGTTTACCACCAGGTCCAGGGGGTGTGCCTCTGACCTGAAAACTTGTATATAAGGAGTAATAAACGCTCATTGGAGTCAGATCATCTTGTACCTTCATGAAGTTTCGGCTCATGTTTGGGGGATTGGAGAAACTACACTCTGGGGATTGCTATAATCACTATACTCCCCAGGGTATAATCACTAAGCTCTGCTAAGAGCTTGTTCCTGTTCCTGCTCTCTGGAATTTGGAGAGAGGTCGACCTGCTGGAAGCTGGACCCTGGTCCTGGGTCCAGAGTGGGTGGAGACGGTGAGACCCCAACCAAGCTGCGGCGGTTCGTGGGGTCTGCAGTGGTTATGGTGTCAGGCAGAGTGCTTGGAGTCCTCGGAAAGCACTAGGAGCATCCGTCGGCGGAAGGTACCCGGTCGGGGTGCCAGCGTTTCCGTTACATATATATATATATATATATAGATATATATAGATATTAAAAAAAAACAGTGTTGGCTACCTCCTCCTCCTCCGCCGCTGCTTCCACCTACACTGCCATGGTCACCGCCTCCTCAACCTAAGGGTCACTTAGTATAAACTATGTACACAATAGCAGAGGTTTGTGAAGGCCTTTTCTCCATGCATCAGGAGTTGAGCATTTCTCCATGCATCAGGACTGTAAGAAATGCACTGCAGGCCGCAAATGTTTCTTTTTTTATATGTCCCAATATTTTGGGGGCTACCCCAATAAAAAAATAAAAAAAAAACAAACAAATAAAAAGCAGTGTTGGCTACCTCCTCCTCCTCCACTGCTGCTTCCACCTACACCGCCACGGTCACCAGCTCCTCAACCTATGGGTCACTTAGTATAAACTATGTACACAATAGCAGAGGCTTGTGAATGCCTTTTCTCCATACATCAGGAGTTGAGCATTTCTCCATGCATCAGGACTGCAAGAAATGCACCACAGGCCACAAATAAAAATAAATAACAAACACATAAAACACAGTGTTGGCTCCCTCCTCCACTTCCACCTAAACACCCCCGGCGGTCACCACCTCCTCAACCTATGGGTCACTTAGTATAAACTATGTACACAATAGCAGAGGCTTGTGAAGGCCTTTTATCCATGCATCAGGAGTTGAGCTCAGTTTGAACAATGAAAGAGAATCCTCTGCACTCCAACCCTTTCTCAAATGGATAATTCTGGTGACAGCCATGCTTTAGAATTTGATTTATGTTCTTCCAAAGCTAAAATCAAAGATTCCATCTAGTGCTATTTTATGGCTCAGCTGTATTTTCTTGTTTTTATGTTATTTTCAGTGATTTACCTATCCATATTTGTTTGCAGGGCACTCTAACCCCCATTTTACTTCCTTTTGCAGCCCTCTATCCCTTTCCAGGACTTTTTTATTTTTTTTTCGATATATGTTTTTATTGTTTTATAAAGAGGTACATTAGAGGAGACAAGTTCCTCATGTAGCATAATACATACAGCTTATTATGATACACATACAAGATATCAGAAAGGAAGAACATAAAAGAGCATAAAAGAACATAAAATTACGGTAATGACATGTACAGTAGCCTTATTATCACATTTCACTTTATACACGCTTATATACATACACCATGTGAAGGAAGGAGTTATCTGGCGCATTAGGTACCTACATACATACACATGGGGATACACAGGTGAACATTGCTATTGCTTATAGCCATGAGGTTCGATATTCGTCGCCATTTTATATACACGGCAGATCTGATCCGCTCTCCCTTCTGCTGCATCAGTGTCTGCTTGGTATACAGCCAAGTATCCGATATCAGGATAGCAGTTATGAAGATATAATATTGAGAGAGGGAGAAACACATCTGTAAAGGTGATGCAGGGTAGCTTGGCCAATTGTGAAGGGTATGTAGTTTCGCCAGTAAGGGTAGCTTATAGATCAAATGGGCTTGCCGTATGTTGTAGTGTTATGAGGGTTTATAAGTAATGGGCGAAAGTTATGTGATATACCTAAGTTCTCCTTGATCCATGGTGAATACATCATTCGAAACTTTCTTACTACTCCCATGCAAGTATTTATGTGACATATGCTAGCATAGTAAGAACATAATTATAAGTAACAGTTACAAATATATATACATGAGATAACCATAATAACTGAAAGGGGAGGAGGAGGGAGTGGGAAGGGTACAGTAGGGCGCATCTTGTCCTAGGATATAGTACTTTTATTATTATAGCGGGGTATAGCAAATTAGTTATATGGATGTGGCTTAGTAGTCTTACTAGGTATAGTGGGATAGGATAGCCTAGTAACTCGTTATGAGGTGGTATACCTTGTTCTGTATAGAGTACTTTATCCACTCTTAGTTGCGGGATTTGCTCTTTACTTTGTAGCATGAGAATCTTTAAAAGACTCCCAATTTTTCCACTTGTCCAGAACGTGTGACCTATTACCTCCTTTTGCCCATTCGCATTCGTGGTGGTATGTAACCTCCACCCTTCCTAGAGTCTCCTTCAAAGAAGGAGGCTTGGTGTCTTTCCAGTGGGCTGCAATGCTAATTTTTGCTGCCACTAGTATATTTAATACTGCGTCTCTAGATGGTATATCATGTAGGTTAGGGATAATGTGGAGCAGGTAGATTTCTGGGGATAGCGGGAATGTGATCTTACAGATCGCTCGGATAGTTGCTTGGACATCTTTCCAAAAGTTTTGCAGATTGGGACAGTGCCAAAATATATGTTCTATGGACCCTAAACTGGAGTTGCAACGCCAGCATATTGAGGGAGAGTTGGGGTAAATTCTATGAATCCTGCTCGGGACCAAGTACCATCTCATTAACATTTTAAAGTAGGCTTCCCAAAGTATGACACATTTCGAAGATTTTTTGGTATAGGTGATGGCTTGTTCCCATTCCATGTAAGTAGGGGTTATTCCTAACGATGTCTCCCATTGCTTCATGTAAGTTAGTTTGGAGTGTCCGTAAATATCAGACAACGTCCTATAACATAGGGATAGAAGTTTGCAAGAGGGACGTATCAGTCTAGTATGGTAACATTGTGAGCCTATATTACTAAGTGACAGCGGGTCAATGTGCACAATCGAATGCGACAATATGATATGTTTTACACGCAGGTACAAGAAAATATCCCTCGAGGGTAAGTTGTACCGTTCCTGCAGTGTTGGGAAAGGGTGAATGCCCTTTGTACCAAGCAATTTATGTACATGTGTAACACCCAAGCTTGACCATTTAGATGTTTGGAGGTCGGGAGATAAGGCGGAGAGGGCTGATAATGGAGCAAGGTACAGTTGTTCTGCCTTTGGCCATATTGCCGTGTTCCACATTGACCATGATTTTGTAATATACCGTGATGTTGGGAGTGTGGAGGGTGATGCTAAGGGAGTGGAGGACCATAGGGCATTGTATAGGGAGTGTGAGCCCCCACAAGCGGATTCTAACTCTACCCATACTGGTTTGTGCGTACTCATCATAACATAGAGGCTTTGTGACAACAGGGTTGCTTTATAGTAGAGCATGATGTTGGGGACGTTAAGACCTCCCTTTTTGAATGGACGCCACAGAGAGTGGAAGGATATTCTTGGGGGCTTTTTCTTCCAAATATGGGCGTTAATTGCCCTCTGAAAACGTTGAAGGAGCGAATTTGGTAAGGCAATGGGCAACGACCTAAATAGGTAGAGTATATGTGGCATAATCATCATTTTAATAGAATTAATTCTACCAAACCATGATGTGTAGAGATTACTCCAGGAGTCCATTTGTTTGGTAATATTGGACAGGACCGCTATGTGATTTTCCTTTATAGTGAGGGATTTGGAGTGCGTTAATTTGATGCCTAGGTACGAGATTGCGTTAGTTTGCCATGCAAATTGATATGTGTTTTTCAGTTCGTTCACCAATTGCTTATTAAGTCTTATGGGTAGTATTTGGGTTTTATTAACATTATTCTTGTAATAGGAGATGTCTCCGTATGTGGCCAGTGTTTGTAATAGGTGAGGAATGGATTCAGCTGGGTTAGCTAAAAAGATAATTACATCATCGGCAAAAAGTGCCAACTTTTTTTCTCCTGCCGGGGTGTCTATACCGGGTAGCGCCGCCTCCAGTTTGATCGTTCTAACTAGAGGTTCCAAACATAAAATGAAGATCAAGGGCGACAGGGGGCACCCTTGCCTCGTACCGTTGGTTATACTAAAATTACGTGATGTGAAGCCAGAACTGAAAACTTTAGCAGATGGGGCGGAATATAAGGCCATAATGCTGGTAATGAAAGCATTGGAGAAACCAAAAGCCGACAGGGTCTCCGACATATAATCCCAATTTAGGCGGTCAAATGCCTTCTCCGCATCTAACGCTAACAAAGCACCTGATTTATTTTTGAGGTTGGTCCAATCAATTAAGTCCATACAGTATCTGGTGTTGTCCCCAACCTGCCTGCCAGGAACAAAGCCCGCTTGTTCTTCTGAGACTAATGAGGTCAACAGGGGGCGAATTCTGTTGGCAAGCAGCTTGGCATACAACTTAACGTCGGCATTAAGTAATGAAATCGGCCTGAGATTACTACAATATGTTGGTGGTTTATTTGGCTTAGGCAAGGTGATAATGTAAGCTTCTAGCATATCTTGTGGGAATTTACCTGTCGTTCTTATTTTGTTAAATAGTTTTGTAAGGTGTGGTATTAATCGCGATGCCAATTTCAAATAATAATAGTTGGAGAGACCATCAGGTCCCGGTGCTTTATGTTTTGGCAGGGATTTAACCACATTACTCACTTCAGTTTCCGTGAACGGTGCGTCTAAAAGATTCATGTGATGCGTCGGTATTTGAGGGAGTGTAATTCGAGAGAGGTATCGTGTAATGTCTACAACACTGGGGGATTTGGTGTTGGGGTTATTGCGAAGATTGTACAGGTCTTCATAAAAACCGGCCAATTCTTCAACAATCGTGTTCGGGTTATATATTCGTGCGTGATCTTTGGAATATAGATAAGGGATTTTAGTTTGTAGGTATTTTGCTTTCAGTTGGTTAGCCAAAATCTTGCCTGCCTTGTTCCCTGAAAAGTAATACAATTGTTGGGTTTTGCGTGCTTGCTTGGTGTATATTTGTGATTGAAGAAGGTGAATATCCTGTTGTACTTTGGTAATTTGACGGGTGACTGATTTAGATGGGGATTGTTTATTGGATTCTTCTAACTTCCTAAGGGTATGGCGAAGTGCAGTCTCTTTAGAAATATAGCTTTTTTTAACTATGGAACCCAATCTGATGAAGTGACCCCTGACAACTGCTTTGTGTGCCAGCCATTGAGTTTCTACCGTGGTGTCTTCAGTGGAATTAACCTCAAAGTAGTTATCTATTACCGTGGAGATATATTGAACATCAGTAGGGTTATCAAGGAGAGATTCATTTAAACGCCATTTACCTCTCCCTGTTGTGGGGTATGGCACTGCTAGGGTAACCAGAATGGGGGCATGGTCGGACCACGTCCGAATTCCAATGGATTGGTCCATAAGATGTGGGAGGGTATGTTTGTCGACTAGGCACAGGTCGATGCGTGTGTATGTTAAGTGTACCTGTGAGAAATAAGTGTAATCTCGTGCTGTTGGAAATAAATTTCTCCATGTGTCATATAGATCTTGCTCATGGAGAAGCCGAGAGAACAGTTTACTATTGTGAATAGATAATTTATTGGGAGGTTTGTTTTTGGTGCGTTGTATATCTAAAGAGGGCATGAGGGTGCAATTACAGTCACCACAAATAATAACGTGGCCCTTTTTAATGGAATTTATTTTCTTAATTGCTTTATTAAGAAATGAGAATTGAGCTTCATTAGGAGCGTAAAGCGATACCACCGTTACTTGAATACCATTCAGTTCGCCTACCAGGACCAATAAGCGGCCAGATGGATCGGTGAATTGATTTTGAGCTGTGTAAAGCCAATCTTTGTGGAAAAAAATTGCAACACCTTTGGTCTTAGTTGGTGAGTATGCGTGGTACATTTGTGGGTACATTGGGGAACGGATCTGAGGAGGGTTACGGTTCGCGAGATGCGTCTCTTGGACACATACAATCGCAGCTCCTGCTTTATGTATGTCTTTCAGCAGTTGCTTTCGTTTGTAGGGGCTATTGAGGCCTTTAACGTTAAGGGAAAAGATTTGTAATGTATTAGGTGGCATTTATATCATAAAGTGAAGTGGTGATTTGGACCTCTGTCGCATCTTAGTTTGGAACTGTGCAGTATAGTACCCCTTGAGGTATACCCCGTTGCTCATTACGGGGACATGGAATCCCAGATTGTGTTGAGGCCGTTCACAATATTCCCTTCCGAGTGGACATTCCCAAATGTCATGTAACGGCCTAATGTGGTGTGCGCAAAAAAAGCCTACTTGTGAGGGTGGAAGTGGAGGGAGAGGGAAAGGGAAAAAACCATGGTTAAACAAACAGTAACAATAACACAGGTATATACAGAGGAAACCCTTAGTGGGTTCCACATAAACCGTCATCCGTAGGATATGTAAGAACACATCCCATGGCGACCTAGGGAGGTCTTGTGGGCTCCTCCCGACCAATGACTCAGAATAATCTAGATGATATGATTGTGAGACTATTCAGTTCAGTATGTATTGCACAGCCGTCTCTTGTTATAGAGCGAGTGATTCCTTGGACATCCACAGTAGTAGATGCTTTGGGTGTCCCTCAGGGTGAGGTCATTAGATATAAGTAACACCTCTTTGTCCTGCGGTGGCGTCATTGGCTAGGCAATATTATGGGTGGTTGCTAATCATAAGACGTATACAGGCTCTGGGTATATGCGCCCATGTCAGTTAATCGTGCCTGCAAGCTAACATTCTATATATATATATTAATATGGCACTCAGGACTGGAGTACCAGTACCAGGGGTGAAACACTGTTTAGAACTTCAATACACAGCCGTGCAGGAAGACCTCGCCCCTTAGAAAAAGTTAACCATATCGGGTCTGCAATCACATATTGTAAAAAAACACTCAAAATATCTGCAAATCATGTGGGCAATAACTGTTCTGCAGAGCGAGTTGAACATGTGGTCTGAGCTACCAGAACCGTATCAGTTTAAGTTAGATATAGGTGTACTTAAAGTTTGGCAATATCTGCCCTGCTTGGAGCAACTATGTGTCCAATTCTACCTAAAAATATTACAGTAAAAGGTACCCAGGCTATCAGGTTGCACCTCGTCCCGCGGGTGGGCCATATAATTATAATCCCTTAATAACATCTCTGGAATATAGCATGTTCAACAATGTAACTATATACATGACTTAGACTGACAGTATCTCGACAGTATTAGCTTGACATCAGGTATTAATCTGCGAAATGCTATAAACTCAAATACATATCCAAGATACTTATCAATAACTTTGTGGATATAAGTAACCATAATGAGGTCATGGAGTGTTGGCTGGTGATTTCGCCATTTGCCAGTCCGCTTGAAGTTTCCTCGGGGATGCATTCTCCGGAGCTTTGCTTTGGTGTTGAGGATTACCAGTCCATAGTCCCCAAGCTGAGATCAACTTCATACCCTCTGTCGGGTCAGTCGCTATGTGGTTGCGGCCTTGTCGCCAGATGATTAATTTGGTTGGATAACCCCATTTATAAGCTACGTTGTTGTTCCGTAAAGTTTTAGTTACTGTGATGAAACCTCTTCGTTTTTCCATCGTAGCTGCTGATAAATCTGCAAAGAGTGCAATCCGTTGATGAGGTTCTGGGAGTGTTGGGGCTTTCCTCGCCGCTGCCAGCAAAGTTTCCTTGTGGGCAAAGTAATGGAATCTTACAATAACATCCTTAGGGACTTCTTTTGGTAAATGCGCAGGCCGTGGGAGTCTGTGCATACGATCATAAGCCCATGCGGAATTAGGTAGGCCTGGGACCAGGGTGTTACAAATAGATAGAATGTGCGCTGGTAGTGCTTCTTGCGTAACATCATCCGGTATGCCCCTGAATCTTATATTTTGCCTCCTTGACCTGTCTTCCATGTCAGCAAGTTTGTCACGTAATAAGGAGTTCTCTTCAGACAATTTCTGAACCTTATCCACAACTTCATTATGTGCTATACAGAGCTCGTCCGTTTTGTTTTCCAGGTGATTGGTCCTGTCACCAATATTAGAAATTTCTTTCCGCAGATCGCCATTAATGCGGTGAAAATCCGCTGTTATAGTAGCTCTAAGTTCTTGCAACATTTTGTGAAGGCTGCGTTCCGTCACTGGAGCTTCAGAGTATTTCGATGAACTTAGTTCGTAGTCTGATTGTCCATCAGATAAATTAGAGGTGTCGTCGCCATCTTGGATATCTTTGCGGCGGTCCGCTCTTTTCGATTTTGTCATTTCTGACAGCTTTAACTGCTTAGGAGGTGGCATTGTAGGGTGCTGTGATATTCCCACAGGCTCAGGGTAACGGGTAGCGGTGGGTCAGTCGCTCATTTAGTCGCTACAGGTCGGGATAACGGCGGAGCTCCTATGCCATGCGTCCTCTCTCACCGGAAGCCGGACACGCCCCCCTCCCCAGGACTTTTTTAGAGGCATTTTAGTGCCCAAAAGTTCAGGTCCCCATGGACTTCAATGGGGTTCGGGTTCGGGGTCAAGTTCGATCCCGAACCCGGACTTTATTTCAAAGTTCGGCCTAACCCACCGGATCCGAACATCCAGGTGTCCGCTCAACTCTAGTAAAGAGGGCAGACCAGTGATGAGATTATGTAACTAGTCCTGCCCCCAAAGGGTTGGATTCTCCAGAACGAAGGTAAATCCAGCCAAGTTAGTGGCCGGTGGCATAATGCATGCTAGGCTGCCTGTCCATTATTTAAGCCAGCACACTGAGGCAGGACATGCACTGTCAGTGCTCTCTTCATCGACCTAGTGCCCTAAACATAGAGCGAGCATGTCTTATGATGTGTTCATGCTATGATTGTTGGTGGACCCCTGGAAACTAAGACATGACAGTGGGACAGGGCCTGAAAATTGGGTTTGTCTTTTCAAAATTGGGACAGTTTGAAGGCATGTGTATGTGCTGCATGTGTATAGAATATATGTGATATACAAAGGATAGCAAATGAGGGAGCTCTCGTCTAAATTTCTGAAATATTGAAATAAAGCCAATTTATGTTGGCTGTTTAGTAGATAGCTCCCTAATTGAAGATTGGTATTTTATAGTTATCAAATTAGGGTGCTATCTGAAAATAAGGTGAAAATTAAGAAGAAAAGCTATTTTCTTCATTTTGCTGTTTCTGTTGTTAAATACTAGATATTGAGTCCCTAGTTTGATAGCCTTAATTATGGCAATACCACGTAAGGATACCAAATTAAGGTTTTATCTGCTAAACAGCTGAAAGGTTGATAGTAAGAAAAAAAGCTATTTTAGTTCTTTTAGTTGCTTAGTAGATAAGACCCTAATTTGGTACCCTTAATTATTTGAATCATACATAAGGATACCAAATTAGGGAACTATCTCTGAAATAGCTGAAAAAGCAAAAATAAGAAATTGCTTAGTAGACAAGTCCCTTATGAAAACAAATAGGTAATACGGCTCTGGCAGACAGTCTCATCATGTCACATAAGTCCAGTTCCTATCTCACACCTGTTACTCACACTGTGATTCCCTTTTACGGTCGTATCCCATGTGCAAAGTGTCAGTCAAATGGATAATGATATAATCTAAGAGGTCAGAAAATGACGGCCTGAAAGGTGACCAGGATAAAATAAAAGATATTCCACTAGATTGCTTTTAAGAAATTAATTGCAGACAATGGAAAGATCTATACTTTATCTTCAAATTAATTGAAATTCTTTCAGAAAATAGGATATTGATGGTTGGGGTTCATACTGACTTACACCAGTCATGAGCAGTGACTGCTTCCCATATCCTATGTCTCTGTAATTAAACCTAATTTATCTTGTCTACCTCCTGCAATATTCTTGTAAAATTATTTATGGAGAAATTAATCAAGATGCATTTTTTAAATCATTAATAAATCACACAGACTTAAACAGTTGACCTTATAGCAAATGCAATATTCAAAAGCAGAAATTTCAGTTATTTATTAAATAGTTATGATGAGAAGAGTGGGAGGTTGTGAAATAGGGTTGACTTAAAATAAAAAATAAAATAAAAATAAAAACATATTAACATTTTTTAAAAACAATATAAAATAAAAATGCTGGATTATCTGCATGTTCATGCATATATGGTAAATAGGGATGCTTTGTGATAAAATACATTGTTCCCATAAATAATGAGAAAAGTGACTTAATTATGAATAATTAATTTCACATATTACAAATTCCTTCACATTACCATGTGTTTGTTCATCCATAGACTGAGCTGTTGAGTATAAAAACACAATGGTTTTGAATACTTTGTGTAGCACATGAGGTGGTGGTTCAGCACAACACCAATAAGAGAAATACAATGTAATTGGTTACTCATCATTATAACGTCCTTTTTTCTACAAGGTTCTTGAAAGCCTTGGATTTTTGGGGTCATTTCATAGAATTGTTTAACCACCCACACTGTCTGGCTCTTTTGACTTCTTACAAGTAACTTGCGAGTTGTAGAGAGCAGAGATCTACTGGGGTTTTGTTGTAATGCTGACTTACCTCTTGAGGTTTATTTGAAGCATGTATTTATAGTATTGTTCTAAACATTCTTATATAGTTAGAAGAAAGAAAAACAACAGTTAGTTATGTTCAATAAAATTTTTCTTATTCTTAAATGTATTGATTAAATTGCACTGTTTTCAGCAAACATATACCAGTCACAATACATTACTACATTGATACATGTATGAGTACACATTTTTGTTTCTCAATTACCATTTACTGGTTATATTCATTACATTATTCATAGTTTAGGATACTGCATAATTTTATTAATTCCTTAATGGGTTACTCTAAGCACCATGACCTATTCAATGTTTTGAAATGGTCATAGTGCTTGGAGTCTATATGTACAGCTACTCAGAATTAAACGCTGCACATACCGAGATATTTAATCTTGCTGCTAGTGTTGTAACTTTATGTCAGCAGCATCATTAGTATGTCATTAGCCAGCTGAGAACAAGAGTTCTAGGTTGACTAATGTCAGTTCTGTGCATATTCTAAGCACAGAGTTTCATTCATTGTTTGAGAAAAATCAGCTGACACTCTTAGACAATAAGTGGCTGGTGGGATCGGCATCTGGCTTCTGCTACTCTGCAGAAGCCCAATGAGCATCGCCAGCTTCAGAGGAGACTCGGAGTACAGTGCCAAGCTACTCCTGGCATCATAATTTCCACAGAGTCATAACCACAAATCTAGAGTTATAATGCTTGGAGTAATTCTTTGAGCCTAAAGGAACACTCCAAACCACAGTGGTTATGGTGCAAGGATTACCCAGACACACTGCCACTGTAAGTAGCAGTATGACTTCTTACCTGGGATTCACTGGGCTTTATTCCCTGCTTCCTCTCAGAAGCACAGAGAGCTGGAAGTGCCTCAAGGGGGCTTGCACACTATGTAATCGCCCTGCACTGCCAGGCTATGCTCTAAGCCGTGAGTTTCTGGCTGCAGTAAAGACAGGGAGCAGCACCCAGTACCTGATCAGGGTACTGCAAAATATATACACATTCGATACTTGGTCTGTGAATAAAATCGACATTTATTGGTTGTCCCTTAACTTTCCATTATCTTTTTTGGCACCTAAGATAAAACTCCAAATCACGAAACAAACAAACCTGTTTGTTAGTTGTCCGTTTTGTCTGTTTTGTGATTTGGTTATATGGTAATTCAGCATTACAGTCTTCAGATGAACATTATCAATCTCCTAATGTTCTGATTTATCATCATCATTTAAAATCAAATTCACAAGTCTAACAACCTTGCTACCAATTTTAGAAAGACATATAAAGCATGTAAGTTAGATTTAAAATATGACAATTTAGCCACATGCATAGTTACATATATAATATTTCAATTTGTGTCAAAGTACCCTCGTTTTGCTTATCCTATCCTATTTTGGTAATCTATACAGAAAATTAAAGATAGATACCTTTACTATTAACACCTACACTACAGAGCCCTTTATGTTTGAAAAAATATTAGTGTAACAAGTATTTGAAGCAAAGCATACATAGCTAGTATGTGAAAATATAACCAATTTTCTGTATAATACTTTGAAGACAAATGTAAAAATTGTAATTGTATAACTTTACATAATTTGTATTTCTCACTTCAGCCTTTATAAACAATTTTGGGAAATATCAAGATTTAGACAGTTTACAGTGTAATTTATTATGCAATAATAAACACCGGGTCTGAAATGTTAGTATAAAAGCAAAACTGCAATTCTTATCACATACAGCGGATGTGACAACAATAGATTGATAAAAATGGCCAAATACCTTTCTTATAGGTATTTGTAAGGGCTCTGAAGGTATTACAGCTTATTGAAATTGGCAACAGGATGTAAAAAAGAATGTTTGCATTGGAGCATAATGTTGACATAAAGCAAATATAAGTAAATTACATATTTCTAAAATACATTTATTTAAAACTGCTACAGCAATCTAATGCTAATGTAATGGTAATAGTCAAATGGAAGAAACCATTCACTCTTCCTCCTTCTTCCCCCTGACTGTAGGAAAGATGTCACCCATTGAAACTGCATTTACTGTTTAAAATCAGAGGCTGAGCATACATATTAAGACAATTTACAAGCATTTTATCAGTGACTAGTAGCATCTGTCATTCCTCTACAGCCTGGTAATCAGTGACTAGAGTATAAATGACAGTTAGTGATGCTTTATGGACTAGTTTTCTTTCAGCAAAATGTGTGAACAAAAAATATTCATACTCTATTTTGTCAGTGAAGTGGATAACCAAAAAAAAATGCAAACCATTTTACAAGCAAACAATGTGGGAAACTGTACAAAACAGTACCCACATGATATAATGTCGAAATAGTGCAACATGAGAAATACTTGTGTAGAATTTTTTGTGGTGTTTGATCAATTAACGTACATAGTAAACAGACTTGCAATTATATACCTGTGCATGCGCTCAGAATTAAATACTTAAAAGAAAGATCTCAACACGGTTATCCTTAGAATTCAAGGTTATTTCTGGCAGTGAACTCTTGCAATTTTCCTCTAGACAGCTTTGAAACTATACAGCCTAAAATATTTTTCCATTAAGCCACAGAGGGTAACAGTTTACATTTCTTGTAAACAAATAGAACATGCCAAGCTGACTTGTTTAATTATAAATCCCGAGTACAGTTTAAACCTAGGATGATGGCTAGCATTTAATGAAAGCTCTCTAGAGAAAAAATGAAGATTTTAAAATTATCAGGAACACTGGAATTTACAACCTACACCTGCTGGAAAAAAACAAACACATGGCAATTTATATAGTTTACTATCATAACAAAAAACTATAGAAAGAGAAAAAAAACTGTATAAAACATTGCAATGGTGTTCTATGGCAATTATACAAAATACCCTACACATGTTGCTCTTGACTTTTGTTCATGCAATCCACACTGTAAAATACAGAAAAAAAACTACCACAACAAGAGGACATAGTATTAAATTAGAGAGGCAAAGGTTTAAAAATAATATCAGGAAGTATTACTTTACTGAGAGGGTAGTGGATGCATGGAATAGCCTTCCAGCTGAAGTGGTAGAGGTTAACACAGAAAAGGAGTTTAAGCATGCGTGGGATAGGCATAAGGCTATCCTAACTATAAGATAAGGCTAGGGACTAATGAAAGTATTTTATAAATTGGGCAGACTAGATGGGCCGAATTGTTCTTATCTGCTGTCACATTCTATGTTTCTACTACTACTATACTATTAGAAAGTATAAAGCTTTCTTGCATACATGTATCCTGGCAAACAGAAAGTTGATTCAGAACTCTTAACTCTTCCAAGCTGGGTACAAAACACTCCTACAATAAATGCATGCTCGCACTGCAGAAACACACACCACACTCATAAATAAACACAACTGCTGAGGACAATACATTATATTTTGATAACACATGACTGATAATGCAACCCTTTTTTTGACATACAAAAAAACCTTGCATTCAGATACCTCACATCTCTTCCTATATGCATATTACCCAGCATGTTCTAGAAATTTTTAAAAAATATTACAGATAGGAACGTCCAATAAATATCACCATCAATGATGATTATTGATGACTAAGAAGGGTCTGGCCATGTGATGGATAACAATCCCATACATTTTTTGCTTTATGCCTATCAGATATGCAGTATATTATGCAGGAATTCTGCAATTACTGCTGTATGCAATGGATCAGCTGCACCAGTATATTGTTGCGACTGTTAGAACTCATGGTCATACTAAGTTAATGCCGTGATCTCAGTGAATTTTATTTTTCTTAATAATTCCTAAAAGGTCACGTAAGCACCACAACTTCTACAGTTTTCGAGCATTTGTTTTCCGCATTATCCATTATCCATCCAAGGCCATCCAACCATGAAGAACAGCAGTAATCTGCTGGGAGCATTAAAGACTTGTAAACTTAAGAGTTAGATTATCTGACAAGGCACAGAGGCCCCGGTTATTCTCAAACTGCTCAAAAAAATAATTTTACAGAAAAGTGTATGAGTGGGAGGTATTGAGTATCTAATTTTGTGGATTTTTTAAAGGATTTGCACAAGTGAAGATATCATTTATATCACCCAAAACTCTATATCTTATCTTCTAACATCACCTATCATATCAAATATAGCTTCTCTACTAAATAATATTAAAATATCTCTGTGGTTTGAACTCCTGCAGGTTTGCATCTTGTTTAAAATTAACCTCTCTCTTAGTGGGCAGACGGCAACTTCATAAAGCCCTCTAGCAAACTTCAATGAAACATCTGTGCAGTTTATCTCTGCAGAGCAGAAAAAAGAAATATTTCAAATCCCAGAGTCCCTTTCTTTTTGATTCAGAAACATGTTTAACCCCTTGGAAGCTTTAAGTAGTAAAAGATTTACAATCCTTGAAAATCCTTCAAAATTAATGTTGGAGTTGGCATTGCCAGTATAGCTTATGTCCCAGGCAGTGGAGAAGCTGAAATCCAATGTATGGTTTCAAATCACTGCTAATGGATTATTGATTTTGAACGATGGTATCTTTCCAAACTCCCTGCCCAAGCACAACATGAATTTTAAAAATCTACAAAAAAGGCTCTGAAGTTAGGCAAAATAGCAAATAGTATCTTTCGAAAAAAAAAATCAGAACGAAAAATAAATAAAGACAACATAAGGCAGTTATTTCCTAATAGTGTACCGCCAGTTCTTGTCGTTACTGAATTAATCTTTTTCAAGGTATGCTATAGTGTAAGGAATGCAAAGTTCTTGGATTGGATGACATGAATTTTCTGGATTAAAAAAGAGATAAAAGATGATGGGTATTTCTCAGACATGGTAGTGTGTGAAACACTAACTGAAAGATGCCATTTGTATCTACAAACGTTGTTGTTATGCCAATAATAATAATGATAATCAATGCCAATAATAATAATTTATGTGTCTTTACTTTAATCTTTGTATGTTTCATTAAATTTTATTTTTTACTTCTTTTAAAGAAAATGAAATGATCTGAGCAGAATTGTTATCTATATGCCATTTACATATGTACTGGGTAATTTATATTCGCTGAACTTTGCAAAATTAACAAAGTCTATGATGTTCAGTATAAAGTAGAATGAAAATAACAAAGACGCTCCAGATGTCAAGCCACAGATAGTCATTGCATATCCCATGTGCTTCATTTTATACATATTGAAAATGTTCATTCTCTGCTTATTCTTATGTGCTAAAGTTTAATTTCAGATATTTTGCTGACATTATGCATGTCATATTTGCCATAAAAGTGACATTTTGCAGAAGAAATACTATAGTTTTTAAAACAAAGAGAAATAAAGAAAATACTGTAGAATACAAGTTTAGCACATTAATATAGACAAGTGATGTTTATTTTCTAAGCATTGACTTGGAAATTTACGCAAAATAACAAAATATCCTTCCAAATAAAAAATAAAAATTTAACTAAAACCCTAGAATAACCTTTGAAGGTAACGTTGGTTTAAAACATATTTCTAACATGAAATTTGTTAGCTAGATTTAGTGATTTTTTTCAGGTGCTGATTTCAGATCTGTACTTAAAAAATGGTTAGCATGTCACTTCTTTAAATTTTTAGTCATTTTGATTCCTATTATAATCTTACTATAAAAAAAAACCTCCAGGCAACTGGAAGAATTCTATATAATTTTTTATTTTTATGGCTGGCAAAACTGATTGCGAGGAGGAAGAAATACACACAGCTGCACACAAACTTCAGACAGCCATTCTTATTGTTTTCATTCAAACTGGGGATTATGTTATGGACAAAACTGGTAAATGGAGTTTGCACTTGAAGGACAAATTACCAAAACTAAGCAATGCCATACTAAAATAGGAGCTGTTTGTTGGTCCTCAGATCATGAATACTGTCTTAGAAGAAAAACTGAATGCAAAGGAGATCACCGTATGGATATCATTCATGTCTGTGAGGATACACTACTAAATCCTTGGTTTGTATGACTTTACAGAAACATAGTTCTAAAACTATGCTCCTCTGCTATGTTACATTTGTTACACTCCTCCATGTGGGACATACTCCGGCTTCTGTTATGTGTTATCAGAAGTGTACATACATTCACATATGGTGGTCCTGCCCCCTTTAACTTCCTTTTGGGTCTCTATACATCTCGTGTGGGTCTGTACTAGCCCAACATCTTTCTTTAGACCCATGCACATTCTTCATTTCGAATCCATTACGTTTCTTAGGTCTTCCAAAAATAAATCACTATTTGTAGCCCTCAGAATTCTTGCAGATAGCTGGTTACATGTAGTTCTTCTCTCTAATACAGTTATCCTTACAATTAAAGATAATAAAAGATAATATGCAGATAACCAGCTCAAAGCCTTTTTACACCATATTTCATCAGCAAGTATAGATTACATATCTTGATTGGGTATTATCTCTGACTTGCCTTTCTGATGGGCCACTTTCACCCACCCACCGTTCTTCTTTTTCTTCTTCTCTTTCTTCTTTCTCGATATCTTTCTCCTTTTCTTCTTTTGTCCTTCTCTCTTCACCTCATTTTCTGTTATTGTTACTCAATGTTATGTAGCTTTTATTTCTGTTGGACCATGTGCTATATAACTATAATATAACCATAAAAAGTCCCAGACACAAAAAACAAGTCACATAGGGGCAGAGCTGCACACTAACACAGCTCTGACAACCATAGCCACGAATCCACTAACATCGGGCGACGAGATGGGACACCCTAAAAGCTCACAAACAACACAGCAACATCCGGCAAGACACCCATTGGAAAAACAGGTGTATTAACAAAATACTTTGGCAACAATGCAGACTTGCACACACACCCGGTAAGCCACAATATGGCACCGGAATCCCTGTGCTCCATTACCCTGCCGTCCAGCCCAGAGGGATCACAAGGCTCAAACTCTTCACCAGATCTAGATATGAGGAAAATACTAAAAACCTACCTTCAAAACAAGACCTAGCAAACATGCTGGGGAAAATGGAAGCTTCCTTCCAAGCTAAACTCAATGCCATTGGAGCTGATATCCGCTACGTGGAGGAACGGGTGAGCTCTCTGGAGGATGACAGAGACACACTGCACACAGATGCAAGCTCTTCAGGACTCAGTCAAAGCCCATACAACCCACCTGGCAGCCATCCAAAGATCAATGGACGACCTAGACAACAGGGGTGAAATAAAAATGAACAAGAACAAGTGTTCTGCAGGAATTATTCAATCGCATTCTGCACAAACCACCAGAGACACCAATTATGCTTGACAGAGCACACAGGGCTCTACACCTTCAAGGACACTCTTCAGACAGGCCCAGGGATGTCATCTGTAGAGTCCATTACTACGCCTGCAAGGAAGAAATCCTGACGGCTCTATGTCAAACATTGCAGCCTTTACTATTCCACAACACACCGATAAACATCTACCCAGATCTATCATGGCTGACTCTCCAGGCACGACATGCTCTGAGACCAATAACAGATTAGTTTTGCACCAGGAACTTGAGGTACAGATGGGGGTTCCCCTTCGCTTTAAGTGTCCACTACAAGAGATCGATTCACCCCAGGACTTCAACATGCACTGAACCTCCCAGCAACTCACATCCTGGATTGGTATTGACAAGTATAGCTGCCTAACATGCCACAACTGCCACAAAGACAAAGGTGGCAACAAGCTCACAAGAAGCGGAGAACGTATTTTAAAGAGACTCCATCTAACACACCTCCACCACAAGACAACTTTTCAGACGGCTAGACCCTGATGACCACTCTGGGACTCCAAACAAATACTCCAGCAAAATGATCATCACTTTTATTTTTTATTGTTAATCATCACAAATTTCCAACTTCTAGGGACTAAGATTGGCGGGACGGAGGCGAGCGGTGATACCACACACAGCTGTCTATCTGTTTCCACCCAAGGTGACAACCACCTTACGACAAACTATAAGAAATCTATATTCTACCATCTGCTGTAGAATCTACACCCTTGCTATTGTCTACGGACAACACTTGTTTACTTTTATGTTATTTATGCAATTTATTATTTCTTTGGTTTTTGCTGCCACCATTGTTATATTCACCTAGACACTACCTGGGAACTGAAGGGTGGGACACAGCTAATTTATATATATCCAAGGCTACCCTACGTTTGGTTACCCTGTGTCACGGCTTATCTTAGTGGGAGTCCGGTATGCAGAGATATGCTCACCCTTGCAATTAAACACAGGCCACGGTGGTCAGGGAAAAACTCACCTGGCCTGTGAGTCTGTGCATGGCGGCTGTGCTGGATGATGCTCCAAGTCACAGTACAGATATGGACATAAACAGGAGAATCGTTGTGGGTAAGTCAAAGGTCAGTGGGTGCCAGAAATCAGGATAAACGAGTAGCGAGCCAAGGTCAGAGGATGCCAGAAGTCAGGATACATGAAATAACAAGCCAAGGTCAGGAATCAACAAGAGAACACGAAACAGCAATACAGGAATCAGAGTCAATGAACTGCCACTGCCACTGCTAATTGGGCCATCAGCTTCAGGTGTGCTGAGAATATTGGAGCAGCCACAGATAACGTCCAGCCCCCAGTGCTGGATACAAGGCAAGATCGGCTATACTTGGAGAAAGGTAAGGTGGCTCAGAGGAGAAACAACAGGCCCAGGACTGCAAAGTACCCAGGTTCAAATCCCTTGTTGGGCCCTTCTGGGGTGACCTCGTCTGGATGTTGCGGTGAGAACCATGACACCCTGCATGTAAAGGGTCTGAATTCACCTGAAAAGAGGTGAAACCCATTCTAAAAAGGACTCAGCCCCCAGGTTTAGTGACCGTAGATACCCTGAGGGATATTTCAGCAATTTTATTGGAGTTAAGGCACGGGGAGTTGCCATCAACTGCACAAACCCCATTTACATACAAGGACCATAAAACAGATGACAATGGTAGACTGCTGATGGTTAAGGGCCAGATAGGCCACAATAAGATCACTTTAGCCAACCTCTACCTTTCAACAGACACCAAAGTTGGACCCTCAAACATAGCCTAAAGGTTATAGAATCCTTTAAGGAGGGAATGCTAATTATTGGCTCAGACGTCAACATATCTTTCTATTCTGCTTTAGATACCACCTCCAAAGCGACCACATATCAAGCTTCCTTGCACAGGAGAATTTCACACTTGCTAGACTAATCACAACTCTTTGACTGCTGGCGGATCTCCAACCCCCAAATGAAAGATTACTCTTTCTACTCAGCAATGACAGACACCTACTCTAGACTGGAACTGATTTCCCTACTGCACAGGTTCTTACATTTAATAACTTCCTGCACTTATGGTCCCATCACATGGTCAGATCATGCACCCCTGTCTTTTGCCATTCAAATTCTGTCCATACCCTTGAAAACCTTTCTATGGAAGATCAATGATCTTCTGTTAAATAACCCAGAAACTATAACTCACCTCATCACAACCCTCTAGAACTACTTTTCAGAAAATGCCTCACCCTCTATCACAAATGCATACTTAGGGGGGAAAACATTGCCTTAGCATCAAAATTAAAAAAGATTAGGGAGGCAAAAATCAATGCACTCAGCCAGGAGATTAGAATACTCGAAACAGCACATAAACAAGGATCCCCAATAAATAGTTATAAAACTCTGGTATCAGAACGCTCTGAACTACAACAATTGTTAAATACTCAGATCAAACGACAACTACTGTTAACTAAACACACATTCTACTCACAAGTCAAATGTGGACGCGTACTGGCCAAAGCCCTCAAGCAAAAGAAACACAATACTTTCATTGCCAAAATTAAATAATCCTCAGGAGCTTTATCACACAAACTACCAAACATCATGGAATCCTTTCAGGACTTTTATACAAAGCTCTACAATCTAAGAGACAGGCCACCACCTAGAGCAGAGCTTGAACAATTCTTATCCTCCAGAAATAAAACCACCATTCCCTCGAAGGTTAAACAATCCCTTGACTCCCCCATTATCAGAAGAATTCCTTCATGTAATTAAAATGCTGCCGATAGAAAAAAAATAAGTCACATATTAAAATATCATGTGGGCATAGAACCCCCGGCGGAACTTGGCAGCCGATTCGGATGGTTTTCCCATTGGTTGGTCTTCATACTTGGGGCAACCTGTTGGGCTTCTCTGATTAGGGGCCCAGCCAGGCAACATGGACTTTTCAAACCGCAGGTCTGTGCTTCCTCTCAAAGTACAGACAGCCACGTGAGGAGGCAGAGTAAGCAGGGGAAAGGAGCAAGATGGGAATAGAGAAAGGAGAGAGCATGTGCATATACTCCCATCAAACTCAGCCAGTACCTGCAGCAGCCTCCTTCATTCAAAACATATAGAAACAATATAATGCTAAAATATGTAAATGATGACATTTATATACAGTCAGGTCCATAAATATTGGGACATCAACACAATTTTAATCTTTTTGGCTCCATACACCACCACAATGGATTTGAAATGAAATGAATAAGATGTGCTTTAACTGCAGACTTTCAGCTTTAATTTGAGGGTATTTACATCCAAATCAGGTGAACGGTGTAGGAATTACAACAGTTTGTATATGTGCCTCCAACTTTTCAAGGGACCAAAAGTAATGGGATAATTGGCTGCTCAGCTGTTCCATGGCCAGGTGTGTGTTATTCCCTCATTATCCCATTTACAATAAAAGGTCCAGAGTTCATTTCAAGTGTGCTATTTGCATTTAGAATCTGTTGCTGTCAACTCTCAATATGAGATCCAAAGAGCTGTCACTATCAGTGAAGCAAGCCATCATTAGGCTGAAAAAAACAAACCCATCAGAGAGATAGCAAAAACATTAGGTGTGGCCAAATCAACTGTTTGGAACATCCTTTAAAAGAAAGAACGCACCGGTGAGCTCAGCAACACCAAAAGACCCAGAAGACCACGGAAAACAACCGTGGTGGATGACCGAAGAATTCTTCCCCTGGTGAAGAAAACACCCTTCACAACAGTTGGCCAGATCAAGAACACTCTCCAGGAGGTAGGTGTATGTGTGCCAAAGTCAACAATCAAGAGAAGACTTCAGAGTGAATACAGAGAGTTCAACACAAGATGTAAACCATTGGTGAGCCTCAAAAACAGGAAGGCCAGATTAGAGTTTGCCAAACAACATCTAAAAAAGCCTTCACAGTTCTGGAACAACATCCTATGGACAGATGAGACCAAGATCAACTTGTACCAGAGTGATGGGAAGAGAAGAGTATGGAGAAGGAAAGGAACTGCTCATGATCCAAAGCATACCATCTCATCAGTGAAGCATGGTGGTGGTAGTGTCATGGCGTGGGCATGTATGGCTCCCAATGGAACTGGTTCTCTTGTATTTATTGATGATGTGACTGCTGACAAAAGCAGCAGGATGAATTCTGAAGTGTTTCGGGCAATATTATCTGCTCATATTCAGCCAAATGCTTCAGAACTCATCGGACGGCGCTTCACAGTGCAGATGGACAATGACCGAAGCATACTGCAAAAGCAACCAAAGAGTTTTTTAAGGGAAAGAAGTGGAATGTTATGCAATGGCCAAGTCAATCACCTGACCTGAATCTGATTGAGCATGCATTTTACCTGATGAAGACAAAACTGAAGGGAAAATGCCCCAAGAATAAGCAGGAACTGAAGACAGTTGCAATAGAGGCCTGGCAGAGCATCACCAGGGATGAAAGTTCATTTATTTCAGTAATGCAACGTAAAAGGGGAAACTAATATATGAGATAGATGCATTTAATGCAAAGCAAGATAGTTCAAGCCGTGATTTGTCATAAGTGCGATGATTATGGCTTACAGCTCATGAAAACCCCAAAATCCACAATCTCAGTAAATTAGAATATTGTGAAAAGGTGCAATATTCTAGGCTCACAGTGTCCCACTCTAATCAGCTAAGTAAGCAATAACACCTGCAAAGGGGTTCTGAGCCTTTAAATGGTCTCTCAGTCTGGTTCAGTAGGAATTACAATCATGGGGAAGACAATGACCTGACAATTGTGCAGAAAACCATCATTGACACCCTCCATAAGAAGGGAAAGCCTCAAAAGGTAATTGCGAAGGAAGTTGGATGTTCCCAAAGTGCTGTATCAAAGCACATTAATAGAAAGTTATGTGGAAGGGAAAAGTGTGGGAGAAAAAGGTGCACAAGCAGCAGGGATGACCGCAGCCTGGAGAGGATTGTCAGGAAAAGTGTTGGGGACTTTCACAAGGAGTGGACTGAGGCTGGAGTCAGTGCATCAAGAGCCACCACACACAGACGGATCCTGGACATGGGCTTCAGATGTCGTATTCCTCTTATCAAGCCACTCCTGAACAACAAACAACGTCAGAAGCATCTTACCTGGGCTAAAGAAAAACAGACCTGGTCTGCTGCTCAGTCGTCCAAAGTCCTCTTTTCTGATGAGAGCAACTTTTGCATCTCATTTGGAAACCAAAGACCCAGAGTCTGGAGGAAGAATAGAGAGGCACACACAAACTTCAAGTGTGAAGTTTCCACAGTCTGAGTTGATTTGGGGAGCCATGTCGTCTGCTGGTGTTGGTCCACTGTGCTTCATTAAGTCCAGGGTCAACGCAGCCATCTACCAGGAGATTTTGGAGCACTTCATGCTCCCTTCCGCAGACCAGCTTTATGGGGATGCTGACTTCATTTTCTAGCAGGACTTGGCACCTGCCCACACTGCAAAAAGCACCAAGCCTGGTTCAATGACCGTGGGATTACTGTGCTTAATTGGCCAGCAAACTCTCCTGACCTGAACCCCATAGAGAATCTATGGGGCATTGCCAAGAGAAAGATGAGAGACATGAGACTGAACAATGCAGAAGAGCTAAAGGCCGCTATTGAAGCATTGTGGTCTTCCATAACACCTCAGCAGTGCCACAGGCTGATAGCTTCCATTCCACACCGCATTAAGGCAGTAATTGCTGCAAAAGGGGCCCAAACCAAGTACTGAGTCCATATGCATGCTTATACTTTTCAGAGGTCCGATATTGTTCTATGTACACTCCTTGTTTTATTGATTGCATGTAATATTCTAATTTACTGAGATTGTGGATTTGGGGTTTTCATGAGCTGTAAGCCATAATCATCGCACTTATGACAAATCACGACTTGAACTAACTTGCTTTGCATGTAATGCATCTATCTCATATATTAGTTTCCCCTTTTACGTTGCATTACTGAAATAAATTAACTTTTGTACAATATTCTAATTTTTCGAGTATCACCTGTATATACATACACACACACACACACAACTGAGAACAGCCTGCATATTGGGCAGTGCATTGGTGAGCTGATTATAGCCTTTGATAGGGATACGTCTATGTTACATATCGACAAATGTTATTTATTTACAACTATGTTTTCCTATCTGTAACTCATTAATTGGTTAATTTGAGGGGGTGAGCAGGGTGGTTTGCAAACCTCATGGTTTCACCTGGAGCTAGTAACTTACTCCTTGGAGAGCTTTAAGTTTCTAGGAGCTTCTGTTTACTCTCCAAAGCTAAACCATGCCATGCAGAGCCAATTCATTAGCTGAGAGAGACAGCTGACCTCTCTCAGCCAATAAGCTACTGCTCAGCTATACTCAATGCAGAGAGTTTCCTGCTCTCATAGAGAAAGTGACCAGAAGATTCCAAGTAATTTGTCAAACCATTTGCAAACAATTTGATTATTTACATTTGTTAGCTGCCAGGGCATTCCTGGTACCATAACCATTATAGAGTGTGGTTGTGGTTATGGTACGTAGAGTTTTCTTTAAATCTTATTTCAGTTTTGAAACACATATCTATATATTGCACCTCAAGTGTACCACTGAAAGGTTTCATCTCGTGACAGCTAGGAATGTTGTACCACCGTTAGGTGAACTAGGCATTTGCCTAGAGCACTGGCCTGCTGGGGGCGCCCACCTGGGTCCAAAGCGCTGGGCGAGCAGCTCTCGAGCCACCCCTCCCCAAGCTCTGGGCCGGTCGTCAAGGCGCCCAAAAGTGGGGGCGCCGAGAGGATCCCTGTCACAGGGGGCAAGGAGTTGGCCATCTGGCCACCTCAGGTTGCCCCCAAAGCTGTGCACTAGGTAAGGCAGAGCAGGCACCTGCTTACCTTAATGACAGGTGCCTGCTCTGCCAACAAATCCCAGTGTCTGGAGGAGAGGGGGGCGGAGAAGGAAGGCGGCGATGGAGGCTCTGCTTGCAGTCTCTCACTCCTCCCTCGTGCACCCTCTGTTATGCCAGGAGCCGGAATATGATGTCATTCCGGCCCTGAAATACTAAACAGCTCGCTGGAGGAGTGAGGAGCTGCCCCACACTGGACCCCAGGGAGGTGAGTGTTTGACTGTCAGTGAGAGTGTGTGTGTGAGTGTCTGCCTGTGTGTGTGTTTGTCTGTCAGTGGCTGAGTGTATGTATGTCAGTGAGTGTCTACTTGTGTGTATGTGTCAGTGAGTGTGTGAGTGTTTGACTGTCAGTGTGTGTGTCTGTGTATGTCAGTGATTGTCTGTGTGTGTGTGTGTGTGTGCCTGTCAGTGAGTGAGTGTATGTATGTATGTATGTCAGTTAGTGTCTGTATGTCTGTCAGTGAGTGTGTGTGTGTGTCTGTCATTGAGTGAGTGTATGTCTGTCAGTGAGTGTGTCTGTCATTGAGTGAGTGAGTGTATGTATGTCAATGACTGTGTGTGTGTGTGTGTCTGTTAGTGATTGAGTGTCTGTGTGTTTGCGTGTGTGTTTGTCAGTGAGTAAGTGAGTGTATTATGTCAGTCAGTGTCTGTGTGTGTGTGTCTGTCTGTCAGTGAGTGTGTGTCTGCCTGTCAGTGAGTGAGTGTAAGTCTATCAGTGAGTGAGTGTCTGTCTGTCTGTCAGTAAGTGTGTGTGTGTGTATGTCTGTCAGTGAGTGTCTGCCTGTGTGTGTGTGTCAGTGAGTGTGTGAGTGTTTGACTGTCAGAGTATGTGTCTGTGTCTGTCAGTGAGTGTCTGCCTGTGTGTGTGTGTGTGTCTGTCAGTGAGTATGTATGTCAGTGATTGTCTGTGTGTGTGTGTGTGTGTGTGTGTGTGCCTGTCAGTGAGTGAGTGTATGTATGTATGTCAGTTAGTGTCTGTGTGTCTGTCAGTGAGTGAGTGTATGTCTGTCGTGAGTGTGTGTGTGTGTGTGTGTGTGTGTGTCTGTCATTGAGTGAGTGTATGTCTGTCAGTGAGTGTGTCTGTCATTGAGTGAGTGAGTGTATGTATGTCTGGCGACTGTGTGTGTGTGTGTGTGTGTGTGTGTGTCTGTCTGTCAGTGAGTGAGTGTCTGTGTGTGTGTGTTTGTCAGTGAGTGAGTGTATTATGTCAGTCAGTGTCTGTGTGTGTGTGTGTCTGTCTGTCAGTGAGTGAGTGAGTGAGTGAGTGGATATCTGTCAGTGAGTGTGTGTCTGTCAGTGAGTGAGTGTAAGTATATCAGTGAGTGAGTGTCTGTCTGTCTGTCAGTAAGTGTGTGTGTGTGTGTGTGTATGTCTGTCAGTGAGTGTCTGCCTGTGTGTGTGTCAGTGAGTGTGTGAGTGTTTGACTGTCAGAGTGTGTGTCTGTGTCTGTCAGTGAGTGTCTGCCTGTGTGTGTCTGTCAGTGAGTATGTATGTCAGTGATTGTCTGTGTGTGTGTGTGTGTGTGTGCCTGTCAGTGAGTGAGTGTATGTATGTATGTATGTATGTCAGTTAGTGTCTGTGTGTCTGTCAGTGAGTGAGTGTATGTCTGTCAGTGAGTGTGTGTGTGTGTGTCTGTCATTGAGTGAGTGTATGTCTGTCAGTGAGTGTGTCTGTCATTGAGTGAGTGAGTGTATGTATGTCAATGACTGTGTGTGTGTGTGTCTGTCAGTGAGTGAGTGTCTGTGTGTGTGTGTTTGTCAGTGAGTAAGTGAGTGTATTATGTCAGTCAGTGTCTGTGTGTGTGTCTGTCTGTCAGTGAGTGAGTGAGTGGATATCTGTCAGTGAGTGTGTGTCTGTCAGTGAGTGAGTGTAAGTCTATCAGTGAGTGAGTGTCTGTCTGTCTGTCAGTAAGTGTGTGTGTATGTCTGTCAGTGATTGTCTGCCTGTGTGTGTGTGTCAGTGAGTGTGTGAGTGTTTGACTGTCAGAGTGTGTGTCTGTGTCTGTCAGTTAGTGTCTGCCTGTGTGTGTGTGTCTGTCAGTGAGTATGTATGTCAGTGATTGTCTGTGTGTGTGTGTGTGTGTGTGCCTGTCAGTGAGTGAGTGTATGTATGTATGTCAGTTAGTGTCTGTGTGTCTGTCAGTGAGTGAGTATGTCTGTCAGTGAGTGTGTGTGTGTGTGTGTGTCTGTCATTGAGTGAGTGTATGTCTGTCAGTGAGTGTGTCTGTCATTGAGTGAGTGAGTGTATTATGTCAATGACTGTGTGTGTGTGTGTGTCTGTCAGTGAGTGAGTGTCTGTGTGTGTGTGTTTGTCAGTGAGTGAGTGTATTATGTCAGTGAGTGTCTGTATGTGTGTGTGTCTGTCTGTCAGTGAGTGAGTGAGTGAATGTATATCTGTCAGTAAGTGAGTGAGTGGATGTCTGTCAGTGAGTGTGTGTTTGAGTGTGTGGGATGGTGAGTGAGTGTAAGTCTATCAGTGAGTGAGTGTCTGTCTGTCTGTCAGTAAGTGTGTGTGTGTGTGTCTGTCAGTGAGTGTCTGCCTGTGTGTGTGTGTGTGTGTGTGTGTGTCAGTGAGTGTGTGAGTGTTTGTCTGTCAGTGACTGTCTGCCTGTGAGTGTGTGTGAGTGTATGTACATCAGTGAGTGTGTGTATGTGTGTGTGTCAGTGAGGGAGTGTATGCATGTCAGTGAGTGTCTGTGTGTGTGTGTCTGTCTGTCTGTCAGTGGGTGAGTGAATATCTGTCAGTGAGTGAGTGAGTGGATGTCTGTCAGTGAGTGTGTGTTTGAGTGTGTGTCTGTCAGTGAGTGAGTGTAAGTCTATTAGTGAGTGTCTGTCTGTCTGTCAGTAAGTGTCTGTGTGTGTGTGTGTGTGTCAGTCAGTGAGTGTATGTCTGTCAGTGAGTTTCTGTGTGTGTGTGTGTGTGTGTGTGTCAGTGAGTATGTGTGTCTGTGTCTGTCAAAGAGTGAATCTGTGTCTACCAGTGTGTGTCTGTCAGTGAGTGAGTGACATGAGGGGGGCAGCAAAATGGATCTTTGCCTAGGGCAGCAGAAATCCTTGCACCGACCCTGGTTGTACATGTTTAGGTGTATGAGTTTTGGACGGGTTAGCAGGTTATTAGAAACAAAAGTAAGGAGATGAATGTTCAGTGGTTTTGAAATGCTTTTTCTTTGCACATAACCTTAGGGACACTATCGGCACCAAAACAGCTTTACAAGAATAGTAGGAACTCTGTAAGTAAATGGCGCTTTCACAGTACTGACACAGTTTGGGTGTGAAACGTGTTCTCCAAAATCTTAGGTAAATGAACAGTAAAATACTTAGAAAAAGTACAACACACACTAAGTATGCACACCCTCTCCTGTGCAGAAAGAACTTAAAGGATCACTATAGGGTCAGGAACACAAACATGCACCCTATAAAACCACCATCTAGCCGCCCTGGACCCCTCATGCCTCCATAAATATAGCAAAATCTTACTGTATTCAAGCCTGAAGCTGTAGATCTGCATGCTGGTTGCCTCAAAAAAACAAGCTGTCTGCTGACATCATCAAATAGCAGTTTTATTGGAGCAAAAAAGAGTAGCAATGTTTCCTCCTATACAGCTCTGTGTAGGCTGAAATGTTGCTGCTATTTTTTGCTCCAATAAAACAGCTATTTTGAGATCCTTGAGTGCCTGGACCTGGTTTATTTCTGTGTATGACTGTATGCCTGTATCTTTATGACTGTCTGTATGTCACTGTATGTATGTGTACGACAGTCTGTGTATGTCTGTGTCTTTATGACTGTGTGTCTGTATGTCACTGTATGACTGTATGTTTGTGTAGGGCAGTGTCTGTATCCCTGTGTCTTTGTGTCTGTATGATTACACCTGCAATTAGACACGGTGTACACATAATGAGACACTACCACAAACACACACACAGCATACAAAATCAGATATGGTATACACACAGTACTACACCTACACTCTAACACAGTATGCACGCTTACACTCACTGCTACACATACACAGTGGTGTATCCTGGTTTTGTGCTGCCCTAGGCAGGACAAAACTCAAGCGCCCCCCTCCCCTCACACCACCCCCACCCAAGCCTTCCCCCCTGCCCTACTTTCTAAATACACACACACACACAGTCAGACACACACACAGTCAGACACACACACACACAGTCAGACACAAACACACACAAACACACACAGTCAGACACAAACACACACACACACAGTCAACACACACACACACACACAGTCAGACACAAACACACCCACACACAGTCAGACACAAACACACACACACACACAGTCAGACACACACACACAGTCAGACACACACACACACACACACACACACACACAATCTCTAACATTAACACTTTTTACCAATTTAACCCCCTCCCCCCCCAGCCTCCTTACCTTTCGGAATGCTGGGGGGAGGTTCTCTTTCTCCCTGGGGGTCCAGTGGCTGCCGGTCGGGCTGATGGGCTGGCGGCTGGCGAGGGAGCACTTCCATTGAGCACTCTGCTCAGCTCCCTCGCACGCCGCAGAGTGAGGCTGGGAGCCGGAATATGACATCATATTCCGGCTCCCATCCTCACTCTGTGGCGCGTGAGGGAGCTGAGCAGACCGCTCAGAGGAAGAGCTCCCTCGCCAGCCCCCCGCCCAACCCCGCCCGCCAGCCCAGCACGTCAGTTAGCCGCCAGGCTAGCAAGACATTTGCCCTGGGCATTTGGGGGCAGCGTTTTTTGCCGCCCCCTGGAAAATGCCGCCCAAGGCAAATGCCTTGTTTGCCTTGCGGCTAATACGTCCCTGCACATACACAATGCTACACACACAGTCAGACATAGTACACATTGTAATTAGTATTTTAGCGATTTAGGGGAACTTTCGTCTTTCATTGCATTAATTATGCAAATTAGCATGGTCGGTATTTTTCTCCAAGAAAGGTGGCAATCCTAGATCCAGGACATGCAGCAATAGTGGTAAAAAATAATAACACATTATTAAAACAAATTCTAAAATAAAGTATAGCAAAGGAAACTGTGTTAAATAAGTCCCTCAATGGTTACACATAGTTTTCACATGCAGACTCTTTTCAACTCTCCACGCATTTTCTTTAGTGCCTGAATGTGTGTCCAACTTGCTGCTTTTTAAATACGCTGCTTATGGATCAGCCAATCACGTGGGCGGACGTTCGGCTGTTCCGGCGTCTGACGTCACTTCCGGTTTCTCGGCGCAAGTTCATCATGTCCTCCTTAGTAATTTCAATTTGCCCATTCCAGGCAAAGTCCTCCATTTTACGTAAGGGCAAAAGTTCCACAAAACTGTCATCAATATCTAATCCAAACGGACAAATCAAATAATTCAGAATGGGGATTCAATAAATAATCTAAACTAAAACCACATATAATTACAAACACTAGTCATAATTATAATGTTCCTTAACAATATCATCACTATATGTACCATAAGATACAGCCTGTGGGGAACAATGATATATATAGTTAGACAAAAACTATGTAATAAGATCACAATTAGGAATGAGACTACAAAAATTGAGATCACAATAAAAGTAGAAAATACAAAATTCAAGTAAAAAATACATATGCAATACATAACAAAATAGAAAAGATTAAAAACTGGATATGCATAAAGGACATATTAAATATAATTGGAAAAATAATTAAAGAAACAGAAAAATATAATTTTTTTAAAAATGAACCAATTCAAAATCTAAATTAAGACCATTCAGGGATAGAGTGTCCAACATGAATATCCACCTACTTTCTAATTTACTTAATTCTTTAAAATTGTCCTCACCCCTCCAGTTTTTATATTTCTGACTAATAACCATAAAACTGATACAGGAAGGGTCACTACCATGGTGCTGTGCAAAATGTGCAGAAACACTATGCTTAGTATACCCCATCTGTATGTTGCCAATGTGTTCTTGTATCAGTGTTTTGAATGACCTTGTGGTCATCCCCACATACTGTGGTCCACAGGGGCACCAGAGGAGGGATATTAAATTTGTAGAGTGGCACGTCAGTATGAGATTTATTTTGTTTTATGTTTTTAGTAGATTTTGAAATAAACTTAATTTGCGTGTCCTTTTTGAATTTAGTTTTTTTACATGCTGTGCACATCTTGCAAGGGTAAAAACTATTTTTTGGTGTTAAAAACATTACGTTTTTAATTTTCTTTAATGTGATTAAAAATTAAACCATTTTTTTTTTCATGCATACTGTGTGAGTCACAGCCAGGAGAAGTGTGAGGGAGCAGCGGGAATGGTGCAAGATCTGCATAAACAGTAGCAAAAGTGATTTAACTCCTTAATGGCAGAGAACTGAATTGTGAGACTGCAGGGGCATGATCTATACACAAAATCTTCTTCATTTTCTCCCTCACTGGGAAAAAACAAACATACATAGGGAGAAGGACGAGCAGACTGCTACTCAGTACCCACCAGCCATGAGTGCCAGGGGACCAGGCGACATACAGCCGTGCCCCCTGTTTGGGATCTCGGCTCACGACACCCCAGACAGCATTACACAACACTGTGGACGCATTGACCATTAATTCGAAAGACACGTCCCCGACCGGGGAAAATCTTAATCCTCCCAACATTCTTAGCTCACATGATATCCGTATCCCACGCAGCAGCCTCTAGAGTCACCCATAGGCATCACCGCCACTTACAGGTGGAGAGCCCTGTTCCCGATCTCTAATCAGATCTGCTGACTCTCATCTGGGTCTCAAAGTATGAAGCTTTCCTTGCTGGCATAGGGTGACTGTGGACTTATAAATCAGTCTGCTTCTCACACATATAGCATAAGTCCCATTAACTGTTCTCTGGCTAACACTCACTCATCTACTAAACCTATTCTCTCTATCTAACTAAGCAACCTGCTGAAGCCTTCTGGGGGAGGCATGCTATTAATTCTCCTGTTGAGATAAGCCTGTTACTACTTTAAAGCATGCTAACATTAATGTTGTATCGTATCCATAGCAACAAACATGTCAGTTACACACTTTGATCTTATTACTACTCATACACACCCAATATATTTGTACTTAATATCTATCTCATGTCATAATCTAAAAAATGTGCAGTTTCTTCTCTTGCCATATTATTGTTTCAAAATATATAACAAAAGAATGCTTGTTAATCCTGTTGTGGCACTACAAGCTTGCTTGCAATCTTTTGCACACAAAAATAAACGATTAAAGAAAAACAAAAACTTCTTCATTAAGCTAAAACTGATTTGGTGCCTAGAGATGAAGTCAGGGCCGGGCCGGTCCATAGACCATGGCTCCAGGCGGCACTCATAATCTAAAACAGGGATTTCCAACCCTTGGCGGCGGTACAGCAGCACCGCACGGGTTGGGAGCCTGTTTGTGCGCTGCGGCAATTTAACAGTGCGACCGGGCCCCTTCCAATCCGCATGGTGAGCTGGGAGGAAGTGACACCATATCACTGTCACTTCCTCCTAGCTCACACAGAGCCAGCAGCGCAAGAGGAGGAATCAGTGAGGTCAGGGCAAGATCAGCAGAGCAGGCCCCCAACTCCCACCAGCCACATCCAGCAGAAGGTAAGAACCTGCTGGGTGGTTCTTACCTTCTGCCGGCTGTGGCTGGTGGGAGTGTGTGTGTGTTTGTGTGTGTATCTGTTTGTATGTGTGTAATGTGTGTGTAACTGTATGTAGTGTGGGTATATGTGTGTTTGTATGTGTGAATCTCTGTATGTGTAGTGTGTAATGTTTGTATCTGTGTGTAGTGTGTGTGTGTGTGTATCTATCTGTATGTGTATCTGTGTAGTGTGTATATGTGTATGTAGTGTGGGTGTATGTGTGTTTGTATGTGTGTAATGTTTGTAGTGTGTGTTTTGATACATACACATACAGATGCACAGACACACTGATACACATGCAGATATACAGACACACAACACTGCCAAACATGCAGATACATAGACAAACAGATACAATCACTGACACACATAGAGATACAGACAAACAGAAACAAACACTGACACACATGCATATACACAGGCACAGTGTATAGGTAAGTGTATTGGCTGCAGTGCACACACAGACACAAGCTACATCCCCAGCACACACAGAGACACACAATTCATCCCCAGCACACCCACATAGAGACACTACCATTGCAAAAGCATATATGTGGGGGTGGGAGCAGCATTTCATACTTGGATCCAGGCAGCACAATGTCTTGGGCCGGCCCTGGCGGAAGTGCTTTATGTGTTTGGACTCTGTCATTTTTTGACAGTTTATAAAAGTGCTGATTTCAGTAGAAACTAGCACTATTATGATTGGGGACAGAACTAATGAAAGTGGCAGGCGTGCTCGTCTAGAGCACACTTGCCTTCCCTCTTATCATTGGGCTTTACTACAGTTCATTGAGAATAATTCACACATACGAAAAAAACATGTTTTCTTTGGATTTATATCTATATAAATAGTTCATTTAGAAAAAAAAAATCAATGGGATGTTCCTTTAATGCATTGCAGTGATATATATTTATTGTGTCTCTCTGCAGTAAGTTTAGTTAAACTATTAGAGGTTATTGGGTGATTTTAACCTGAGGCAATCTGACTTCAGAGTATTCAATAACAAAGCTTCTAATAATTTTATTGGGTGATTTTTTTCCCTCTCAATAACAGATTTAAATCGACCTACTGAGCAAAAAACTTAAATGAGAACAAAGCCTATGCGTTAAAAAAAAAAAAAAAAATGGCATACTAGATGAGCCAATATGCTTTTATCAGCCATCAAAGTTAACATTTCTACATGAAAAAATGAATTATTCATTTGTAAAAATAAGTGACATTTTATGCAGCTTGTTTCATTTTCTTTTGCCTTACTTAAAGTGACATAAGCCAGCTAGTTTTATCTCATTACTAACATAGTGCTTTCTTAACAGTTGGTCAGATAAAACTCTAGTAAGATTATAAAATAATATTACAGTAAATCCATTAACAAAGCAAACAGTTAAATTGTGTATCTTCTCTACCTCCAGTTCATCCTTGCATGCCTACCATAGTATATGTTTATTAAAAAGTGATGGTTAGAACAAACTGAAATATAGCAGTACATTTAACTCCTTAGCAACCAACAACAGAATATTTCTGTAAAGTTGCCACATAAATTGGAATGTTCTTTTTATTAACCCCTTAAGGACAGAGGCACATGTACATGTTCTGATCAAAATAAATCATGCAATTTGTGTTATATGTTTGCTCAACCATAATTTACGTCTTTCATATTAAGTGCACCCACACTTATCATGTATCATTTTGTGAAGGGGTTGTATGGGATTTTCACTTCACATCATATAAAACAGAATTTAATATGAAAATCTAAAAAAAGTGTCCGAAATCTTATTTGTCAAGTTCTGCATGGCATTGTAATTGTACATGTCATAATACTGTAAGCTTTTACTGTTATAAAACATGCACATTTGTATGCTGCGGCGTGCCATGAGTAAAGTAATGCCTCCGTGTACAGATTTCATGTTGTTTTGGAAAGTTACAGGGTCATATAAAGAGCAGTTTTTACACATTGAAGTTTTCCAGTTTGGTTTGCTGGGCCTATGTTGCCTTTGAGAGTGTGTGGCAGTCCAAGAATGACATACCATTTGCAAAAATAGAAACCTAAAATCTTCAAAATTGAGTATGTCCAGTCTTTTTTAGTAGCCACTTAGTCACAAACCCTAACCAAAGATAGTGTTCATATTTGTTTTTGCAATTTTCACACGGAAACTGCCCTTTCACTGATGATACTATTGTCACTATACATTTTTCTGATCTTATATTTGTGTTCAACCATGTCTCACGAGTACAACAGTAGCTCCCATGTACGTTTTATAGGGTTTTGAAAAGTAACAGCGTCAAATATAGGGCTTGCAAATTAAAATCACTGGCGTTTCCAGGTAGATTTCCCCAAAATATGATTAATAAAATAAGAGAATTATATGTAAATAATATCTGTTGTGGGAGGGGCGTGGTGATCCTATTTAAACTCACCCCCCTTTTTCTGCATCACCATGGAGTTTTGACTTCGGCAGGCCCCATCCACCACTCCCTCAACTCAATTAATTTATTATTTCATATCTAGGGTGGGCCCTATTTATTACAGGCCTACCGCATACGTCGGTTTCGGCACACTTCAACCGACTTGTTCATACCTATGGTTACACCATACCATACATACGTTACAAGAATAGCACCGAACACATATATATATATATATATATATATATATATATTATTTTTTATTCAGTGCAAATTAATATTATATATTTCAAATTATTACTAATTTCATAATACACTCAGAATTAAATTAGACTTGGATCAACGGGACTGCCTTGATTGTCAGGGAGTCTCTCCAATCAGATCTGGTGAAAAGGATATGTATATTGACTGCAAGGAGGGTCCGATCGTTAGGGCTTGCTATGCTGCTCTTACATTGTTAACGTCCTCTTTTTTATTTTTAGGATAGCATAGCACTTACAAGGAAAGGTTAACTGCAAGGAGGGTCCAATCGTTAGGGCTTGCTATGCTGCTCTTTCATTGTTAAGTCCTCTTTTTTTAAAAATACATTTAAATACATGAAGGAAAGCAACACAGTTAAGGAGGAGACTATTTTTAACCCATTAGTGACCACAACGGTTTTCAATTTTCTTACCGTTAAGGACCAGGGCTCTTTTTACATTTCTGCGGTATTTGTGTTTAGCTGTAATTTTTCTCTTACTCATTTACTGTAGCCACACATATTAAATACCTGACTGCTGGCCCTGGCCCAAACCCCCCTTCCCTCACCACCCGTTGCCCAATAAATACACAACACCTTCTGTATGGGTAAGGGCAACGGCCACAGCTTTATTAATCGATTATTAACAGATTATCGCCAGCGTCCACAACCTGTCAGCTGTTGGGGGATTACCAACAGACAGCTCTATAAAAATCACACACGAGTCGGGAGCAGCCTGCCCCCGCCATCAGCTCTCAGCAGGCTGCGTCTCCCCAAGCCGCTTGGGCACTTCCTTCCAATCCTCTTCGCTGGCCAGGACTACCGCGAGCTGTGACAAAACAGAGAAAACAACAGCACACAACCAACAGCAACACCATCGTAAACATGTTTGGGTGGGTGGGCGGGCGGGAAGCTAGCAACTCTACACCTCTGCCCGGGAATTGGTGAGTACCCTCCCCTTTTTCCCCCTCTTAACGTACCCTTAGTGCCACAATGTATCCCCTTATAAACCAGCCCCTTATCCCTGCTAGCAGTCATGTCCTCCCTTCCTTATATTTCCAGGGAGGTACTTGACTGCTGACCCTGGCCCAAACCCCCCTCCCCTCACCACCCGTTGCCCAATAAATACACAACACCTTCTGTATGGGTAAGGGCAACGGCCACAGCTTTATTAATCAATTATTAACAGATTATCGCCAGCGTCCACAACCTGTCAGCTGTTGGGGGATTACCAACAGACAGCTCTATCAAAAGGACTATCCCCACCGCGGTCCTTCCCTACCTACTCCCCTGGGAGGGACCGCGCCCCCCTGCAGCCAGCACCTCCTCAATACCAGACTGTAGTCCCGCATTTAAGATATCCAACCCTATGAGGGAGAGGTGTACCCCATCCTTACGCATCAGGTTGGAATTGTCCCCTTCAAGTTCTCTGTGCCTAACGACAAACCCGCCGAGGCGGCGGACAAACTTACCAATAGCCACATTTAACCTGCGCCTACTACGCTCCACGCCCTTTGCATGAGGAAGCGAATGCCAACACGGCCTGGACACTATGTCCGACCAAATAAGGGTCAACTCGGGGAAGAGGGCCATACAACACGCCAAATCATTCCTAATTGCATGCAGGAGGTCCACTGATCTGCTGCGCCCTAGGTTATTACCCCCGCATGAATAACAAGAGTCACTGGCCCCGACACGTACCGACGAAGGGATACACATTCGGAATACATCTGCTGCCATAAAATCCCTCTAATTCTCCTCCACCTTACCCTGGCTACATTGTAGGGAAAACCCAAATTTCTCCCATAGGGACGCTCCTCAGCTCGCCATGCTGCCCAATACACGAAGGAATGTCCCAGTATCTTAACGCAGCGAGGCCTAGGACCTACGGAGAAAATGCGTTATAGTAAATGCAGTCTAACATAAGACCTGTAGCGATTTGAACCCCATCTACCCAATCGCTGAATCGCTGCGTCTGATAAACCCCACAAACTAGCCTGGATGGACGCCCCTATACGAAAAGAATGAGCTGAGTACTGGCGAGGATTCATTCCGCACTCAGCCAGCGCAGCACGGAACCTGGCCAAAAACTGGAAGCGTGTGAGGGGGGACCCATCCCTATGAACCAGAAAGGAGAGACACCCCACCGGCCTAATCTGCAAATAATTCAAGAAAAGACGGACTGGACAAAACATACCACCCGTAGCACCGATACGTACCCACGAACCCCTACCTACCTGGTCCGTCTTGGAACGCCTGAGGAAGACATCTATGTAATCCGAGGACCACAGGATATTTGCCAGCAAAAGCGGACCGACCGCTCTGCGGTTGCGTGCAACCAATTCGCCCAACCCGAAAAGCTCCAAAAAACAGAATGCAAATAAAAACCAGAAATAATGAGACTTCATAGTCCGAGAAACAAACCACCCCGAGGGCTGACTGAATCCGTCCCAGCAAGTCGGCTGACACCGTAAGTCGCCGGTCTGGAGCCCTCCTAAGTCTCTGACCCCGGATAACTCGCTGGATACCAAACCACCGTGAAACGTCTTGCCAGCCCATAAACCGACACAGAAAAGATAGAGCGGACAAAGTCTTTTCGGCCGCAGAACAGAACTTACCCTGAGCAAACATCATCTATAGCATCGTCAGCGTCGCCTCCAAGCGCCCGGACTCCGACCCCAGCACCATGCCCTCCGAGAACGAGGACAGCCACGACCGCCAGACGGTCTGATAAGCCTTCCACGAAAAGGAAGATAAGGAGTCCGACATCAAACCTCTCAATCCTCCAAATCGATCTCCCATAAGGAAACCGGACATCTGACTCCCATTGCCTTCGCGATGGCGCCGACTCCCGAAAACGGTCCCACTGAAACCGAGAAAGAGAGTCAGCAACCACGTTATGAACACCCGGGACATGACATGCTCTTATCCAAATATTATACCTTAAGGAAAGTAGAACCAACCGGCGCAGCAGCGCAAGAACCGGAGGGGAAATGGAGGAAGAGCGGTTTATCACATGGACAACACTCATGTTTTCCGTGTGAAAAACCACTGTCCTGTTGCCAAGAGCCTCCCCCCAGAGCTCCGAGGAGACCACGATGGGAAATAGCTCCAAGAACGCCAGATTTCACATCACAGCCAAGCCCAGCCATTTCGCAGGCCACGCCTCCACACACCACTTGCCCTGAAAGTATGCCCCAAAACCCACGGTGCTGGATGCGTCCGTGAAGAGGTTCAACTCAGTGTTAGACGCCGCCTCCAGCAACTAGCAGGAGCGACCATTGTAGCGCTCCAAAAAGGAGCTCCACACCTGAAGGTCTGCGCACAAACGCCGGGTGACCCGGATAAAATGAAAGGGTTCCCGGACTCCTACCGTTGACAGAGAGAGGCGCCTGCAGAACGTCCGCCCCATGGGAAGCACTCTGCACTCGAAGGCCAAGTGCCCCAGAAGCACCTGCATCTGACGCAACTGTACCTTCTTCGCCCCGCGAACCAGATCGATCAGTCGCAAGAGGACCAACAATTTTTCTTCAGGCAACCGGAGAACCATACCGACAGAGTCGATCTCTATCCCCAGAAAGGACAGAACCTGAACCGGGCCCACCATGACTGCCCTAAACGCTTATAAGAGCCGCTCACACTCACCTGAACCAGGTGGTCCGACGAACAGAAAATCATCCAGGTAATGAGTAGCCGAAGCCAAACCCGCCTCCTGTCTCGTAACCCATTCCAAAAAACACGCAAACATTTCAAAATAAAAACAAGAAATTGGACAGCCCATGGGTAAACACATGTCGTAGTAAAAAGCCACCTTGAAAGAACAGTCTAATAGGTGACAACAGTAGGGGTGAACAGGCAAAAGATGGAAGGCTGATGCGATGTCGGATTTAGCCAACACAGCACCTTGCCCGGCACAACGAACCAATTCCAAAGCCCTGTCGAAAGACGCATATCGCACGCGACAAATGTCCTTTCCAATAGCATTGTTTACCGACCCACCCGACGGATAGGACAGATGCTGGATCAATCAAAAGGACCCCGGTTCCTTTTTGGGAACCAGGCCCAGAGGAGAGATGCGTAAATTAGGAAAAGGTGGAGCAGTAAATGGGCCAGCCATGCGTCCCGCCTGCACCTCAACCTGCAACTTTTCCTGCAAAATATCTTCCTTGCCTAAAACCGAGTGGAGATTGTCCGCAAACTGAGGCAAGGAAGAGGGAACAAAGGGGATCCAGAAACCTACCTGAAAATCGTCAAACAATTTCTGCGCATCGCGACCTCTATGATACCGGGCGAGCTACGGGCGCATCCTTAGGACGTCCACCGGCGTCCTCTCCCCTAGGTACTTCGTCTCGAGATGGACCCTTTCCGGACACCGGCTTCCCTTTTCTGCAGCAGCTCACAGCTGGGTGCGCTCCCCCGCAGTGTGCACATTCATGGCGAAACCTACAGGAGCTGAACCAGCGGCAGTGGCTCTCGTTAAAAAGCCAACACACCCCTTTCCTTTGCCCTGCAGAAGAGCCGGAGGTTCCTCCGGCAGGCCCGGGAAAGGGGGATGGTCTACTGGAAGTCATGATTAGGAGCCATAAACTACCATCTTGAACACCGAAATCCATACCTGGGACCACCGCCATTTTTTGACGAAATTGTTGGTCGTACCTATACCAGCATTGTCCCCCATAGATTTTATAAGCGCCCCATATGAGGTCGAGATAACCAAAGAGGGAAGGGGCCTTGTCAGGGAAACGGCGCACCAGGATACTGGTGAACACATTAAAACCTTGCAACAAGTTGCCAAAGGTCCTGGGGATATGCTTACGCTTATGGAAATTCACCCCGGCGCGGTCTGTCCACGGAATCCTTGTCGGGAGAGACCAAGGACAGCAGATCCACGTACTCACCTCTCCAAATTTTTTCCTGGATATCCAGAGGAACATGCAACCCCAAGGGAGCCAGGACGCATCCCACGGAACCAACGCGAAAAGCCCCTGTGGCCGACTGATCCCTGGAAACCTGAGCCCCCTGTTCCTGCACCCCAGAATGTAAAGGCCCACCCGGATCCTGAACCCCAGACTGTAAAAGCACCCCATGTAGTCATGTGAGCCTACTATCCTGCCCTAAGGGGTCTCTACTAACCTCCTGTGGAAACCTATCCACTAGGGCCCTAAGCAGGCGCAACAACTCCCCTGGATGCTCAAGGGCACCAGCGCCAGTGAACTCACCGAACCGCTGGGGAACCGAAGGTACTGGGTGCTCCTCCTCCAATGGAGACTCTGACCTTGACCTCCTCTGATCATCAGCTGCAGGACCTGAGGTGCCCTCCAGGTGAAGGCTTCCAAATCCGGCTGCCTGGGGGTGATGGGATTGACCTAAGGTGCCCTCCAGTTGAAGACTTCCAAATCTGGCTGCCTGGAGGTGATGGGATTGACCTAAGGTGCCCTCCAGTTGAAGGCTTCCAAATCTGGCTGCCTGGAGGTGATGGGATTGCCTCTTGGATGTCCGGCTGTCTCTTGCCCTTCCTGCCGACCTCCGTCTGCATCCGGCACCCTGTGAAGGCTGAGCCATGCCCAGGTTGCCGACGGTGCACGTCACTTCCGGGTTCCCCGGGGCGCCGCACGTCACTTCCGGGTTAGTCTGATGACGTCCAGCTCCCTGACGTCCGTCGCGTTCCAGGGCGCCGTCTCTCGCTGTCACTTCCGGCGTCCTCTGCCTATCCGCCCTTCGGACTGAAAGAGATGGCAGGCTCCTGGATCTCCCCCCAAGCCGCCATCTTGAGCATCCATGATGGCGCCAGACGCCGACCTCCGGTCCGCTCCTTCCCGAACTGCAGCAGCTCTGGCAGTGCCAAGCCGCTCTCCTCGCTGCCGGTCATGCCGCATGGACACCGGACTCGGGGACAAACGCGTACTAGGCCTGGCCCTCCTACCACCCTCGGGCACATCCTCTGCCGTCTCCGACCTCATTGCCGATGCCGGCCGGGCCTCCAGACCAGCGATAACCTCCTCCAAGGATCCAGCACCATGGGACTCCAGGTACGCCTGTAACAAGGTACCACAGCTTCTCTGGACACCGTTGCCATTCTCCCGATACCAGCTAAGTATTCCTTGAAGATGGGAAATTGAGAAATAGCTAATTGAGCAAATTTAACTAGTTTTCTGCAGGATATAATATTATTGCTTCTCTTTTGTTACAGTCCCTGGGGGAAGCTAGCAACACTACACCTCTGCCCAGGAACTGGTGAGTACCCTCCCCTTTTCCCCCCTCTTAACGTACCCCAAGTGCCACAATGTATCCCCTTATAAACCAGCCCCTTATCCCTGCCAGCAGTCATGTACTCCCTTCCTTATATTTCCAGGGAGGTACTGTTCTTCTTGCCATTAAATAGTCTTTCTAAACATACCATTATTTTCATCATATCATATAATATACTATGAAAAATAATTCAGCAACATCTCCTGAGTACAGTTGATACCACCCATGTATAGGTGTGTCGGGTTCTCTGGGGGCTAAAAGACCTTATTTGGGGGGTGCGTATTCCAGTTTTCCAACTTGGAATTTTCACAGCTGTCATCATGCACCTATGTCCTATTTGGGACATTTTTGAAGCTGGCCAATGTAATTTACCCCCATCAAACCATATATTTTTGAAAAATAGATACCATAGGGTATTTCAAATGGTGGTATTTTAACACTTTCCATGCACTAATTCTACCAGTCTTTTTCAAACTTTTGGGTAGTCATTTTTTTGTGTTATTTTTCTCTCACATTGTCCATGTTTGCACACCGAAATTTGCCAGATTGGTTTGCTGGGCCTATGTTGCCTTTGAGACCGTATAGCAGCCCAGGAATGAAAATTAACCACATCAGTGCATACCATTTGTAAAAGTACACAACCCATGGTATTCAAAATGGAGTATGTCCAGTCTTTTGTAGTAGCCACTTAGCCACAAACGCTTGCCAAAGTTAGCGTTCATATTTGTTTTTTGCGTTTTCTTTACACAAAAACTGAACTTTTACTGGTGAGTTCATCGTCGTGATAAATTTTAATGTTTTAAACACTCATATTTGTGTTCAACTAAGTATCCTGAGTATAAAAATACCATGTACAGGTTTTATGGTGTTTTGAAAAGGTACAGGGTCAATATAGGGCTTGCCCAATTCAGTTTGCCAGATTGGTTTGCTGGATCTGTGTTGCCTTTTGAGACCATATAGTAGCCCAGGAATGGGAAATAACCCCACCATTTTCAAATGTAGACAACCCAGGGTATTCCAAATGGGGTATTTCCAGTCTTTTGTAGCCACTTAGTCACAAACGCTGGCCAAAGTTAGCATTTTTTATATATATATATATATATATATATATATATATATATATATATATAAAAAATGTATTTTTTCCAATTTATATATTATATATATATATATGTATATATATATATATATAATATGTGTGTGTGTATATATATATACACCCACACACACATATATACACATATACATATATACACACACTTTTATTTCCTATATATGCATAATATATTATAATTAAAGCATTTTATAATATATTATACATATATAATGCAAATATATGATTTCATTATAATTGTATTTTGAGATATATATATGTATATATCTCAAAGTACACTTATAATGAAATCATATATATGCATATTATATATGTATAATATATTATAAAATGCTTTAATTATTTTATAATATATTATACATATGCATGTATAATATATTAATTTTATTTTTTTACTTTTAGGAGCCTGGGGGTCTTTCTGATAGCTCAGACAGTCCCCCTGCTGGCAGCTACTAGACTCCTATTGTGGCAAGTTGCTGCAGGGGGACTGCTGGGGTCTCCGGCAGTCCCCCCTGACTGTGATCGCTGTGGATCACCGGTCCAGGTAAGTCCAGGGCTCCTATTTGCCGAGGTCATACTAGGTATGGCCGCAGTCCTTAACGACTGTTAATAATATCAGGAAGTATTACTTTACTGAGAGGGTAGTGGATGCATGGAATAGCCTTCCAGCTGAAGTGTCAGAAGTTAACACAATGAAGGAGTTTAACCATGCCTGGGATAGGCATAAGGCTATCCTAGATATACGATAAGGCCATGGACTAATGAAAGTATTTAGAAAATTGTGCAGACTAGATTCTTACAGGTTCTTACCTGTCTCTGCAATCACATTCTATGTTTCTAATGTCAGGAAAGGGTTACGCAACTCAAGTTCTGTAGACAGCTGCTAACATTCCATATTAGCATAGAGTCTTTTGGGGTCAGATTGAGGTGACACCATAAAATATCCTTGGTCCTAGGTCTTTACATTAAACATTTTAGGTGCTATTTTTAATAATAAGCTATTATATTACAAAGCTGATAAAGAGACTTGCATCCATCAAATTCAGCCTTCCTCACATTTGTGTTTTGCTGTTGATCCAAAAGAAGGCAAAAAAAAACCCCAGTTTGATGCACTTCCAATTTTGCAACAAGCTAGGAAAAAAATTCCTTCTTGACCCCAGAATGGAACCTGATAAAACCACCTTTTCAGGCAGATAATTCCACATCCTTATTGTTCTATATATATGTTTGTTTTTTAACAACAACTCTTGTAATTCTCAAGTCATCTAGGCATGTTAATTAGCAGATAATAATGAAAATATCAGCCGAAAACAAATTAGGACTTGCCCCCAATTCAGTTAGTGGGTGTGATCAAGCTTGATATGAATTCATTACAGCTAGGTTATTTTCTATGGTGGAGAGGGATATACTTTCTATACAATACCCCCAGATTCCTATAAATACATTTGAGGCTTAAGTACCACATACTTTTTTTATTACAAATGTGCAGAGGAATACATATATTTATATACACATTTAATAACATGAAGGAAAAAACATTGCTCAGAATAAATATCTGTCTATCTTGATTATGCTTATTTAGGCTGCAAAAACACAATAATTTAAATTATAGAACAGGGAGCCCAAAATGACCTTGAAGAATAGTGAAGGAATATGCAAATTCATTATACTGTTTTTTTTTTTTTTAAATCAATATACATATATTAACATTTTATATTGATTTGTAAGCATTTCTGCGAAAAAAGGATGTATCTTACAAGTCCTTTCTAGTAAAGTTGTTTAATAAAGTGACAGTTTTTTTAAAACTTTTTTTAATAAATTTTTATCAGCTATATTAAATATGTCAATTTCCTGAATTTTATTACAAATGTAGAAATTGTTCTGTATTTATCATGTTGGACTCAGATAATATAACAAAGTATTGGAAATAGATAATGGCCAATCTAAGAACAAGCCTAGTTTAGTTTAAATAGCCATAACTTGCACTTGCAGTATTGTTATTAAAAACAAAACAACAAAAAAACACTATGGGGTTTATTCACTAAACACCAAATTGTAGTGAGTTGAGAATTAAGCTGCAAAATATATGCAGCAATAGCAGATACAGGGAAATTCTCCAACTCAGGCACCAACATCCCAACTGTCTCCATTTTGGTGCGACAGTTCCTATTTTAGGGTCCTGACTTGTGTTCCCGCTTTTACGGACACCAGAAAACTGTCTCCATAAAGCATAGTGTTAACACATTATTAGAGGAGCTTGCACTATGTGGTAGGCCTGTTTGACTGCAGTCAGCTTTTTGGGGACTACAAGTGACACGGATGATGTCACTGGCCATTCTGCTTTTACCCACCTAGACTGGACACTGAAGTTGGGGACATGCAGCTTTATACAAATCTATTTTAGCCTGAAACTTTTGCAATTTCGTTTTCAAATTTACTGCGAATCTCTGTTTAGAGAGTACATTACAATTTCTACTACCATAACCTACTACATATTTTATATAAATCAAATCAAATCATAAAATGCTATTGCCATTAGAAATACGTATTTAAAAAAGTGCAGAAATTATTTATTTTAAACTTTAGGAGCAAAAACGGGAGGAAATAATCTGGACAATGAATTATGGTCTAAAATAAAGGGGGCAATTGGGGGCACACTCGGAACATGCATTTCTTAGCAGTGGTGCTGGCATGAAGACGAAAGTTATACAAAATACATGGGGTACTGTGACATAGTGGTGGGCTTTAGACAAAATGGCCATATAGCGGAACTGAATGTCCATATCTATGGCTAAGATAGGAGAGTTTAAGTAGCATTGTAAAATGTAAAACTGTATTTTTCTGTGTGTGATGTTACTTAATCTATATTTTGTAAAGAGTTATGGACTGTTAACAGCCAAACTGTAAGGCACACAATCAAATTGGCAGCATTGCATTTCTTCCCATCTATTTTAGTCTAACATTGTCAGGCTTGTTTTCAGCTCACTGTTTAGTGAACAAATTTCTGGTGAGTTAACAAATAGTTTTGTACAACATACAAAAATGTAATAACCAAATTGGAAAATGTTGGGTAAAATATGTGAACTGGCCTAAAATTTTACATTTTACATTTCCTGCAAATTACGGACTGTTCAGAGTTTAGTAAATAATCCTGTAAATGATTATGGGAGTTGTGTAAAGGAGAAAACTCAAAATCCAGCAGATCTGCAGATCCATTTTATATATAGGATGTATGCATCAAATGTTGCATAACTCACTCTTTGAAAAAAAATGTTTAGCAAACAAACTGCATTAGTTCTAACGATACACTCAAGCAATGCTTGTTGAGTCCCCAAAAGCTGGAACACCAGGCAACTAGGATCTGAAAATCGGTACTGTCTGGCAGAAATCTTTTGGGAAGTCTGCAACATTGGGAGGTATGGAATCGGGACAGGCGGATAAGCCCTCAGGAGGGCATCACTAGTAGCACACAACATACCTCAAGGATAACACCCATAATGGGTAGACCTGCGTGTAAAGTGGGCATGCCAACCTGCTATCAAACATGCCATACAGCCTCCTGGTCAGCACTCAACATACAGGACAGTGCAGAGAGCGCTGCTGTAGCACTTTCTGGATGGTCTTAGTGCCCACTGCACTAGGACCTAATGATGTACTTGCTCTGTGTTCCTAGCAGACACTTCCCTGGTGTCTCCAGATGCAGGACACCAGGGAACAAAATCAGGATAGTGCAACAGGACCATTAATAGGGGCTGTCCATTCAATAGCGGGACAATCGGTAGGCCTAGATTAAGGTAACCAGATCAACATATCATGTAGTTTATTCATTAATCAATTCTGATTTTGTGGATTAAAACTTGTCAGTTTCTTTATTTACAGACCCAGGTATATGTTGAACTAACATATTTATCTGGTTTCTTAGAATAACAAATATTTATATGTTTGTTGGTAAATGTTGGATTGACTTTAACTCGTTGCACAAATATTACTTGCATTGCTAAATATTGAGAAATAAGTAATAGAGCAAATAAAAAAGTTAAAGGGATACTATAGTCATCAAGACAACTTTAGCTTAATGAAGCCGTTTTTGTGTATAGATCAAGCCTCTGAAGTTTCACTGCTCAATTCTTTGCCATTTAGAAGTAAAATTACTTTTGTTTCTGTTTATGTAGCCCTAGCCACAGAGATAAGACATTCTAAATTAAACAGAATTTCCAATAAACGAAGTGTAAACATTAGATGACTCCTCACAGGAAGTGTTTAAGGAGGCTGTGCAAGTCACATGCAGGGAGGTATGTCTAGGGCTGCATAAATAAAGGGATTTAACTCCTATATAGCAGAGAATTGAGCAGCAAGACTGCAGGGGAATGATCTGTACACCAAAACTGCTTCATTAAGCTAAAGCTGTTTTGGCGACTATACTGTTTCTAAAATGTAATAACGGATCCTGCCCACCTGTGCACATACAATTATAAGTAAATCAGCCCCATTGGTTTTACTTTGAGAGAAGTACACATGGGAGTAGGGATGCTGCTCCATTATGTTTTATACAGAGTTATTCACTAAACTTCAGTTGTTAGCTAATTATATCTTCATGGTAACAGGCAGCATATAAAAGTGTTACCTGGTATTATGTGGAACAGAGGTGGGAAATTAATTTGCTAAACAAAACAGTTTTTTTTTCCCGATGATTATCTTATGTGTTGTTGGCAGCATTGAACTCTGCATATTCAAGGCAGCATTGTTCATGTACTGAGCAACATCATGCAGTCATTTGTACACAGGAAATTACTGCAGATCTGAAAGAGATTGTTTTTTAAGATTGTCTATTACATTGACCTCTCACTATTGTCCTTGTAGTGAATAAATGATTTTCTTTTCATTCCTAAAACTGGAAGTTGCATTTTGTCACTCTCTTTTCCCTATTAATCAACTCATAACAAATGTGTATACAGTGTGAGTTATCAGGAATTCTAAGTAAATTCAAAGTAAAATGTTTTCTTTTGATATATTTTGGCCTAAATGTTAAATTTGCTTTAAATTGCAAACAATTAATGTGTTAGTAAAAACTCCTGTGATTCCTACACTGCGCAAGTCAAAATAAAGTGCAAGCTGTGCCTTTGTGAGTCAAGGCAGCCAAGAGAACACTTATTTGGCTAAATAATTAAGTTTAACTACCAGGCCTCCCTCTAGATATTTCTTTGCATTTTAATTTGCAAAACATGGGTGTAATGATATTAAAAATGCAATAACATTGAGCTGAATCAATTTGCCAGCAATGAAAACCTTGGGAAATAAACCTCACTAAATTGATCAAAGTGATGCGCTGGCAGCTTCTAAATGAAGTGCTACCCTTCCAAATTATGCAAGCAACAGCCTTCACATTTATATGTAAAGAAAATTTTGAATTTGCTATATCCTTATATCCTTTGCTATATCCTTATATCAAAGCTATGTCATTCTCCTTCTCAGTGAGAACACAGTTTAAATGTCAATTCTGTTTCCCTTGGCACTGAATGGCAAGATATGGTATTTTATTGACTGTGAGTGCCAGTGAGGGGGTGGAGGAGATAAAAACTCTAAATGAGTTTATACTAGTCATGCTGCAAATAATATAGAGTATGTGATTGTGTGTTTACATTGTATGTTGTTGTCATATTTTCTTGGGCACACATAACTCCAACAATTGGTGGGCAAAACAAGAATAATGCTGCCCTGCAGTATGTAGAATTTATATAACGCAGGAAGTCGTAGAATACATTACTCACACAAGGAGGGATCCCTGATAACTATCTGGATTAATTGCTTTTCCCCATACAATAAATGAATGATACAAGGATACAAGGATACAAGGACAGGGCTGCCCATTAAAATGTAGACATGATCTGCGTTCGTCAAGGCATAATGGGACTAGCAATCTTAAATGAAACCTATATTATTTATTTCAATATATATATTTAATAACATATTGACAATATTAAGAATAAACCCACAATATCACATTTAGAGTTTGATATGATAGTAAGCTTTTAGTTGACAGTGGGGTGTCATGTAAGTTGTTATTAAAAACTGGCAATCAAAAGGTTAAATCATAAAGAACTAACATTTCTTACGCTATGTTTACAAAATAATAATAATAAAATAGAATAATAAATTGTTTATGACATTTTTTGAATCACAAGTCAGACTGACTGTGTTTTCCATGGACTTCTGGCTTCTCTTATTGACCTGTCATAAGGCAGACCAGCAAAGAATGAATTTCTCAGTTGACAATTAATAAAAAGTACAATTATTGCCACAGTCAGAAAAAGAAGAAGAAACAGAACAACATAAGTCAGTAGGTCTGGTTTATTCATGCCCCCTTCCTTCATCGCCTTTGCTGTAGACATATAGAGTACAGAGGCACTCACAGGTCTTTGAGTGCTGCTAAGGTAATGAGTGTTAGTCTGAATCATCACTTGAGCTTCAGTGGCATTGCTGGAGTTTAAAAGCAATTCTCCATACATTATCATGTTTTTTTGCTTCACCATGTATCCCAAAATCCACTTCTCTTTTAAAAAGTGAACATTCTCTTATGGAAAACAGGATTAAAACCCATCCTAGTTTTAAATATAGTAGTAGATCATGGCAATAGGATAAAAACAAGAGTTTTCCTATTTTTATTCTTTCAGATGAATTTATTTGTAGAATTTTCCCTCCGAGTATGGACTAGTTGGACTCCCAAAACACGTTGGTATTGCTAATGGCGCAACCATCTTTACTTAACGAGATCATATCTGTATCACTTCCACTGCTCCAGATGGGGAGGATTTATCTCCAGAAAATCTCTGTCAAATGTTGAATAGAACAGATTAAAGAACTATCTATTCATCAAAGGATAAACAATGGAAAACCCCATGAAGAGTAATTCCACATTCTGTCACGCACCATGCAAGTGACACTAAAGAACTGTGTGTTTAACACACTGTATTTTCGGTTCAATTGTAGATAATTCGAGGAGTGTCAATATCCAGATAGATCCATGTAAATTAACTCCTTAAATGATGTAGTTTTCTTGAATAATGTTCAGCATCAGTCTGATTTGACGGCAGTTTTGTAGCAGTGCCTGTTAAATTGTTTGTTTAAATCCATGTGTTTTGTTTTTTTGCTGTTAACCAAACAGGTGATTTTCTTCACGCTGCAAAGTTCCTCTGCTCACTGTATCCCAGCGTCTCTCAGTACGATTCTCCAGAATGCAGCCAGGCAAAGAGGCTGGAGACACACAGGGCTGGGCTGATACTGTACACAAAACATGTGACTGATTCCTTCAGCTAAACTCCAGCTGAGCGTCATTAACTGTTGCAGGAGAGCATTCTTATCCTGGTGCTGAATCCCTCAGGACACTGTGATCTCATAACCCTTTAAAGACCAATGACTGAATAATTCTGTAATAATAAAACATCCTTTAAAGAAACATCACAAAGGAACCTCTCTCATTTAACGGTGACATGATCGTACAGTTCTGCAAAAGCTAAATAAGCATGACATTCCATACTGGCATGAAGTCTTTAGAGACCAGAGTGTGGTGTTGGCATGAAATAGCCTTGGTCGTTAAGGGGTGAAGATCCTTCACGTTCCAGTGTTTAATACGTGTGTTTAATCACTGATTTTGAAGGTGCAGGTTGCAAACATGGTATAAACATAAAGCCATTAAATCTTTTTTCTGTCCTTAAATATACTAAATGTGTTAATGCTTTTTTTTTGGTCTTATTTTTATAGTATTAAAGTGCAAATAATCAGGCTCGGTGAATTCACCAGCACCAACTACAGATTGTCAATTAGCATGTTAATTCTATTTTGTCAAATTGCTTTTAAACTGCCATTAAACGCTGGCTTCCTGCCAGACATTTTTAAATCTCCAATTCCTCAGCAGCACCTTGTAATTCGCATGCATATGTTCTGCCAGTGCATTACTAAGAAGAGAAGTGCGGGCATGGGGATTATGTGTAAGCTCTGTGTGTCTGCGGTGATAATGGGATGTCATATTGTGAAAATGTTTTATAATGTTGAAGTACAGTTTGAGTGTCTCTCAGGTTTTCTGTATATCAGGGGTTGACAAAAAAAAAAAAAAAGGCAGGTCCCCAGCTATTGCAGAACATCCCAGAATCAATAAAACTTACCTTATAGGCAGAATTGTGTGACCTATGAATTTAACCCCTTAGACACCACATGGTGTTTCATAATGCCATACGGTTAATGGATTTTACACCTGAGGATCGAATAGAATGCCATGACATGCTGGCTTGACTCATGCTGGTACCGGTGAGTGACCGCTGCACACAACCCTTTAAATTACTGACACTAGAATTCCCTGAGAGACAGGGAAACCTACAGGGTCTCCCTTCATGCACCCCAGTGATTAATGTCGAGCTGTGATTGCTTCCCAGTGTTAAAGACTGTGTGGTCGGCAGGGAGACAATGATCAGCAGCACAAAGGCAAACCTGGGAAATCCCTTGCTGTAAAAGGACACTGAAGCATTAGGCAGTATAATTATTTCATAAATTGTTTACAGCACCTAGAGTCCTTTGTCTCAGTCCCTTACCTCAATGAAAAAAACAAAACAAAATTACAAGCAATTTAACACTAAATAGGCACGAATGTAGGTGTGGTTAAGACAGAGTTTACACACTTCCTTCTAGACATACTAATTCAAACCGGCATTGGGAACTGTTATAGGTTGAAAATGGTCAGATGACACCCCCACCAATTACAGTTACCCATTGTTGCTCAGGATAATGTTTTTTTTTACTAGCCCAAGCAGCAAAGAGCTAATAGGGTGCTGGGAACTCTTTTTTAGCATTAAAACATTAAAGGTGATTTAATGCTAAAGGGAAGGAATATGCCAGGGGACTCTATAGCCACTTAAATGAGATGAGGCTGTTGTCTACAGTCAGTGTTGTATTTAACGCAAGGCTGACTAGGCATTTGCCTTGGATGGCACTTTCCGAGGGGGTGGCAAAAAGCCCTGGCAGACGCCTTGACGGCCTCTTGTCCTGAAGCCCCAAGAAGTGGCCGGCTGGCCACCTTGGGTCCCCCGATGCTGGGATCTGCTGATGATGGAGGTGGCCGGTGAAGGAGCGCTCTCCCCTGAGCTCTTCCTGCTCAGCTCCCTTGCAGTGATGCTGGAGCCGTGACATGATGTCACTCCAGCCCCAGCATCACTAAGAGGCACACAAGGAAACTCTGCCCGTCTGTGCCTGCCGAGCTGCAGCCAGCCCCACTAAACTCCAGGGAAGAATCCACTTCAGCACTCCCAAAGGTATGGAGGCTGGGTGGATTGAACTTTATTTTTTTTTTATTGTGTGTTAGTGTATGTATGTGCCTGTCAGAGAGTGTGTGTGTCTGTCACTGAGGGTTTATATGTTTTTGTCAGTGAGTGTGTGTGTTTTTGTCATTAAGTGTATATGTGTTTGTCAGTGATTGTGTCTGTCAGTGTGTGTATCTGTCACTGAGAGGGGAGGGTACCAATATTCATTTCTACCCCAACTGTCATGTAACCTAGGTAGGTCTCTGCCTATAACTTCCAAAAATGAATTGGAAACTGAGATATACATTTAACAATCAGGAATAATAAGTGAATTGATTTTGAGTTATTTGTATTTTGTTACATTAGTTTTTATAAAGATATTATAAGCAAAACAATTAACAATCTGTTTTTGTTTTACTTTTTTCCTAATTCTTTAACACATTACTGATATATAATGTTGTACTATGTACACTTATAGGTTATCAGAAGAAATCCCTAGCTGTTCTTTAAAAATAATATATAATATGCATGGGCCCACTTAAAAAGAAAGTATTAAATTACAGTGAGAAAACACATAACAAAAGTACTCAAAACACCTTGACCACGAACTCACTGAATCTAAAAGAGCTTTGGTCACTGAATCCCCACCAAGGATTGAGAGTACCTTTTAAATCAGTGACTGAATGATCTATCCATAAAAAGGAAAATCAATGCAGAACTATTGAGTATTATGCAAGCTGCAAAACTAAAACTGCTCAAAAACCTAACACCTATAATATGAAAATACACATCTAAAATATGAAAAATTGTGATATCGTCACTGTTCAATTATCACATGAATAAAATTCAACCCATGACTGCATCTTCTTTTCTATGGGGAATCACGTTTAGAATAAATTAGAAGAAATAGGATAATTTTATAATCATAAATATGTTTACTTAAAATGGCTATACAGTTCTACCTTTCCTTTTGTATACATGCTAATTTCTGGATTAAATCCATTGGTGTAGGGGGTGGGTTGCTGTTATGCATACTAGTCTGTATAATAATATGGGAAGCATGAACCTCAACGAGTGCAACGTAATGATATGGTAATGAGAGAGCTGTTTGAGACAGTGACCTAAATAGCAAAACCAAATAAGACTATATTACTTAAGCTGCCAGTATTATCCGATAGTAAAGGAAATGTTAAATACATACACTTAAATTATATGTATTATATTGTAAGCACCCATGAGAGTGTTGTGAACCTTTAAACAATACCAATGTAATATCTAGTTCAAACCCATATAATCGATGGACTGAGTCTACTTTCTATAAAAACAAAAACTAATCTTGCACCTCCTGCAGGGGACGTAGAAGAATCATACGATTACTTTTGTCACCATTATTAATGTATTCCTCAATATGCTGTTTGCTACCAAAACTGGATTAACCACCCTATTAGTGACAGGCAGAATATATATGGTTGTAATAATAAGGAAACTAATTGTCGTACATATTATTTAAAGGGATAGTCCAGTTCACTGAAGCTCTTTTTTGCGGTTTGCTGAAATGCTTTTGGAGTATACTACATGGCCCCTCTGGATTATTTTATAAAAGTGAAGATTTCAAGAGAAATCAGCACTTTTTAAAAAACATCTTAGTAATACTTGACAGCTGTGAGGGTTTCTTGTTACACTCTCTTTGAACTGTAGTTCAAAGTGGAAGAATGTGTCTAACTCGCCAGGTGCCCCAGTGCTTTGTTATGAGAAGCATTAGTAATCATGACGACTTCACAAGATGAATAACAGTCTGCAGTGGGGAGACTCTTACGGGGCTGGAATAAAGGTGAGTTTATTAGTTTTATAAACCTATCAATTGCAATATGAGAGGGCAATACAAGTATACAGAAAACCTCCAATAAAAAAATAAAAACAGTTGATTACTTCTTATTTTGGTTATAATGTATGAACCAGGGTATCAAAAAAATGGTGTATGAAAAAGAGGTGCAGTTTAGCACAGGGCAAATACATGTTTGTAGTTTTTGCAAATGCGCTCAACATTAACCACTGACTTATATTTAATGCCGTACCTGGCATGGCACTGTGGTATGAGATCAAAAATTATTTTTAGTTTTGTATTAGCAGAGACACCATTTACTTGCTCTTGTACAGATCACCGTAATGGGTTGTTTAATGGAGATCTTTTGACCTCTCTAGATGACACATGGACTCATGGAAAATAAAATAGGACAGATTGTCCCATAAATCAAACTGTTTTCCCTGAAATGATGGTGATGTCTTATCCTATGTACCATTTCAACAAATTTTAAATTGTTAAGCTGCAAATGTTTAAATATAGGCGTTAAATGCAAACTAAACCTAATATCCACTACCAAGATCGAAAGCAAATAATTGGCTTAAATATTAAAACATTGTCTGCTGGTGTAATGTAAGCTTAATATAATACATACATTGTCTTTATAGAACAATTATTTAAATGCATAACTTCAAATAAAGTTATAATTCTCTATACAAAAACCTAGTTTTGGTGCATGAAGAAGGAAGTAGGCTTTTAACAACCGTTCACCTTTTGTGTGCAATACAAATATTTTTGTGTATGGATACAGTGGTATTGAACAATGTGTATTTTTCCAGGTCACTGCTTGCTTGATTGTACCTTTTATGTATCCTGCAATGTGTGACTGTCTCAGTGCTGAAATAACCTCATTATACTGCTGTCTAATAAATGGGTTATGGAGCTTATTTTTAATCATCCACAATGGATAACTCTTCATGTATGATGGCATTGTGGGGATCCATTAGGATATATTTCACAGTCAGACTGTCTGCAGCCTGCAAAACAAACCGATTGAACAGGCTGACTGCAATTACCTGCATCCTTTATGCAGACGTGCCTTTGGGTTTTGCTATCAGTGATGCAACTGGATCATGTAATCAATTTAACAACGTATAAAATGCTGCCCTTTCTATTAATCACTTCTACTTTCACAGCTACTGTTTCATATTTTACCCATCCGTTGATAAGGTTTTGTTTTGTTTAATTTTTTTCTTCTGGGAGGTTAACCACAAAGTATCTGTCATTTTCCCATCTCCTTACTTGTTTTTCTTTTTCTTGTAACATTTTCTGTTTACTTGAACACCACTTTCAGATTGCACTCATTCCCTTAATTACTCATCCATGTATCTGACCCTTATTAGAAGGGATGACTCTTACTTTCTCAATTTCTAAGCAGGCAATTAATTTAGTCAAGGGAGAAAATAGAAGAAATACAAAACATACTAGACTTGTGCATTTGTTTTTGTCCGAATTGCACTTCATCTGAATTTAGGCCGGTCAATAGGTAATTTAATATCTGTAACTCCAAAGCACCATATGGTCATATAACCAAACAAATGACTTGTGCAATGGACATGTATGTATATTTGCTTTGTGATTTGGAGTTTCATCCATTCCACCAAAAAAAATAAAAAAATTGATGATTAGTGTTAAGCCAATAAATGTTGATTTTATTCATACAACAATTGAGAAATGACCAGCAGAGGGAAAACAGGAGGAGAAGTAAAAAAAAACAAAAAATAAAAACAATCTGTATTCAGATATTTATTGTTTTCTTTCTGCCCCCCTTGATTGATTGGATTGATTTGCATCATTTTGATTCACAGAACCACCACGTGGATGACTATGGTACTAAATTTCTTTTTTAGACAAAGTGATTCATCTGAACGAAATTTATTCTGATGCTCACAAGTCTAATTCATGTACAGCTCTCAAAAAAATGAAGAAACCACTCAAAATATTCAGTTTCTATGTTTTTACTATATATAGGTATGTATTTCAGTAAAATGAACATTTTTGTTTTAGTATATAAACTGCTGACAATATTTCTCCCAAATTCCAAATAAAAATGTTTTCATTTGGAGAATTTGCTTGCAGAAAATGAAAACTAGGCAAAATAACAAAAAAATTGTATTTCCAGTCCTCGAATAATGCAAAGAAAATAAGTTCATTCATTTTATCCAACATAATACTAATGTTTTTGGGAAGAGTTCCGAATAATATTTAGTGGAATAATGCAGATGTTTAATCGCAGCTTTTGTGCATACATTCAACCAGTCTTTTGTATTACTGTTAGATGACATTATGCCACTCCTGGTGCAAAAATTGAAGCTCGGCTTCAAATTGGCTTTGTGTGATGGCTTGTGTTGTCGCGAACTGTTCGCAAACTTTTCGCGAACGGTTCGCCACTGAAGCTGCCTTCAACATGGATGCTCTCCAGGAGGTTGAAGGGTCTGGGAGGGAGGGTCTGCTCGAGATTGGCCGGGATGTGTCAGCTGACCGGAGTTTGCCACGAACGGTTTGTGGTGAACCGTGGCGAACCGTTCGCGAAAAGTTCGCGAACAGTTTGCGACAACACTTGTGACCACTCATCTTCCTGTTGATCATATTCTAATGTTTTTAATGTTTTTCAGGAGGTTGGATGTGCCATGACAGGGTCTTGATCAGGTGGTCCTCCATCTACATGTTGATTGACCTGTTCGTGTATCATGGAGAATTGGCCTGCAGGGAAAAAAAACAATCCTTAGAGTTGTGAATCATTCTCAGAGGTTTTCATTGTTGTTCAGGAGATTGGACTGGTCATGACAAGATCTTGATCTCGTGTCCCTCCATTCATATCTTGATTAATCTGGCTGTGTAGCATCAGGAATTGGCTTGCTGGAAAAATCAATCCTTAGAGTTTGGAATCATTGTCAGAGCAGAAGAAATCAAGTCTATTTCTCATATTACTTTGTGCATTGCTTGATTCATGCATCCTTCACAAAGATTAATCTGCTCAATTTCAGCCTGGCTGAAGCACCCCAAGATCATCATAGATCATCCACCAAGTTTTACAATAGGTGCTGGACACTGTGGTGTGTAGACCTCTTCACATCTCCATTTAACCATTATATGACCATGTGTTGTTCTCACCAGAGAAAATTACCATACTTCAGTCCTCTATGGTCCAATCCTTTTGGTCTGTTGCAAACCTCAAACTAGCTCCTCTTTACTTCTCATTGGTGAAAAGCTTTTTTTCTAGTTTTGCATAAATTCAGCCCTATCCCTGGGAGCTTGTTTTGAACCATCCTTGTCATGCACTTATCCCCTGCTGCCATTTGCCACTCATTTTGTAGGTCACTTTATGTAATCCTTGAGTTGTTGAATGACATTCAAATGAGTTGGCCTCAAGGTCTGCTGCATAACCTTGTTCCTATTAAACGCCCATCTTTGAAATTTTAAGTATGGAGGCAATCTGATACTAACTGTAACCCTCAGCCAGTAAAGCCAGAATTGAACCCTTCTAAACCTCACTCAAAACATTTCTTTTCAACTTTTTTCGCAAGTTCAATAGTTATTTATTTATTCCAATTATGTTTGAGCACTGTTTTGCCATGCAGCTGGTCCTCTTTTTTTCTTATTTTTTTAAAATTTCAAATTTTGTATTTTGTCCTAAACATGCATAAGAAGTTACAAGTATATGAAATACATAAGAAACAGTGTAAAGGCGTAAATTTGTTACAGGTATACAATATGGATAAAGGACATTGTAAAATTACAAGTTGTTGCATGGCATCATTGGTTTATACAGAACTCAGTTAATGTATAAGCTGTGTACAGTTTTGTGGCAGAACCAGCCTCGCCACTGGGCCTCCTGCCCTGTGACTATGGCCCCATGTTGAAAGGATGGATTTTCCCTGGCAAAGACCCAAAAGCTGGGTCTTTCGGTACTTTCCCTATGTGAGCAGTGTTACCCAGATAGCTATGCCATGGAGCCCATTTGTATAATGAAAGACTATGGGAAAGACTTTGGCTCCATGGCAATTGAACTGTATGTGTGTGCTCTGAGCACCATTCAGTAGTAATGTGCGCTCAGATCTGAGCTATCTGGGGATATGTTGAATGTACCTGTTTTGTGCAATGGCTGCACAGTTATATGTTTTTATGTGTTTTATTGTCTTTTGCTGCCATGTGGCTAATGGAATTTTGCCTCTGTCCTGGAGATAATTGGATTACTTCCCCAATTATCTCCAGGATAGAAGACTCTGTGGAACTGGTTTTGGGCAGAAAAGCCATGCTGCATTTGGTCAAATAGGACTTTTCCTTAACTTTTGAACCACTGGACCAATATGTATGATTTTGACATATGTTTGTATTTGGAGTATGCTGATTCTGAAAATGTAAGTTATGTGAATGAATAATGTGGAAAAACTGTATTTCTCTGGCTGTGATAATTAGATTAACCATTGTGTTCAGTAATCATATCACAGCCAGAGGGGAGGATTTTGTGTGGGAGTGTCTTTCTGTAATGTACGTGTGTTATTGGTTGTTATGTAAAACCCTGTGGGCAGTACTAAATTTGTGGATTGGGAATAAAAGAGGCTGTATGTGCCAGTCCAGTCAGTTCCTGCTTAACCCTCAAAGTGAAGTGTCGTCTCATTATTGGGGGAGGATTTATTGTATGCTGTTCCAGTTTGACTGCTAGGAGTGTAAACCTATTCGCATGGTTTTTCCTATTCGGCTGTATACAACATTCAAATGCTTGAGAGCATTCATATGCTCCTACGGTTCGGTGGTTTTGGTGTTTGCTGCAGTGCTTGGAGTCCTCAGGAAGTGCTAGGAGCATCCTTCAACTGAGGTACCCAATCGGGGTGCCAGGTGATCTGTTACTAGTTTGTTTTTACAAATAAAGGAGCTAGCGAGGTTAGGTAACATGCGATAAACCGTAAAGGCATTTTATCATTGCGTTTTTTACCTTGTGAACCAAGTTGTCTCAATACTAAGGTCAGCAAGACCGGTTGGTGACTTTATGTCCCTTTGGATCTCATTTGAGATGGGTCTGGATTAGTGTACCTGGTTTGTGTCTGAGTTTAAGAAATTTACCCAAGGTTCCCATATTTTTGAGAAGACCTGGTAGTTTCTGTTTCTGGCATTCGTAATTTCTTCCATTTGTTTAATATCTTCTACTCTTCCTATCCACTCTCTGATAGATGGGATCTTTGTTTGTTTCCAATATTTGGGTATCAGTTGTGTAGCCGCTGAGATTAGGTGGTTGAATAGAGTCGTGTTGTCTCTATGGAAGCCTTGAGGGGGCATTAGGAAAATGTGGTGTTGTGGTGTCAGAGGAAACTTGCTGTTGGTGATCACTTGGATAAGGGTGTGAATTCTATTCCAGTATTTTGCTATTAGTGGGCATTGCCACCATATGTGGGAATGGTGAGCTCCTGTGATTTGACATCTCCAACAATTATCTGTGGTTGTGTTGTATATTTTTTGTATTTTTGCTGGCGTGTAGTGCCAATGGGTGATGCGCTTATAGTTGCTTTCTTGAGTTATTAGGGAGGATGTTGATTTGTGAACTGTCTGGAGAATAGAGTGCCAGGCTTGTGGTGTGATCTCTATCTGTAGTTCTTCTGCCCATTTCAAAGTGCAGTGAGATATTTCTGAGTCTTGTGCCCCTCTAAATAGTTTATACATGATGGATATAATATTTTTTGTGAGTGTGTGGGTAGAGCATATTTGTTCAAAGGTGGTTAAGGCTCTCATTCCCTTCGGTAGAAGGTCTAGGTTTTTGATGAAGTGTACTAGTTGATCGTAGTGCAGTTTTTGATTGCCTGTGTGAGGAGAGTAAGGTATGATGTCGGAAAGGCTTTTCAGTTTGTTGTCATTAACCATGTCTTTTAGTTGCAACACTTTACTTTCATGATATAGGTTATATGTCTTCCCTGATTCCCCTCTTTGGAAGTTGGGGTTATGAGTGAGAGGGTAGAGAGGTGAGGGGTAGGGTGAGATCTGTGTTGATTTTGCTAGTTTGTGCCACACCTGGAGAGTAGCTTTAATAGTCGGTGTCCGGGTGAGACTGTTTCTGTGTTTGGTTTGGTATTAGCCATGGGCGTGCATTCAAGGGGGTCCTTGAAAAAGCATTTTCTAATAATACCCAGTGTTGCGTTGGGATGGGGGTGTGTCCGTTCATAAATTCTGGTGAGGTGTGTTGCTTTGTGGTATGTTTCAATATTTGGTAGGTTTAGTCCTCCCTTTTCTCTGCTTTTGACCAGTGTAGCGTGGGTGTGAGACCAAATGAAATTAGTAAGTAAGGATTTGGCTGTCACAAAGAATCTGTTTGGTATTGTAATGGGGAGTGTTTGAAGGATATATAGAATGCAGGCGAGTATATTCATTTTTATAATGTTGATTCTACAGAACCACCCAAAGCAAGGCCTATGCCATGTACCTAGATCATTGGTAATAGTGGTTAGTAGTGGGGGAAATTTTAAGTCGAAAAGTTGATCTAGATTGGTTGGGTTGTGGATTCCTAGATATTTAAGAGATTTGTGTGCCCAAGAGAAGTGGAACCTCTCCTTTAGTTGGGGGTCTAGAGATCTCGAGGTACGTATGGGAAGTAAGTCACATTTAGTCAAGTTAGCTTGGAAATTTGAGACCTTGCTTTATCGGTTCATTTCTGACAGAATGGTTGGTATTGTGGATAATGGGTTGGATATGGTAAAGAGGAGGTCATCCACAAATGCTGTAACTTTGTATTCGTGGTTATCTATTGTGAGGCCCTGGATAAGTGTATTGTCTCTAATTCCTTGTAAAAATGGTTCGAGCACCAGTATAAATAGGCGAGGAGACAGTGGGCATCCCTGCCTTGTTCAATTTGTGATGGTGACTGGGGGTGAAAGCTGGCCGTTGACGCGAAGTCGGGCTGTGAGTGACGAGTAGATGGCTGCAAGCCACCTGCCATCTCGGCCCAAAGCCCAGAGCCTGCATCACGTGTGTGAGTACTGACCAGTTGACACTATCAAATGCCTTTTCTGCGTCAATTGCTAATAGGGCACTATGAATTTTGTGTTTTTGGGCCCAGTGCATCAGGTTTAAGATTTTTGTTGTGTTGTGTTTAGCTTCCCGTCCTGGTATGAATCCTGCTTGGTCTTGGTGGATGAGATTTGGCAGGAAGGGTTTTATTCTCGTGGCCATAATTTTAGTCAAGATTTTCAGGTCAATGTTTATGAGCGAGATTGGCCTATAGCTCCCACATATAGAGGGATCTTTGCCTGGTTTGGGAATTAGGGTGATTGTTGCTTCCAGTGCTGATTTGGGTATAGTGGATGTGAGTTTTTGTGTATTGAAAGCCTCAATGAAGGGTTGAGCTAGTGTTTTAGATAAGAGTTTATAGTATTTGTCTGTGTAGCCATCTGGTCCAGGGCTTTTACCTGTTGGGAGTATCTTGACCGTGTTTTTGAATTCGTTGATGGTGTTTATGTTCTAGTAATCTTATTTCTTGTGTGAGCTGGGTAACTCTGAGCTCTCTTTTGCGTTTTAAAAAGGAGGCGATACAAATCAACTCGCCTCTCATGACCGCTTTGTGGGCTTCCCAGACAACGGCTGGGGAGGTGTCCAGTTGTGTGTTCTCCTTAAAGTATGATGCGGCCATGTCTCTAAGTTTTGTAATACTTTCTGTATCGATGAGGATTAAGTCATTGAGATTCCATGTAGAGGTAGGGTTTGGTAAGGTCGGAATGGTCAGGGCCAATGTCATGGGTGCGTGGTCGGACCATGTAATTGGGCCGTATGTAGCTGATGTGATTAGGGGTAGAAATCTGAGTTGGAGAAAAAGGGTGTCAATGCGGGAGTACGTCTTTGTAGGAGGTGAGAAGTATGAATAATATTTGTGCATGGGGTGGATAGTTCTCGAGCTGTCGTATAGTTGGGCGTCGTGGAGAGTTTTACTAATTTGTAAAGCTATCACCCAAGCAGGTTTCGGAGCCTAGTTAAGCAAGACAGACATCACCAATGCTTTCAAACTGCTACCAATCCACCCTACACTCTGGCATTTACATGGCATCAAATAGGCAGACAACTACTAATTCTTCTCCCGCTTAACCTTTGGGGCTACCTTTCAAAAAGTAGCCCCAAAATCTTTGACACATTTGCTGAAACACTTTGCTGGTTGTTACTAAACATATCCAGATGCCCCACAGTCATACATTATCTAGATGACTTTTTGTTGCTCGAAGAAAACACCTTTCCCCCCAGAAGCCTAAAGGAAGCAATTAGTCTGTTTGACCACTTAGGCGTCCCAGTATCCCCTAAGAAAACTGAAGGCCCAGACACTATCATTACATTCCTGGGCATACAACTTGACTCAGCATCCATGCAAGCAAGCTTACCACAAGAGAAAATAAACATTCTTAACAGCATCAATCACTACATCATGCTGGGTACTTGTAACTGCAAGGAACTACAATCTCTTCTAGGTTCCTTAAACTTTGCCATGCGCATCATACCACAAGCTCGGGCTTTCATATCCAGACTTCTTTGTCTTTTTCTACACTTCCAACACAACGACCATAGACTGTCCCTAGATATTCAAGCCACAGCAGACCTGCACATGTGAAAGAAATTCTTAGCCACATGGAATGGTAAAAGCTTGTTCCTCCAAGGATTGTCCAACATGTCACCAACCACATGGTCAGACGCGGCATCTAAAACGGATTTCGCAGTAATCTTTGGGAACGAATGTCTTTGGGGTAGTTGGCCTTTTGGAATTTTTTGGGGATATCATCAACAAGGGCCGCTCATCATCTCTAATGATCATGAGATCTCTCAGGAAACTCAGTTGGTTGGCCGCATGTCACAATTTCTTCTTGGTTTGCTTTCATGTACCAGGCATTTGTAACATAGCCGCTGACAGTTTGTCTCGATTCAATTTTCAGGCATTTCATCAAGCACTTCCTTCAGCCGCTCAAGCAGCCACAGCCCCTTCTTCGTTCCAGCAACTAATCATGGATTAGACATAATTATGCAACACAGCAGGGATTTGTCCAAATTAGCACTGTCATCCAATACTTGCAGGACATACAACAGAGCCTTCACATTGTTTAAAAGATTTCTATTGGAACACAACATATCCCAACCTTTTGTCATGACATCTATTCTGGGTTTCGCTTCTTTTTGCCATCTTAAACTACAACTATCTTACAACAGCATTAAATTATATTTGACAGGCATTCAACACCACATGCTAACACTCTGGCCTAACAAACATAGCTGATATGTCATCATATCAGATAAAGAGCCTACTCAGAGGCATTCAGAAATCGGTTCCCCCACGTAGAGATTACCTATAGATAACAAACTTTTCCAATCCCTATCCGACCTATTAGATTTAAAACCATTTAATTCTACCACCAATTCGGTCATTAAAGAAGCCATGTACATTGTCTTCTACGGTTTCCTCAGGCCAAGAGAATTCACTACCACCACCACCACTCAGATAGATGTCTCCTACAATCCCACTTACGTAAACACATGGACCATTACATACTGGCTCTACCACAGTCCAAAACAAGTCAACTGTACAGAGGTATGTGTGTTATTATTATTATTATTATTATTATTATTGCCATTTATATAGCGCCAACAGATTCCGTAGCACTTTACAATATTGTGAAAGGGGATTTAACTATAAATAGGACAATTACAAATAAACTTACAGGAACAATAGGTTGAAGAGGACCCTGCTCAATCGAGCTTACATTCTATAGGGTTACCCATTACCAAAAGAGTGGGCATCGCTACTTTACCCACTACTTCTGATTTTCGCGGGAATGCGCAGTAGGAGGCAAAATGATACCTAACGTTAGTTATGCGTGCTGACGTCAGAATATGATTGGGTGCAGGGAAGTTACATTTCCGGCTCTCTGAATCGGCTGGTTTGGGGGCGTTGCTTAAAGCTGCTCTTCAAAGCCTTCATAAAGAATAAAGAAAATAATTTGACAAATAAGAGAAGGATGAAAATATTTAATGCACTCTAACAACTTAAATTAGATTAAGTTGTTAAAGTGCCTACAGTGTTCCTTTAACTCTGCAAGACAATCATTGCAGTTTATAAAAAGTGCAATAATTACATGTTAAGGGTGATGGGAGTTGGGAGTTGGCACTCAGACCACTTCAATGGGCTGAAGTGGTCTGAGTGCCTACAGTATCCCTTTAACCCCTTGATGACCAGAAAAATCCCCTTGGGGACCGAACGGTCTGCGGCTACTTACCTGATCGCCGTCGGCCTCCCGGCGGCGATCAGTGCTCCTCCCGGTCCAGGGGAACTGCCTGTCTGTCTGGGCAGTCTCCCCTCGGCAGATCAGGACCCCGCAGCCATGTGATCACTTGATCACATGACCGCAATAGGTGTCTGTGTATCTGCCTGCAGGGGGACTGTCTGTGCTGACAGGCAGTCTCCCTGCAAGTGGAAAATCAAAAATAAAGTTAAAAAATAAAGCAATCAGTGTAAAAAAAATAATATATGTGTATATATATATATATATATATATGATATATATATACATGGATTATATATATATATATAATATATGTATATATATCATATATATAATGTCATACGAAGTGTATTTTTATATTTATATATACGTATATTAATATAAAAATACACTTTTAATTTAAATTACACACGTATATATACAATATATATATAATAACTATATATATTGTATATATATATTATTATAAATTATAAATAATATGTGAATAAAAATAAATAACAAAAAGTAAAAATAATTTTTAATAATTAAAAATAATTATATATATATGTAATTTTATTCTAACAATATTTTGATATTAATATATATATATATATATTTATATCAAAATACACTTAGAATTTAATGATATATATATCTATGTATAAATAAATAAATAAATAAAAATAATACGAAATATACATATGTCCATAAACATAATTACATAAATAATTTCAGAAATATTCACGTAGACGTCAAATATATAAATATGTATGTATATATATATATATATATATATATATATATATATTAAAATTATATGTGCATATTTATGTAATATTTTTTACCTAATTAAGTAATTTTAATGATTGCAATTTGAGGGACCTGCCTGCCAACCCAGGCCGAAAGTCCAGAGAATTTAATTTGCTAGCACTGTGTTTAACCCTGTAACCTTCTATGACACCCTAAAACCTGTACATGGGGGGAACTGTTTTACTCGGGAGACTTCGCTGAACACAAATATTAGTGTTTCAAAACAGTAAACCATATCACAGCGATGATATTGTCAGTGAAAGTGAAGTTTTTTGCATTTTTCACACACAAACAGCACTTTCACTGATGATATTATTGCTGTGATACAGTTTACTGTTCTGATACACTAAAATTTGTGTTCAGCGAAGTCTCCTGAGTATAACAGTACCCCACATGTAGAGGTTTTATAGTGTTTGTGAAAGTTACAGGGTCAAATTTAAGGCTTGATTTTACTTTTTTTTATTATTATTATTGAAATTTGGCAGATTGGTTAGGTTGCCTTTGAGAGAGTATGGTAGCCCAGGAATGAGAATTAGCCCCATGATGGCATACCATTTGCAAAAGAAGACAACCCAAGGTATTGCAAATGGGGTATGTTCAGCCTTTTTTAGTAGCCACTTAGTCACAAACACTGGCCAAAGTTAGCATTTCTGGCATTTTTAACACACAAACAAATATAAATGCTAACTTTGGCCAGTGTTTGTGACTAGGTGGCTACTAAAAAAGACCCTATTTGAATACCCTGGGTTGTCTACTTTAAAAAAATATGTACATGTGAGGTGTGATTCGGGGATTTATGACAGATAACGGTGTTTCAATGTCACTATTGATAAATTTATATATATATATATAATATATATATATCGAAACAGCAATTTCCTACTTGTTTTTATAGGCCTATAACTTGCAATAAAAAGCAATAAAGCATATAAACACTGGGTGTTTTTAAACTCGGGACAAAATTTTGAATCTATTTAGCAGTTTTTTTCAAAGTCCAAAAGCATGTTTTTTTTTTCAATTTTTCACCATATTTTATTTTATTTTTTTAAATAAAATATATGACATGATACAAATAATGGTATTTCTTGTCCTGAAAAAAACAATATATAACTTGTATGGCAACCGTAAATGAGAGAGAAGAAAATTACAGCTAAACACAAACACCACAAAAGTGTCAAAACTGCTCTGGTCCTTAACATACATCGCAAAAACAGGCATTCCTTAAGGGGTTAATATTGTCTTCCCATAAATGCCAGTGATATTTTAATTGTTCACCTATATAAGTATTTGTTGTCCACCTGGTCTTGGACAACAAATGCTACAAAATGGTCTAAGAGCAACACCAGGTACAGAACCTCTTTAAGAGATGATAGTTTTGTACATAACATTTCAGTGACTAACAATATAAAAGATGAGATGTTTGAACTCACACGTTCAGCTTGTTTTACAGACTGGAATACCATTAAGGCTGCTACCAGTGTCTAACCTAATCAGGCAGAATCATTTAGAAGTTAACATGTGTGTGCTCTTGATCACGTACAAACAAATTAATAGAGCCTGTGATGTCAGGAAAGGGTATGCTAATCTATTCTATAACATTTTTCACTCAAATATTTTGTGTAATGCTTAAGGTAATGAAACGTGATGAAACCTCATTATTTGCTTCACCTTTCCATTAAAAGAACTTGCATGCACTAGTGTTTTAACTGTGTCTGTGCTAATGTCCTACCATATATAAATAATAATATATAAACAGAGTCCCTCACACTAACAATATGCAGAAAACCATCTTTCCCATTAGTATTAAAAATCACTTAATGTTTATGCATAACTTTGCGAGTAAACTGTGGTATATTCTGAGTAATGTCTTATTTTATTTTACCTTAAAAAAACTAGAAATAAAACTTACTAGGCATGTGCATGGGGAAAATTTTCGGTTCGGTTCGGCATTCAGAAATTCGGGATTTTCGCAATTCGGGACTTCGGCAATTCGGGCACTTCAACACCTCGGAACTTCGGCAACTTCGGAACTTTGGCACTTCAGCACTTTGGAACTTCGACACTTCGGAAATTCAGCAACTTCAGCACTTTGACACTTTGGAATTTTGGAACTTCGGCATTTCGGAATTTCGGCACTTCAGGACTTCTATTGCAGCCGCTTAGTAGATAACTACCTAATTCCCACGGTTTTAGGGAGTTATCTACCAAAAGACTGAAAGACCTAAATTGGTCTTTCAGCCAAATTTACTAATATTAAGTAAAAATTACTTAGTATTAGTCCATTTTGCCCCTACTCGCTATACCGCGAGTAGGGGCATGTCTAGTAAACAGTGAGCAGACTGTGGCTGCTCACTGTGTAAAAAAAAAAAAAAAAATAGGGTCCCCCCTCCCGAGCCCCCACAGCAATGCGCGAGTGGGGGCTTTTAAATTAAAGGGGGCTCTATTGCCTCCCCCCTGGCCCCCACCCCTGAGCAGCGGATGGGGGCCCTAAATACTAATAAGGGGTGAGACCTATTGTCCTCCCCTCCGGCCCCCACCCCTGAGCGGTCCCCCTAGTCACCCCCTCCCCTCCCAAAAAAAATTATCCCCCTAACTACCCCCTCACCCTAAAAATAATGAGGGGAAACCTTTAACTAAGTACCTGTAATAAAAATAAAAAAATAAAAACTTGCCATTCGATGTTTTCTTTCTTCTAAAATTTTCTTTTTTCAGCCCCAAAAAAGGCCAAATAAAAAACCATAATAACCGACGCAATTAAAAAAACAAACAAAAAAAATTAGCGCAAAAAAAATTATCCATCTTAATCCACCAATCAGAGAGTTATGAGTCAAATTACACAGCATGGGAAATTTCCCCTTATTTTACTGTAGGGCCCCCACCCACCGCTCAGGGGTAGGGGCCAGAGGGAGTACATTAGGTCCCCCCTTATTCTGATTTAGGGCCCCCACCCGCCACTCAGGGGTGGGGGCCCGGGGGAGGACAATAGGTCCCCCCCTCCATTATTTTACATTAGGGCCCCCACCCGCCGCTCAGGGGTGGGAGCCATGGGGGGGGCAATAGGTCTCCCCTTTAGTTCAAATTCCCCACTTGCGCGTCACGGGTTGGGGCTCGGGAGGGGGGACTTTTTTTTTTTTTTTAACAGTGAGCAGCCACAGGCTGCTCGCTGTTTAATAGACATGCCCCTACTCGCGGTATAGCGAGTAGGGGCATAATTTACTAATACTAAGTAATATTTACTTAGTATTAGTAAATTTGGCTGAAAGACCAATTTAGGTCTTTCAGCCTTTTAGTAGATAGCTCCCTAATACCGTGGGAATTAAGTAGTTATTTACTTATTCATTCCTGTCATTACATTGACTGGCTAAGTAACTTACATTTTATATGAATGTATGTTACTTGATTGTTGTAAGTGTTGCAAATGCTTACAGCTGAATCCTGGCTATGTTTGTATACTTTTTATTTAAAATTGTATACAATGTAACGTTCTTCTTCTTTCACTGGGTAAGTATATTAGTACTTAGGCAATACTGTGCTAAAGAACTTCGGCACTTTGACACTTCGGAACTTCGGCAACTTCTGAACTTCATTACTTCGACACTTTGGAAATTCGGTAATTTCGGAACTTTGGGACCTCGGCACTTCGGCAATTCGGACATTCGGAAGTACCCGAATTCATATTCGGACCGAAACGAATTGCACATGTCTAAAACTTACTTAACCCAGTTTTATAAATATGTGCCATAATGGTCAATAAACAGTTTTCTATGGGCAGTTCTCTGAACTGGTTCAGTTTATACATGGTATTGGCATCTTACAGAGCAAGGGTAAGTCAGAAGACACATTAAAAAGTAAAAAACCCAAATTAAAATATCTACAAACTGCTTGCAAAAGCTGAATCTTCCTACCACGCCCAGACTTTTTGTGACTGTCCAATTACAGACTTCCCAATGCAGCTAAATGAGAAGTCTTTGTAAGGCAGGTACTCAGAGCAATTGCTACCTCTTGAGTTTTGCTCCCTTGAGCTAACCAAACCAGGAAGTAATAAGACCAGTTGTCTGATACCAGGGATTTATAACAATGTTAGTAAAGTGTCAATTTCTATTGAAATCTGCAGTTCTTGTAACATGAACTAAGAGGACACATGTTTCACACATAAAGCACTTCAACAAACTTGAGTGTTTTATGTGTGTGCAGTGGCCCTTTTTGTGAATGGGTGAAAAATATGTGTTTATGCTTGGTTAATTTTCCAATTCAGAAAATATTGATTAGGATGAAAAGAATTTCATCCAAATATGTCAAAATTAGGATGCCAGTTATTCCTTTTTGGTAAGAATGAAGATGTCAGTCACAAAGTATCAATAGAGAGAGTTATCGGCTAAACTTCTCCAAGATTAAAATTTTAAAAAAAAAGCAGTTTGCTGTATGGGATTGCCATATATAAAAAAAAAAAACCCCAAAAAAACTGAACTATATGCTGAACAATATCCTAATTTTGTATTTTTAAATATGGAAATAACATAGAGTACTAATATAGGGAGTTACCTGCTAAACTGCTGAGATATCAAAATTAAGAAAGCTGCTTTTTTGTTATTTTAATCTTGGAAAAGCCCATTTCTTAATTTTGATCTTTCAGCTGTGTAGTAGAAAGCTCTCTAATTTGTCATCTTTATGCAGGATTTCTATATTTAAGGATATCAAATTAGGGAGTTATCTACTAAACAGTTTAAATATCAAAACTATGAAAACCCTTTTTCTTAAAGGACCACTATAGGCACCCAGACCACTTCAGCTTAATGAAGTGGTCTGGGTGCCAGGTCCAGCTAGGTTTAACCCTTTTTGCTGTAAACATAGCAGTTTCAGAGAAACTGCTATGTTTACCTGTTGGTTAATCCAGCCTCTAGTGGCTGTCTCATTGATTTTCACAGTGAGAAGACGCCAGTGTCCATAGGAAAGCATTGAGAATGCTTTCCTTTGGACTGGCTGAATGCGCGCGCGGCTCTTGCCCGCATGCGCATTCAGCCAGGGACATCAGAAGAGGGAGGAGAGTCCCAGCGCTGGAAAAAAGGTAAGGGATTAACCCCTTCCTCCCCCTTCAGCGCCACAGTACAGCCCCTATCCCTACACAGTACAGCTTATTTCCCTCCCACATTACATCCTTTATCCCTGCCTCATTACATATTCTACTACCCCACACTACAACTGCTATTCCTCTCACACAGTGCAGACTCTACAAACAGTATAGTCCATATCCTCCCATACACCAGAGTCACTAGACACACACACACACACTACATTCCATATCCCCTATACACTTACAGTATAATGCTTATGCACAAATACACTATAACCCCATTCCCCACACCACCTGCAAACACTACTGCCCTATCCAGACACTCACTGAACTGTGAAGAGTCCCATACACACACACAATCCCACATGCACATAGCACCATGGGTAGCCTACCCTACACACATTTACACCCCAATCACACTCCAAACTCATACAACACCACATGCAGTCTCTCCCACGCAAACACACACTACCCTATATTATCCCTGTCCCTCTTGTGTTATCTGCTTTGTGTCCTACTCATGGGAAACCATAGACAAAACACCAGCATGCACAATGCACTACATTAATCACAGGACATTTTTGCCCATATGAGAGCGCTTCAGCAGGACTCTGCAAATGGGTTGCCCTGGAGAGGAATCAACCTACTATGCCCATTTTGGGGTGAGTGTGTGCCAATGATGACACAGCATGTCCTTTCCTGTTGGTCTGCTCTGCCTTAAAATGCTCGGGCTGCTTACAAAAAACACAACCTATATGCTCCAATGGGATAGAAGAGCTACTTTTCACCATCCTACCTAATGTGTATAGAACCAAAGCATACTTTTAGACCTGGATTCACCTGGCCCTGGATTCAAGGTCAGTTTTAATGTACTTAATATGTTTTTTTTATGTTTAATGAGGTGGGTGGGCAAGATTAATAGTGCCCAATATGGCATTATAAGGCTTACAAAAATGTAGAGAAAAGAGTTATAGCAGATGGTTGTATACATTACAGTTCAATTACCTAGTTGCTTAAGCTGTCTAAACTAAGTTTCTGACTTAGACAAAGCAAGATAGTGGAAGAGACACAGATCTACTATACATAACCCATTCTGGTTTTATCTAAAACTGCTCTAGGCTATGGCTCTTTAAAAGAACAGGATAGATACAAGATGCCAGATGCTCCATCAAAATGTAAGTATACTTACCCCTTCTCCACTCCTCCCTAGGAGAAATGGTTATGAACCTTCTCTTGCGCCAACAAAACCCCAAAAACTAAATAGAACTAAAACATGGCCTACCACAGTCTCTTGTTCTACAGAGTCTAAAAAAAACCTACAAAGCCCAACAATGGGCTCTGTTACGTTATCTCAATTAAGTTGTGATACCTAGAAGTCTGGGTTACTTCTTACCTTTTACAAATGGTTTAACCCACATATTTGTGTATAGGACAACGGTCTACTCTGGCATTCTTCTGCAAGTGAAGTTCTTGGCTTTAATGAGGAAACCTCATACTGGGTAATTGTAATAGGCTGAAAACGTAAGTTGTTTCCTACAACAATGTATTAGCACCCTATTGACAAAACCATCTGAGCTAGTGCTCTTGATGGAAGCAGAGACAGTGGTTGAGCTACTGGTTCCAGAGGTATTAGGAGCAGCTGATGTCACAACTGTCTGTGTTGAATGAAGCCATTCTAAAGCTAGATAGACTTTAAGATGTTACAGGAGGTGACTGCACACTAGCTGCCAGAAAAAGATATTGGGCTGCTGCATGTCTTCTCGATTCTTTCCTCTTCTAATTCTTCTGGATCATCATGGTCAAGTAGCTATTGGACCAGAGGTATAAAATGCTATGTCTACAGTGGTGAGGTAAACAAAATTCTCATCACCAGATGCACCACCAACACCAGACATTAGGGACCCTACTATGTCTTCACTAAAGAGTGGCTCTGATGAGCCATCACATTTTGACTCTGCTGAGCTTCCCTCTTAGTTGCTACTTGGGAGAGAGGACACCAAAAAGCTATAATGATAGAACTAGCTGTGGTAAAGCAGCTTCAGTGTTAGTGGAAATGGTAGCACAAGTTGTTGCAGCATGAAAAGAATAAGAAAAAAACTATTGCATTCTGAATGTTGAATCGGATGAAACAAACATGCTGCTAATCCAATTATCCTGAGGCTGAATACTACTTATAGTGGTGGTGGTGGAGGAGGCAGCATTGGCGGAGGTGTCATCATGGCCAAAGTGTTTAACTTTGTTTAGAAGCCATAGCACTGCTAATGGTGGAACAGGAACCTTTCCTCTAGCCTACCTCAATTCTGTCTTGGGATTAATATGTGACATTGATGATAGTGGGTTTGATTTTCTTAAATTAAATTAAATTGGGCATATAAATGATTGCATAGTATTTGTAGTTCTGTTGCACAGACATCTGTAGGATAGGAAAACTCTAGGAGAACGGAAATTATATTAGACATGTACATCTTTCCAATTTGCAGCAAATAACAAACAAACAAAACATAGCAGTACTAAAACTTCAGTAAAAATGTAAAGGGTATCCATTTAGTACTAGTGACATACTCTTTCTATCACTACTATCTTAACTCAAAATGAAGCTTGCATTCTGTAGTCCTTTAGCTTTGCTGCTCTCATCAGGTGAATAACCTCTTTATGCTATTGTTTTTTTGTTTTTTTTTTGTCATATGTATATTGCAGTTTTAATGTACTTATAAATGCCAGCATGTTGTTGATTGCTCATTTCAATTTTTGCTATTACATAGTTACATAGGCTGGAAAGAGACATGTGTTCATCAAGTTCAGCCTCACATCTGTTTTTTGCTGTTGATCCAAAAGAAAGCAAAAACCAAGTTTGTAGCACTTTCCAATGTTGCAACAAACTAGGAAGAAAATCCTTCTTGATCCCAGAATGGCAGTCAGATCTCACTTTTGATCAAAAACTGTTAAGTAGCAAATAAAAAAATAAATATCCCTAATTTTTATGTTTTTGCAAGTATTCATCCAGTTGCTTTTTAAACATCTAAATAGATAAAACAAAAAAACAACCATTTCCTTTGCCTAAGACTAAATCTCCTTTCTAGGCAAAAACCTTCCTGTTACTGGTTGCTAGGACCAGAGACAGGAATGTCAACTGGAAAATCAAGAGTCAAATAAATAAATATAAAAAATGAAAAGATAGATCATAGAAATATATAGGGTGTTCATACATGGAACTAAAGTGGATTAACATAGCCTAATGGCTGTACTCCTGTCTGCAAAACTCTTGAACATAGATATTGTGTTTAGACTCAGGACTTTAATATGATCAACCAAGGTTGTCCATGTCTAAAACATATGCGTGGTATTCAAAGAGCCTTATAGTAAACTCCTGTGGTCTAAAGGGGGAGTAGATCAAATCAAATCAGACTTTGATTATGGCTAAAGGAATTATTATACTTCTAAGTAGCAAGAGTGGTACAGGTCAGAACGATCCCTCTGATCATTGTATCCAATTACTGTTGCTACACAAAGACCTGTACAGTGTGAAAATAAATAGGCAATAGAAGTGAAACACTAGCCAGTTGACGTGATCCTAACTACTTGAATAAAATATGTTATCAAGGTCAGACTATGTCAACTATCAACTAAGTGCTTGCTGGTATGCAATCTTCTATCGCAATGAGGTTATAAGGTATCCATAGCCTACCCCAAAGGAAGGAGCCATCAAAGAAATAATAATAATGATGATAATAAATTCCCAATAGACAACATATATAGGAGTGACAGGAGAGAAAAGGAAATTAAAGTGTTAAAATAAACGCGTGCTAATGTGCAGAACCATACTTAGGGTGACCAAGGTGCACTACTATAACACCGAAACGCGCGTCGGGTTGAAGGATCCTTTCCTTCACTTTTTCACTTCTTCACTTATAGGGCACTGTATCACCATGTGCAGGTAACCAACACCCTAAGTATGGTTCTGCACATTAGCACGCGTTTATTTTAACACTTTAATTTCCTTTTCTCTTTTTTTGATGGTAATGGTCTGTACTGTATCTTTAAGTATCTTTAAAGAACAAGAAACTTTATCTAAATCAATTTATTTTAGTTTGAACACTAACCTATTATATGAAACCATATCACATGCCTTGGCAAAATCCAAGTAGATCACATCCACTGCAACACCCTGGTCTATATTTCTACTTAATTCTTATGTTTAACTTCTTTGTTTATCTTTCCACTACTCTACTCTATGAAACTGGGAAATCCCTGTCCTTCCATTAAATTGGTCTTGCATGGATTTAATTAATGCCACAACTGTTGAGCCGAGAATGGGAGGATAGTTTTACTAGTGGCTTTATCACTCTGTACTCTGTTCTAGTGGTCATTGTTCGATATTACAATTATTATTTTCTGTAATCTAATGCCATCTAGTGGTTATTTATACATTTTTCAATACTCTTGCTAGTATACTTAGTCACATTCTTGGGAATAAATGTTAGCTTCAGCTTTGATATTTTTGCATCAGCTATTTGATTCCTAGTGCCCAGATATTATAGACTAGTATGGATTCTGCATATGGAAGAGGAGGCAGAGTGAGAATTTTACCAAAATGCAGATATGGATTCAGATTGCTCCAATCAAAATTCAAATGAGACATTCCGCATTTGAAAGGCATAAAGCCATACTATTTAAAATCAAGTCTATGCTCACCAACATGGCATTAAATGAGCAAGTCAAGGAGGCAAATCGTTACTTATTTGGAAAGAATTTTATTAAATAGCTGAGTACATTTGTCAGCATATTCACAACCATGGGTAAAGTGCAAACTTTAGAAAAGAAAGATTTTTAATAAGGTGTTCAACAAGATCAGCAGAGATAAGATCCATTTGTCAGGCCGTTCTTTAACAGGTTCATATTCCACAAGCTGAGGATCATTCTCCCAGACAGGACAAAAGAATGATGAGTTTACTTCTACATTCCTCAATAAATATGGACACATGTGGCTTGGCAAATGTTCAGTGTTTTAATGTATGTTCTTTTCAGGTAAAAAAAAAAAATGTGTGTCAGTCTCAACCATCTATTTCAAGATTGGTTAGACATTAGATGAATGGATATTTAAAACTGTAAAACGTTTTCAAAAGGATTGTGCAATTCGGCAACCCGCGGTAGGGTTAGGGCTAGGGTTAGATTCCTGTCATCATTTCTTTAATTTTCCCTCCCTCTCCTGTTTTGACACTTTTCAGAAATCTGAATCACTTTGGCACTTCCGAATTATGGCACTTCGGCAATTTGGTTCTGTTCGGCACGTCCGAAATTCAGCACTTAGGCAATTAGGGACTTTGGCAATTTGGCACTTCGGCAATTCAGTTCGGCACTTCTGAAATCCACCAATTCAGACATGTGGAAGATTCCGAATGTCCGAATTGCCGAAAGTCATCTGAATATAAATTTGTACCGAAATTAATTGCACATGTCTAGTTGATAATGCAGGTGTCTTAGGATTTCCCATACATTGTAAGCAAAGCCTGGAGTAACCCAAGCCACCTGCAATATTTGTGCCCGTGTTTTTTGTGTTTGGAGGCTTCTTTTGGATTGTATGTGTACAGTAGGTTGCCGGTCATACAAGTCAAAGTTAAACATTTTAAGAAATATGCTGCTAGTCAAGTCTTAAAAGTTACTGGCCAATGTAAGCCTGGAGCGTCCATGACAAACTCACCAAAAGTAAATTTATTTTAAAATAGTTTTTATTAGTTATTAGTTATTTAATTAGTTATTTAATATTATAATAAAATAAAAAATAAAATAAAAATGACAATAATTAAATGAACAATAATAAAAAAATTGGGAAAGGAGAAACTTGGGTAAGTATCCATCCGAATTTACAATATTTTTGTGCAATATTGATATGTCTATATTTATTGATGATAATAAAATAAAATAAAATAATTAAAATATATTACTGTAAAATGAATAAAACAAGTTTGTTCTACTAATAATTTACAGTTTGAATATCTTGAATGATAAATAATAAGATTTTTTAGCCTTGTTTTCCGATTCAGTCCAGAAACAATGAAGCTGATCCCATAATAAAGATGGCTGTATAATAGCCATCTCATATGATTTGTTTTCTAATGCTAACTTTAGTACATCAACTATAGAGGGTAGAGCAGAATTTCCAATATCTGTGTAAGAAGGATGTGGCGGCTATAAGAATATGTCCTATGATTACTCTGTCAACTTTATTACAGATTCTGGAAATTTTTAAAGAGCCCCAGTTCCGATGTAAAGATGGTAATATTGGGTCAACAGTCTTAATAAGTTTATGAATATCACTCCAGAATCTAGCAAGTTTAGGGCAATACCACCAAATGTATGACATGGTATCCATCTCATCACACTCCCTCCAACATGTGTCTGAGACTTTAGGATATATTTTGTGAAGGCGGGATGGAACCAGGTACCAATGATAGAGAATTAGAATGTTCAAAAATAGACAGGGCTATATTTTCACTCTACAATGACCTGTATCAAGAGTAAATTTTGACCCATGATCTAAACAATCTAAAGCGATCTAAATCATAGTAATACAACTTTTATAGGTCTTAAGTTAGGCATTGCTCATGCCCTGTTACTTGTGTGCCTCCACAATGTCCTGCTCTGTGGTATTATCTCTGCTTGAAAGTGTTCCAAGGCACTTTTAAAATCCTCTAATTGTGCTGTCATATAGCTTCAGTGTTCTTCCTTGGGTTAGCAATGTCCCCTTTGTGATTAAAGATATCAAAGTCACAGCTGAAGCTAAAGTGGAGTCCTCTACATTCTGCAGATATCACAGTGCACATAGCTTTCTTTCTTGGAGGCAGATGGGAGACATCTGGCTGGCTTCACTATTTTAATTGTTTACTAGAGAAGCATGCTTCAATTTTTCAATTTGTGGGCACATCACCTCGCCATCTTCAAAATCTAGGAATATAAAAACATTCCCATGCTGTATAGTCCCAGCCACAAATTTTAAATGAAGAAATAAAGGTACTATGTTTACATTAATCTACGTACATTTTAGGCATTGTTATTTCCCTGTTTATTTGGCTGTCTAAAGTTGTAAAAAATATAGTGTATACAGGTATCCAACAGCTAGAAAGATTGTGCAGACTGGCTTTTTAACAACTATGTTTTACAACCTAGTAATTAAAACATGGGAGAGATATAGATTAGGAATGTATTCCCTAAACAGTAAAGTGTAGCAAACAAAAGTATAAATCAAAATTTCAAGTTTTAGACAAAATAGCGGATTTTGAAAAATCCTGACTACTTCAGTCATTTTTTATATATACATATCAAATCAATTCACTGTATGGTGAATATAAACCATATAATGTTAATTATAAAATAATAATAGTTTATTAAAGTTTTTTTTTATTATCATTACTTTGGCTGTCATATGAGAGAAATCACACTTGTGTTACAAGATTAGTTCCAAAAATATAGATGCAATGTCAATTTTATTTTAATAAACATATAATTGACTATAATAATAGACAGAATATAGTATATTATTGTTGCAAGCCATGGCAAGCATATAAGTATTAATATAAAAAAATAGCGAGAGTTAAGAAAGAAATAGCACAGGTCACAGCAAACTATTAATTAGTCAATATATATGTTATTTTATTCTAAAGTCACATGTGACACGTCCATTGTAACTTAATTGTTGCTCTTATGAGATTAAACTACTATGGGATATCCATCCTTTAAGGTTATCTGTATTAGCTTAAAGTTGCTTTAAACAGAGGTTGGTCAAACTTACAAAATAATATACTAAACAGAAATTAAAATTTTGTAAAATAATGTTTGCATTATAATGATATGCATTCAGTTTGTAACACACCATATATAAACACTGTTTAAGTGTCTCACTTTAATTTTATGTGTGTATATATTTTTCAGAAATCCTAGAGTCATATCACAAATGTAGAATTATGGAAAATGTGTTATTAATAGACAGAATATAGTTCTCTGATGGTTATATAATAAACAGCATATGGTTATATGCTGAATATGGTATTGGTATCCACTGGAACATCAGTTGTCAACACACCACAACCCATTGTTTAATGAATAGATTCCTTTGTGTGACAATCATAGTGGACACCAATCCAGCACTATGAGTATGAATCATGAAGGGATTTTCGCCAACGCTCACCGTAACTTGATGTTACTTATTCTTTTGCACTCTATAGAAAAAAACACTTAGCTCAGCAGGTAGTTCTGTGCTTTTATGGCAATTCCACAGTGAACTTCTTAATGATCAAATAAATTATAAGTCAAAGTAAGCAACAATTTCCAAGCTTCTATAACTATTGAAAAGAGGTAGCTATTTTAAGGTTTCAAGGGTGGTGAAACGAAAAGCAATAGGTATATATTTGTGGCAATTATAGTGTAGGGAAAAGCGGAGTTTCCATCTACCATGTTCCACCAACACAAACAGGACTGGCAAGATTTGCGCTGATAAAGAACACATGTGAGCACTCTGTGAACTTTAAGAAGTTAATTTAAATTAAATTAAATTATTTATAATCCTCTTATGCAGAAGGAGCACAACAAACAAGTGCACTAAAATACTCCTCCATACTTACCAGTAGAGACAACAAAATATCTGTGCAAGCCTGATTTCAAATACAAACAAGCCGTAATACTGCTGTAAAAAAGTGTATGCTCCATCAGCTGATCGTCGGCAATAAGCAAGCCTGATTTCAAATACAAACAAGCCCCAATACTGCTGTAAGAAAGTCTGTGCTCAATCAGCTGATTATCTTCAATAAGCAAGCCTGATTTCAAATACAAACAAGCCCCAATACTGCTGTAAGAAAGTCTGTGCTCTCAGCTGATTGTCTGCAATAAGCAAGCCTGATTTCAAAGCTAGCAAGCCCCAATACTGCTGTAGGAAAGTCTGAGCTCCATCAGCTGGTTGTCTGCAATAAGCAAGCTTGCCTTCTGGAAGACCACACTAAGACTCTACCCTGCACAGCATCATTTATATTTAATTTAACCTCTCTGTACATGTATTTTATTTTATATATCCCGTGTGCATTGTATATTTTCTTGTCTTTATATCTTGTCTGTCATGCTAAAGTGTAGTTTTGTTAGCCCTGTATGTAATTGTTTTATTCACCTACATGCATTCCTCTATGTCCCCTCTGATTTCTGACTGACTTCTGACCCCTCCCTTCTTTTATTGATAGGTTTGTTTTTATTTGAATAACCATCTCTTCATCTCTGTGCCTAGATACACATCCACCTCCCTCAGCTTTATTACAAGCCTATCTGACCCTCACATATCTTTTTTCAACAGCCTGATTTCAGAATTATCAAACCACAAAACTGCTGCAAGAAAGTCTGATACCCGCCCTCCCCTTCCCTTCACCACCCCACCCCATGCTCATTATTACATTTATAGATTCTGTCACACCCAAATTTTAGATAAGTAAAAATAACAGGTGTACACACTGCTTCTTATTAGTATACTCATGCACTTTCTTAACCTATATAACTTAATATTTACCTATATTCACCGGCTCTTGATATTCCAATTATTTCCAATTTACTTTTTCTCAGTTTAGCAATGATCTGTCTTATCCTCCTCTTTATTTCCTCCTTCTCCCTCAGTATAAAAATCTCTCTTTGGGGGGCGGAGCTTGACCACCGAGACAAGCGGTCGCATGGACAGAGAGCTCCGTGAGAAAAACTGAAAACTTGCGGGAAAAACCCAGGCTGGGCACCCCCAAACCACAGCAAAGATACACCACACACCCCTGTGTGACATGGGGCGAAAAACTAAAAAAACACCAAAAGAAAAAAACACCCAGGGACTTACAATCGGCGACATGTGGAGACAGGCCCGCGAAGTTAACGAGACCAACATGGCGGCGCTCCACGGCGGCTGCTCCGACTTTTCCGAAGACTTCTCCGGAGAGGAGTATATGCCAGCCCCCAAGCTGGGAAAGCAGACACAGCCGACCAACACCAACCCAGACACCGCACCAGTGACTATATCGGTCCTCACGCAGCTTCTTGCTGACCATCATAAAGAACTGCATAATGATATTGCGGCACTACGGGGCGACCTGAAGGGGCTAACAACTCGCTTAAACACACTAGAGAGTGCAACAGAAACTGTTACCCGAGACATTTGGGAACTCAGACAAAACGTGCAAGATCTCCAACGGCAACAAAAGCTACATGAACACCGCATGGCGGAGCAGGAAGACGCCGGGAGACAGGATAATCTGAAAGTCAGAGGGATCCCTGAAACGATCCCGGACACAGAACTACCACAGGTGATCAAGCGCCTCTTTGCAGTTATATTGTCACCCACACAGGCTAACAAGATTGTCCTTGCCAACATATTCAGGATCCCCAAATCGCCAAAAGCTCCAACCGAAGCCACACGAGACACTATACTTACCTTTCAAACCAGACAGGACAAAATAGCAATCCAATCCGCCTTGAGGGGCAAAACACCGTACCAATTTGAGGGGATGGCGGTGAGCTTCTTTACCGACCTCTCGAGAGACACCCTGGCTTGGCGGCGATCCCTCCAGCCACTTACCACGCTTCTCCGCCAAAGAGACATTAAATACCGATGGCAGAAGACCCACGCTCTCACCGTACAGCAGGGGCCGGACTCCTACCAAATCAGGGAACTGACCGATGCAGCTCCGTTCCTACAGGCACTGGGCCTACCGCCGGACTCCCTCATCCAGGCAGGCCAGAAGAGCGCTACCCCCCGACACCAACTTTCATGGGACCCGGAGAGATCCATCCCGTTCATACCGACAGGTCGTACACCCGACCCGTATGTGGCACTCACCACTTGATTGATTACCCGGTCCTACAGGGAAACAAATGGCTGATCAGATAAGCCACTTGCTAAAGCGAAAATTACCTTCATATGAGGGACACTGACCCAGAGTCTTTGGTATTAACGAGGACTCCCCCCAAGCTGGACAATTCTATACACCTGGTGGACACACGCTGAAAGAGATGCCCTAAAACGTGAGGGCAGCTGGGCAATACGCCCCCAAAGGGACACTGTCAAAGCGGGTAAAGACCCGCGGCTCAGGTTACTCACCTTGCAGTAGATGCCCTTGTACGGTATCATGGTTGCCACCAGACGGCACCTCTATTGTCTCCCCAACACGAGCGTGCGTCTTAGCTAAACCTACATTTCTGTGTTCCACATTTAGTTAATTACCATTGCATTGCAGAACTGAGACACGCATGATTTAATATGCCTTTGTTCAACCTACATCTAGTAGGGCACATATAACACTACACAAACTGCAGAACCATGTGTACCCAAACACTGGGAAGTGTTTATCCCAGCCCCACATAACCTTGTTATAGCCTGTTCATTACTCCCACTGTTAACGGAGCTATTTTATGTTATAGATAAATCTTAGCAAGGATAACAAATACTGTTTACTACCTAACTTACTCGGATAGATAGACATATAACCTTACGCAGGAAAAAAGAATGGCCATTTAGACCTGATGTCACTGTATAGATCGCATGCCCCTCTCTCAAGCTTAGAAAAGCGTAGCTGAATATAACTACACCAACATCATAACACTAAAACGTTGATAATTGATGTGAACACCCATCTTACGCCACTGAGGTCACTGTTGTTTTGTCCATCCTGTACCACATATCGCTGAGACATTTATGTGTATCCTAATATTCTAACATAAAAATGTGCAATGCCTAAAATGCCATGTTGATATCCTTATGTGTGTAAAGTTCGATTTGCTCATGCTGTTGTGGCAAAGCAAACTCACCTGTTAATCATATGCACAAATAAAATAAAGAATTATAAAAAAAAAAATATGAAACTCCCAGATAAAATATTTTAGATGTAATGTCCAGGTTTCCCACTTTGCCTCATATGTGTAACATGTCAAGTAGGAAATTGTACGTACCCTGAGGGAACATGAACTCATAAGCTTTTCTCTGACAGATTATTGGTGGACTGTGTATTCAGTAAGTATACAGTTGTGGTGAGTTAAGTTAGTCCAAATAACTGATTTTCAGCTTGGAATTGGATTGAGTGAAAACTCACAACTCACTATTATTGCCTTTACTAACACATAGTTTGCTTTAAAAAAAAAAATGACCACCGGAAACCTTATTTTTTTTCTCTTTTGTTGTGTTTTAGAAAATAATGTGTGAATGTATGTTTCATGAATGCACATTATTTAATGTAAAATAAAACAAATAATTGTGTTAGACATGGAAACTAAAAATAAATTATCTTTTACTGAAAAAAAAAAAAAATCTCTCTTTACACCCACTTCACTCATCCCCCAAACTACTTCAACATTTGCCCCTCTCTGCTACACTCCCCCCTTCTCTCATCTCATGCCTTGTACTCATTTTTCTACTCACTCCTACCCACAATCGATCTCATCCTAGACCCCATGCATACAAAACCCATTCACGCCTCCTGTCACTTTCTCTCCTCCTGCTTCTAGCAGCTGATGATGTCTCTCCCAATCCAGGGCCCTTCACCTTCTCTACACACACTAAGAAAACCAGAAACCCCACAATACCTTGCCCTTTACCCTCATTTACCAATGTGTGTCTGGAACGCCCGCTCATTCTGCAGTACTTTAAAATCAACACCCATACGTGACCTTTATCTCAATCTCACTCACACTACTTGCACTTACAGAGACCTGGCTCTCCCCCTCTGATAGCACTACTACTGCCTCTTGATGTTTTGGTGGACTACAATTCTCTCACTCTCCCAGACTCAACTGTAAAGGAGGTGGTGTAGGCATCCTTCTCTCCCCTCAATGTACCTTTCAACCAATCATAACTGCCCCTGACCTATCGTTTTCTTCTGTTGAAGTTCACACTGTCCGCCTATTTAAACCTACTCCTTTAAGAATTGTTATCATCTACCGCCCCTCCGGTCATCCTAGGTTTTTCATTGAGCACTTTTCTTCCTGGCTTCCCCACTTCCTCTCATCTAGCACTCCTTCCCTTATACTTGGGGATTGCAATATCCCAATCAACAACCCCAACTGCACTGCCTCTTGTCTGTTCTCTGTAACCTCCTCCTTTGGCCTCACGCAATGGCCAATTTAGCAACTCATACAGCGAGAAACACTCTTGATCTCGCCTTCACCAATCTCTGCACTGTCTCTAATCTCTCCAATATTCCTTTTCCTCTATCTGACCACCATCTGCTGACTTTTGACAACGGCATACCCAAGACCCAATTGACACCATCGTCTGAACATTAATCTTACAGAAACCTCCAATGTCTTGACCTAGAGCATTTCTCCACTAATCTCCAAACTCTCAAGTTACCTATCTCAAACCTCACCTGTCCTAGCTCTGCAACCTCCATCTACAATTCCACCCTTTCCTCTCAACAAGACATCATGGCACCTCCTACATTTAAATGCAGCAAGTGCCCCCAACAACAACCTTGGCACACCAAGCTGACTCGATACCTCTAAAAATGCTCCAGAACTGCTGAACGCTGTTGGAGAAAGTCTCACTATGTGTCTGACTTTCTCCACTATAAATTTATGCTGCGCTCATACAGCCTGGCTCTTTCCTCTGCAAAAGTAAATTACTTCAATACCCTCATAATCGCACTTGCCCGCAAACCCAAACGACTATTTCACACATTTAACTCTCTTCTTCACTGTATTGTTCCCCCTCCACCTACTAACTTGACTGCCTCAGACTTTGAAACTCACTTCACTGACAAGATCTCTACAATCAGGGAAGAGATCTCTCATCTTTCTTTTTCCCCTTACAATACTTCCCCTAACCTCCCTCCCTCTGCTGTTCTATGTTCATTTGCAACCGCTACAGAGGAAGAGGTTTCTGCTCTGCTCCAGTTCTCCCGCCCCATCACCTGCTCCCTAGATTCAATTCCCTTGCATCTCATCCGTATTCTGTCTTCTTCTCTTTCTCTACCTCTCACTAAAATATCTCAATCTCTCTCTCTCCTCTGACATATTTCCATTGCCCTTTAAACATGCAACTGTAACCCCAGTTCATAAAGAAGCCCAACTTTGACCCTAACTCCCCTTCCGACTATCGCCCTATCTCGCTACTGCCTTTTGTGTCCAGGATCCTTGAAAGAGTTGTGTATGTGAGATTGACAGACTTCATCGAGTACAACTCTCTGCTAGACCCACTACAGTCTGGTTTCCGCGCTAAGCACTCTGTGGAAACGGCACTGACCAAAATATCCAATGATCTACTCGCTGCAAACCCTTGTGGTCACTACTCTATCCTAATTCTCCTTGACCTTTCTGTGGCTTTTGACACTGTTGATCATCAAAAGCTTCTTCTCACCCTCCACAATATCGGTCTTCAAGAAATTGCTGTCTCTTGGTGCTCCTCCTACCTCTTCCAGTGCACTTTCAGTGTTTATTTCTCTGGCTCTGCTTCTTCTCCCCAACTCCTCTCTGTTGGTGTCCCCCAGGTTCATTCCTTGGTCTTTACTGCCTCCCTTGGTAAACTCATTAGCTCCAATATAATTTCGATTTTGACACGCAAATCTATCTGTCCTCTCCTGATCTTTCCCCATCCCTCTTGACTAGTGTCTCTGACTGCCTCTCTGCTATTTCTAACTGGATGGCTGCCTACTTCCTTAAACTCAACTTGACCAAAACTGAAATTCTGGTCTTTCCTCCCTCAAGTGTTGTTACTCCTGTGTCTGTCTCCCTCCAAGTCAACGGTGCTACCATCAGCTCCACCATGCAGGCTCGCTGCCTAGGTGTTCTCTTTGACTCCGAGCTCTCCTTCACGCCTCATGTTCAGTCTATCGCCAAATCCTGCCGCTTCCATCTGAAAAACATTTCGCGCATCTTACCCTACTTAATGCCAGATGAGACTAAGGTGCTTGTCCATTCCACTGTCCTTTCTCACCTTGACTACTGTAATCCACTTCTCAGTGGTCTTACGTGCTCCCAACTTGCACCGTTACAGTCCACAATGCGGCGGCGAGGCTCATCTTCCTGTTCGCCAGCAAAATTCTGGTTCTTGCTTTCAAATCTCTACATAATGCTGCTCCCACTTATCTATCCTCCTTAATACACAAGTTTGTCCCGTCTAGGCCCTTACGCTCTCGTTTATCTTCTGTTCGTACTCCTACCTCTGATGCTCGCCATCAAGACTTCTCGAGGGCTGCACCGGTGGAACTCACTTCCCTTCTCCGTTAGATGCTCACCCAGTCCCACTTCTTCATAAAAACTTATCAATTAAACTGTTAATACCTCCTGACTGATTCCTCTCTTGCAGCTGTCATTAGTCTAATACTATCCTTACCTTTTGTGTCACTTACCCCACTCCCTCTAGCATGTTAGCTCATTGAGCTGGGCCCTCAACCCCTCTGTTCCTGTGTGTCCAACTTGTCTGTTTACAACTACATGTTTGTTCGTCCACTCACTGGAAAGCGCTGCAAAATTTGTTGGCGCTATGTAAATAATAACATATTAATAATAATAATAATAATAATAATATTATAAATTTTAACATTCATTTAACTGGTCAGTCCACTAATGTATCCGAAAATATTTGGAGACGTTGCATGCAAAGCTCAAGTTGTATATGTATAAAAATGAGAAACTTTTCGGCTAATTGCATTCTGGGGAATTCACATAGGCGAATTCAAACTGGTGAATTCAAACAGGTGAATTTAAACAGGCAAATTAATACAGGAGAATTCACACAGGCAAATCTTGTTCCTGAAAGAGAGTTTAAGAAAGAATAGACTTGACATGTAACTCTAAAATTTTAATAATATCAATACTATTTTATATGGCAATAAACGTTTTCATTTTAGCACAATGTTGCATAGTAGTACCTTCTTGCATAAATGCACATTACATTCACCCGCAAAAGCGTTTTCCAGCTTCCATGTTTAAAAAATTGAGGTGCACATTAGATTCGATGGCGCATTCGATTTGAGTAAATACGGTATATAACTTTTATATATCAAGTTGTTTATTTGTAAAAGTTATGTATACATATATATATACACACATTGAACTTACCTTTTATGTCTAAAAGCAATTGACCAAATATAGAGTTTTTGGGATCTAATATTATAAAAGTTACACAAAAATAGAAGTATATGCTGTAATTTGTACTTACGTATTCCTTTATCATATTTAAGAAATATTATTCATGACGTTTTAATATTCAATATTGAAAAATAAGGTATCCATTCTTAATATAAGATTACATTCAGTAACCCAATTATCATTCAATTTGGTCTACAGCATTTGAACATTTTCATAATAATTGGGAGTGATCTAGTGTCGTAGTCAAACTAGTAAAATGGAGATATTGAATGATGGTGGTGGAAAATGTGAGGGATGAAAAGAAAAGGCAGATTTATGATGCAGATCATGGAGTAAGGGTAACAGTAGGGTGATGGGAAAGAACATGGCATGAAAAGGGATTGTATTATTATGGATCTTTGAAATCAGAGAAGGGTTATGTAATCACTGGGAGATGATATAGAAGCAGATACATATATTGAGAAAAAAGGAGCATTGAGTCGGGGAGGTGACACATGTTAATAATGCGTGACAAAATAAAGAATAGAGATGGGGATTCTCTCTGTAGTCAGGAGATGAGGAGGCTGAGCATAATTAAAAAAATAACAGACATCAGGATTATTAAAGGGTTACTCCAAACATCATGACCACCTCGCTAACCCAAAGCTTGCAGATGTGAGGGGGGAAACTGACCAATCACATGCAGGTTTCTCTATGAGGTAACCCTTTAAATACACAGAAAATTAGCAATTTAAAAAAACTAATAAAATAATAATAATGTATGTTTCTTTAAATGTTAATAAACTCAGAGGCAAAGCATATCCAGTATACCAAATAATATATCAAATATATGTAGGTACACCCAGTTTCAAAAAATAAAACATTTGAAAGTGGTCATTTTTTTTGTGTGTGAATGTTACCATTTTGTACCTTTTGTTCACATCAGTATGCTTAACATAAACTATGCAACAGACTTCAAACCATCTGCAATTTCCACCACTTCTAGGTCACAGAGATCACAATTCCTAGAATTATTAGAGTTATTTGAAATTAGCATTAATGTACCACGTTCATTTATACTATTTATACTACTAAGAAACTTCTGTTCATAATCGCTGTTTGCTCTGAAGTAGTTTTGTTTTCAAACACCTCGTTAATATGCAAATTAGTATCTTGTGCATTCCACTTAACAGATAAGCACATTTCATACAAATCTTTAAGCTGTAGAATTCTAATCACTTTTTTTATTTTTTATATATATTAGTCTTTATTTAGGTTTTCTACAGAATTATAAAACACATAAAACAACATATAGATGATGTACAAATAACATACAAAACATATAATAATAAATTATTATAGTAGTATTCAGTGATAAATCTTAGTATGAAAAAAATGTATCCCCAAAAAGATGACTAAATTAGTAATCAGTGGGGCGTGGCCTGGAAGCCGAAGAAGATGGCGGCGTAAATCCTGAGCTCCCTACCAGGCTCCACACAAACCTCGCCGTAAGCACCATATTGCCCCGATCATGGGCAAAACACATAGAGCGTCGCAAGCCTCCAAACCCGCTGACACCCCCAGGGGGAACAGTCACCCTACCCTGCGGCAGTATCTGATCACACCGGCGGACCCGGACACGCAGGCCTCCAATGACTCGGCGGCCTCAGAGGGGCTGTTCTCTCCCTCCCCGCTTGACGGAGGAAGCCCTGCGGAGATACCGGCAGCAGACACTCCAGCGCCGCACCCCGAGTGGGTGGATATGCTCCGCAACCTGCCCACTAAAACTGACCTGCAGAGGGCGAACAACGACCTGAGAGCCTCCATCACAACAGAACTCCAGGCCATGAGAGAGGAATTTTGCGGCCTACGCCAGAGGGTATCTCAACTGGAAGCGGACTGCGACCACGTGTCATCGGCGCAGTCCGCGACTACTGAAACCCTGCAACATACCACGCAACAACTCCGGCAAATGGTGTATCACCTGGAGGACCTCGACAACCGGGGCAGACGGCAGAACATTAGGGTCCGTGGGGTTCCAGAAGAAGCTGATGATGCCACCCCTGTACAACAGACCCTGACGGGGATATTCAACGGCCTTTTAGGTCGTCCCCCACAAGCTCAAATCAACCTGGTGAGGGCTCATCGTGCACTTCGGCCGAAAGGGCCCCCTGGGAGCCCACCCCGGGATATCATCTGCTGTATAGCCAGCTTTCAACAGAAGGAAGAGATCCTGAGGAAGGCAAGAGACCTGGGAAAAGTCACCTTGGAAGGCACAGAAATACAACTGTACCCAGATCTATCACCTACAACACTGGCGTACCGCAGGGCCCTACGCCCCTTCACCATGCAATTACAATCAAACAAAATTAGATATCGCTGGTGTTTTCCGAATGGGCTCCAAATCCAGACACCAAAGGGCCCATACGTGATCAAGGAGAAGGCCGACATGGACGCCCTCGCAAGAGAGCTACGAATCACGCCAGCGCCTATACAGTGGCCTGACCCCCTGACACTATACACACCAGCCCCGGGTCAGGGGAGACTGACCACGGGATCCCAGAATCAGAGGACCACACGCCAGCAGGCAATAGGCCCTCGAGGCCAATAGACCAACGGGACATTTGCATGACACCTGTACCACGAACCCCAGAGCAGATACCGAGACGACCATCTTGAGGAATCCCCCACCTGGCCTACAGAAAAGGACTTCAGTCCAGATCGGACACGACAACTCGAACTCGCCCCACCCTGCTCTGAGCAGAGGCCATCACCGGCGAGCCCCCGGCTCCGACCACCACGCACGATACTGGACTGAGACACACGAGACAGCATCCAACGGAGAACACTACAACAACGGAGACAGAATTTCCCAGCCTACACTGAACACCTGGCACAGGACTCACGAGCACACCATGGACTTGAAACAGGTTACTCCACCACGCTGAAACACGCTGGGCCGGAGGAGAGGACACTCGAACTTAACTAGACCCTAATATCATGCACGCAAGTACTAAATGTCGATGTAAATACCAAGGGTTGGTGTCCAGGTGGCCGGTAGGCTAGCTCATGACAAGCGTAGTACAGAGAACTACCATGGGGTCGGGGGATATGAGAACACTATGGGGGGAGTAGAAGGGATGGGAGAGTAACATAGCTCACCCAGATAGACACGGACTTGAGGGGGGGGATCCCGGACCGGGCTGGGCAACCGCACCCCCCTGGCGTGCCTGTGATGACCCATCGGGAGCAGGCGGGGGGTCGGGGGCCCGGCTCGCTCGGGCATCAGACCTAGCCATGGGACACACACAGTCAGAGGCCAGACGAACCCGGGCTAGGCCCACGGGTCAGGAGAGGCTCAGAAGGTAAAGATAGTCAGCCCACACATGTGGGGAGCTCACCCGGACTCTCGATTAGGTCCCATCGCCAGCAAAAACCACTAGAGGTAAAGATGGGCGGGTCGGGGGCCCGATCACCTACATGAGCGCTGAATCTGGGGTTAGAGATGGAGAAGGTGGGGGTCCTGAAAACCATGGTCTGGAAAGCACAACCCAGGTTCACACGGGGACAGGCATACACAACAAGGGACAGGTGCCACTGCAGTGCCCGGGCACAAAATGCATATCTTATGCTTAAAGTTTTTTCCTCTTTCTCTCTCTTTTTAAAATGTTTAAGTAATGTTGAATGTTAAAGTTGAAATATAGACGCATATCGCGTATTAGGCGAGGACCCAAACCCGTGACACCACGACTGACAGAGCCGTACAGGGAACACACGGGAGACCTACTGCGCACATAGTTTAGACCGCAGTGGAATTGTAGAGCGACTAACTCGCGACATACACAATCAACACCCGCTTGGAGGCTTCGGCCTTCCTTCCACCCCCTAAGGGACAGGCGCTAGGTACAGGTGGGCCGGACGCTAGGCCTAAGTGCAGGCACGGGTCTCAGGGACCACCCAGACGCCACTACCCTAACGCCGACACAGCGGCGGACTTCCCACACTTCCCCTACCCCCGACCTACCCCTACCCCACCGCCCACGCCCGGACCAAAGACAGCTACTACCGCACACGACTGACGGCAACCAAGTATGACGCTCATACCGGCTAGCCTCACGATCCTCTCCCTGAATGCAAGGGGCCTCAACAAACCAGAAAAGAGGGCAACTGCCCTAAGAGACTTTCACTCCGCCAGTGCGTCCATAGTATATTTACAAGAGACGCACTTTAAAGAAGGGTCACGACCCAAACTACACGACCACCGATACCCCACGGGTTACTTTAGCGACTATCACGGGGGTAAGGCCCGGGGCACCGCGATACTACTACACAAAAGAGTACCACTACAGGAGATGGGGGTCCAAACAGATAGGGAGGGCAGATTTGTTTTCCTGAAGGGCACAATCGCAGGCCAGATCTACACGTTCGCCAACATATATGTCCCCAACCAGAGACACTATAGATTCCTCTCACGGACTTTTCGCAAGTTACAGGCATTCGCCCAGGGCGTCCTAGTACTGGGGGGAGATTTTAACCTGGCCCTGGATCCGAAGTGGGACACCTCCACGGGCTCATCACATGTCCCAGCCCAACAATTATCCGTAATCAAAACTCTCCTCACTAAACACAAGCTAGTTGATAGTTGGAGGGCACACCATCCTGACGAGAGGGACTATACGTTCTATTCACATCCCCACAACTCATACACTAGGATTGACTATTTCTTCCTGCAACACTATCACCTACCACTGGTGGTACAAACAGAACATGGCACGGCGACATGGTCTGACCACGCACCGGTAGCACTCACATTAACCTCCCCTCTGTTTAGACCCAGGGTGACTAAATGGCGACTTAATGAGTACCTACTCTCCGAACCCACAGTTAAATCCGACACCGAATCTACCCTCAGAGAGTACTTTACCAACAACACACCTGACCAAACAACCCCGACAATAGTGTGGGAGGCGCACAAAAGCGTAGTGAGGGGCCACCTAATACAAAGGAGCGCCACACTGAAAAAACAGAGGGAAGCGAAAATGACCGCCCTTCTGGCAGACATCCAGAGGCTAGATAGCCTCAACAAAAAAGAACAGACACACACACAACAGGAACAATTGCTATCCTTACGTAGAGACCTGACTCGACTCCTCCAAACCAGATACCACCGAGACGTACTACGACATAAGGCGTTTTTCTCCTTACATGGTAACAAAAGTGGCAGATTACTGGCTCGGATGCTCACTAAACGTAGACAACAGACATACATAGACCGTATCCGAGATAACAAAAACACGCTACATCGACTCCCCACTAAGATCCAAGAGGTAATTAGGGCATACTACGCGGACCTATACTCCCTCCCGAGGCCGACGTCGACCCAAGCAACCAAACACCTAATGGATACCATTAACGACTACCTCACCACACACATGGCACACACATTAGGCAGGGACACGGTGTCCCTCCTAGACGAAGAAATCACACCGGAGGAACTGGCTGCGGCTATTAAGCGAACAAAGCCCGGCAGAAGCCCGGGCCCGGATGGCCTGCCGCTCTGTTATTATAAGACTTATGCGGACATACTATACGAGCCCCTCATAGCAGCGTTCAACGCGGTCAGGGAGGGCCACCACTTCCCCAAACAGACTTTGGCAGCATACATCACCGTCCTGCCCAAGGAGGGGAGGGATGGAGAGCATTGTGGAAACTACCGGCCGATATCCCTTATAAACTGCGACCTCAAGCTGCTGGCCAAAATACTGGCCACCAGACTACAGACACACATACCCACGCTGATACACCCGGATCAAGTGGGGTTTGTACCGGGGAGGGAAGCCCGCGACAATACGATACGCACGCTCACTCTGATGCACGGGGACAGGCGCTCGCGCGGAGACCTCCTCCTGCTATCTACAGACGCGGAGAAGGCCTTTGATAGGGTCAACTGGGATTACCTGTTCCAGACCCTCTCGCGTACGGGACTGGGCCCGGGAGTCATGGGGTGGATAACGGCCCTATACACACAACCATCTGCCCAAGTGATAGTTAACGGGGCGTTGTCAGCACCGTTCAACATACTAAACGGCACACGTCAGGGATGCCCACTATCCCCACTGCTTTTCATTCTAGCCTTAGAACCGTTCTTAGTGGCAGTTAGGAACAATCCAGATATAACGGGAGTGATGGCAGGGACGACACACCACAAAGTAGCGGCATACGCAGACGACATGCTCTTTTACGTGACAAACCCGGAAGTATCCTTACCCAACATCCTGAAAGCCTTTCGGGACTTCGGTAGGATATCTAATTTAAAAATAAACCTCTCCAAATCATACATTCTAAACATTGATATCCCGGCGCGACGGGCAACACCGCTATGCCAACACTATACATTTCAATGGGCCACGCACAAAATAAAATACTTAGGAATCTGGTTAACACGGAAAGCAGGGGACATGTTCAGGGAAAACTTCACCACCATACACACGAAGTTTCGCACGGAAATGCAGGAATGGGCATACCCACACATCTCATGGCTTGGCAGGATACAAGTAGTCAAAATGAATTTTCTCCCCCGCCTCCTGTACCTCTTCCAAACCATCCCCATTACAGTCCCCCGCACATTCTTCGTCACGCTCCGCACTGCCCTCGGGCGATACGTCTGGAATGGGAAACGACCAAGACTCAGACATACCCTATTAACGCTACCGAAGGATAGAGGAGGCCTGGCATTGCCGGACTTCACTCTCTATTATAGGTCCTGTCACTTCCTCCGGATAATAGAATGGTCCAAACAAGGGGTGCAGAAGCAATGGAAACAAGCAGAAGAAGTCGAGGCAGGTGTCCCAGTCGCGGTCCTGCCATGGCTGCCTCCCGGGATCGGGAGCAAGGGGAGGTAATGCTCCCCATACATCAAGGCTACTCTGCAAGAGTGGCACCGCACAAAGGATAGACACGAGCTAGCACCGTACCCATCGCCCCTTCTCCCACTAATACACAACCCAAACTTTCCACCGGGACTGGACCCAAGGGCTTTCCACGCGCTGATCCAAGACCCAATCCCCAGACTTAGCCACGTCTATACGGCAAATGGCCTCAAGACACTCAGGGACTTGAGGGGAGACGCAGACTTTAACCTCCTGATACGCCTAAAACACAAACAACTCCAGAGCTACATAGCAACTCTCCCACAGGGGCCCATTTTATCGAGAGCTCCCACATACTTTGAAGACATATGCCTACACCCAGACCCGTTAACCCACGGAGTCTCCCTCATGTACACATCACTTCTGACTCAAACACCAATAGCACAACCAAGCTTTATGGGGAAATGGGAGGCAGCACTGGGTCGTACGATTCATAAGGCAGACTGGGAAAAAATTTGCTATCTCACGCACCATTGCTCTAGCTTCAGCAAGACGCAGGAAACAGCATACAAACTACTGACACACTGGTACTGCACCCCCGCGGCACTACACGAACATATCCCAGAATACCCCCCAGTGTGCTGGAGATGCGGAGAGGGGACAGGCACGCTTCTACACATCTGGTGGGAATGCAACAAAATCGCACCGTTCTGGAAAGCCATACACAAAATTATAGGGCAACTCTCAGACGACCCACCCCCATTCGGCCCAGCAGAAATGCTTCTACACCTCACTAAGGTCCCTAGGACCATATATAAGAAATCACTGACGATCCGCATACTAAACGTAGCTAAAACTACCATACCACAACACTGGAAACAGCAGACCACTCCGCCACTGAAAACTTGGTTCACCCAAATGGAGGAGTTGAGGTCCTTAGAAGAACTCCACGCCACAGCGAATAACACACACCAAACCTATCTCAATATATGGACGCACTGGCTACTGAAGTCGACACAACCAGGCTTCCTGGGCGAGACCCAGGCCCAACAATAGAGACTGGACTAACGCTACACCAAGAGGCGGACACCTGACACCGACAGAACCTAGACCCCTATCCCGATACCCCCCCACCACGACATACCCATCCCGACCACCTTAACACACGAGTAAAAGGTACCCTGGATTTGGCAGGGATCGCCTAGTACTGCATGGATTAGGGCGACTTGGAGACCACACATGGTGGACATCCGCCATGTAGGCAGACGGTTCACGACCATAGTAAAGTAGGGGAGAGGACGGACAATTATCATGGAACGCATGGGGACGGGGAGGTATCACGTCCAAGTTTAGGTTTTCAACTAGCAGTTTAAGCTAGGAGACTGATGAACTGAGTATATCATGAGTTGTCTGTTCCTCAACTGCTTGTTCCAAACAGTGTATAAAATACCATCGCAAGAGGGACCTGCGAGTCCACATTGTCTATGGGGCCTGCGAGCCCGCACTGCTACCCAACCTTACAATGTCGCTGATTTACTCTATGCCCTCACTAAGTATGGACCTGCGAGTCCAAATGAAGTAGGACTGCCTCGATTTGAAAAATGAAAATAAAAATCATATTTACAAAAAATAAAAATAAATTAGTAATCAGTAAGTCAAGAATAGGCTAAAGAATCGCATCCAATAATTTAACTTGATTGTAAATCAATTTTTATATGATAAGTACATCTAGGAATGTATCGAGGCGTTAAAAAAAAAAAATGACTGTGCTTAAAGCTAATAGGTGCTGTTGAGGGCAAGTGGGTGGGGGAGGGTGTTCATATTGTGTGGTTTCTACATATATTGGTTACGATATTCTTTCCAAGAGTCCCAAATATTCCTATATAACTGTGTTGACTTTGTACCTCTTTCAAAGAAATGCTTTTCTGCATCACATTGGACATTTATTTGTGTTTGTATTTCAGCCCATGTTGGAGTAGCTGGATTTCTCCAATATCTCGCTAAGCAGATTTTTGCTGCTGCTGCAAAGATATTAATATAGAGATATTTCTTGTACATATCAGATGATGGGAGATCAATGTGGAATAGGAAAGCCTGAGGAGTCAGCCTCTATTGTATACCGAAAAGATCTCTGATCTGTTGCTCTAAATCACCTTTGAGAGAGAGGTCTAGGACCTGATATGTACGTGAGAACCTATAGGTTTTTGACATCTCCAGCATTGATTCGCTTGAGTGGAATACATTTTTGAGAGCCTGTCAGGGATCAAATACCATCTTTGGACTACTTTAAAATATTGCTCATGTAAATTAATGCAATTCATGGCCTTTCTCGTTAGGTACCAAGCATAATGCCAGGTCTGTAAAGGTGTAGAAAAACTCAATTCTAGCTCCCATCTCAAGACAGCTTGCGCTTGTTATATATTTAGATGTAAAGAATTTCCGTTTTTTTTGCTAATATTTAAACATCCATTTTTTTAGACCTGTTAGTTTCTGATATATTAAAAGATTTGAAACATTTAGGATCTGCCCAGAGGTAATGATCAAGTCCTCTGCAGTTATTTCTTTCCAGTAAGTACCAACCTAATTTTTTGTTTCTTTTTATATTTAACATAAGCAAGTGTGAAGGCATACATGCTTCATGGATTTTATGTAAGGATATCCCAACACACCTGCATCTGTCTTTCATTTAAGGGTATCTCAAGGAATTCTTGGTTTCTTAGATCCCCATACATAAGTAGAAAAAAGAGTCTCAATCTCTCTTATTATGGCCAAGGGAACTGGAATTGGGATGGCTCTGAAAAGGTAGAGAACTTTGGGGACTAGATAGGCCATGATAATATTTATCCGCCCTAACCACGATATCTCTAGGCCCTTCCATTGATAAATACAATCTTTAAGATCTATAATCAGGTCTGAATGATTTCTGGAGATCAAATTCCCAGATTTAGCGCAGAGTTTAATTCCCAAATATTGGGTCTCTTTATTATTCCAATCTAGTGTTTCAAACTCTTTCCAGTTGTGGATTTCCAAGTCCGATAAGTAAAATTGAATAATTTGAGTATTAGAATTATTTTATCATTTAGAACACAAACAATATATTTGTAGTAATTCTAAAACTGCATAGAATGAGGAGCTAGGGGGAGACAGTGTTAGCAGAACATCGTCTTCATATAAAAATATTAAATGGTTTTGGTTTATTACCCTTATATATTCAATGTTTTTTGCAACAGAGCAGCCAAAATTGCAATTGTAAGGAGGACAGCCCTGGCAAGTGCTGTTATGTATTTCAAGACTCCTAGAGTTAAGAAAGGGACCCGAGATCCTCGCACCTGGAACCGTGTACAACGCCATAGTCAAATCTGTGAACCGACCAGTGAGTACAAATGCCTGCAGAGTATGTGCTAAGAATCTCCAATTTACTCTATCAAACGCTTTTTCTGAGTCAAGTAACATAATAATTGATGGAATTTTTATGCGGTGGATTTCGTTAATTATGTTAAATGATCTATGGGTATTGTCTTCTCCTGCTCTACCTGCCATGAATCCTACTTGATCAGGATGAATTAAATTTGAGATGACCAAGTTTAATCTGTGTGCTAAAATCTTAGAATATATTTTTATATCTAGGTTGATTAATGAGATGGGTCTATAATTAGTTACGATAGTTGGATCTTTGCTGGGTTTTAAGATATGTGAGATAGTAGCTTCAAGCATCTCTTTTGGAAAACCTTCTGGTTTGGCTATAGCGTTGTACACATGTTCCAGTAGCGGGCCGATCACCACGTGTAAAATCTGGTAAAATAAAGAGGTAAATCTTTCTGGGCCTGGTGCTTTCTCATTCTTCATTTACCCAACTATATTAGAGATCTCTTTTTACGTAAGGGGTTCATTGAGTAACGATTGTTTTTCGGGGGTAAGAACTGGCAGGTCTATTTTTTTTTCGAAATTCTGCAATTTGTTGGTCTGACTTTTGAGATTCCGGTAAATTATATAAAGTTTCATAATAAGATCAAAACGCCTTGCCGATCTGGAGGGGAGAAAGACAAGCAGATCCTTCATATGTAATCTGTTTAATTCTAATTCTTTGATTTAGAACTTTTAATTTATTTGTGAAAGCACTCCCTACTCTGTTGTTTGAGTAATACCAATGTTGTTTCCATTATGTTAGTGTATTGTTTGTCTGTTGATGTAGTTTATTTCTTATTTCTTTCTGAATTGCTACTAATTGTTTATAGGAATCATTTGTGGGATGGAGCTTGTTTGTTCTCTCCAGTCCAGCAAGGAGAATGTAGAGATCATTTAACGTTTTACCTTGTCTTTTTTTAAAGTATGCACCCTGCTTTATTAGATATCCCCTGAGAAAACACTTCATAGAACACCATAACGTGGCGTCAGATACTGCATCATTATCATTTTCTCTAAGGAACATTTCAGCAGCTTTCAACAAATATTTTTTACTGCTTTCAGACAGTAAAATGGAATCATTTAGTGTCCACTTGGAATGGATCTTATAATGTGGATTATTTTTAAGGGTCAGAAATACATGGGCATGATCCAGCAAGCTTATATTACCAATTTGTGAATCTAAACAGCATTCTAAAAATGATGCCCATAAAGAAAAGATCAATCCGAGAATACGAATCATGAGGATTAGAACAGAAAGTAAAATTTTTCTCTTCTAGATGTTGGGTACGCCAAATATCATATAGGTTATGTCAGGGCTCGAGTCCTGCAGGAACGCGCAGGAACGGTGTTCCTGTACTATTTTTAGAGCAGGATCGCTGTTCCCATTTGTGGTCCTGCAGGCACTCAGGGGGCGGCATTTTTGCTGCCCTCAAATGCCCCCGTGCTCCCCCTGTCATGGTGGGCCAAGAGGTGGCCTGATGGCCACCTGATAGACCGCCCAGCAGACAGCTGTCTCTCTGTTAGACGCAGCGAGGGAGCTGTGTCCTCCCAGCTCTGCTCCCTCGCGCGTCATTTGCTGATGCCGGGAGACGGATTATTATGTCATATTCCGGCTCCCTGCATCAGTAGACAGGCCGTGCGGTGAGAGGGAGCAGAGAGAACACAGCTCCCTCGCCGCTTCTGACAACGGGACAGCTGCACGCCGCACTGAAGCCCCACTGGACCCCAGGGACAGGTCCACGCCAGCTCTCCAGTAGGGAGGCTGGGTGGACATTTTTAAAATTTAAAAAAATATGAGTAATTTATGTGTGTGTCTGTGAGTGTGTGTGTGTGTGTGTGTCTGTGTGTGTGTCTGTGAGTGTGTGTATGCATGTGTGTCTGTGAGTATGTGTGTGAGTGTATGTATGTGTGTGTTTCTGTGAGTGTGTGTGTGTGTCTGTGAGTGTATGTGTGTGTCTGTGAGTGTGTGTGTATGCAAGTGTGTCTGTGAGTGTGTCTGTGTATCTGTGTCTGTGTGTCTGTGTTTGTGTGTGTGTCTGTGAGTGTATGTGTGTGTATGTCTGTGTCTGTGAGTGTGTCTGTGAGTGTATATCTGTGTGTGTATCTGTGTCTGTCTGTGTGTGTCTGTGAGTGTGTGTATGTATGTGTATGTGTGCACCTGAGTGTGTGTGTGCACGTGTTTATATATGTATACAAGTGTATTTTTTGGGGGGGGGGATTGGAACTTGGGTGAGTTCCCACACTTTATTTCCCAGGACTTGACCCCTGGGTTATGTTTAGAGATAGAGGTAACAAAGGCGTTAGCTTGTGTCTGTATTCTCTTAGAATTATTTTCTTTATCTAATCTGTTTTTATCTAGATCATAGCAGCTTATACAGTTCATGCCCCCTCCTCATATGAAAAGCCCTTTGATATGAGGAGGGGGCATGATCGACTGTTTTCATTGGCTGTTTCATCGGCTGTCTCCCTGTTAGACGTGGCGAGGGAGCTGTATTATGTCATATTCCGGCTCCCTGCATCAGTAGACAGGCCGTGCGACGAGAGGGAGCAGAGAGAACACAGCTCCCTCGCTGCGTCTGACAACGGGACAGCCGCATGCCACACTGAAACCCCACTGGACACCAGGGACAGGTCCATGCCAGCTCTCCAGTAGGGAGGCTGGGTGGACATTTTTAAAATTTAAAAAAAATATGAATAATTTATGTGTCTGTGAGTGTGTGTGTGTGTCTGTGAGTGTGTGTCTGTGAGTGTATGTATGTGTGTGTGTCTGTGAGTGTGTGTATGCGTGTGTGTGTCTGTGAGTATGTGTGTGAGTGTGTGTCTGTGAGTGTATGTGTGTGTGTGTCTGTGAGTGTGTGTGTATGCAAGTATGTCTGTGAGTGTGTGTGTGTATCTGTGTCTGTGTGTCTGTGAGTGTGTCTGTGTTTGTGTGTGTGTCTGTGAGTGTATGTGTGTGTGTGTCTGTGAGTGTATATCTGTGTGTGTATCTGTGTCTGTATGTGTGTGTCTGTGAGTGTGTGTATGTATGTGTGTGTGTATCTGTGAGTGTATGTGTGTGTCTGAGTGTGTATGTGTGCACCTGAGTGTGTGTGTGTGCACGCGTTTATATATGCATTATATATAAATTATATTTTTTTTTTGTTGGGGGGGTGAAACTTGGGTGAGTTCCCACACTTTATTTCCCAGGACTTGACCCCTTGTGTCCGTATTCTCTTAGAATTATTTTCTTTAACTAATCTGTTTTTATCTAGATCATAGCAGCTTATACAGTTCATGCCCCCTCCTCATATGAAAAGCCCTGTGAGAACTGATTGACTGTTTTCATTGTCGATTCTAAAAATGAGACTGGATGATCTGAGGGTACATATAGGTTTACTAAAGTAAATGTGTTAACATTTATTTTACATATTAATATCAGGTATCTTCCCCGAGTATCTGTTATATGATGGATAAATTCAAATTTAACTCCAGAGGAAATTATAATTGCCACTCTGGGAACCTGTGTGTATATATATAAGAAACAAAATTTTAAATTGAATTTGAAGTTCAAATGTTGTAATGTTTTAAACACAGTAAAGAACCATTCCTTATGTCCAAATCTCGTCTGTACACTCCAAAGGACATAGCTAATGTGGTAATAACATTTAATGGATGCAGTAATCAGTCAGGGGATCAATTTAAGATGTTATGATGTCAATATGACTATAAGGCGTTTTCAACACCAATAATTTAACAAGTGAAACATTATCCATAAAAGTTATGGTGTTCAAAGTTATATTCAGGATTGATTTAAACATAAAGGTAAATATCTGAAATAGAGATTTAAGTTATATAAGAAAGAATATTTTATCAATTGTTTTGTTCTTTCCTCTCCTATATACACTTAGACATATCTATATGATAAATAGAATTTAGGAATTAGTTCAATTATTTGCTTTACTTTTTTTAGTCTTAATAGTATCTGATTATTAGTTGAGATATTATCCATTAAAGTAATTAATTTAAAAAGTTATATCTGGAAAAGAGTTTTAAGAGTTAGAAGCTTAGAAAGTTGTTAGAGTAATACGAATTAGAGGGATATGTTCAATATAAAGATTTAGTATTTGTATTTTTGGTTGACAACTATGACTCTTTGTAATGCTTTGTGGCGAAAGTGACCTCGCCACTGGTTTTTGGAGGGGCCTGTTTGACAGCCTCCTACCCTGTGACTATGGCCCCTGTGTTAAACCCTATTTGAAAACACTATTTGTGCCTGTTGGGACTTGTAACAGGAACAATTAGAACTTTCGAAGCGGCACTTCAAACTCCCAAAGCTATTCGAAATGGCATTCGAACACATGGTGGTGGCCAACTTGTGCGCATGGATGAAAACTGCGAATAGACTTCAGGGGGACTAAGGCCGCGCTTCTATGGAACTATTTTCGGCATGAAGACATCGCGTTTCCCGGTCAATCCTCCAGCGGCACTTAGCTGCGATTATATTGAACTATTTTCGGCTATGGGACGATGCCTGCGGTCGGTCAAATAAATGACTTCCATAGAATTTCTGAACCCCTGAACTGATCTGGGTGACTTTTGGATATGTTGGTCACCCAGATCAGGGCTATCAAGGGAAGTAATACTTGTGGGGATATCATGTGTTTTTGGGGTACTTTGGGGATTTTGTAAAATATGTGTTTTTCTGCCTGGAGATAATTGAGTTAATACAGTATCTGACTCAATTATCTCCAAGGCAGAGGGGAGGGATTGTATGTTTGTTATGGGAGTGTTGTGCATTTAATCACTGTTCTTATTGGTCTGTGTCTTTGTGTTAGAGTCCCCAACAAGGTCCATGTGGGCGAACCCTTTGCATGGGGATTGTCATAAAAGGCCAGTGTGGCACCATAAAAATTGAGTTCCTGCTTACCCTTAACATAAAGTCTCATCCTATGTGTGTGAGAAACAGCTGTATCTACCCTAGGGATTGCTATATCTCTATATTCCCCATGGATTATAATCACTAGCTCTTTTAAGAGCTGTTCCTGCTAAGCTCTCTGGAGTAGGAGAGGTTCACCCACTGGAAAATGGATCCTGGTCTTGGGTCCAGGGTGGGTGGAGGACGACAAGTTCCCAGCCAAGCTGTAATGGGAACTACAGTGATGGTATCGGGTGGAGTGCTTGGAGTCCTCGGTGAGCACTAGGAGCATCGGTTGGTGTAGGCACCTGGTTGGGGTGTCAGGCGGTCGGACACATGCTTAAATAAAATTTAACTAGTGCAATCCTGTAAACTCGTAAATAGATAACTTAAATGCTATGTTATCTTTTGTAGGGGTATATCAAGGCTGTTAAGCTGTTCTGTACAAGAAAGAGAATCGAAAAGAAAGAAGAAAACATCATTCAGATTTATTTTCTAGTATATTAGGTTTAAATTTAAAAGTTAAACTAAGTGAAAATTTTATGCCTGTGGATCATTGTCTATTTATCCATCTACATATCTAATAATTAATTGTGGTTTTGTGTATTCACAATCACTTTTATAAACCTGCATTATTTGTTTTAATTTTATATACAAAAAAGTATTGATGGTCCAGGCACTCAAGTTTAATCCAGTGGGTAGATTTATTGGAGCAGAATCAAAACAACGTTGTGGGCCCTGCTGTGGGCCAAAAACCCTGGGATCAAGGAAAGTGCGGTATCCAAATTAATAATAATTTGTATTTACAGGCATATTAAGTCGGAATCCTCCTGCTCAAAACTAAGTTCCAAATTAGTCCAAAACCAAAATTAACATAAAATATTTGAATATAAAAAGTTGAATCTTTAGTCAACTTTGAGAAATAATCCAAGTTACCATTCAGCACCAGTTCTCCAGCTTTTTTCTACTGATATATTTAATTATGTCCAATATATGTGAATAAATGTGTGTGGATACTGAGAGACTGTAGGATGCAATACCTAGCATTTAGGTATACAATAGACAGTGCTGCTCAAGACATTGGGCTGCCTAGGTGCAATGACAAAATGTTGCCCCTCATGGATCACCATACTCTAACACCATTAAACTTTGTACACTTAAAGTCCATCTGAAAATTATTATAACATTGTGCAAAAAATAAGAATATATTAAAAAAGTGGTGTGTATTAAGTTCTTAATGGCAAATTCTGATATATTTATAAGAATATAGTAAAATATAATATAGTAAAATATAACGACAGGTAACACAAAATGGATACAGATAAACACCAGCTATCTGTTTCAATCGATAGATAGATATATCTATATATATATATATATTATTAACATGGAGTTCTCTGTGACTTCCTATTGGAAAGCATTGGGAGTATAGTACAAGAGACCAACTGATTGAAATAGCACAGTTTTACTCTGCTATTTCGGAAGGGCAAAAATGACAGCCACTAGAGGCATTTTAACCCCGAACCTTTGCCATTCTGCAAAACATCAGTGTTTTCAGCTGCAATGTTCAAATGGGGAGGGAGACATGGCACCAAGACCACTTCATTGAGAAGAAATGGTTTGGGTGTCTGTAGTGTCCCTTTAATTATTATTTTTTTTAAGTGCCAAAAATTGAGCCTTACAATTATTTTATAAAGATGCAAAACAATAGTTTAAATATATGATTTTATACCAATTTAATGCAAGAAAGTGCCTTATTAGCCATTGAAACATATGAGTGGCACTGCACATTGTTCCCTAGTCTAATGTCTATAATTATTCCGAAGTACTTCTCATGAACAATTATCCCCTATAGAGGGTATAATGCATGGGGTCTTCATACCAAAATAGGTACTTTTGAAATTATCTACATTGAATCTCATCTTCCACTTGTTCCAGCCTCCCAAAGTATGCAAATACTCCTGACGATAAATCATTTCATCCTAAAAATGGATTACTTTACCCAGTTTTGCATAATATGGGATTAAATTGGTAGAATTGCATAACATTAGACTTTAAATTTCTATACAGATACAATTTAATGTAAACTAAAATCCAATATGATTCATTTCCACAATTCAATTTTTCTGGGCACTATGTCTGCATCTTTTTGTTTGCTTTTGTATTTGTACATTAGCGTGACGCTGATGGCATTGTATGCATGCAGTACTGGCTTCAAAAACATACACACACCAAATTAAAGCATAAATGATGGAGCAATTCTATAATTTTAAATGAACTTTTAAGATGATTTAATACTATGAAAAGTATTTTAATTTTGCAATATTTTTAACTTTTTTTTGATATACAGATATATATTTTTCTTATAAATTATATTTTTTTTGCTACTTTAGTATGTTGAAAAAATGAATACTTTATCCAAAAATATTAAATAATGTGAAAAGCTTATCCAACAGTATTAAATCAGGGCCACAGTGTCTTATAACTTCACAAATGTTCTTTAACTAAGTCCTTTAACTAAGAGGCCTATAAAGAAGCCACTGTCATAGCCATGCAAGTGAGCACTTACGTATATAGTTCCTTTCATGAAAAACTCTGATTGGAGCTGTCACTAAGCTTATAAAAATAGAAACCAGTCATAGCCATTGGGCAGCTTAGGATGCAGTTTTGACCAGGTTTCTGCATGTTCTTAACTTTAATGTTTTTTAATTTGCTATAAGCAAAATCTAAAACCAATTTGCCCTGTAAGGAATGACAAGAGAATATCCATGCAGACACATTCTCTTTTACTAACAACCAAGGTTATTTGCTGTACCGTGTATTGTCAGGGATTGACCAAGGAGTTTTAAAATAAATGACAAAATAGCACATACAATCTGGAAGAATAGCTGATGATAAAAAGTCATGTATTTACAAATGTGCATGCCATTTTATACTCATGTTTGTTTTTTATTCTTTTTTTTTCCCACACATTTAAAACAACATTCTCTTTAAATATATTTCCTTCTATCTATGAAGTCTAGTTGAGGGAAGGAGAAAAATATGTAATTGTTATGATAATTAAATACTATAACCTATGATGCATAAATAGTTTTTCCTCAGGGTAAAAAAAGGAATATATTATAGTTTTTATATTGAATATATTTTTTAATTAAAAAAAAAAAAAAGAAAGAAAGAAATGCAGCTAACATTAATTAAACTTCCTAAAATGCAAATTTACCCCAATACATCTGGTGTTGGGAATGGTTTATGCGCACTGGAGGAATAGAGATTTTGCTCAGACTGGCGGGGTCACAATATTTTAATTTAAAGCTTGAGGAGAGAGGGCCAAATGTTAGAGGACAGACAACGTTTTAATTAATAAGTGACATATGCACAGTACATTGAAACCTGGTGTACATGAGTGGGTCTGTGCTCCACCAGCTTTTGTCAAAATAAATAATGGTAAGTGTGTGTTAGAAAACTTGTTATGCATGTCATGATTAATTTTAATATTATTAATAATGTTATGATTTTGAGGCATTTAAAGAAAAGTTTTTCATTAGGTTTTAGAAGAAGATACTTTTCATCTACTTTAGGATGACACCCATTATATATTCATGATTATTACTTTACACCTTCGTTTAAATAGGGGTACTCGTAAAACTTATTTTGGTTGTGGAAGACTATTTAAGACTACCACCTTGCATCATTAATTTTTTTGCATTTTTTTGTAATTATTTTCATATATTTTAAAATATCTGGCTGTCTAGATGGTCAATGTTCTCAACATTCAAACAGGGCTTTATGTTGCAGTGGTGCCGTGCCTCATATTGCCTACTATACCCAAATTTGTAATTGTGGATGCCTATGCAATGTGTCTTATTTTTACATGTATGCAATGTGTCTCTCCTTCTTCAAGACTATTTGAAAATGGTTTATCATGTAGTGTGGAGTCAGCACAAGGGTTTGTTACCGGATGCTACTAGCTGGTGATTGTATCAAAGGGGTTTTCTCAGTTTAAGCTATCCATTTGTTTAATTTTTATTAATAGCTATAACGATTTTATCCTTAAATGTTAAATGGCTTAATTTACCTTACCCGTGTAGATTATTCTGGAATGAAGAAATTAAGCAAAAAGCTTACCTGTTCACTAAAGAGCCATACTTCTAACACCTCTATGCATCCTTACATCAAGAACAACTCTAGAGAGCAATTTAATATGGTCTCCAGTACTATTAATCGACAAGAGGTTACTCTTGTGAATGTGTATTTTCCACAAGATATCTTAAATAACATTGCCCCCTTCAAAACCCTTGCCACATGTTTGTTGAGAATTCAATATGCTATTTGACACAGACATTGACTCCTCTAGCCCCATTCATTGTGATAGGGTGGTGCGAAGATGAAGCAAGAATTTTAGAAAGCTACTACACGAATATAAGTTATATAATGTATGGTGAAAACTAGATCTAACAGCAAGGGAATTATCATTTACTCACATACCAAAAAAACACTATAGCACTTATTACCAGTTAAAAAGCTTAATTTCCGACTCATCGCTAATCTCTTGCGTGAAATGATGAGACAGACACGTACAGAAGTAGCCACCACATCAGAAAATCCCAGACAAACAAGGCTCAGAACACAACGCACTTCTGGCACAGTGGGAGAAGGCACATTTTTCCGAACCTGTGTCTCATTATCCCCCTTTTAACCCATTAAGGACCAAACTTCTGGAATAAAAGGGAATCATGACATGTCACACATGTCATGTGTCCTCAAGGGGTTAAGGGGGTATATCTGCCGGATGAAGTACCTTCATAGTCTTCCTACGAATTGCCAGCTGATGAAGTCCTACATTTGAGTGGCAAAACGCGTCCCGGTGATAGTGAGAGTCTATTTGTTTGCCAAGCTTTTAATTGTTTTTGATAATTTTAAAATATATATTATTTTAATATATGTTTGGCATCTCATTCCTGCTATTGCAAAAGTCCCTAACCCACACACTGCGCTCTATATAGAGCAGAGAACTGGCTCTACCATTGTGAGTATCCATTTGTAAAATGGTTTTGGGGGTTCCTGTACATTGCTTTAATACACCTATGTCCGTGTCTCTATTGAATTACTATCTAGGATCCATCAAGAGGAATTCCAGCATAAAGAAGGGAATATATTTTACGGACACCTAAGCTGTTCCCACTAGAGCTAAGTGTTTTAGCTCATATAAGTGTATGTTCAGTTGTCTCCAAACATTTCACAATTAATCTACATGGTAACACACCATTGTATTTATCTTTATTTCTTAAAGGTACAAAGGTCCTTTTAACTTTCCCATTGATGTAAAGAAATATTTCTTAAGGAATTTTGTTGTTTCACATGTCAAATACTTTTTAACTAGTAATAAGCGCTACACTGTTTTTTTGGTTTGTGGTTTATTGACGAGGTGTGTATAAGAGGATAACACATCACAGTGTGATAGCAGCTAAATTGTTAAAAACTTGGTATTCACATTTGTATAGAAGTTTACAATAAGTGCAAGTACACGTTATTTTCATTTACTCACATGCTTATAGCACATACAGTAGGACTGATTTTTTTTACTCATTATTCATTACTCATGATGGTTAAGTCTTTCTCCTATGGTGTGACAGATCATAGCCCTTTCTTGCTAGAGATAAACTAAAAAAATAAATAAATAAAAATCTAATATTTACAGGATCGTGAATCAACAGTTCTATTTTGTAGTCAGATTTTATTTGTGATTTTCTCCAGTCTATTTTACAGACATATTTTAGGGAAAATTACACCATGGATGCTCACCTGAGACTTTATGGCTCACACATAAGGTTCTAATTAGGCATTGATTCACAGTTCATGCCACCAGAGTACATAGGAAGAAGTCGATAGACCTAGCAATCCAGTTACAGGCTTTAGAATCCCTGCAGAGGTGTCATCCAATGTATGATTTATTACATGTCCTAAACAGACAGGGTCGTCTTTAACAAGGGGCAAACGGGGCAGCTGCCCCGGGCCCAATAACTCTTGGGGGGCCCAAAGCAGCTGCCCTGTGGGCCCCCTGCCCGCAGCCAGGACTGAACAGCCCACCGGGATACTGAGAAATCTTCCGGTGGGCTGCGGCAAGTGAAGTAATCAGGGGCCCCCGGCCCTTTAAGAGAGCACCTGACCGGGCCCCTGTCTTCCTGCCTGCTGGGAGGAAGTGAGGTGAGATCACTTCCTCCCAAGTAACAGAGTGCCGCTGGGGAGGAGGAGACACACATGGAATTGGAGGAGAGGGAGGATGCACACAGGAGGAGGAGGTGGAGGAGAGGGACTGAGGTAAACATGTTCATCAGACTCCCATCAACCTCAGCCATCCAGCTTCCACTGGACCCCAGGGAAGCCACCCTTCTCTAAAGGTAAGGAGACAAGAGGGTGGCTAGACTTAAATTGATATAAATGTGTGTATATCTGACTATGTGTGTGTGTATCTGACTATGTGTGTGTGTATCTGACTATGTGTGTATATCTGACTGTGTGTGTGTATCTGACTGTGTGTGTGTATCTGACTGTGTGTGTGTGTATCTGACTGTGTGTGTGTGTATCTGACTGTGTGTGTATATCTGACTGTGTGTGTATATCTGACTATGTGTGTGTATCTGACTGTGTGTGTGTATCTGACTATGTGTGTGTATCTGACTGTGTGTGTGTGTATCTGACTATGTGTGTGTATCTGACTGTGTGTGTATATCTGACTGTGTGTGTATATCTGACTATGTGTGTATCTGACTATGTGTGTGTATCTGACTGTATGTGTGTGTATCTGACTGTGTGTGTATATCTGACTGTATGTGTGTGTATCTGACTGTGTGTGTATATCTGACTGTGTGTGTATATCTGACTATGTGTGTGTATCTGACTGTATGTGTGTGTATCTGACTGTGTGTGTGTATCTGACTGTGTGTGTATATCTGACTGTGTGTGTGTATCTGACTGTGTGTGTATATCTGACTATGTGTGTATATCTGACTATGTGTGTGTATCTGACTGTGTGTGTATCTGACTGTGTGTGTATATCTGACTGTGTGTGTATATCTGACTGTGTGTGTGTATCTGACTGTGTGTGTGTATCTGACTATGTGTGTGTGTCTGACTGTATGTGTGTATATCTGACTATGTGTGTGTATCTGACTATGTGTGTGTATCTGACTATGCGTGTGTATCTGACTGTGTGTGTGTATCTGACTTTATGCGTGTGCATCTGACTGTGTGTGTGTATCTGACTGTGTGTGTGTATCTGACTATGTGTGTGTATCTGACTTTATGCGTGTGCATCTGACTATGTGTGTGTATCTGTATGTGTGTGCGTTTGTATCTGGCTGTATGTGTGTATCTGGCTGTGTTTGTGTCAGTGTGTGTGTATCTGACTGTGTGTGTGTATCTGACTATGTGTGTGTATCTGACTTTATGCGTGTGCATCTGACTATGTGTGTGTATCTGTATGTGTGTGTGTTTGTATCTGGCTGTATGTGTGTATCTGGCTATGTGAGTGTCAGTGTGTGTGTATCTGGCTGTGTTTGTGTCAGTGTGTGTGTATCTGGCTGTGTCAGTGTATGTGTACCTTTGTGTCAGTGTTTATGTGTATCTATGTGGATGTATACCTGTGCCCGTGTACTTGTGTGTCAGTTTGTATGTGTACCTGCGTGTCTGTGTATGTGTATCTGTGTATGTATGAGTGTCAGTTTGTGTAAGTGTGTATTTATGCGTGTGGCAATGCATACGTTCCATCATTCCAGTACCAACACTGCACACATATACACTACTACATTCCAACGCTAACACTGCACTCAAATACACCACTGCATGTGTATCTGTGTTCCTGTGTGTATCTCAGTGTTTGTGTAAATGTGCATCTGTGTGGCAATGCATACATCCCAGCATTCCTTCGCCAACACTGCACACAAATACACCCCTGCATGTATATCCGTGTGTCTGTGTGCATCTTAATGTGTGTATATATCTGTGTCAGTGTGTGTAAGTGTGTATCTCTGTGTGTGGATGTGCCAGTGTTTTTATCTCTGTATCTGTGTGTGTGTGTGTGTGTGTGTGTATGTATGTACGTGTCTGTGTGTGTATACACCAGTCTGTTTGTATCAGTCTGTGCATGTGTCCAGATGTGTGCATGTATCAGTGTGCTAATGTGTATGGATATCTGTGAATGTATGTCATACATCCAAGCAATCAAACACAACATGCAAACACACCCCTGCAAACACAAACATTACATACAAACACGCCCCTGAATTCAAACTCAAAAAGTATATAGAAACACACCCCTTCACTCTAACACCAATACTACACCGTACATGCACACACATACTCTATACAACAACATGCTCACATTCAAATTTACAAACACTGCTCACAAATACAGCCCTGCAAGAATGGCCAAATAGTAGATCCCCAGCTGGCATAGCATTGTGGGAATTGTACAACAGACGAGGAGCTATCTTTTCTCCATTATTGTGCTAGATGGGAGGCCCAAAAAAATGTCTTGCACCTGGGCCTTCTCTACATTAGTTATGCCACTGTATTGGGGTGGAGGGCATAACTGCATGCCAGGGGGTGGAAATGTGTGGAGGGGAAGGGCAGGATCCAGGGGGCCCAAGCAAATGCTTGCCCAGTGTCCAATCAATGTTAAAGACAGCCCTGTAAACAGATTAGAAATTATATTAATGCTATTCATCTTGAAGATTGAGTTTATGCTCAGGAGATTAAAAAACAATTATTACTCTAAGGGAAACACAGGAAACAAACAGCAATGTCAGCTATACCATATTTAATAGGTGATATTGGCCAACATGTGTACACTCCAGCACACATTGCTAACTTACATTCTTGATTGTTTAGAGACCTATATAACTCAAAATATTGTTTGCACATATATCATCTTAGTTCAGATGACATTAGAACATTTCCCTTCCAAACATCACACCTCTTCAAAGGCTCTTGTTAAACCAATAACTGCTGATGAGATAATGAACGCTATACAAATCCCTGAGACCAGAAGGCTATACATCCACATATTATAAGAAAAAGAGCAGTTTCCTGATTCCCTGTTTACTCTCTTTAGTGGTTGTATGACTTTGGGTTCTTTACCACATAAAATGTTTTCTGCCTTTATAGTTACTTTAACAAAGCCTTGTCATCCACCAAACAGGTATACAAATTTACACCCTATATCACTTTTACATAGAGAGATACACGAGTATTTATGCAAAAATATTGACCACTCAGATCTCGGATGTATTACCAGTACTATTACACTACAATCAGGTGGTCTTCATTAAGAGCAGGCAGTCATCTGACACTACATAACAGGTTTGGGATCTAATAGACATGGTGTCAGGTGCCTTTTCTTGTCTCTTGAGGTGGAGACGGCATTTGACCACTTAAATTGGATAGATATGGAAAATTGCAGTTTTACAATTCCCAGATTCTTTTATAAAAGCTATTAGGTTTTTGATAATGTAGATTTAGTCGCTGTTACTGAGACATGGTATAATGAGAAAAATTACTGGGACATAGCAATACTAGGGTACTCTTTATTTAGAAAAGACAGGGAAGGCAAGAAAGGGGGAATCTAGCCTAATAAAAGTTAGTGAGGCGAACATAGGGTCCGCTTGGGTTACGTTAGAATTTGGTACTCACACAGTAACTTGTGTAGGTGTGATTTATAGGCCCCCAGGACATATAGAAGAGTTAGATAATCAACTAGTTGAGAAAATAGCTAAAATGACAATGAAGGGGGAAGTTATCATCATGAGTGACTTAAATCTTCCTGATGTGAATTGGAAAACAAAATTAGCTACTTGTGTCAGGAGCACATATATTCTAAACTCCCTACTGGGATTGTCTCTAAAACAAGTCATTGAGGAGCCAACTCGTAAGGAGGCATACTAGATTTAGTGTTAACAAATGGAGATTTGGTATCAGATATTACTGTAGGTGAAAGTTTAGGATCCAATGATCATCAGTCAGTGTGGTTTAATATAAGAACAGTGACTGAGTCACACCACACAAAAACAAATGTTTTAGACTTTAAAAAAACAGACTTTTTTAAAATTAGAATATATGTAAAGGAGTCATTATCAAATTGGAGCAATTTAAATAGAGTCCAAGAGAAATGGGATTATTTAAAAGTTGCACTGCTGAAGGCAACAGAAAATTGCATTAGGCATGTCAGTAAAAGCAAAAAATTCAAGAAACCACTTTGGTACTCCACAGATGTGGCCGAAATAGTAAAAAACTAAAAGTTAGCATTTAGTAATTATAAAAAAAAAACAGAGTGAGGAAGACAGAATGATCTATAAGATTAGGCAGAAAGAGGCTAAGCAAGTTATAAGAGATTCCAAATCTCACACAGAAGAGAAAATAGCAGTCAGTAAAAAAAAAAATAATAACAAAAAGGGACAAAACATTAGATACATAAATGAGAAAAGGAAAGTAAAACAAGGATTAGTTAGATTAAAAACAAAAGAAGGAAGGTATGTAGAAGAGGATAACGGTCTAGCTGACTGCCTCAATTAATATTTTTGTTCAGTATTTACAGATGAAAATGAAGGAAATGGACCTCAGTTAATAAAAAGGACAAATTAACCATTTATTACATGTGAGTTTACAGAGGAAGAGGTTTTATTTCAACTGTCAAAAGTAAAGACAAATAAGTCAATGGGACTGGAAGAATATACCCAAAGTTATTAAAAGAGCTTAGTGGTGTACTAGCAAAACCATTAACAGAGTTATTTAACCAATCATTGTTAACAGGAGTAGTCCCAGAAGATTGGAAGTTAGCGAATGTTGTGCCCATCCACAAGAAACATAGTAAGGAGGAGTCGGGCAACTATAGGCCAGTAAGCGTTACTTCAGTAGTGGGGAAAGTAATGGAAACCATGTTAAAGGATAGGATTGTTAAACATCTAAAATAACATGGATTACAAGATCAGAGACAACATGGGCTTACTTCAGGGAGGTAATGCCAAACTAATCTTATTGATTTTTTTGATTGGGTAACTAAAATAATAGATCATGGTGGTGCAGTAGACATTGCTTACCTAGATTTCAGTAAGGCTTTTGACACTGTTGCACATAGAAGGTTTATCAATAAACTGCAACCTTTAAGTTTGGATTCCAATATTGTTGAATGGGTAAGGCAGTGGCTGAGTGACAGGCAACAGAGGGTTGTAGTCAATGGAGTATATTCCAAGCTTGGGCTTGTCACCAATGGGGTAACTGTACTTGGACCCATTCTCTTTAATATTTTTATTAGTAATAGTGCAGAAGGTTTTGATGGTAAAGGTATGTCTTTTTGCTGATGATACTAAGATATGTAACAGGGTTGATGTTCCAGGAGGGATAAGCCAAATGGCAAATGATTTAGGTAAACTAGAAAAATGGTCAGAATTGTGGCAACTGACATTTAATGTGGATAAGTGCAAGATAATGCATCTTGGACGTAAAAACCCAAGGGCAGAGTACAGAATATTTGATAGCGTCCTAACCTCAACATCTGAGGAAAGGGATTTAGGGGTCATTATTTCTGATGACTTAAAGGTAAGCAGACAAGTATTAGAGCAGCAGGAAATGCTAGCAGAATGCTTGGTTGTATAGGGAGAGGTATTAGCAGTAGAAAGAGGGAAGTGCTCATGCCATTGTACAGAACACTGGTGAGACCTCACTTGGAGTATTGTACGCAGTACTGGAGACCATATCTTCAGATGGATATTGATACTTTAGAGAGAGTTCGGAGAAGGGCTGCTAAACTGGTTCATGGATTGCAGGATAAAACTTACCAGGAAAAGTTAAAGGATCTTAACATGTATAGCTTGGAGGAAAGAAGAGACGGGGGGATATGATAGAAACATTTAAATACATAAAGGGAATCAACACAATAAAGGAGGAGACCATATTAAAAGATGAAAAGCTGCCACCACAAGAGAACATAGTCTTAAATTAGAGGGGCAAAGGTTTAAATGCATGGAATAGCCTTCCAGCTGAATTGGTAGAGGTTAACACAGTAAAGGAGTTTAAGCATGCATGGGATAGGCATAAGGCTATCCCAACTATAATATAAGGCCAAGGACTAATGAAAGTATTTAGAAATTTGGGCACTAGATAGGCTAGGGAGTGAAGTTAGGGGAAGTATTGTAAGGGGAAGAAGAAAGATGACAAATCTCTTCTCTGATTGTAGAGATCTTGTCAGTGAAGTGAGTTGCAAAGTCTGAGGCGGTCAAGTTAGTAGGTGGAGGAGGAACAGCAGGGCGAAGAAGAGCGTTAAATGTGTGAAATAGTCGTTTGGGTTCGCGGGAGAGTGTGGTTATGAGGGTATTACAGTAATTAACTTTTGCAGAGGAAAGAGCCAAGCTGTATGAGCTCAGTATAAATTTATAGTGGAGAATGTCAGATGCACAGTGAGACTTTCTCCAACAGCGTTCAGCAGTTCTGGAGCATTTTTGGAGGTATCGAGTGAGCTTGGTGTGCCAGGGTTGTTGTTGGGGGACCTGCAGCGTTTAAATGTACAAGGTGCCATGATGTCTAGTTGAGAGGAGAGGGTGGAATTGTAGAAGGAGTTTGCAGAACTAGGACAGGTGAGGTTTGAGATAGGTAAAAGGAGAGTTTGGAGATTAATGGAGAAATGCTCTAGGTCAAGACATTTGAGGTTTCTGTGAGAGTGATGTTCAGACGGTGGTGTCAATTGGGTTTTAGGTATGCCAATGTCAAAAGTCAGCAGATGGTGGTCAGATAGAGGAAAAGTAATATTTGAGAGATTAGAGGCAGTACAGAGGTTGCCTGAATATAATTATACTCACCAGAACAACTATAGTGTCCCTTTAATTATGTGGTGTATGGCCAATGCTTGATAACCAGCTACCACAAGAAAAAAGTAAAAAAAAGATAAGAACATTATTACTATGTGATAGGTGGGGGCATGTCTCTAAACATTTAAAACTAGCAACAGAGTAGCCATTGCTGCCCAGTCATTAAAAAAATCACCATCCCATGGGAATAAGGCCTGTGAAATAACAAGGGGACATCCCTGTACACCTATCTGTGGGGAAGATCTAGTGCCCCCCATTATCGTCAATTGAGGGCTCTAAATATAATAGTAAAAGGGGGAGGTGGAAAGTAGTGTTCCCTTCAGCCACCACCCGGTGGAAAGGAGTTAAAAACAAATTAGTGATATGGTCCTGTGTCAAATTTTCGCATGTTGTTTGTTTTTTTTTACTAATACACATGGTCAAATTGTTATATGGCCAGTTGTGTCCCCTCAAACAATGAGCTTTTTCTTTATGGTGTAAATCTGGTTATTATATGTCTTTCAGAATTGTCTGGGGGCTTCCTTAAAATCCACTGTGCACAGACATGCTTTATCCACCATGTTTTCCAGGACACACATCACTTATACAAACTCATAAAAAAAAGTGTTGCCTAGCAGTATGTAGCAATCAAATGCTGCAAGCAGTAAATCAATCAATCATGAATACTGCAGCATTTGGATTCTACATACTACAAGACAGCAATTATATGTGTCGCCATGGTGTATATGAGAACTTGTCTCCATTCAAGAGGGTTATTCACTGAGGTGAGAATTCAAAGTGAATTTCAACTTTAAGGAGAAAATAGCTGAAATAGAAAAATTCTTTGACACAGCTATGCTTCCAGTTCAGCTACTTTAGCCTTAAATTTGAAATTAATTTTTAAGTCTTACTTTAGTGAATAACTCTATAACTGTGCATTAAGATTCCACTTGACTGGCATTTACTTGCAAAGTACATGCAATATCAGCTCTGGTTATTTTGCATAGATTCAGACCAATGCAATGTGACCATGGATAAATTACCATGCTATTGCATAATCAAGATCTGTGGAAATCAGGTGTTTAGCATTATCCACCAAGACCCTATAAATAAACACAGCAGCTTTTCCTCTGTTTGATAGTCTATCAGTTTACTTTGTACATGACTCTTAGAGGCTCGGTTCCTGCCTAGGATTTGTTCTACTGGATTTTCCTTTATTTGAACTGTCTTTTTGTTTAGCCAGTTTTCTGTAATAATGAATTACGGTAGTACTCTGTTCTGGATAGATAAGTTACCACTGTCCAAATACTGCAATATTAATTTTTTATCCTTTTTGTTTTGTTTTAGGGTTTTTTTTGTTTTGTTTTACATTTTTTTTCTCTTCATGAGGAGAAGCTAGTATACAATTTGAACACCACCCTTCACAGAGTGCCAGGGCACAAACTGACCTATTTGTGGGATACTATTCTCTGATGTATCCCTATCTACACTAATATACAGGGTTTTTCACTAAAGTGAATTCAATGTAAAATAGCCAAAATGGAAACCTTATGTCAGCTTTGCTTTGTCTGGCTACTCTGACTTGAAATTTTAAATTCATGTCAAATTCACTTTGAATTCTCACTTTTGTAAATAATGCTTTTAGTCTATAGCTTGTGTTAAGGCCCTGCCCTGGGGTTGCCAGTGATCAGGATAAAGGTAGAGCATGCCTGAAATCCAATTCTATCTGCCAAGAGGGCCGCATTTTTTACATAACTCCTTAGTGAATTTCAAACCTTGAAAGCAACCGGCTCGTTTGGTACTAAATTGCAAAGTGTATTGACATTGGCTACACAACTATATAAACTTCTGGAATAGTTCAGTTGTCATGTTTGTAATACTATAAAGATCTTCCAGACCTGTAAATTAAAAATTGCATTTCTTTGCATATATATATACTCTGTGAAAATGAGTTTGTAAGGATTGGGTCTATTAAAGTCTGTTATTCAGAGTCCCTTTGTAAAGGTTATATTTAATGTTCTCCCCTACATTAAAGTGTGTATTTGTTCCAGTGCCCCCACTCACTAAATGACAAATGAAAAGCTCGCAAAGTGGAATTATTTTTTTAACTGGACTTTGGCAACAAGATGCCCTAGTTGCAGTATATATGCATCACCTGTAAGAATAAGTGGTTCACCAGTTCTTTAGTTGATCCACTTGCAAGGTGTTATCTAATGTCCTCTGTCACAAACCCCACATCTCATCACATTCAGTGATTTTTCTCAGTTGATACAAACCTTTTCTTCGGGTGCTAAGCTTCTGATGCAAAATGGGCTCGGTGGATAACCAAGGGCATAACCCAAAACAAATCATAGAGAAAGATAAGAGATGGTTCTAAAAGAGGGGAGATCAAGTCTGTTACCACCAAAAATAGTGATAATTCATTAGGAGAGACTAGTAAAACAAAAAACAACCACCTTTATTGCATAACACTACTCTATACATACAACTAAACATAAACCGAGTGATTCAATAGTGCGAAATAAGGGAGTTGTGATTAAAAAGGGGAACCAAAGAGTATCACATTTTAGATACTTCAATATTACAACTATTGGAGAAGGGGGAAATCACATTATTGAAATTGGATTCCCTGGTTTAAATAGATTAGAATATATATTAGAATTAAATAAGGATATTTAGATACATAAAAAAAAATCGCTGTACCAGTTTAGAGTATCTGATCTTAGTAGTAGGAGAGACATTGTGTCAAAAAGTGGCAACTTACAGTTTCAGACAGTTGCTAAAAGATTCTTATAGCCTTTGATTTGCAGTGAGTCTGTAGCTTTTTTGGGGGATGACCCAGTCAATAGAAGCTCACCAAGATTATTTTAGAGAATTTTTTTTTTTTTTTTTTTTAATTATACATATAACTGTGGAAAGGTACCTGTGACATATTGCTAACTAGTAATTCCCAAGTGACTATGCAGTTTGACATCCAGTCACTGAGAGACTAGTCAGACTGGTAAAAAGGCCACAATTATGGTATTTAAACTAGATCTATTGGTACAAATACTCCCACTTATTCTATGTTAGATTAAGGAGACATATTTTAAGTCTGAGTCATCCAAAAAAACAGCATTCTATTGTATATTTGAGGTTTTAAAATGAGAGGTTCCCAACAGAAGTGTCAAATAGATCCACTTTCTAAGGGTATATTAGAGCAGCCTAGATTTCACAATGGTATCCAGCTATAAAGCTAATAGTATAGTCTAATAAGTACAGCTATTCCTGCCAATGATTCAGTTAAATGGCTGTCTACCTCACACCTTACTGCTTCAAGGCAGTCTCCATGTATATCTAGGAGTTTCTCCTACTAACTTGTATGCATATCCTTTTATATGAGATTAAACTGCAATGGTAATCAATATTAGAAAACAAAAGCGTCTGCGCGATTTGGCGCTACAATGTGCCTTTTTCAAGAGCAAGAAGGTAGTCTCCATTCACATGGTTTTAAATGGTAGACTCCCACATGTTACAGCGGTTAGCCAATCCTGATCAGAGACCGTCCATTCTGAACCGTGGGAGGTTTTCCTCCATCATATTGAGCAACAGCCTGCGGTTTAGTTGACTCCTTATGTCCCAAATTTGTCCAGGGGTTGTGTTAGCTCATTGTGAAAATTTCAATAGTAGGACAAACCAATGAAACTTGTTTAAACATACCTTAGATAGAAAATATTGACTTTTAGTAAAAATTGGTTCCTATGGGCATAATAGAACCAATATCTAGGAATACAGTATTCATCTCTTTAGACAAAAAAAAGTATTGGTATACATTTAAAATAGAGGGAGATGTAAGTACGCGGCTTAAAGTTTGTGCTTTATTTACAAAATTGAATCATTAGAAGTCAGAGATGTAGGGTTATAAGCTGGCACTAGCAATATAATATTTAGGGGTTCTGATTATATAAATTAGATTTTAAATGGGGAGAATATATATATTATATATATAATAGCATCCAAGTAGAGAGCACTCTGGAGTCTTCGTTTTATATCAAAATAAATACTGCTTTATTGTGCAGAATACAAAAATGTCGACGTTTCAGTCACAATAGACTTTTCTCAAGACCAGGTCTTGAGAAAAGTCTATTGTGACTGAAACGTCGACATTTTTGTATTCTGCACAATAAAGCAGTATTTATTTTGATATAAAACAAAGACTCCAGAGTGCTCTCTACTTGGATGCTATATATTGAGATTATTAGCATTGACACCGGAGCATGGGACCTAGAAAAAAAAAATTAATAATATATATATATATATATATATATATATACATATATATATATATATATATATATATATATATATATATATATATATATATATATATATATATATATATATAATTTGTGGTCAGGGAGAATAAACCATTTAATAGCATTTTTTTATTTCATTATAATTTATAAACAAAGCCATAGTACATTACAAACATACATATATAAAAAAGATATTAATAGACCCTGCCATTTTAATCATCCAAGTTGCTTGGTACAGTAAGTAAGTCTACAGTATAAAAAAAAAAAAATAAAGACACAAAAAACAATATCACAGACTTAACATACTAAAATAACATTACACCATTCATCTTAGAATTTCTTTCATCTTATAGGAAGCTCATTCAATTATATCTTAAATGAAAGAACCCAAGAGAATATATACTTATTACTTGAAATAAAAAAAATAAATAAAAAAAAGTTTTTTTTCTTTTTTTCTTTCTCTCTCAACTGTAAAATATATCTTCTCTTACTATTGATATCCTATTCACTGAAGATCAATCAGTTTATCCATTCAGTTATCCACCTGCTATTCTGCTCAGCCTTTTTATTGATCCACTTAAGACCCTGTTCCATTTTACACTGGAAGACAATTTGCTTTTTTAATATTGGTCATCTAATAAAGCCATCCAATTTCCAATTTCTAGCCAATAGTAATTTAGTGGCTGAAAAAAAATGAGTTAGCATTAAAGCTTGTCTAGGATGTAATTTCGGCCAATTAAGATGTAATAATGCTATTTCAATTCTTTTATCAATTTTAAAATTCCCTAGAGCCTGCAACTTTTCATAAGTCAAGTCCCATAATTTATGTATGTAGTCTGCCTCGTCTTTATCACACCTCCAGCATTTATTTTCTTTATTATGAGAGAACTTAGATATTTTTTTTAGGATCCAGATACCAAAAATGTGTCACTTTATATTGATTCTCCATTATATTCAAACAGTGTATATCTCGGCTAAATCTCCTTATTGCCGCTAACCAATCTTTTTCATAGATGTAAATCTGTAGTAATTCAGACCATTTATTCATATATTTATTTTTCACACCTAATGTTAAACATGATATTAAAGAATACGCTTTGGCCATTACCTTGGGAGTTATATGTTCACAAAATATCTTATTTATAATAATCATTACTTGATCATCTCCTTTAAAGAGAGAATTTTGTAAAAATCCTTTTACCCTAAGATAAGAAAACACCTCCTTACAAGGCAGATCATATTCTGAATTCAAGTTTGGGAAGCTTTTCATCACCCCTTCCTTATATAAATCTGAGACCTTCTCAATACCGCAATTCTTCCACGTAGTTAATGATAGGTCTTGTATATTATTTTCCAGAGCCTTAATACTGAGGCTATTAATAATTGTATTCTTTCCTCCCAGCTTGTTCTTAAACATAGACCAGAATTTTCCAAGGTGTCCAATAATAAAACAATTCTCAGCTATTTCTCTCCAATTTGGATAATAAATATTCCATAATAAGCAGGAGAGATCTTTTATCTGAGTTTGTTGGCTTTCAATATGGTACCAACTTTCCTCTACTGCCTCTGGAATTTGCATTAAATAAATGTGGCTAATCATATTTGCATAGTAATAGTTTTCCAAAATAGGCATACCCAAACCACCCTCCTTTACTTTATATGCCATATGTCGATTATTTATTCGTGGTTTTTTACCATGCCAAACAAATTTAGAAATGCTTTTCTGTGCCATACTTAACCAACTGTTCGATATTTGAATAGGAAGGTGTCTAAATATGTATAACCATTTAGGAATAATATAGGCCTTTATCACATTAATCCTACCAATCCAAGATATAAACATAGAATTCCAACCTTTAAGAGTATAATTCATCTCTTTCAGTACGGCCATAAAATTTATTTCCATTATATTATCAACATCCGGAGCAATTATTATTCCCAAATAATTAAATTCAGACTCTGTCCACAAAAAAATCATAGTTTTGCTGCATAGCTACTTTAAATGACTCATCTAAATTGATGCCGATGATCACCGTTTTATCTGTATTTAGTTTATAATTGGAGAATATTGAGTAGTTATTAATCACCTCCATTAAAGCAGGCAGGGAATTATAAGGATCCGTTAGTGTCATCAATATGTCGTCTGCATACATACGAATCTTAATTTCTCCATTAGAAATAGGATATCCCTGTATACTATCACTTTCTCTTATCTTAATTGCTAGTATTTCTATTGTTAAGATATAAAGCAAGGGTGACAATGGACACCCTTGTCTCGTCCCATTACCAAGGGGAAACCAATCAGCACATATGTTGGCCTATAGTTCTGGCTATAGGGGAACTATATAGAGCTTGGACTGCTTTGCAGAACTGTTCACCAAAGCCATATAATTTTAAAATCTGCATCATGAAGCCCCACTCAACCCGATCAAAGGCTTTTTCTGCATCTAATGCAAGAATAACTAGTTCTTTATGTTCTTTTTTTAGCCAAATCCAAAATATCCACTATTTTCCTAATATTATTCACTGAACTACGTCCAGGAACGAATCCCACTTGATCTTTAGAAACAACTGCTTTAATAACTTTCTTAAGTCTAGCCGCGATAATAGATGAAAAAATCTTTGTATCTGTATTAATTAGAGATATCGGCCTATAATTTTTTACAAATGAGGGATCTTTATTCTGTTTGGGAATAGGAAGAATGTTAGCCGCAAGGAATTCTGCTGGACATTTTGCCAGTCCAATAAAGTTATTAAAAGCTAAAGTCAGCTCTGTTGCAATTTTGTTCTTAAAGATCTTATAAAAAGATTCCCTAAACCCATCGGGTTCTGGGGCTTTTTTTTTTCTTCAGAGCATCAATGGCTTCTACAACCTCTATCTCCTCAATAGGTCTCTCTACTGCATCTTGTTGTTTTTTATTAATAGTGGGTATATTAAGACCCTTAATAAAATCTGCCAAATTCCCTAATTTAGTATTATCCGCACTGTTATATAAAGCTTTATAATAATCATTGAAAATCTGGCCTATATCATTAGGAGCTCTAAATATCTTATCATTATGTACTATTTTCTCAATCCGTCGCACAGCTTGTTGTTTCTTTAGTTTATTAGTCAGCATTCTGTCTATACGATTTCTTTTCATATACCATTTTTGTTCTAATTTCTCAATATTATTAGCTATCCGGTTCATAGTTAGTACGTTGAGATTATTTTTAATTATTCAAATTTGTTCTGCCTTTTCTTTAGTTGGAAATTCTTTATTACTATTTTCTAACTTGTATAAAGAAATGTACATATCAGCTGATTTATTTCTTCTTTTCTTATTCTCATATGCTCCTAACTTAATAAGATGGCCTCTGATAACAGCCTTCTATGCTAGCCACCTACTCCCAGGTGCTGACTCTTTGTTCTCTAAAAAATAGAAATCTGACATTTTAGCGATGTATTCTTTATTATCGTCGCTTCTTAGCAGTGATTCATTTAATCTCCACTGTCTAGAAATTTGTTTCTGATTATGTTGTATTTCCCATACTACCGCATTATGGTCTGACCATATTATTGATTTAATTAATACCTTTTTAATGGAACCCACCAATGATATATTGCCTAACAACATATCTATTCTAGCATAAGAACAGTGTCTATAAGAAAAATGTGTAAAGTCATATTCCTGGGGATGAAATATTCTCCAAACATCATAAAGAGCAGCCTTTTTCAAGACAATAGATAAGGCTTTCGCCTTACGTTGTAATGCTTTATCAATTTTGACCCCTTTTTTCGTTCTTTTATCCCAATCCGTGTCTAAGACACAGTTAAAATCTCCGGCCAATATCACTCTACCTCTTGAGATTTTATTTACCCTATCTATTATTTCCCTCATAAAAGCCACTTGGCCCGAGTTAGGAGCATAGATATTAACTAGAGTATATATCTCATTGTTTATACTACAGATCAATATAATATATCTAGCCCTTGGGTCAATTTCCTGGTACAAAGCTTCACACATATTCTTCCCAATCCAGATAGCTACTCCACTCTTTTCCTTCCTTCGAAGATGCTTTGATCACAAAAGCAGTTTGATTCCCCAGATAATATTCCTTATTAGATTCTACCCAGTGAGTCTCTTGTATAAAGCAAACCTGTATTCTTTCCTCTTTAAGCATCTCTATTAAAGCCTTTCTTTTTTGTGGACTATTGAGCCCTTGGGTATTTATCGTGAGCATCCTAACCATAATTTAAATCATCTTCTGTCAATATTCCTTCGATAACTGGGTTAAACAAAACAACACTTACAAATAAGAGCCTCTCAAGCTCTTTACAAAACCCAAACCCATAGTCCTTAATCTTCCCAATAGGACTATCCACATGCAAACCCTGCATGTTCTCAAAGAGTACTGAAGCTACAACCAGTAGCTACTCTTGGCTAGGTGGACCAATCTGGCTCATCTCAACGAGTTATTGCTCTTAAAATGGCTTGTCCAAAAAAAAAAATACTATATCCTATATCTTAATATTATTTATACCCATTGCATATTTCAGGTACATATGTGTATTCTAAAATTAACTAGATTATATTTTCATTACTCATTCTCAAAACCTTCTTGCCACCTTAATTAATCAATCCCCTAAATATAATATAATTTAGCCACCATTGCTCTTAATGATTCAATCTATGAATACACCTTTTTATTTAAAACTTATATTTCACTACAATCTTCAAGTGCTTACTCATCATTTCTCTTTTATCCATATCAATCGTGCCCGAATATATTTCCACGTGAATTTCCCATATTCTAATCATTATCACAATAACTGTATATATATTCAATAATTATCTATGTAGGTGTATTGCTGTTTCCTACTTGTAGGACGTGAAAAAAAAAAAAAAAGCTTAATAATTAGTGCGCCTTCTCATCATGTGCTTTGACTACAACTATTTAAATTCAATATTATATACACCTAGACATTATTAATATCCAATACTCCTGTATCTTATTTAAATAATTACCTAACCCTAATTATAGCTACTATATTAAAAAAAAAAAAAATTCCATTTTCATATCCCCTTTGCCTTCCATCTCCTCCATCCAATCCCCTGCCCCCTTCCCTCTCCCCCCACCACTCTAGCTTAAATTGTATCATTATTTTATATCATTCATTTGGAGCCATATTCCTGCCTTTTGGGGTTCATCCAGTGTAATTATATCTTTTCCTCTCATTACTATTAATTTGACTGGAAAACCCCATTTGTATCTTATCATATTCTTCCTAAGAATATTAGTAATACTTCCAAAAGCTTTCCTGCTTTGCCTTGTTTGCCAGGACAAATCTTGGAACAATTTCAGGTTTGTATATAAGTAATGATCCTTATTTTCTAAATTTATTCTATGCTTATTCAAAACCTGATCTTTATACCAAAATTGATGAAAGCAGACAATTACATCTCTAGATACAGTCTCAGGCAGTCCCTTGGGCCTAGGGAGATGATGATATCTGTCCAATACTTTTATATTAGGCTCCATCTTCAGCCCTAAGTCTTCAAAAAAATTTAATAAAAATTCCTCTAATTTTCCATCCGAGATTTGTTCACTAATGCCTCTAATACGTAGATTACTCCGTCGGCTACGATCTTCTAAGTCAGATAGCTTTTGTTCCATCCCATTATATTTCTTATCCAGCGATTCAAATTGGGATTTTAACTCCGCCTGCATATAATCCACTGCACCTAGTTTTTCTTCTATATGCACTATTTTCTGATTTAGCATAGCAATTTCTTCTTTAATTTCTTGTACCTTTGATTGTATTACTAAAGTCAATTTATCACATAAGAGCTGCTGGCTCTTTTCCAATATTTCCGAAAATGCTTCTTGAAACTCTTTACTCATAATTGCCTTCATTTCTCCCTCTTCCCCTTGGATAAATGATATTCCCTCCTCGCCCTCTTTCCTTCCAGGAGATTGGGCCACAAAAAAATTTGATAGCCGTCTTGTGTCTTTAACTTCTTTTTTATCCTTTTTTAAAGATTTATTTTCAGGGGTTTTTTTCGAGGTCATTTTTAAAAGACCAATTTGCCCCTGTCCCGGCAAGTATAATAAATATTCTTATTGTATGTTCGTATGTCTCACTATATAGCAATTTGTTTTAATAGTTTTCTGTGAGAATAATACAATTGCTATAGTTATGATTGAATATGGATTATTTAAATTTTTAGATTTTTAGCCAGCGCTTATCATCAGAGTCTTTAGTCAGCTATGCCAAATAATCACTTAGTGCACCTCTTATTGAGAATTCATAAGTGCCTTCAATTGCAGACCAAACAAGCCATAGAAAAAAAAAAACTCTATCATCGGAACCTTCAATTACCAAAATCAGCTATGCAAAATAATCAGTTATAGAGGGGAAAATGAAGTTATTGCATATCTTGTTGAAATTTTCATAAGTGCCTTCATTTGCAAACCATAGAGGAACCAAACCAAAAAAAAAAAACTCTTCTCCTGGTCTATGCCTTCTCCATGCATCCAAATCAAAATACACAGCCGTTTATCCGCTCATTTCCACTTTATCAGCAAAGCCATCCTTTTATTGCATCCTATTATTACAGCCCTTTTACCAGCTCTGGCTTCCTCGACGCTTGAGTGAGGCATCCAGCCCCCATTCCTTCCGGGCTTTCAATCAACAGCTCTGCTTATACTACTGCCGTACTGCTGCCATACACCACGCGGACCTTGCCACACTCCGTTTGTTTTTCTCGTCGGACACGCTCAGATCGCGCCACCGGAAGCGTGCGTACGTCCTACGTCATCGCTCCACCCCTCTCCCCGTCACCATTTAATAGCATTATGATGCAAGTCAGTTGTGGTGAGCCGAAACCGACGTTCAGGTAGGCCTGTAAATAAAGAGGGCCCACCAGTTTGAATTGAATTTAAAAAGGGGAGTGATGGGTGGGGTGACAGAGCGTGGTCAGCCCAGTATGAGGGGCGGCCTGAGTAAGGCCAAGGAACCCCTCCCATCAGGCTCCGCCTTCCAATTTGTGGTCAAGGACAATAAGCCTTTTAGTACCTTTTCAGGTAGGCTTGTAAATAAAGAGGGCAACATGTTTTAACGAAATCATAATTCTTTATTACATATTGAAATAACATTACATTGCCAATATGGTGAATGCTTTCCTAATTCAGGTTGAGGAATGTATTATATCATACACTGTGGATTTCCATCACTCCAGTCTTTTCTTTTTTTGGGGTCATGCTTTATTTTTGTTGTGCATGTTGGCATTCCACAAGATAATATTCATTATATTAGTTTAGGTGTTGCATTAAATGACAGGTGTACTGCACATTTTATAGAAAACAATAATTGTAAAGTAACAGGCTAGGTAAAGTAATAGAAAAGAAAACCGGCTATATTCATCTGTACTAGTGAAAAAGTGAATTAGAAACCGTGTAGAAGTAGAAAACTGACCTTAACTCCTGCATTATAGCAAATGTTGCTAAGGAAAGGTAGTTATAGGGAGCCAGAATGGCAGTGCATTCCTCCCGCACCAGGATAGCGTGTCTTTACCAGGTACCCATGCTGGCTATCTGAGTCTGTCTGACTGAGTCCCGTCCAGAAGAGGTCACTTCTCTGGCCGAAGACCTTCTCAGGAGCCCACATGCGCATTTCTCTGCTCCGGATACTCTGGGCCCCGTGAGCAAAGTTCCAGTAGGTCATAGACATGGTTTGGTGTTGTGGTTGCTTCCTCCAGGAATGTGGGATGAGCTCTCAGCCTCAGTGGAGGCTGGACCGTACAGGAGGTGAGTGGGCGATTGTCAGGGCTTACCTGAGTTGGGAGTCCGGCAGGCAGAGATATATGCTCACCCTTGCAAGTAAACACAGGCCGATGAGGTCAGGTAAGAATTCACCTGGCCTGTGAGTCGGTGCACGGGGGCTGTGCAGGATAATTCAGAGTCGCGGTACAGGAACGGATAAACCAGGAGAATAGTCGTGGGAAGCCATGGGTCAGAGGATGCCAGAAGTCAGAATAAATGAAAACACAAGCCGGAGTCGAGAGCAAACTGGAGAACAGGAAACAGCAAACCAATCACCAGAGTCAAGAAACTGACACTGCCTTCTGGGAGAGGCAGTGTTATATACCTGGCTAACGAGACTTAAACTTCAGGTGTAACATGAGTGGCAGGAGTAGTTCCACTAAATGTCCAGCCCCCAGTGCTAGATACTAGACAGGGCTAGATACAGGAAATAGTAAAGCTGAGAGGTGGCTCAGAGGTACCAGAACCGCCAGGTTCAAATCCTGACAGCAATCTGATGGCAGGCTTTCCTCTCATGTAGCTTCCCATGACCAGGAGTGGGCAGTGGCCTCCGCTTGGTGCCCGCTTAAATGCACGGAGCTTCTGGAGGTGAGGTTTGCCATAGGCCATTTGCTCCACTCTTTTTATGATGTGGAGGGGGATATTTTTGCTAGAGGCTGCTGAGGCAGTGCCTATTCTAAATGAATGTGCTGTCAAAGTTGAAGTCTCTTGTATGATTTTAATGAACAGTGTTCTAACGCATAGCATTAATTTCGAAGTGGAGAGAGGGCTGCCATGTAACCTTAGCAGAGGCAACTGACCATGTAATGCTCTCAGTATAGGTACGAATAGGTCCAGCATTTTAACTGGACACCATTAGTCGTAGGTAGAATATAATTGAATTTCAGTCGGCGGACCTAACTGATTTGTTTTTGATGTGGTAAGTGAGAGAGTATAATTTCCTGTCATGCTTTTTTAGACATTTGTGAAAATGTGAACTTCGTTAAGCCGAAAAAACACAGAAAATGCTATGTAAATTGCTGTTTTGATTGTCAGATTAGTATCTGGTTTGAATGGATTGGTGTACAGTAAGTCGGACAAAGCTCTAAACTTGAGACCGTCTATTGGTTTCCGTCTAGGTGTTTTTGGAGTGTCTAGATGTGAGATTCCTTTCAATATATTTTTTATGGGTAAGATGACATGAAGGCGTGTTGGCTAGGAAAAGTGGTTAGTGAGTGGTGTTGTATACTTAAGTAAAGCCTAATAGTGTTGTCCTTTTGTTCAAGGCATCTTGTAAGACTTCATCTTTATAACCCTGTTGTTTAAATTTAGCCCACATTTCCCTGAGCTGTTTTTGTGCCATCTGTGGGTCTGAATTATTTCTAATAACCCTGGTGAATTGTGACAGGGGTAATGAGTACATCAAGGAAATCTACCACCAATGGGTCTACATGAATGGTTAACTTGACTGGTGTTGGTGCTCTGTTGATGTCTTCGACCATCTGTTCAGCTGATGCCAGGTTACCTCTCCAAATAATTAGCACATCATCGATGTAACACTGATAGAACATGATATAATTCCTATACGGTTGTAGAGTATGTGCTCTTTCAAATATTTGCATAAATGCATTGACATACATGGAAGCCATGGCTGCTGCCATGGATATTCCCGCAATCTGTTGAAACAATTTATCTTCAAAGTGAAAGTAGTTTTGTTTGAGAACAATGTTCAATATTTTGAGTACATATTCTATTGGAGGTCCAATGTAATTTTTGGGTGCTACCAAGACCTGTCCAATAGCTGCCATGCCCAGGTAACCAGCAGTATGGGGTCATCAGGTAAGGATATTGCATCGAGTAGTTGAAGGAGTTCTGGAGTATCCCTTAAGCACACAGACAAATCTTCTGTAGGTTTTTTTTAAAAAGGAAGTAAAGCCATTTTGCTCAATCACTTAAATTTGGGCTCAATTACACCAATAGCAGATTCTATGGGTCTGCCTGGAGGGTTGGTCATGTCTTTATGAACTAGGTAGTGTGTAGATGAAAGGTGTCTGAGGTGTGGGCTGGATCAGATAATTACAAAGTTCTTGTGACAAAAGATTTGTATCAGCTACCAACTTTTTTACACGTGAAGTTGGATCCCCTTTCAAGGGTTTGTAGATACCTAAGTCTGAAAGTTAGGTCAAGAGTTATTTTCTATAGTGTGTAGTCCATTAACAGAATGCCCACTCCCTTATTTGCCGTTTTGTCTTTCGTCAGTGTCTTTGTTGATGGTTGTTTCTAGACAATGTGGTCTCATGTTGTAATGTTCGTAAAAATGTTTATATTGAAGATTGTAGAGGGGGAGGGTCAAAAGTACTTCTCACCTGAAAATTTTGGTCAGGTGTCTGTGCGTGGATCATCTTTTAATCGTAACATCCTTCCAAATCTATACTGTTCTATTTGTTTTGAAATGGATTTGGAGTACTAGTTGGCACAAATGAAAGACCTTTCATAGGCATAGTTTCTTCTTCAGGTTTAGGTTTCTGGACGATAGGTTAAAGATTGGGATTACTTGTGGGTCTCGGAGGTCTGCCTCTGACTCTAGTTGACTCTGTCCTTTTGGTACCTCCAAATGCAGTGTCTTTTTCTGAGTAGTGCCTGGTGCCGTATCTCGTGTGGATCCTTGTAGATGTTACTGGACCTGTCCCTAAAGTGTTATCAGATTGTTGGGTACTGGCTGTCGTATGTATTATTTCAGAATCTGTTGAGTCACCTGATGTGCGATCTATGGTATATTTTTTGGTCTTAGTAACTGATTTTCTACAGTGTACAAAACAAGGTCTATCAGAATGGCTGCTCAGTCACCTATAGACACGGTGCTCTTTGTAGTCACTTGTCACTTTGGTTTGTTTTTCCAGTTTAAAACGGAATTAAATCAGTTTTATAGGTCTTCACGTTCTGGTCAAGTTTCAGTATAGTTGGAGCAGCTTCTGTTGATGTAAGTAATAGTGCTTGCTTAGTTTCTAATTCCGTGATGCATTTTCTTGAATGAAGTCTTCCTTGACATCCTCAATGATTAACATCAAATCCATAGAGCACTTGTTGAGAACAGATATCCACTTTTTGCACACTTAGGGTTTAAGTCTCCCAATCGTCTGTATGTTTTTAACCCTAAATCCTCAAGGGATATGAAGCTTCTTGTGGTATTCTGAAAGGAATAGACTATGTAGGTCCAGTCTATTTTCTCTTATCTTCGATGTTAATAGTTTTAAGTAGATGTCTCTCAGTGAGGTAGTGTTTGGTAGATCAGTGGTAGATGTCCCCCAGGGTAGTAAAATCATTCATGTAGAAAAACTTAACAGCAAGATATGAAAACGAAAAAAATCTCCCAAAAAATGCAAATGGTTAAAAATGTGGAGGTCTATACGTACAAATAAACATATATAGCCAGAGAAAAATTAGGATTATAAAATATGGACCTTGGCAAGGTCATCAATTAAAAAAAAGATATATAGACTGGAGATATTCAATTTTAAGTTCGTTCTGGGTGCAGAAGCAAGATTCCTGTGTATTGGACCCAAAAGCATACAAATACCCAAAAAGCTTGCACTTCTAGTGTATATATTGATGCCCGGTGACCCGGTACAAAGATGTCGGGTCGGGCGGGACTGTGTTCGCGAACTGGAAATGTTGCCATATTGGGGGTTGCATAATGCACATCCAGTTAGTACCATATTTGGTAAAGGGAGTGTTTAAGACAAGTTATCAATTAAGTTATACACTTGTATTCATAAATAAAGATGCCTTTGCCAGTGAGACATATACCATCACCTGAGGAAGACCCAGTGTGGGTTGAAACACCTTGTGCTTTATCAGTGGACTTTCTATGGCATATAGATGCTACCACTTTTAAAGACATTACTGTCCCTGATTAATTCGGAGTGTTTCCGTGTCTTAATCATATGTTGGAATTTATTCAAAGTTTGTATCATCTTTAAACTTTTAAATTTTATCAGTGTGTCTACCTCGGTATTGATTTTTCTCAAGTCTTTTAGATTCAAATTTACAAATAATCTCCATGAATCTTTTGGAGCAATTGCACGTTGCCTCCTCCCACTCTTTAATAAATTCTTCCTCCTCTATATGTGTAGCTGGAGTGTTCTGAACTCTAAGTCCCCTAGGTATCAATTCCTTTTTGAGATAATAATTTTCCAGTGAAGCAATTTCCCACCCCGTCTTGATCTGTTGTTTTAAGTTGGTCAGTCGAAAGAAGGCTGAGGAAATATTAATTGGAAGAGGTATTATTTAGGTCTGAATCTGAAAATCCCATATCCGTACCCGAACACCATAAGTCTCTCTTGGACTTGTCAAATAGAAAGCTAGCCATAGTTCACATAGTAGGATGCTAGAGGTACTAAAACCTAAGTAAGGTGTATATACAGAGAAAATAATCTGTGTGGATCAACTGTGACTGACCACAAGCGGGCTGTGTCACAGTGGTCCAGACTATCAAAGCATCAATGAGAGATTCCAGGGATCTCTCTCAGGGCTTGACCCTCTTAGTGTAAAAGTTACAAATAGAAAGAGGGTATGCAGATACACAAAAAGTGGCCATGCATCCCCTACTTGGAGGTATTGGTAGTAGTCAGTTGTGAATCTTAAAAGAAGTATAGAATCAAAGATACATGTATGTATCTTAAGAACTCCACGCTATAAAGTACACCCGGTCTGTGCAAACATAACCTTATAGGGTTACTTCCTATGTCCATAGAAAGAGACTCAAGTTGTGGTCTCAATATTATTCCTGCTTAAATAAAAAGAGCTTTATTGCAAATGGCTCAAATGAAATATAGGAACCAGGAATGTTAGAGGTGGTATCTGAGTACATGTGGTAAAGTATGTATTAAATACTACTATAATACACCTTCCAGTCAACTACCGAGAAAGACAAGAGTTCCTCACATAGTCTAGAGGTGCTTCTCCTGAGTATTATTAGTTTCTTGGATAGTCTTGAAATATGTCATCTAGTTAGATAACTGAGGACTAGTATCTCAAACTGTCCAAGTACTGTATGTAGCCAAGTATTTTGCTCAGATAGTCAGATAGTAAGTAATGGAAGGGAAGAGAGAGCAAGAAAGTTCTAGTGTTGGTAATATACTGACATAAATTAACAATTTGAATGTGAATAGAGTAAGGAGCACAACCATAAATCTTTATTTATATGAAAAAATCTTTATTAAATGGGTATATACTATAGGACTGTCTCTTTAAATATTATCCACAGAGGTACAAAGTCATGCTATTCAAAAGCATTTACCAGAAAAGCAATGATATAGGCAAATATAAACGCTCAATGCGTAATAAATGAATGAAAGAAATATCATGCAAACAGTCCACTATAATACTAGTATAATGAAAACCCAGACATATAAAAAAATGCAGCAAAGCATACCAAATTCAGTGAGAAGTAGGGACAGAGTCAATCAAACCCCCAACGTTTCGGCTGAAAAGCCTTTGTCAAGGGAGCATGTTGAGAAACTAAGTTCTCCCCTTATATACCCACAGGAAACACCAAAATTAAAAACACCTGAAAGTAATGGGTGGCCACCCATAGTGATTGAGATCCTCCCAACCATCAAACACCTGTTTATGGTTACCAAGGAAACCAAGTATATACACACCTATCATACATATATAGCATCAAGAAGAGTTGCAAATAAATATAATAGTACAAATCAAATTAAAGACATCCATATATGCATGCATTAAAGACAGTAACAGATAATCATCAGTGCCATGGTAAGTAATACTGTAAAAAATAAATCCTATTACAAATAACAGCATATTCAATTAAACAGACCAAAAGTCTTCACATAAACAAAAAGTAAAACATATATTACATACACATAAAAGAAATCAACACACCCAGAACAGAGATCAGCCGATCAGTCTACTGGAAAAGATAAAATTCAATCCGTCCTGAGTGAAAGCGAGGTGCGAGCAGCAGCACGCGTTTCAAGTTGCCGAACCCGGAAATCGGCTGAATGAAATGGAGGTTCCTAGTTGGTCTCCCATACAAGTACTAACCAGGCCTAAGTCTGGATAGCTTCTGAGATCTGACGAGATCAGGCATTTTCAGACTGGTATGGCCATAGATATGCGTTCCAATATATCCGGCAAGCAAAGCCAGTCTGCGTCCTGCGCATGCGTTCAAGTGACATAATTAAAGCCCCGAAGTGGCTATAACGTGTATGTGTAGGAAAACAGAGCAAAAATAATTATGAACAGCTAGAAATACCCAAGGAGCCAAATAAAGCTCCTATATAAGGCAAATGGATAATAAGAAGAAATATGAAAAAAAACAAATAAATAGAAAATAAAGAGCCAATAACAAAATATATGAAAGAATACTGAAACTCAGTATTAAAGACAACTGCTAGCCGACAACAGATGTAATACCAATATGAATGTCATCCTGATGATAGACGTACAATAATATATCCATTGATCGAGAGTAAACATAATTAGTACCAACATCCAAATAATAGACGACCAAAATCATTAAAGGGACAAGGATGCATTCATATCTAGTCAATGCATCTCAAAACATATAAAGGGATCCCAACTATATAATCACATTGAATAAAAAGCAATGAATATTAGATATTTACGTCTTTATACACATGTATGTAAAGGCAAAAGTCAATTCACATACAAGTCCTAAGGACAAGCACAATATAACATATGTATAATAATTGTGTCGATAGAGTTTTTCCACACGAGAAGTAGACCAAAGAAGTCAAAAGTCCGTAGATCTTCATAAAAGGTATTCAATCGATGAGGGCCACCCAGACATGACAAACCCAGCAAAAAATAGAACTGGAGATAGAAATAAACATAATAAAATCATTAGTAATAAATCCAGAATCTGGCAAATCACAGGCAGAGGTAGTAAACTGAAAAAGTAGTAATAATCACAGTGCAATCCCAGAAGGAATATCCCAACAGGTGTAATCAAACTTTCATAACCAATGACCAAGTAACATTTGATTTTACCTAAAAGGATTGAAATCACAATCTTCATTTAACCCATAAGGGAATAGTGTGTTCAAGCAATAAATCCAACGTAATTCCGCACGTTTAAGTGAGTCTGCAAGGGAATAGCCAGGCAAGGGTGTCTTGATATTTTCAATAGCTTGGAAACGTAATTGCGCTACAGAGTGGCCCAAGTCAATAAAATGTTTAGCAAGCGATATATGTTTTCTTAGTACCGATGGTGCTTTTGTGCTCACCAATCCGCACAATCAAGGCTCTTGAGGTTTGACCCACATAGCCCAGACCACAAGGACATTTAATGTAGTAAACTACACGGTCAGTTTGACAATTGAAGAACTCATTAATGGCAAACCCTTTACCAGTTCTGGGGTGTGTGAACTCAGGACCAGTGGTAACATTATTGCAATTAGCACAATGCCCACATCGATGCATACCCTTAATGGGTGCCAACCAAGTCATAGATGGTTTGGAAACCATCTTCCAATTTTCCAACATTCTCCTCGCCTGGGTGTCAAAATCAGCATCTTGTGAAAATTAACAATTTAAAAAAGCCTCTCTCCCTGGTAATCTTACTAAATAGACATAGGGAAAAAAAGTGAAAATAAAAAGTGAAAGCAACATGTTAAATCAAAGGTGAATTGAAAATAAAGGTGCCCAGTGAAAAGTGAACACCCAAAGCTTCAAACGCTCAACGCGCGTTTCGGTGCAATGCTACATGCACCTGCGTCAGGGAAAATGTATAATGGCAAGGATCTTTTATATCCAACTGTTGACATGGAGTGTATGGAACAACCAATAGAATGTCTCTGGCTTGATTAGTGGGTGTGTATGTTAAGGAATGCCCTCTTTTTGTATCTATCCAATCGCAGTGAAGTCAGTTATTAGTCAAGTCACTTGGCGATTGGTTCAAGTAATATATATATCATTTTTTTTTTTCTGGTTCACACTTATTTGATTAAAGAGGCTCACCACAGAAATTTTGTTTAAAATGTAGAATATAGAGACTAATTGTATGTTTTGATATAGATTTTTAATATAGTACACTAGTGCAAATATATAGAGCATTCAATTGTTGTACATTATAGAGACACCATGTCTCTAATAGATGCTCTCTACTGTAAACCCTTCCTATAGATGCTCTGACTAAATTGTCATATTGTCACGCCGCCCACCGGCGCTGCTCCTGTTAGAGGGCAGCATGGGTCCTGGCGGGCGCGTATCACTACAGCGGTATTCCCACAAACTAAGGAAAATACTGCCAAACACTCACCAGAGGTGACCTCTCCTCTCTCAGCAGCCAGCTCTGGGGCACTGACTGCTGCTGCTGTGAATAATAAAGGGTTTCCTGTTTAACCCTTAAAGAGCCAGATCAATCACTTTAATTTGGGTGTGTTACACACATAAGCTTGATCACATGTTTCCCTACAGCCTATCAGGAAACACCTTTAGCTATTTAAACCTTGTTTGTCCATTTCTCTGTGCCCTGTCGTGGTTTCCAGTTGGTTATCCGAGAGTGCGTTCTTTGTATTGTTTTCTTGTGTATCTGACCTTGGCTTCCCTTATTGACTATCCGATCTTTGTATTCCTTGACTTTTGGCTTGGCTCCTGACTATTCTGAATTTTCCATTCATTGACCTTTGGCTTGTTTATCGTTTGAGTTATACCTTTGTCTTGGCTTTTCCCTATCTTGCATCTTTTTGCCTTTTTACGTTAAATCCGGCCATTCTAAGGCCTGGTAATACGTCTTGGGTATTTTCTTGTTTTCTACTTAAGTTCTGCGTGTTGGGCATCTACAGATATCCTGACACATATGAGGTACATTTGTTACAAGGTGCTAAAGCTAAATAAAGGGAGAGCGGGATAAACCCTAATTTATAGTAAAAGCCAAAGGAAAAAAGTTACCTGCGCTCTCGCCCCCGGGTAAGGTAAGTACCACTACAGTACCCCCCCCGAAGACATGCCCACCGGGCGGGGAGGACCAGGCCTGGCAGGAAAAAGAGAATGGAAGGAACGCACAAGGCGAGGAGCATGAACAGTGTCAGTGGAAAGCCAACTGCGTTCCTCAGGCCCATAACCCTTCCAATGCACCAGGTACTGGAGTCGACCCCTGAGAAAACGAGTCAAGTACAGCAGCTACTTCGAATTCCTCATGACCCTCCACAGAAACAGGAGGAGGAGGAGGAACATGCTGGGTATAGCGGTTACACAGGAGGGGCTTCAACAAGGAGGTGTGAAAGACGTTAGGAATACGCAGGTTCTTAGGAAGATCCAAGGCATATGAAACAGGATTAACTCTATGCAAAATACGGAAAGGACCTATAAAACGGGGGGCCAACTTCAAAGAAGGCACACGAAGGCGGATATTGCGAGTGGAAAGCCAAACCCTGTCCCCCACAACATAGGACGGAACCGCCCTGCGATGTTTGTCAGCTTGAACCTTTTGGCGAGCAGCGGAGTCCACCAAAGAACGCTGAACCTGCTCCCAAGTTGTACGTAAACCAGCCAAATGTTCATCCAGAGCTGGCATGCCCTGTAAGGAGAATGCAGCTGGAAGAACAGGATGCCCGCCATAAACAATGTAGAAAGGGTTTTTACAGGAAGATTTATGAGCAGCATTATTATGAGCAAATTCAGCCCAAGGAAGCAGGTCAGCCCAATTGTTCTGATGGTGGGATACGAAATAACTAAGATACTGCTCTAGGGACTGGTTGGCTCGTTCAGCAGCTCCATTAGACTGGGGGTGGTAAGCGGAGGAAAACAAGAGAGAAATACCCATCTCTGAACAAAAAGCTCCCCAGAATCTGGAAATGAATTGGCTACCCCTATCGGTTACAATTGATATAGGAATGCCATGCAACCGAAACACCTCCCTGGCGAAGATAGAAGCAAGTTCCTTGGATGAGGGCAATTTGACAAAATGAGCCATCTTAGAAAATCGATCCACTATCATCAGGATGACTTTTGCCATTCGAAGGAGGCAATTCAACAATGAAATCCATGGATAGATTAGACCAAGGCCTCTCGGGTATGGGCAACGGGTGCAACAACCCACAAGGAACTCTGAGAATACTTCATACTGGCACAAGTAGTACATGCCCGAACGTAATCGGTGATATCCTTGCGTAAGGAAGCCCACCTAAAATATCTAGAAACTGCTGTTAAGGTTTTAGAAACACCAGTATGTCCAGCAGTTTTGTCGTCATGATATAACGACATAATGTCCCGTCTTTCGGGAACATCAACAAACAGTTTATCAGTAGGTTTCTCACTGGGTGCCATGTTTTGTTTAGCATGTATAACTTGTAAGAGTGAAGAAGAAATAGATAGAACCGTAGTAGCTATTATTCTGTCCGGGGGAATGACAGGTGTATTATCAAACTCTTGTTTGTCTGTAGTTTCAAATTGTCTAGACGATCTAGTGTTACGATCACCTGGTCTGTAGGTGATGATATAATTGAAATGAGATAAGAACAGTGACCACCTGGCCTGCCTAGAAGATGATCTTTTGGCTTCACTAAGGCAGGAAAGGTTTATGTGATCCGTAAAAATGAGGATGGGGTCCTTAGTACCTTCTAAAACATGTCTCCACTCCTTGAGTGCTAAAACAATAGCAAGGAGTTCTCGATTGCCTATGTCATAGTTCTTTTTGGCTTTGGACATCTGTTTGGAAAAGAAGCCACAAGGATGTAATGGCTTATCAGGTGATTCTCTTTGAGATAAGACAGCACCTACTCCAATATCCGAAGCATCAACTTCAAGAATATAAGGCAAAGAAGGGACAGGATGCTGTATAATAGGAGCAGAGGCAAACGTGGTTTTAAGAAATTCAAAGGCCTCAAGCGCCTCTGGGGACCAGACACGAGTATTGCCATCCTTTTTAGTCATGCGTGTTATAGGTGCTACAATAGAAGAAAATCCTTTAATAAAGCGTCTATAATAATTAGAAAACCCAAGAAAATGTTGAATGGCTTTCAGTCCCTGAGGTAAAGGCCATTCCATGACAGCAGAAAGCTTCTGGGGATCCATACGAAAACCTTTAGCAGAAATTACATAACCTAAAAACTGTACTTCGGATTGGTCAAATAAACATTTTTCTAGTTTACAATAAAGACCATTAACAAGAAGGGTTTTCAAGACTGTTTTAACATGCATGTGATGGGTATGTAAATCTGTTGAATATATTATGTCGTCCAAGTACACTATCACAAATGAGTGAATGAACTCTCGTAAGACGTCATTAATAAATTTTTGAAACACTGCTGGGGCGTTACAAAGACCGAATGGAAAGGACCATACTCATAATGACCACTCCTAGTATTGAATGCAGTTTTACACTCATGGCCCTTTTTTATACGTATGAGATTGTATGCACCTCTAAGGTCCAATTTAGTAAATACAGTAGCTTGTTTAAGCCTGTCGAATAATTCCGTGATAAATGGTATAGGGTAAGCATTTTTTATAGTGATTTTATTTAGGCCCCTATAATCAATACACGGTCTTAAATCGCCCTCCTTCTTCGATACAAAGAAGAACCCTGCCCCTGCCGGAGAAGAGGATCTCCTTATAAATCCCTTTTGTAAAGATTATTTAATATATTCCTCCATGACAAGATTTTCTTGCGGAAACAAAGGATACACAATGCCTTTGGGAGTTATAGTGCCAGGCAATATATCAATAGCACAATCATAGGGTCTATGAGGCGGTAATTTCTCAGCCTCCCTCTTATCGAAGACAGACTTAAGACACATGTACTGAGGAGGTATAATAGTAGACAAAGGAGGAGTAGTAGGAACATTAATAGAATTCAAAGGGGTGATTTTAATTATACAAGACTCTTGGCAAGTTTCACTCCAAGATACTATTTGTCCTGACTCCCAGTCAAAAATGTGATTGTGAGAACGTAACCATGGGTACCCTAACACAATGTGAGAGGAAGGAGGTGATGACCTGAAACCGAATGGTTTCTGAGTGTAACATCCCTGTATACATATGCAACGGTACAGTTTCATGTGTGATAACTGGGGAGCATAATGGTCTACCATCTATGGCCTCTTTGGCCATGGGTATCTTCTTCTCTCTCTTTTTCCTAACAAATCTAGAGTCTATAAAATTCTCAGCTGCCCCGGAATCAACCAGGGCTAGTATGTTTCTTGCTATGCAATTATTCTCCAGATGCAGAGAAACAGGAAGAAGTCGATTAAGAGGCAATTTTGGGGACTTGGATATCACACCCAAGGCCAGTCCCCTATATGGCCTTAGGTGCGATAGTTTTCCGGAAGCACGGGACATTCTTTTAGCATATGACCCTTCTTACCACAGTATAGGCAACGTCCCTCCTTTCTCCTATACAATTTTTCAGCATCAGAGTTTGGCAACCCCTAATTGCATGGGTTCCTCCTCTGATACCTTGAAACTCTCAGGATTAGCAACTCTAGGAGTATTTAATGTAACAAAACGTCTATTCCTATTCTTAGTATAGAGTCTGTCACGAATTCTATTGTCTATATCAATGAGATAGTCGATAAGGTCCTCTAATGGGATAGGAAGATCCCTAGCTGTTACCTCATCCAATATAGTATCAGATAGTCCTTCCATGAATGCTGTAGTTAGCCCATTGTTGGTCCAATGTACCTGCGAAGCAAGGGTACGAAACTCAATAGCATAATCAGCAACAGACCTAGAACCCTGTTTAATTCTCATTAATGCCCTGGCGGCATTCTTTGACCTTTTAGTTGTATCAAAGGTTCTACGAAAAGCCATAAGGAAGCTATCGAAATTATGCACGATAGGTCCATTAGCCTGCCATATAGGATTTGCCCACTCAAGTGCTTTATCAGTAAGTTGGTGCATAAAGAATCCCACTTTAGACCGGTCAGTGGGAAAGTAACTTGGATACATTTTAAAGTGGAATTCCACTTGATTAATGAATCCCCTGCAAGATTAGGATCCCCTCCATACCTGGGTGGAGGGGTTAAATGTGCAGAAGCATTAGTCATGGTGGATACATCTGGAAAAAGGGGTGCAGGAGGAGTAGGTACTGTTACCGGAGTAGTTCTAGATAAGAGTGTCTGGAGGGCCTGAGCTATCTGCTCCATACGGTGATCCTGCTCTGTAAATCTAGCCTCATGAGAAGCCAATTGCTGACTTAAATCTGCGGGGTCCATGGCCCTATCGTAATGTCACTGTAGTTTACCCCTACACACAAGATTTAGTTCAACAATCTACAGAGCAGATACGACTTACCGGACCTTAGAATGGCCGGACTCTCCGTATAGCAGAGAATAGACAGAGTCAAGAACAAGCCGAGGTCAAGGGAACAAAGACAGTGAGAACAAAAACTAGCCAAGGTCTGGTACACAGTAGTCAGTAAGCCGGCAAACAAGACAAAACAGGGATAGAGAGATAAACGGAGTCAGATACAAAGCCAAGGTCAAGCACGAAAATCACAACTGAACACAACAAGCGCTAAAGGGTGCTGAAACAGAAACCACGATAGGGCAGGAAGTTAAGGGAGAGGTAAGTATAAATACCCTAAACTTTACTTTGATTTGGCCCCTGTCATATCCATGCCCCCAAAATGTGAGTGTCTGGGGAATGTGGGATGACAGGGGCCAATGGGAGCACATTTAATCTTTTGGCTCCCACTGCCCCTTTAAGAGCGTTTAAGAGTGTTGCTCTCAGGGCCATTAAGACTAATGATAATTTAATATTCCAATCTTTACATGTTTCTTTGCCAAACGTTTTAAGAATTTTTACAATAGATTGATCATAACATTCTACTCCATCACTAGACGCAGCATGGTAAGCAATATGGAGCTTCCTCTTTTCCAGAATCTTCCACATTTTGGTCATCCCTTCACTAGTGAAATGAGTACTCGATCCTCTGATGTAACCCAAGATATGGTTAAGTAGTGATGCACATGTTATTTGGGGCGCTTATATATTTGGTCCATTTGGTAAACCTACATGTAACATTTAACATATCCATATTACCTCGTGATGCTCTAGTAACTGGTCAAATAAAATCTATCTGGAAATCTGACCACGACATTGCCATCCTCGTTTTCTGAAGGGGTGCATGATCCGTTGGCACAGTGGGTTGGAACTGAGGACAAATTAAACATCCTTGACAAGAAGTTTGTACATCTTTCAGTATATGAGGCCAATAAGCATACTCTATTCAGTATCTCATACGTGATTTTATCACCCCGGTTACCAGATGTTGGTGCATCATGGGCATGTTGGAGCATAATAGCTCTGAATATTATTGGTACAACCCATTGTTGGATGCCATTCTTAGATGTTCTGATTAACAGACAATGTTGCAATCTAAATTGTGATTTGGATTTCATCAAAACTCTTAAATCATTGGCATAGTCCTCCTTAGATTTGAGACATTTATTAGGATCGTCTATAGAATTGTAGAAAACACTAATAGGCTCCTCTTTTTGACTGGTAATCAAGTAATCACTAGGAGAATATTGGCTCCATTGTACTACATTATTTTCATCTTGTTGCCTTGCATGTTGCCTTGCATGTTACCTAGTAACAGCTTCCACATGAATTGGTCCAACTAGATGGTCAATATCTATGACCTCTCCATCTATTGACCCCTGTTTTGCTAATGAATCAGCAAGATCATTATCTTCTTTGTCATCATTACCTTGAACTGTGGAATGACCTTTTGTCATTTTCCAAAAGATGGTTAGACTGGTTTATCGTAACCATGTCATCAATTTTGCAGAACAACTTGCCATGTTTAACTGATTTGTTATTGCTGTTTGGATGGCATTTCTTTTTCAGCTAGGTATATCTTCTATAAAACTGTTTCTGACATAATTCGAATCGGTAATGATCATAAATTCTTTAATGCCCCTTTCAATAGCTATTTCAATGGTTTTATATATTGCAGTAAGTACTTGGGTGCTTTTGGGACCAATACTGTATCTTTTAGATATTTTAAGTGTTCCATTCTTCCATACAACACCAATGCCAGCAAGCAATTTGTGTTCATTGCCTATAGTGGCATGGTAAGCACATCCATCTACATATACATAAGGAAATGTGTGGCACTGTTGCTCATCATATTTTATATGGGGATAGTAATTGTTCTTCTAAGAAATTATGCAGTTCAGTGAGTCCCTGTGCAACAGGATTTCTCTTATTTTGTTTTGTACCGTAGGGTCTTTGTAAAAATTGCAAAGGTTGATGAGCAGTTTCCACGATAATTTTCTCACCTTGAATAGAACTGTGGAAATTTTGTAGTGCTGATACAGTGGATAATAATGCTTTTTCACATAAAATGAGCCTTACTTCTTCTGGGGATAATGTTTTGCTAGCATAAGCAACAATCTTATTCATATTATCATGCTTCCGGTATAATACTCCACTCATGCTTATGTTGGTAAAACTTGTTTCTCGAAATAAAGGTTTACCCCTTTTCTGGATAAGCCAGGCAGGGTGCTTGGGTGAGGTTTCTCTTTAGCTCATTCATAGCCATCTCCTGAGCTTCTCCCCATGTCCATTGCACATCTTTCTTTAGAAGATGAAGTGGTTTGACTATTTCAGCATAATTGTCGATACATTTTCAAAAATAATTGGTCATACCTAAGAATGACCTTAACTCCTTAATGCTAGTAGGAACATGTAACGGCTACCCAGCCGGTGAGGGGTACTTGCCGTTGGAGACGTCCTTTTCTAGGCAAGCTGCTGTGAAGTAATGGAATTCTTATTCCCATCCACGGTATCCAATTGCATAATCCAGGAGTGCTGTAAAATGAGGCAGAGTAACGGTACCATAAATCCCCTCCAAGAACGAGACGAGGCTACGTTTTGAAGGGTCAAGTAGAACTGATGTTTAATGACAGGGGGTCTCCTTTTATGCAATGGTGCCCTCTGAAAGGCTACACCCACATAATTATTACCACAGCCAATAACATACATGGTTCAACCCCCACGTCTCCTCCCCTCAGATAACATGTAACAATTAAAACAGACACAATTTTAACTACATTCTGGATGTACCCCAAAACCAGGGGGTACACCTTTAAGTCCAGCACCGCAATAGCTCTCACTCAGGGGAACAACATATCCAAATTTCAAGTCATTCGGTTGAGGGGTTCGGGAGTCATGGGTCTTTGAAGTTTTGACCGACCGCACAGGTTTTTCAGCCAAAAAGAGTTCCATAAGTTTTGGCCTTGCGGTCGGTCTCCGTTCGTGCATAAAAACCCCACGAACCCCTTGCCATCCACAGTAATCCTGATGTTTGCCTGAATCCCCATGCATGCTTAAACAAAACTAACGAACGGCCGGTCGTTCGGTAGTTTCAGCACGAACTTACGAGCTCCTGGAGGTCTTAGCGGTGTTCGCCTGTTTGCGTATCCGTTTTTAGTTCCATGCGTTCACAGGCAAACACCGCCGTTCGTGCGTAAGATGGCCGCGAACACGTGTAAAGTCCCGAAATGGCGGCCAACCTGAGTACAAAGGGATTCGTCTGAACCATGCGAACGGCTCCACAATCACTGGGAGGTAAAATAGCAATTAACTGTTCCCCTGGGTGGTCTGATGTTCGGTATTTTGGGTTGTATGTTATAGTAGCAATAGTCACACGAACACCAGCCATTCGGTTCTGTTTAACCCCTCCAGCAGCATTGTTGATTAAGTTCAGGCAAAAATACAGGCATAATCATAGTTCTGTTACAGAACCTTAGCAGTTGTTGCATCTTCAACCTTTTTCTTGTAAGGCTATAAACCCTCCCAAGTAACTCAATGTCCAAGGAAATTAACCTGTGTACAACACAATTTGAGCTTTTTTCAGCAATATTTTAACACCTGCATGTTTTTAATTGGTTTAGCACATGTCTTCAATAATGTGTTTCTCAAAATCTGAGCATTTGAGTAAGACATCATCTACATAGGATAAGGTGCCCCTTTCAAATGCATCAGGCATAGCTTAATGCATAAATACAGCAAATTCATGACCAGAATTGATATAACCAAAGGACATACGGGTCCAAGCATATTGCTGCTTCCCAAAAGTGAAGGTTAACTTATATTAGTGTTCTTCCTGTACCTTAATGGTCCAATAACCTTGTGCAAGAGTGGTTAAAATTTTGGACACTTGTATTTGTACGAAGCATTGGTCAATATACGGACCAGCCGGACATATCTACGCACTTATTGAGCGGCCATTTGTTTTAAGGATCCGTAAAATGGGGTTATTATAAGAATGGTGCACTGGTCTTATAATACCTAGTTCTGCCATATTCCTTCTGCTCTCCGACAGTTATTCATAGGAGGCGAACGGAAGTCGATATTGCTTAACAAATACTGGTGGTGCATTGGGTTCAGTTTGGATTTTTGCGACATGAAGGTCATTAGACTTGCAGTCAAAAGATTCCTTAGCAAACATTGGCTGGAACTCTATCAGGATTTCTCTTGGCTGTTGTCGTTCAGAGTCACTGAAACGTGTTAGCTAGAGAGATCTACTCCTCCACACTTTCCTGAAAACCTGGAAATATTTCAGGCTGACCGTTCTCATAGGCTTCTTCGAGCCTTGAAGTTAGGCCCCCATGGTGATGTCTTTCATTCTCCATATAGTCATGATTTCCAGCGTATTCTTATTCATCAGTTGGATGATCAAACACTAAGGAGGACTCGTCAATCCTACAAATACCTTCCTCAAAACTAAAATAAATTATCAGACTGAAGCAATTTAAATGGAGTCCAAGAGAAATGGGATTATTTAAAAGTTGCACTGCTGGAGGCAACATAAAATTGCATTAGGCTTGTCAGTAAAAGCAAAAAGTTCAAGAAACCACCGTGGCACTCCGCAGATGTTGCCAAAATAGTAAAAAACTAAAAGTTAGCATTCAGTAATTATAAAAAAACAGGAGTGTGAGAGACAGAATGATCTATAAGATTAGGCAGAAAGAGGCTAAGCAAGTTATAAGAGATTCCAAATCTCACACAGAAGAGAAAATAGCAGTCCAAAAAAAAAAAGGGCCAAAACATTTTTTAGATACATAAATGAGAAAAGGAAAGTAAAACAAGGATTAGTTAGATTAAAAACAAAAGAAGGAAGGTATGTAGAAGAAGATAAAGGTCTAGCTGACTGCCTCAATGAATATTTTTGTTCTGTATTTACAGATGAAAATGAAGGAAAGGGGCCTCAGTTAGGAAAAGGACACATGGGTCATTTGTTACATGTGAGTTTACAGAGGAAGAGGTTCTATTTCGACTCTCAAAGGTAAAGATAAATAAGTCAATGGGGCCTGATTGAATACACCCAAAGTTATTAAAATACCTTTGTGGTGTACTAGCAAAACCATTAACCGATTATTTAACAGATCACATTAACAGATCATGCCAAACTAATCGTATTGACTTTTTGATTGGGTAACTAAAATAGATCAGGGTGGTGCAGTAGAAATTGCTTACCTAGAGAATATCTTGGTATTCATCTTTCAGTTTCGAAACAGGAAATGATAAAAAATAACCATAGCAAATTACTAAGAGAAGTACAAGATACACTAAAACACTGGGACAAGAGCACCAGATCATGGGCAGGACGGATCAATTCTGTTAAAATGTGCATAGTACCACAGATTTTATTTCTTATTAGATCCATACCAATAATGATCCCTAAATCAATTATAACAAATTTTCAGAAAACAATAAATGCTCATATTTGGAAACGCAAACCCCCAAGAATATCATTGAATACTATGAGCTGCAAAATGACAGAGTGTGGAATGGGAGTACCGCATATTCAAAAATATTACATAGCTTCCATATTGGCACAAACAGCAGCACTAATAGATACATCTAGTAAACCCCTATGGCATGTATTAGAACAATCCATTGTCCCACAATATGACTTATTGGATCTCATTTGGATAACACATCGTGCTCATCTTAGAAACTATAATTTCCTATCCACAACACAAATATCTCTGAATTTCAATAAAATTAGGTCACTAAAATGACATTTTACGTTTATTATGAGTTAAATGCTGATAATTTATTGGCTCCCTTAAATGTGACCAAATGATATTATTGATGCAATCAATGATGGGATTTAGCCTACTTAGGTCTATTACGATTTTATTAATCGGTCTGACATTATTTCAGTTATAACAGGATGTCTAATAACCTTATTGCCCATCTTAATCTTCAACCAAGCAGTACCCATGACCTGAAGAGAATCACCACCAGCACTTAATAGTGAATCATCAAACTCTCTAAGTTTATGTTTTTCGTTTGCAAATTCCATAATTTGGAGGTGATACATGTGACAAAATATAGTAGCTTGTGATCCAGTATCAATTAACCTCTTGATTGGTTGAGGCAATGAGTCCTGGAGTTCTACTGACACATATCTCCCATCACACTCAAAAAGCTCACACACACAATTAGAGTGAGCTAACATTTGTGGATTTCTCCAGTGGTTACCCTTTAAAGTCAGGTTACCTGTTCCACTTTTACCCACCAGCCCCTCCCTCATAAGGGTCTTTGACTCTTTGTAAATCACATTGCAGCTGGTGGTAGGTCCCTCATCTGTTAACCCTTTCTTGGAATGATCCTGGGAGTGGCCTGCTGTTAAAGGTATGTGGGGAGATTTCTCGTCTTGCTTGTACTGTGAAATTGGACAGTCATTAGAACACACAATACCCTCAACCATGGATGAGGGCCGGACCTCCTGGTGATTAACCTTAGGTATACAAGGGTCAATGTTACAGGCACCATTTGGGGAAGAAACATGGTTAGACATTTTTCTTTATAATGTTACCCTGTTTATTGCTCCTGATGGGTGCTGCCAGAGCACTTGCAGTTGGGTTTATTGAACAGCGGAGATGAGTACAGTCCCCCCTAAAAAAGTATTCCTTGGTAGTGATGTCGCGAACACGAAATTTTCGGTTTGCGAACGCGAACTTCCGCAAATGTTCGCGAACCGGCGAACCGGGCGAACCGCCATAGACTTCAATGGGCAGGCGAATTTTAAAACACACAGGGACTCTTTCTGGCCACAATAGGGATGGAAAAGTTGTTTCAAGGGGACTAACACCTGGACTGTGGCATGCCGGAGGGGGATCCATGGCAAAACTCCCATGGAAAATTACACAGTTGATGCAGAGTCTGGTTTTAATCCATAAAGGGCAGAAATCACCTAACATTCCTAAATCACAATGAATATGGATTGACACCTGTGACGGAACGCTGGCACTCCGACTGAGTACCTCCGCCAATCGATGCTCCTAGTGCTCGCTGAGGACTCCAAGCACTCCAACCGACACCATCAGCACTGCAGACCCCACTTCCAGCGATGCAACTGCGCCGGGGTCTCTGCTGTTTCCACCCACCCTGGACCCAAGGCCAGGATCCAGCTTCCAGTGGGTGAACCTCTCTTTCCCCAGAGAGCAGGAACAGGAACAAATCAAGCTATTGCAAGAGCTTCCTCTGGGGAGTAAGTGATTATAGCAATCCCCAGAGTGTAGGTATCCCTTCCCCCAAACATGAGCCAAGGCTTAATGCTGGAACAAGACTGATTTACTGGCACACAGAACTCACAATTTATGCAACACAAAACTCCTCCTCTGGGCCAGGCTAGATAATTGAGTTTCTACAATACACAAAGCTCAATTATCTGCTGGCCAGAAATTATACAGTTTCATAAAACACACAGGGACCCCAAAACATGCAATAACCCCATAAAAAGTATATCCTTGGAACTGGGGGATCTGGGTGAACCACATATCCAAAATTCACCCAGATCCATTCAGTACTTTGGAAAATACAGTTTAATGCAGATTCTGCAGAACATATACAGGCTAAATGAAAAAACAATCACTGTATAATGTGTCCCCTGCTGTATAGTCCAAAACCACCGCACGATGTCTCTGTGCACCAAATACTGGCGAGATGGCACCGTGTTGAAAAGTCCACACAGTGTCTGTGAGTTAAAATGGCCGCCATCCATTGTTCTCACCATGTGCTTCTGATACAGGAAATGGTGGCCACCCAGTAACTCCACAGTATGTCCCCAGATGGTTCTTAAAGGGCCAGCAGCAGCACAACACAAATCCATTATGCCCAAATCATGTCTTTAAAGGGCAATACATCCCAGGGGCCATAGTCACAGGGCAAGAGGCGGGCAAGCAGTCCTCTCCAGGCACAAGTGGCGAAGGGCACTTCGTCACAACACCTGACATATGACATATTGACACCTTGACATATGGATTGACACCTGTCCTCAGAGCCCCTGATACACACTGACACAGAGCAGAATAGAGGACTGGTCCCCCTACATAGGGTCACTTGGCAAATATGGATTGACACCTGTCCTCAGAGACCATGATACACACTGACACAGAGCAGAATAGAGACTGTTCCCCCTACATAGGGTCACTTGGCAGATATGGATTGACACCTGTCCTCAGAGACCATGATACACACTGACACAGAGCAGAATAGAGACTGTTCCCCCTACATAGGGTCACTTGGCAGATATGGATTGACACCTGTCCTCAGAGACCATGATACACACTGACACAGAGCAGAATAGAGACTGTTCCCCCTACATAGGGTCACTTGGCAGATATGGATTGACACCTGTCCTCAGAGACCATGATACACACTGACACAGAGCAGAATAGAGACTGTTCCCCCTACATAGGGTCACTTGGCAGATATGGATTGACACCTGTCCTCAGAGCCCCTGATACACACTGACACAGAGCAGAATAGAGACTGTTCCCCCTACATAGGGTCACTTGGCAGATATAGATAGACACTGTCCACAAGGACAAGCTGCAGGCTTCCTGGCAGGGCCCATACAAGGTGGTAGAGCGGGTTTGTGATACCACCTTTGTGATCGGTGGGGTCACAGGCACGGGAGGCATGCGCATGCTCCATGTGAACATGCTCAAGCCATACCACGAGCGCACGGAAGAGGTAACCACGATCTGTGCACCTGCCACTGAAGATTATGATAATTTGCCACTCCCAGATCTCCTAGACCAAGAGGGCCAGAGCGGAGACCTGGGAGAAGTACAGTTAGGAGAAAGGTTAGACCCCCAGGAGCGAACCCAGGTCCAAAGACTAATCCAGGACAAGGGGGCCAAGTTTTCCAACCTACCTGGGTACAGTCCGTTAACCACTCACAAAGTTGAAACCCTAGACCAGACCCCCATTCGCCAAACCGCCTATCGCATACCCGAAGCAGTTAAAGAAAATATGCGGAAAGAAATTGAGGAAATGATGGAGTTAGGGGTGATAGAACACTCTGACAGCCCCTGGGCCTCCCCGGTAGTACTAGTACCGAAACGGGACGGCACAACCCGTTTCTGTGTAGACTACCGAAGGCTAAACGATAAAACAACCTCAGACGCCTACCCTATGCCCCGGATAGACGAGCTCCTAGACAAAATGGCCAGAGGCCAGTACCTCACCACAATAGATCTGTGCAAGGTCATGCCATTCGGGATGAAGAATGCCCCGGCTAACTTTCAGAGGATGGTAGATCGGCTACTGGATGGGTTTCAGGAGTATGCCTGCGCCTACTTGGATGATAGGGCCAGGAGCAGCTAAAAATGGCTATAACACCTGACCCACATAGGAGCCGTACTAGACCGGATTTGGGAGGCCGGACTGACCCGAAAGCCCAGTTAGTGCCATATAGGAACGCGTAAAAACCTCCCCAAGATAGTAGTATGGGCCCCAGAGTGTGAACAGGCCTTCCAACAGCTCAAGACGGCGCTCATTAAATCATCTGTACTTTCTGCTCCTGATCCAACTAAACGCTTTCTCGTCCATACAGATGCTTCTATGTTTGGATTGGGAGCAGTACTGAGCCAAGTCGGAGCAGATGGCGGCGAGCAACCCGGAGCTTATCAAAGCCGGAAACTTTTGCCCAGGGAACTAGATACACTGCCATTGAAAAGGAGTGCCTGGCGGTGGTGTGGGCCCTCAAAAAGCTGCAACCTTACTTGTATGGACAACCGTTTACCTTACTCACAGATCACAACAAATTTGGGGCATTGCGCGTGCAATCTAATGTGCCAACAGATAGGAGTGGTGTGTTAAGTAGTACTATTCTTATCAGTTTAATCCCTGTTACGTCCCCTATCAGGGGACGTGTATATGGCATCGATTTTAGGAACCGGGAGATGGAAAAAGATGCTTGGTCGGTCCTCCTTCTTCAAATTTGGGGCACTGCGCGTGCAATCTAATGTGCCACCAGATAGGAGTGGCACTGTGAACTGGCACAGTATCCACTGTGAGCCTGACACACCCGCTTTGAGACAACTAACTGCTATTCAATCTATAACAGTGAAAAAAGTTTTGGGGTTTTTAAATGCAAGCTATTGTGACACCAGTGAGTGAGTGGTGGCACTGGGCACAGTATCCACTGTGAGCCTGACACAGAAGCTGGCAGGCAGGCAACTGCAATTACATTACACAAAAAAAAAAAAAAAAGCAGACTGATGTTCTAGCCCTAAAAAGGGCTTTTTGGGGTGCTGTCCTTACAGCAGAGATCAGATGAGTCCTTCAGGACTGTAGTGGACACTGTATACCCTAACCTAGCTATGCATTTCCCTATCTAATCAACAGCAGCTACACTTTCCCTCCTTTCACTAAGCATGCAGCTTGAGAATGAATGTAAAATGGATGCCTTCCAGTAGGTGGGAGGGTCTGCTAGGGAGGGTGTGCTGCTAATTGGCTGGAATGTGTCTGCTGACTGTGAGTTACAGGGTCAAAGTTTACTCAATGATGAATAGGGGGCGGATCGAACCGCGCATATGTTCGCCCGCCGTGGCGAACGCGAACACGCTATGTTCGCCAGGAACTATTCGCCAGTGAACCGTTCGGTGCATCACAATTTGTCACAGGGGGTGAGGGAAACTTCCCCTGGAGTGTGAAGCTGCTGTAAACGTATATTGTAAAACAAACTAAGCACATCAGTCACAGTTCCTTTTTTGAAATTGGTTTATTTATTATATCCAGTTTGCAACATATATAAATGGAAAAAAACTAAATGAATAGAAACAATAGTGTGAATCCGTATTTATAATCTGGTGTTAGTGAATAGGTCTATAGATTGTCAACTCACATGTTTTTGAGCCCTAAATGGATAGGCACAAATCTCTTGCGCTTTTATGCTGTTTGGTGGCAGCTTCCCCTTTAACCCCTTAATGACACATGACATGTGTGACATGTCACGATTCCCTTTTATTCCAGAAGTTTGGTCCTCAAGGGGACACTGTATTTTTTTTTTTCTCAGTGGAAGGAGACAAAAGGTGACATAATAGAGAGCAGTCTAGTGTAGTATATTACAAAAAAGCCGTGCAAAGTATAAATCTTTGGTTGCTCACCTTGTCTAGAGCCTAAATGCCTGGCTCTAGGTAAAACGGCTTAGGTGTCTATAAAGAGGACACCACCCTTCTTGGAGCAGGTATTAGAAGACCCAGGATGGACTTGAGAAGAATATGAATTTATTAATCAATTAAAACACTGGTTAAAACAAAAGTAGATCAGTAAAAATTGTCTTGCAGCCGAGACGCGTTTCGCCCTTCTAGAGGGCTTTTTCAATCGGTATAGTCTGCTCCATTTAATTTCTAATTTAAATATGCCGGTCTGTATGTTGATAGGTAGATTTCTCTCAATTTCCAGCCAATGCGTTTTAATCTTCCAGGAGGTGTGCTTTTGCCTGGTGCATTCATTCAGTCCATTAAATCCGACCCGGAAGTGATGTCACGCACACTGCCGCGTCACTTCCGGTACCGAAATCGCCATGTTTTCTATGGGCTATTCACTGTGTTAACGGATATGGGCTTAGCACCACTGAATGTGCTCGCCCTCACCTTAGTGCCCAATACCTTTAAGTCCTATATAGGTTGACAGCATTTTCGATCGGTATATTACTCAATGATGCACATTATCAGCATATAAAAAAACGAGAGAAAAAATAAATTATTGTACATTATAAATCCTTATATATGTGAGTTTACAAGTAATATTTGATGTATTAGTAAATATATCAAGATACACTGTTTAAGTGTATACATACAAAAATATAACTATCTCATACATAAAAAAATTCCCATCAGGAAATAAAACAACATATGCACAATCAGTATGATTAAAGTGCAAATTAAGTGTGATGGAATTATGTCTATAAGAGTGTTTGATGTGTGGCTCAACTTGTCTGTCTAATTATGTCTAGATTTAACCATCAAGTGGATTTTAAATGAGATGTCAGAGTGCTTTGGTAATAAGTGGGACAGAATTCCTCAGAACTGTGAACCATCTTATTAAAGGTTAAATAACCTTACAAGAGGCTAATTTAATAAAGAAGTGGAATAAAAAGGGATGTGTATATATATATATATAACTATTAAAATATAGTTATAAAAAATGGCACATCTCAAAATCGCTGTTCAGATCAATAGGGATCATAGTGTTAAGATTGAAGATCAACTTCATCTCCTGTTGTCCCATCTTCCTAATCGGGTCCCCTCCCCTCCAATTGGTATGTACCAATTGTATCCCTGTGAATGTTAGATGGGTTGGATCACAATTATGGTGGTCTTTAAAATGGGCTGAAAGGCTGTTTTTTGAACCCTTTCTTAATATTTCGGATATGTTCCTGTATCGGTATTTGTAGGGGTCTCATGGTCCTTCCTACATATGCCAACCCACATTTACAGATAAGATAAATAACCTTTTTAGAGTAACAAGTTCTCAATTGTTTAATCTGGAAGGTATTATGTTGTTGGGAGTTGTGGAACGAGATGACATGTATTTTTTACTTAGACCACTGTTTCTACAGGCACCACATACCCCACACCCATAAAAACCATTCTATTAGTTAAAAACATTTCTATTCCCTATAGGGTCCTTAATGTGGTTTAGTACTAAATTACTCTTCAAGTTGGGCACTCCCCTATATGTAAACACGGGTTTAGCTGGCAAAATTTTGCTTAAGAGGGCATCATTGTGTAAAATTGGCCAAGACTTTTTAAAAATTCTCCTTAATTTATGACTCTGACAATTAAAATCACATATAAAAACAAGATTATGCGTTTTTCAGTTGAATCTGCTGGAGTCTTATACTCTTATAAGGAACTACGGTCTCTTAATCCCTTAAGGACACATGACGTGTGACATGTCATGATTCCCGTTTGGTCCTTAAGGGGTTAAAGTGACCTTGTGTTGTGCTTGGTTTAATAATTGAGTACTGTATCCCTTTTGTCTAAAGTCTTAAAGATTTCGTCATCTATACAGTTTCTTTTGATTCTCATTAGTTGGGCCTTTGGAGCATTCATCAGCCAAGGTGAGAAATGACAGCTTGTTTGTTCGATGTAACTGTTAACATCTACCTGCTTAAAATGTCTGTTTTAATTTGGTTTTCCTATATATATATATGAAAACCAAATTAAAATTCTATATATCTGTTAATCCAAAAGGTTTACAGAATCCTGGCTGTAATTACTGTCGAGTTTTATGCCCCATTGGTTGTCATTTAGTTCTGACAAGAATCCTAATAAAGATGTTAATAAAGATGTTTCCCCCTCCAAACAAAGAAAATATTGTCAATATAACGACGATAGAGCACCAGGTTCGTACCCCAGTCATGCCTGGCATAAACATGCTCATGTTCCCATGATGACATAAAAAGGTTGGCGTAGCTGGGGGCGAACCTGGTGCCCATTGCCGTCCCACATATCTGAAGAAAAGTCGCCCCCGAACCAAAAATAATTATTGGTGAGAATCCAATGTATTCCCTCCACAATAAAATCTATTTGATCTTTGTGGAACTCTTCATATTTCTCTAGAAAAAAATTGGGTTGCTTTGCAGCCTCGTTCGTGCGAAATTATGGTGTACAATAAGCTGACGTCGGCGGTGACTAGTCACCCTCCTCCCATATATGATCTTTTAAAATGTTCGGGATGCTTAATGTGTCTTTTAAATGACTGGGGCATCGTGGAAAAGCTGATTGGAGGCATTTGTCTATATATTGGGAAAGACGACTTGATATAGAGTCTATGCCCGACACAATGGGCCTTCCTGGTGGATTGTACTTATCTTTATGTACTTTGGGGAGTTGGTAAAAACCGGGGTTTTGGGATGTACAACATTCCAAAATATGTATTCTTTATTATTTAGGTTGACCATTAATTTACCCTTATCTATAAGACGGTTGTAGGGGATTTTCATGTCTTTCATAGGGTCTCCTTTCAACTTTTTATAAGTGTTCTCATCTGCCAATAGTTTCTGGAATTCTTGGATGTAGTTTTCTCTCTCCATTAAAACTAATCCCCCCCCCCCCCCTTATCCGCTGACTTTATAACCAAAGACTCATCTTTTTAAAGGTGATTTAAAGTGGTTTTCTCCTCTTTAGTTAGATTATATTCCCATGTTTTTGGTCTTTTTAAATTATTAACATCTCTCATTACCATCTTCTCAAAAGTAGTTATTTCGTCTAAAAGTAATGAATGTGGATAACATGAGGATGGGTCAGAGTGAGTGAATTCGTCATGATGATTATCAATGTGGTTTACAGGATTCTTAAGAAAAAACTTTTTTAGACATAGTTTTCTCTTGAACCTCTGGAGGTCCCTGTATACATTAAACTTCTCAGTTGGGTGGGAGCATATTTTAAGCCATTCCCTAGAAGTCTAATTTGAGAAGTGGTTAGTGTGCGTGTAGTCAGATTAAAAATGCCTTCCATCTCTATGGTTCCCACCTCCCCGTCTTCCTTTTCTATATTCCCACTCCTCCTCTACTTCCCTCTTCCTCCACACTTCTTGTTCGCTTCCCTAATAGTGGTCTCTGGGCAGTGGCAGATCCAGGGGGGGCAACGGGGCAATTGCCCCCCTGAGGCTCTCCCCTGCCGGCTAGTGCATTGTCCAAGTGCCAGCCCTGCAATGTGCCTGCGGGGGAAGGAGATCAGAGAGGACCCGGGAGCTCTTACCTGTAGCTCCTCCGGTCCTCCTCCTCGCGAGCATGGAGCGTTGCCGCGGTTACCACGGCAACGCTTCAAATCTTGCGAGAGTGAACTCTAGCCCTGGAGCTACAGGCTAGAGTTCACCTCACCACCACTGGGACCACCAGGGGTTCCCCACGGACCACCAGGGATCGAGAAATGTCCCCCCTCCTCTCAGTAAAGGTAAGAAGGGAGGGGGGACATAATGAATATTTATTTTATTACATAAAAAAATTGTTAAAAAGCCTCCATACCCTCCTTCCCCCATACAAACACTGCACCCCATAGACACACTACACACACAGCCCCACAAACACTGCCGCCTTATACACACACTGCCCCACAAACACTGCCCCCCATACACACACTGCACACACTGCCCACAAACACTGCCCCTCATACACACTACACACACTTCCCCACAAACACTGCCCCCCATACACACACTGCACACCCATACACACTGCCCCACAAACACTGCCCCCCCATACACACACTATACACACTGCCCCACAAACTCTGCCACTCATACACACACTACACCCACTGCCCCATATACACACTGCCCCCCGTACACACACTGCCCCCATACACACTGCCCCCTAACACACACATTGCAACCCTGACATACACTGCCGCACTCACGGACTCGCACACACACTTCACTGCTCACACACACTGCACCTTTCACATACACTTCACCCCTAACATATACCACTACTCCTATGCCCTATATCCCAGCAAACCCCAGGTAAGTTGTCAAACTGTTATTAAACGGTTTGACTATTTACTCTGGGATGGGATCTTGGCACTACAGGCGCCATAACTACTACACTGAGCTGTAGTGGTTATTGTGCCAGGATTATTTTTTGAAATAATCTACAAGTGCCACTCCTGAGATCAGGCTCTGGATCCGCCACTGCTCTGGGTGTCTTTGTGACGATCTTTGGTATATATCCCTTGGAAAAAAAAAAGGTTCCGGGATTTATCCAGACCACTAATTCTATTGTGGAGGGGGATATTGGGCCCATTATGGGAGTTCTTTCTAGCATAATGTGGTGTCATGCGTGTTTTATACCTATCGAATGTAGGTGTTAGATTCTTCTTTTCTAATGGTTTCCTTCTTTGGCCTTGGTAGTTGCCCTGACTTTCATATCTTGGTTTTGTTTGTGCTTTTGCATATGACCATACTTGATTGCGGGCATAATCTGTCTTGTCTCTTACATATTTTCTTTCTTTGGTTTCTAGTACTGTTTTTTCCATTTTTTTTCTTTATTGATTTGAATATTATCAACCATAGATGAATATCCCTCTGGTGACACATTTCCAATTAGTATATCTTGTAAGGTATTAATTTCGTTGTTTATTTTTTTGAGAGTACTGGTTCTTCTCTTAACAATCAAACCCATTAGACCAAATGAAAAACTTTCTAACAAATTAACCCATTCATCTATAAACTCTTCCTCAACTTGGTCAAAAGATGGGTTCTTAGTGAATCTAAGGCCTCTCTGAGTTTTTTTCTTTTATATACTTTTCCATAGTTGCTACTTCCCATTGAATTCTCATTTCTCTTCCTAGAACCTTCTCTAGTTTATACTGGCAGTTCTTAGTATCTATTTTACTGTCAGTATTATCCATGGGAATTGTCTGGTCATCGAATAATGTGTCAATGTTTTTCCCACATTGCATTCGGTTGGTAAACATAGCCATAATAAATTTTAGCAGCCTACACAGGTAGAGAGATCCAAGATATTACAACAGAGTTAAGAGGACTGTGTGATACAGGCATTTACAAAGGTGTTTAAATACAGTACCGCAACAACACTCTAGTGGGGATCCCTCTCACCCACCTTAAATATATATCGATGAGTGATCTCAGACATCTCGGACTCCCACAGCATAAAATTCCCAGGATTAATATAATTCTTCGGTTGGGAATTGTTAGTGTTGAATTTGAGAAGTCTGAGATGTCTTACTTGTAGTTTTATGTGCCATAGATCTAAAAAAATTCGGAGCATTTAGAAATGAGACCACCTCCCCTATTACTGACAGAATTACCTGTAACTCCACATATGTGGTCTATCTCCTGACTTGCAAATGTGGATTAAAATATGTGGGCCAAACCACAAGACCCTTGAAAGTTAGGTTTAGGGAACACAGATACGCAATCCTTCACAATGATAAATCTTCAGTAGCACGTCACTTCCTATCTGCACATAACAGTAAACCCTTGGATATTACAGTTATGGGCATTGAAACCATTCCCAACAAGGGGGATGCAGCTAAACATAGGAGATCCCTCATCGATGCAGAATATATCAACTCAATACCTTAACGCCCCATGGCCTTAACAAGGAACTTGACCAATTACACTTATAATAACATATCCTCATTAATCTGTCTCTTGTTTCTCTAAAGAAATTCATTATTACCATCTGCGCTATTGAAGAGTCATCAATCTCTATTTCATTACGACTTTTTAAATGAATTTCTTTTATTTGAATAGGATAATTGATATTTATCCGTAGTTATACTTTGTCATTGATTTTATGTTTTATTATGCTTTTCCTTGGAATAGACTGTTATACATACAACATCTGAGGATTTGTAATTTAACAGTTTGATCCAGTGTTCTGAGTTCAATTGTTGATTTTACACATTTGATTAAGTTCACTGTATATTTATCTATTTACACAAATTTATTGAATCTAATTGATCTATATCAATCTATTAGATGTCTATGGTTGGTTTTTACTTTTTGTTCATATGACTTTGACATTTCACATTTACTAACCCCGCAGATTGTTGTTCTATAGTAACAATTCCTGCAAGGGATAATTTGGTTTATTCTATCATATTTAGTTCCATCTCCTTTCTTAGGTATTTAAACTACAACAGTGGAGGTTGTATTCAGTCTTGAAGAGACAAAACGCGTAGACTGATCACAAGGATTTTTATCGGCGCCTTGACGCTGTTCCAGATTTGCTTGCCGCGGCCTTTTGTGACGTTACCGGCCACGGCGTACCACGTGATCCCAGTCACCTGTGCTCCCCCTGTGAAGAAAGGCATCAGCAGTTTTCATCCTACATCTACCTTCCACTGGATGTCACTGCCGTTCGGTACAGGTACCAGGGGTTGAGCTCGCTAGGCAAATCTCATTATTGATTTTCCACTGACTGTTCTTTTTATATATTTCAGCTCTAGTATTCTCATTCAAGCATACTTTTTACAGCACAAACTATTTATCAAGGGGGGCACCCACCGTTTACATGATTGACTCTGAATTTTTGTGCTAGCTTATTTATTATCCATACACTTTTCTATGTCCCTTGATTGAGCGCTGTTCTGCGAGTAGCTTGGTTTTATTTCATTTTATGCTTCCACTATTCTTTTACTTTTTATTTTACTACTGTCCCCCTCTAGGGGTGTTTTTTTACCCACTTTTTATGCTGATTTCATAAATATATATTTAGATCCAGTCTATGACATTTGTACGCTCTAGTTTGACTCCTCCCATTATCTCACTCCGGTTTTAGTTGTTTTTTCCTACGGCGTTAGAATTTGGAGTGTGCTAATCCAATTTGAATTTTATTTTTTGTGGTATCCTATTTAAGTTTGAGTGTTAGTTTGTTGCACATTACCTTGTTGCATTCAGAGTCCTCCTGCTTCTACAGCAGTAGTATCCTTAATACGGCTACTTGTAACATTATGATATATTCATTGTTATTTACATGGAACTGTGTTGTTAGGAGATTGCTGATTATATATCAGATTATTTTAAGTAGTCATCATTTATATTGTATCATTAAATATGTTATTACTTGATATACATCTTATTGTTAGGTGCGCTCACACTATAGTTTTATTATTCCCTCCTATCAGTTCTAAAATGTGACTATAATAAAGTATAAACTCTTTGCTGCTGGACAGTTCAAAGACACTACTATCAATCTCATAACAGTAGAGTGCTGCTTTTGGGAAGACACAAACAGAATATATGAGAATAACACAAGGTCATCAAATGTGGGTTCCTGGCTATTCTTTTTTGATGCTTTTGAATGTTTGTGTAACCCTTTAATGACACAGCTTCAGTAGTAAAAGGCCAACATGATGGGCAACTTCAGTATGTTCTTAATAAGGGGTTCACTTTCCAATTCTTTGCAAGTTTATCAACATTTATCTTTATTGATTTCCTCTTGATCTGCTTTAAAGATTTCCTTACCTATAGTGCTTAATTATCTTGCATTTGAAACAGTCATTTTTTTCCAACTTAGGCATGTCTAAAGTCAAACAATATTATATAAATATATATAGCTGTTAAATCTTTAATTAAACCATTTAAAAGGATTAAGCAGTTGCCATATAATTATGAAGATCCTGGTCTATTATGTTTTGTGTAGGTTTTAAGAGCAGAGTAGTAAGTCAATCACAAGAAAAATGCCAGGGGGTGCATAGGTCCTCTTTCTTTAAAGGAACACTATAGGCATTAAACAACCTTCAGCTTAATAAAGCAGTGTTGGTGTATAGACCATGCCCCTGCTACCTCACTGCTCAATTCTCTGCTAATTTAGGAGTTAAATAATTTTGTTTATACAGCCCTTCCTATATGTGACTTCCATGCAAAGGAACTTATATAGATAGATATTCTATGTTCCTCTATTTCTCAGTCTGTTTAATCTATATAATTGTTTATCTAATGCTCTGTTAAGTCTCCTACCCTGTAAGTTCCATTTACAGAGCAGGAAATTAAAATGTCTAAAGCAAGTTAACATCTGATTGAAAATGAGACCATTTTTTTTTATATGCAGGCTGTCAGTCATGGCCAGGGGAGTTGTGGCGAGCGCTGCATAAACAGAAACAAATTGATTTTACTCCTAAATTACATAAAATTTAGAAGTGAGACTGCAGGTGCATGGGTTATACACAGAAATTGCTACATTAATTTCGTTTTGTTTTTTATGTCGAAATAAAATAAAGATAAATTGTGCATAATTCCCTCTTAGTTACCCCAAAAATGTGTTCATGAGAGAGCGACTTATATAAAAACATCTTGTATATATTTTAAGCTTCATATTTTATTGCCAAGTTGAACTTTATCACCATGCAGAACTCTAGAATAAGCTCAAACTATGTATAACGTGTAATGGTAGAGATGTTACAGGAACTAATAGTTTCAGGTCAAAATCACTAAATTGGAAAATATAGGGATATTAAAAATACCTGGCTCTGTTATAAGTGCAGCTTGGTTATTGTAGCCTTCATGTTTGCCATTTTGAACTGGGTTCACTACAACAAGGTGTTACATGGAAAAACTTTTTTCTGCTTTAAAATTTGCAAATCTCTTAACTTCAAAAAAATCCCATTTTAGTGAAAACATTTACACAGGTACTATTATTATTGCTCCCTTCTCATTTTCTCTTGCTTACCTCTTTTTTTTTTTTTTGTGTACTTTTTAAATTGTAGAATGCCAAAATGGTGGATATTCGTTTTGAAGGCATAGTGATAATCAGTCTACCTGCCTGGGTTTCAATTTGAGTGAGCACAGTAACGATAACTGATCTGAAGACTGATTTTCTTAGATAATCAAGTATGGCTAAACAGGAGCAATTCCCAATTATTTGAATAACTTAAACAGCCATGAAGCATTTTATTGAACTACTAACAATAGTATTTGGCCACTCTATTTACCATCATTATCTGGCAAGCCATGGGATTATTAACATGTTATAAAAATTTAAATGTTGCTATACAGCAGTACAGCTGAAATAATGATGGGTGTTAATCAAGAGCTTTTCTAAAGTATAAATGACATTGCAAGGTGGGTTTAAGAACACTGCATATTTATAGACCTGTATCTGTCATACTGACAGTAGAAATAAATCAGTTCCCTCTAAAATACATGTGAGATGTAGCTACGATGTCAAACTGAAGAATTCTGGCTAATAAGAGGCAAGGAGAATATATTTAAAATGTTTATGTCCAGAGGCACTGAGCAAAAACAAAATTCTGAATAGATTCCCAGATACCTACCTGTATATAAACCGAATACACAATTTAGGGATCCAGCTGCTATCACTAAAAAATATAAATAAAGCAAAATATACAGCAATGTGTTTTGATTATCAAGTAGCAAGACACTTTATGGTTGCACTTACAAATTTGAAGTGATATATAAGCCTTCAAGGTGCCTCCCCTGATAGTTATGGTAGTAGTTTAAAAAAAAAAATGCTTTTACTGGCAAATATTTAGTAAAAATAAATTAAAATCGGTATTGGTAAAACAAACAATGGTCCTACGCGGTCCGTCCTCCAAAGAGAACTTCCTCATGGACCAAATACTTAAATCTATATAGTAATACAGATAATGCCTGGTACAGCCTAACATCACCCTGTCAAAGTCCCCCTTAGATACAATAGTCCAAGAGTGTCCATTGGTGGTGTGGTGGGTATTGTTCCATTCCTCCTCCTGATTGGGTACCTGGTAGGTCTGCAGACCTTTCTCTTGGCTCAGGCAGTCTACTCCCCTTTTTCCAGCTGTTATCGGTTGTTGTTGTTGACCATTAGTGGGGAAAACAAAGTGGTTAACTTCTATGTGCATATCAAGCTGTAGATATATTAAAGGGGGCTTGCAGCATTGAATATAGAGAACTAGACTTTGTATACATCATTCAGAGGCTTGCATTGTTGCGGCTTACTGTGCCACTGCAATGTGAGCTCTCTGACTGTAGTTCTGTCATAATTTGCAATAAACACATTTACATTTGAAATTTATACACAATTGTGGGGTATGGTTGCATAGCCTAACAGTTGTGTATACTTAAGTGCTGGTGTGAAGGGGTTATTGGAAACAAATTTTAATTTTGGTTGGGCTGTTAAATACATTGTGACTGATTTTTTTTTTTTTATCTGGCTGTGTGTATTTCGGATTGTGTCTTGCATTGTCTACCTGTGTAAGTGCCTAAAAGTGTGTGTCTGACAGTGAGTATATATGTTTCTCTGAGCATGTGTATGTTTGTGTCTGGGACCGTTTGTGTGTGGGGCAGCTGCTTTCAGTGTTTTGTGTATGGGGGAGGGGAGAGGGGGGTGTGCTGCCTGTGGCCTTTGGCCACTGAGTTTATGGCAAAGCTATGTTTAATGCCTGTGTGTATAATTATTGTCTTCAGGGGGTGACAGGATGACTAAAGGGGTAACTGTGGCAGGGTGAGTGTGACAGAGCAAGGGGTGAATGAGACAGGGTTGAGGCATGAGTGTGACAGAATGAGGGAGTGTGAGTGTGATATGGTTGGCGGAGAGCGTTTTATAGGGTGAGAAAAGGTACATATGACTTTTTTACGGGGTTAATGTGATAGGGTGAATGTGGCATGCTTGGGGCGTAAGTATCACGGAGGTGGGTTGAATGTGGCATACTTGGGGCATGAGTATTATGGAGGTGGAATGAATGGGGCATGGTGGGAGGAGTGTGTGTGAGAGTATTAAGGGGGTTAATTGAGAGGGCAAGTGTGACAGGATTAGAGGTGTTCATATGATAGGGTGAGTGTGGATGGGTTAGAGGGGGTGACAGAGCTGGGGATGAGTGGGGCACTGTTGGAGGAGAGAGTGTGACAGGACAGGGGTTTATTTGACAGGGTGAGTGTGGCATGGCGAGTGTGACTGAATTGGAGGGTCTAATGGGACAGGGTGATTGTGACAAGGTGAAGGGAGTAGAGTGTGATAGGGCTGAGATGTGAATGTGACAACGTAAGAAAAAGTGTGTGTGACAGGATTAGGTGGATTCATGTTAAAAGGTAAGTGTTGCATGATTTGAGGGGGTGAGTGTGACAGAATCAGGAGGAGTTAGTATAAGTGTGGGACGGTGATAGTATGTGTGGGTGTGGTGGTAGTGTCTGGGGGTGTGAGTGTGTGGAGGGGTGACAGTGTGTATGGTGGGGGGTGCCAGTGTGTGGAGGGGGGTGATTATGTGTAACTCTGTGTGGAGGGGGTGACAGTGTGTGTGAAGGGGGGTGCCAGTGTGTGGAGGGGGGTGATAATGTGTAACTGTGTGTGGAGGGGTGACAGTATGTATGAAACATAGAAACACAGAATGTGACGGCAGATGATAAACCATTTGACCCATCTACTCTGCCCAATATTCTAAACACTTTTATTAGTCCCTGGCCTTATGTTTAAGCTAGGATAACCTTATGCCTATCCCACACATTAATAAACTCCTTCTCTGTGTTAACCTCTACCCCTTCAACTGGAAGTCTATCCTATGCATCCACTACCCTCTCAGTAAAGTAATACTTCATGATATTATTTTTAAACCTTTGCCCCTCTAATTGTGGTTGTGGTAGTTTTTCTTCTTTTTAAATAGTCTCCTCCTTTACTGTGTTGATTCTCTTTATGTATTTAAATGTTTCTATCATATCCCCGTCTCGTCTTTCCTCCAAGCTATACATGTTAAGATCCTTTAACATTTCCCTGTAAGTTTTATCCTGCAATCCATGAACCAGTTCAGTAGCCTTTCTCTGAACTCTCTCTAAAGTATCAATATCCTTCTGGAGATACCGTCTCCAGTACTGCGCACAATACTCCAAGTGAGGTCTCACCAGTGTTCTGTACAATGCCATGAGTACTTCCCTCTTTCTACTACTTATACTTCTCCCTATACAACCAAGCATTCTGCTAGCATTGTCTGCCTATCTTTAAGTCATCTGAAATAATTACCCCTAAATCCCTTTCCTCAGATGTTGAGGTTAGGACTCTATCAAATATTCTGTACTCGACCCTTGGGTTTTTACGTCAAAAATGCATTATCTTGCACTTATCCACATTAAATGTCAGTTGTCACAACTCTGACCATTTTTCTAGTTTACATAAATCATTTGCCATCAACCCTGTTACATATCTTGGCATCATCAGCAAAAAGATTATTACCATCAAGACCTTCTGCAAGATCACTATTAAAAATATTACAGAGAATGGGTCCAGTACAGATCCCTGAGGTACCCCACTGGTGACAAGCCCATTGACTACAACCCTCTGTTGCCTGTCACTCAGCCACTGCCTTACCCATTCAACAATATTGCAATCCAATATTAAAGATTGCAGTTTGATAAGCCTTCTATGTGCAACAGGGTCAAAAGCCTTACTGAAATCTAGGTAAGCAATGTCTACTGCACCACCCTGATATATTATTTTAGTTACCCAATCAAAAAAATAAATGAGATTAGTTTTGCATGATCTCCCTGAAGTAAACTCATGTTGTCTCTGATCTTGAAATCCATGTGATTTTAGATGTTCAACAATCGTATCCTTTAACATGGTTTTCATTACTTTTCCCACTACTGAAGTAAGGCTTACTGGCCTATAGTTGCCCGACTCCTCCCTACTACCTTTCTGTGAATGGGGAAAACATTCGCTAGTTTCCAATCTTCTGGGACTACTCCTGTTAACAATGATTGGTTAAATAAATCTGTTAATGGTTTTGCTAGTACACCACTAAGGTCTTTTAATAACTTTGGGTGTATTCAATCAGGCCCCATTGACCTTTTTGTCTTTACCTTTGAGAGTCGAAATAGAACCTCTTCCTCTGTAAACTCACATGTAACAAATGACTCATTTGTCCTTTTCCTAACTGAGGCCCCTTTCCTTAATTTTCATCTGTAAATACTGAACAAAAATATTCATTGCGGCAGTCAGCTAGACCTTCATCCTTTTCTAACTAATCCTTGTTTTATGTTCCTTTCCTCATTTATGTATCTAAAAATGTTTTAACCCCTATTTTTTACTGACTTTGCTATTTTCTCTTCTGTGTGTGATTTGGAAGCTCTTTTAAATAGATTAGCCTCTTTCTGCCTAATCTTATAGACCTGTCTATCATCCTCACTCTGGGATTATTACCACTTACTAAATGCTAACTTTTTGGTTTTAACTATTTAGCCACTTCTACTGAGTACCACAGTGGTTTCTTGAATTTACTGACAAGCCTAATGCAATTTTCTGTTACTCTCAGCAGTGCAACCTTTAAATAATCCCATTTCTCTTGGACTCCATTTAAACTGCTCCAGCCTGATAATGACTCCTTTACACATATTCTAATTTTAGAAAAGTCTGTTTTTCTAGAGGCTAAAACTAGTGTGATAACTTCCCCCTTCATTGTTTTTTTTAGCTATTTCATCAACTAGAAGATTATCTAACTCTATTTGTCCTGGGGGCCTATAAATCACACCTTAACAAGTTACTGTGTGATTACCAAATTCTAACATAACCCAAATGACCCAAATGAATTCTATGTTCACCTCACTAACTTTTATTAGGCTAGATTTTATGCTATCCTTCACATACAGGGCCACCCCTCCCCCTTTTTTGCCAGAGTGCGGAGAGTGGTGACAGTGTGTGCGGAGAGTGGTGACAGTGTGTGAGAGGGTGGGTGAAAGATTGATAACTTCATCATTCGCACAACAAATAGTATCTTATGGATAAATTCTATATTAAAAAAAAAAACTATCTGATAAGCTTTTAACCCCTTAAGGACACATGACATGTGTGACATGTCATGATTACCTTTTATTTCAGAAGTTTGGTCCTAAAGGGGTTAAATAAATATGAGCAAAAATCCTTATTTTCACATGATCCTTTGCTTGAACCCACTATCCCTGAATACCATTTTTCTACAGTGTTATCCTCTGCACCCATGTGAAGTATGCTGAGAAATAATTATGTTCTTGCTTCAAATGCTATAAAATGCATTAAGGGATGTTCGTTATTCTAAAAAAGTTAGATTTTTTTAACTCTCTAATAATGAATAAGGAATTTGATATTCGGTGCTTGTAAAATATTATTTATGTGGATATACTATTGGTTTTACTTTTCCTTTTTACCTTCTTGTCTACTAATGGACAATGTCCCTTTATTTCATTTCTCTGCTAGCGTATGTGAAATTCTGTTTAAGGATTATCCAATGTGATATTAAATGCTTTACCTGTACATGTTGTAGATTATCATATTGCATACCACTGCATTTACTAAAAAAATGAATCTGACATGCATCTGCCCCGTCAGAATAAATTGAAAGCCTCCTACAGGGAAATGACTTGCTGCTTGGAATTTTCAGACAGGCTGGATTGTGTGCCATCAGCAAGTGATGGAATTTTTCAGATTAGTTTTAAGACTAAAACCAAACGTGTCTAACGATGAAGCTAGTGACGTCTTTCTAGTGTCTTTCATATAAATGATTATAACAAATATATTCAATATAGATGATCTAACTTATTTATAATCATCTCACATAGATAATTCAAACTTTTTCAAATACATTACTTTAATGTTTTCATATTCGTGTTCATTGAAAATGACCTTAAGAGTGAAAGCTAGTGAATTTCCATACCGATATAGGTCATACTTTTTTTCTGGTCAGAATTGGAATGTGAATTTGAAAAAAGGCTTGGTATATAAAAGGACCACAGTCATGCTTTATCTTTAAAAAAAAAAAAAAAATTTCTTTAGATAAACCTTCTAATTTCAAATAAACACTTCAATAATATATCTATTAAAGTGGTACTGTCTCTGAAGCTGTAATCGTTTGCACCATGTAGCTTTAGCTGCAATTTTGAATCCAATAACCTCGAGTGTAATGAGTTTACTTGCTTTTCAACTTTCCAAACAGGACTGCAAATAATACAACTTATTTTGTGACAAAGTTGAGGTAACTATTTGTAGGTTTGGAGATGGTAAAATGAAAAGAAACGTTATGTAGCAGAGGTTGCAGAATTAGGTAGGGCCTGTGTAAGGAATCCTTTGTGCAAGGAGATCCTGGTGGGATCAATTTAAATAATGTCATGTGATACTGCCAGGGTTCCGTAAAGGAACATTAGCTCAGCGAAATACCATTTAAAGGAACACTATAGTCACCTAAACAACTTTTAGCTTAATGAAGCAGTTTTTATGTGTAGATCATGCCTCTCAGGCTTCACTGCTCAATTTACTGCCATTTAGGAGTTAAATCACTTTATTTCTGTTTATGCCACCCTTGTCACACCTCCCCTGGCTCTGACTGACACAGCCTGCTTGAAAAAAAAAAAAAACTGGTTTCACTTTAAATCAGATGGAATTTACCTTAAACAATGGTATCTCTTTCTCTGCAAATTAAACTTTAATCATATACAGGAGGCTCTTGCAGGGTCTACAAGCTATTAACATAGCAGGGGATAAGAATCTAAATTAAACAGAACTTGCAATAAAGGATAAATTGTAGATGGGTCTTTACAGGAAGTTTTTAGGGAGCCTGTGCAAGTCACATGGATAAACAAAGTGATGTATCTCCTTAATGGCAGAGAATTGAGCAGTAAGACTGCAGGGGCATGATCTATACACCAAAACTGCTTCATTAAGCTAAAGTTGTTTTGGTGACTATAGTGTCCCTTTAATGTACAGTACATCAATAATACTTATGACAGACCCCCCTCCCCCTCACAAGTAATCTCCCTCAGTGAGAAGTCCCTTGATTATGAGCAACTCAGGATAATACCCACACCAATTAACCATATATTTAATATCATTATAATGGATTCTAGAACAAGATTTATTCCACTTCATATTCTTTGGGTGCCTAAGAAAAGATTGTAAGATTCCAGAAAAGAAATATGGAAAGCTGGATGCAATCACATTGTTATAGGTAATCAGAATTTGTATGTAACATCGTTGAGATTTCCTATAATTTTATAGGCCCAAAATATATGTATCTGCTAGTTTCTTTGTAAATTCCTGTATTTAAGTTTTCAGTAAATAACAGGACTGTCACCCCTATGTGGAATTGTTCTCTATCTTGTCTTTTTTTTCTTCTTCAGTATTTGTGATTCTTGCACTTTTGATTTTCTTTAATGATGATCATATTGTTAAGTATACCATCAAGGACATTTTTGATATTGGTGAATGGCGATGTGACATCTAAGAGTAAGAACATAGAATCATATCCATAATTACATTGGAATGGATTTAGTTTGATGGAGGAATGGTTGTTGTATGTAAGTTCCACAATGTAAGTCCTTTGGATCAATCATATAGTATATAGAAAGTATGGATTCTGAGCGATTTGTTCCAGAATTCTATTCACACATTCTGTTTTTTTCCATCTGTTGGGCATGGAAAGACGATGAAAATGTATTTGTGATAATGCGGTACATAATTTTTAAAATTGGAAGTTGAGTTGGATCTCATGATCTGTGATTTTTGTTTGGGATTCCACGTAAATGCACATATTCCTTGATAAAAATTGTGTTAGTGTTAAAAAATCTTGGTAAGTCTGACGATTACAAGAATATATAAATCTTTCCATCAATCTTGGGTAGGTCGCAATGAATTCCTGCTTATGGATTTCTAAGGAGATTAATGAATTGGTTAGGGTAACAGAAGTCCAACAGATGTATTTTTGTTTCGTGTTGACATGTCCCATGTTTTGACATAGTTTATTTGTGGCAATTAAAAGGTTTTGTCTAGTCCTGGATGCCCTGTTAATGGGCTATCATGTACGAGTTGAAGTATTTGATTCATTGATTAATGTATGTATATAGGGTGTTTCTATACCATATTTTTTTTTTTTATTGTATGATTGTAAGGACCTTACCTTGGATGGGAGTCTGCACACAGAGTTTAAAGCACCCTTTGCAATTATACACAGGCCAAGGGGACCCAAGGTAGAAATCCCCAAGGCTGTGAACCAGTGCACTGGGGCTGAAAGTAACCAGTGCTTCCAGGATCGAGGTACAGACGAGGAATATCCAATAAAATTAGGGATGGAACCAAAGGTCAGGCTAGGCAGCAGACAGGCAAGAGCGAAGGACAAGCAGAGGATCAAAACTAGAGTCAGATGAATAGCCAACAGGAACAAAATGATCTTACAACAATCAATAGCCAAGGCGGGGTTTATATAGGCTGGAATCAGCAGACATCAGGAACAGGTGAGCAAAGTCCAGGCATACAGGTACAGGCTACTAGTTACCAGGAACAAGCATAAGTAGCCAAAGACATGTGGAGCCGAGGGCTGGGATACAGGAGACTCAGGTTTGAACCCAGCCAGGCCCAAGCATACAAATAATGTGGAAGGCACGATGAGTCATGACAATGATGCAATTGTTTTTTTTTTGTTTTTTTTTTGGGGGGGGGGGTTTAGGGATTGAGTAAGGAAAACATTGGTTTCTGATCTGTTGTTCTGCATTTTGCTTTTATATCCTAAAACCTTTGAAAAATAACTCCCATCAGACCAATTTAGAGATACTCAAAATTTTTAAGATCTGTTAATATCAGGAAAGGATTTTTGTCTAAATTTTTTTTCCAATTAAGCCTTGTGAGAGAAGCTTTCTCTCCGACACCATAGTTTCTGTTGTATTAAGTTATTTTTTTTTGGGGGAGGTTAGAGAAAAATTGGGGTGAAGGGATCTTGTGCAGAGAGAGTACAACCCAAAAAAGCAACATCTGATGCATCAACTCTGAAGGTATGGAAGTTCCGGATTGGGTTTTTAGAGTTTTTTTGCAGTACTATACTTTGATTTCAATAAGGAAAAGGCTTTCTTTTTGGTTTTCCCCCGATGGAATGTTAAATTTTCTTTAAGTTATATGAGAGGAGCTATTAAAGAAGAAATACTTGGATGAACTAAATAGTAGTTAGCTAATCTGATGAAGTGTTAAACCTCTTCTTTTTGTGTGTTCAGGCCAATCTTAACAGATACTCTCTTTTGATCCATTTTCAGTGAATTTTCGGATATGATAAATCCCAAAAAGCGGGATGTATGTGACTTTCAAATATGCATGAGTTATGTATTCTTCAAAATCATTAGAAAATATCAGGATATCAAATAAATCACAATATATTTTACTAATGTGTCTCAGATAATATCATGAATGAAGTGTTGGAATGTTGCAGGGACATTAGAAAGACCAAATAGCATAATCAGGCATTCATAATGGCTACATCATCATCTTAAAGAGGTTTTCCCATTCATTTAAATTTTGCATATGTAATAAATAAGTAAATGTATTGTTCTAAGCATGATTTTTTTCAGACACTTTGACTGCAGCTATTGAGGAATACTAACCAGCAGTGAATTTTTTTTATCCTTGCTTTTACTTTGTGGAAGTAGGAGATAGCCAGGGTCAGAGTTTAAAGCACCCTTAGCAATTATACACAGGCCAAGGGGACTCAAGGTAGTGGGAGACTAGATTTTAGCTTTTAGTGCTGTAGTTAGCTACTTCCATGTGCACTTGAAACAACCTAGAGTGGCAGATTGCCATTGTGACACTGATTATTTTGTTGGACTAGTAAACAAACGTAAAGCTTTTAACCCCTTAAGGACTGGACTGTTTTTGCGATGTTGTACATTTGCGACCAGGCATATTTTTACACTTTTGTGGTGTTTGTGTTTGGCTGTAATTTTCCGCTTTCTCATTTACTGTTCCCATACAAATTATATATTGTTTTTTTCAGGACAAAAGGGGCTTTCTTTACATACCATTATTTATATAATCTCATGTATTTTAATTTAAAAAAAATACAAAAATCTGATGAAAAATTTAAAAAAATACATGTTTTTTGACTTTTACTTGAAAAATCTTTTACTCATCTACAAAAGCGAATGAAAAAAACTGCTAAATAGATTCAAAATTTTGTCCTGAGTTTAAAAATACCTAGTGTTTACGTGCTTTTTTGCTTTTTTTTGCATGTTATAGGGCTATAGGTACAAGTAGGATATTGCGGTTTCAAAACATACATTTTTAAAATTTATCAATAGTGACATTGTAACACTATTATCTGTCATAAATCTCTGAATAACACCCACATGTACATATTTTTTTTAAAGTAGACAACCCAGGGTATTCAATATGGGGTATGTCCAGTCTTTTTTAGTAGCCACTTAGTCGAAAACACTGGCCAAAGTAAGCATTCATATTTGTTTGTGTGTGAAAAAAGTAAAAAAACGAAATTGAACGCTAATTTTGGCCAGTGTTTGTGACCAAGTGGTTACTAAAAAAGACTGGACATACCCCATTTGCAATACCTTGGGTTGTCTTCTTTTGCAAATGGTATGCCATCATGGGGGTAATTCTCATTCCTGGGCTACCATACGCTCTCAAAGGCAACGTAACCAACCTGGCCATTTTCAATGTAAAAATATTTGACCCATATATTTGACCTTGTAACTTTCAAAAATGCTATAAAACCTGTACATGGGGGGTACTGTTTTACTCGGGAGACATCGCTGAACACAAATATTAGTGTTTAAAAACTGGAAAACGTATCACAACAATTATATCATCAGTAAAAGTGCTGTTTGTGTGTGAAAAATGCAAAAAAGTAACTTTCACTGACAATATCATCGCTGTGATATGTTTTACTGTTTTGAATCACTAATATTTGTGTTCAGCGAAGTCTCCCGAGTAAAACAGTACCCCCCATGTACAGGTTTTAGGGTGTCGTAGAACGTTACAGGGTAAAATACAGTGCTAGCAAATTAAATTCTCTGGAATTTCGGCCTGGGTTGGCAGGCAGGTCCCTCAAATTGCAATCAATAAAATTACTGAATTATGTAAAAATATTACATAAATACGCACGTAGAATTTAAATATATATGCATATTTATATATTTGAAGTCTACGTGTATATTTATATAATTATTTATGTAATTTTGTATATGGACATATGTATATTTCTTATTATTTTTATTTATTTTTATATACATAGATATATATACAAATTCATTCTAAATGTATTTTGATATAAATATATATATATTAATTTTAAAATACAGTTAGAATAAAATTTCATATAGCTATATAATTTTTTGTTAATTTTTTATTATTATTTAAAAAAAAATTTATTTAATTTAAATTACTTATTATTTATATTTTATAATATATATATACAATATATATAGTTATTATATATATTATATATATACGTGTGTAATTTAATTATAAGTGTATTTTTATATTAATATAAGTACATATTAATATAAAAATACACTTAGTATGACATTATATATATATGATATATAGACATATATTATATAGGTATAATATATGTCTATATATCATATATACACATATATAATTATTTTTATTTTTTTTATTAACACTAACTTTAATTTATTTTTTGATTTTACACATGCAGGGAGACTGCCTGTCAGTACAGACAGTCCCCCTGCAGGCAGCACTATGGACACCTATTGTGACCATGTGATCGCTGTGTTAAGCGATCACATGGCCACAGGGGTCCTAATCTGCCGTGGGGAGACTGCCTGGGCTGCAGGCAGTCTCCCCACAACCGGAGCCACGCTGATCGCCGCCGGGGGAACGACGGCGATCAGGTAAGTAGCTCTGACCGTTAGGACGGTTCAGGACCGTCATCGGTCGGCAACGCAAAAATGCCGATGACGGTCCTGAACCGTCCTCGGTCCTTAAGGGGTTAACAGTTTTTTTTTTATTTATTTATTTATTTATTTTTAACAGTTTGTTTGTACAAAAAAATCTTTTTGAGGGTGAAGTGTTTCAGGAACATGATAGTGAAAAAAAATTTCAGTCCATTGTGCTTTACCTGTTACCCCTGGCACAAGTAGCTCGCCCACTGTCAATGTTACCATCACCAGTACAACACCACTTTGACAAGTACCACCACCTTAAACATTTCCACCAGTGCATATTCACATCCAGCTTCATTAGAGGCAAGGCAAAGGGTTGAGGATTTTATGTTATGACAACAAAACAAACTTTGGATTGACTTTGCGTGTCTCCAAGACGACCAAATACAAATTGTGCTGCAAGGAAGTGACTAGGGGTCGAGTGAAGGGTTATCTCACTAGTGCCATTACGAGAAACAAATGCAAAGACACTACAAGTCTCTATTAGAGTTGAACGGACACCTGGATGTTCGGGTTCGCCGGGTTTGGCCGAACTTCTGCAAAAAGTTTGAGTTCGAGTTCGAACTCGAACTTGACCCCGAACCCGAACCCCATTGAAGTCAAAGGGGACCCAAACTTTTGGGCACTAAAATGGCTCTAAAAAAGTCCTGGAAAGGGCTAGAGGGCTGCAAAAGCAAGTAAAATGAGGGTAAGAGTAGGACAAGTGCCCTGCAAACAAATGTGGATAGGGAAATAACTTAAAACAACATAAAATACGTATAAATTAAAAATAATAATCTTGAACTAGGAGGAGGAGGTGGTGACCGTGGCGGTGTAGGTGGAAGCGGTGGTGGTGGAGTAGGAGGTAGGAAACACTGTTTTTTATTTTTTAAATTAATTTTTTTTTTTTTTTTTTTATTGGGGTAGCCCCCAAAATATTAGGAAATATAAAAAAAGAAAACAAAGAATAAGTGCACTTGAGTATAACAATGGCTGGGTGAGGCCGGTATAAATGCCTATTCTGCACAAGGTATAGACAAGTCTGGTGGGATCCATGCCTGGTTCATTGTAATAAACATGAGCTTGTCCACGTTGGCTGTGGACAGGTGGCTGCGCTTGTCTGTGATAACGCCCATTGCCGTGCTAAACACATGTTCAGACAATACACTGTCTGCAGGGCAGGCCAGCACCTCCAAGGCATAAAGGGCAAGCTCAGGGCATGTGCCCAATCTGGAGACTCAGAAGTTGAATGGGGCAGACCCATCAGTCAGTACGTGTAGGCGTGTGCACACGTACTGTTCCACCATGTTGCTGAAATGCTGCCTCCTGCTAAGACGTTCCATATCAGCTGGTGGTGCTGGTTGTTGTGGCATGCTGACAAAGCTTTTCCACACTTCGGCCATGCTAACCATGCCTTCTGAGGTGCTGGCGGTGCCCCAACTGCGTTGGCGACCTCTTCCTCCTCTGCCTTCGCCTTGTGCTTCCACTGAGACCCCAGTGACAGCTGGGAATGCCCTCAACAGCGCGTCTACCAGCGTGCACTTGTAGTCGCGCATCTTCCGATCACGCTCCAGTGAGGGAATTAAGGACGGCACGTTGTCCTTGTAATGGGGATCCAGCAGGGTGGCCACCCAGTAATCAGCAAAAGTTACAATGTGGGCAACTCGGCAGTCGTTGTGCAGGCAATGCAGCATTTAGTTGTGTGCCAGGCTGCCCAAAGGACAAGCTGTCCTCTGTGGTAGGTGTATCATCTGTGTCCTCCGTATCCCCCCAGCCATGCTCCAGTGATGCCCACGAGCTGCGTTGGGTGCCACCCTGCTGTGAACACGGCTCCTCCTCATCCTCCAGAACTGTGCCCTGGCTGGACAATTGTGTACCTGGCCTATGCTGATGCAGTAACCCACCCTCCGAGCCACTTGTGAATGACTGGCCTGATAACCGTGGAAATTACCCCTCTTCCACCTCCTCTTCCTCCTGTGCCACATCCTCTTCCATCATCGCCCGAAGCGTTTTTTCAAGGAGACATAGAAGCGGGATAGTAAGGCTGAGAACAGCATCATTGGCACTGGCAATGTTGGTGGAGTACTCAAAACAGTGCAACATGGCACACCGGTCTCACATGGAGGCCCACTCATTGGTGGTGAAGTGGTGCTGTTTCGCAGAGCGACTGACCCGTGTGTGCTGCAGCTGAAACTCCACTATCGCCTGCTGCTCACACAGTCTCTCCAGCATGTGCAAGTCGGCACGTCGCATATGAGGCGGTGAGCAGGAAGGCCAAAGTTATGCTACAGCGCAGACAGGCGAGAAGCAGCAGGGTGAGAACACCAAAAGTGCGCACAGACGGTCCGCACTTTCTGCAGCAGCTCTGATATATCTGGGTAGTTTTTCAGAAATTTCTGCACCACAAAATTCAGCACATGCACCAGGCAAGGGATGTGCGTCAAACCGGCTAGGCCGAGAGCTGCTACGAGATTTCACCCATTATCGCACACCACCAGGCCGGGCTTGAGCCTCAGTGGTAACAACCACTCATCGGTCTGTTCCATGCCCGTCCACAGCTCCTGCGTGGTGTGGGGTTTTCCCCCAAACATAAGAGTTTTAAAACAGCCTGGTGTCGTTTCCCCCTGGCTGTGCTGAAGTTGGTGGTGAAGGTGTTACGCTGACCCGATGAGGAGGTGGTAGAGGAGGAGGAAGCGGAGTAGGAGGAGGCGGCGGCAACAGGAGGCAAAGAGAAATGCCCTGCAATCCTCAGTGGTGGTAGGACATGCGCCAAACTGCTATCTGCCTCAGGCCCAGCCGCCACTACATTTGCCCAGTGTGCAGTTAGGGAGATATAGCGTCCCTGCCCATGCTTACTGGTCCACATATCAGTGGTTATGTGGACCTTGCCACAGATGGTGCACGCAGTGCACACCTGATTGTCTGCCAATTGGTTGTGCAGGGAAGGGATGCCTCGCCTGGAAAAGTAGTGGCGGCTGGGAACCACGTACTGTGGGACAGCCACCGCCATCAGGTTTTTAAAATGGGCCTTCTCCACCAGATGGAATGACAGCATTTCAAAGACCAGGAATTTTGAAATGCTGGCATTCAGGGCCAGGGCTCGCGGGTGGGTAGGGGGGTACTTCCTCTTTCTCTCCAGTGTTTGGGAGATGGACAGCTGAAGGCTTCCATGGGACAGTGTGGAGATGCTTGGGGACGGTGGCGGATATGGTGGCGTTGCTGCCACATCCTCTGTTTGCGGGTTGGCAGGTGCCACTGTCACTCCAGAGGTGGAGGAAGAGGCCGAGGCAGCAAAAGAGGAAGCAGGAGGAGCCTGAGACCATTCTTGGTTTTTGAGGTGCTTACTCCACTGCAGCTCGTGCTTTGCATGTAGATGCCTGGTCATGCAGGTTGTGCTCAGGTTTAGAACATTTATGCTTCGCTTCAGGCTCTAATTACACAGCGTGCAAACCACTCATGTCTTGTCATCAGCACATTGTCTGAAGAACTGCCACGCCAGGGAACTCCTTGGAGCTGGCTTTGGTGTGCTTGGTCCCTGGGTGCGGTGGGCAGTAGCAGGCATACGGTCTAGGTACGGCCGCTCAGCTTTTGCACCCTGCTCCCTTTTATGCTGTGCTGGTGCCTCTGTGCGACCACCGCCTCTTCCTCCAAACTGCACACGTCACTCGCATGACTATGATTCCATGTGGGGTCTAGGACCTCATCATCCTCCACATCATCTTCCACCCACTCCTCAACCCTGCCCTCCTTGCCGGTCTGCACACTGCAGAAAGCCACAGCAGTTGGCACCTGTGTTTCGTCATCATAAGAGATGTGCTGCGCTTGTCCACATCCTGAAATATAATCTCTTCCACTTCTGGGGCAAGGCTAGGTGGATGGCCCACGGAAACCCCACCAGCAGAGTCATCAAAAGCATAAGAGACTGCTGCATGACTTGCGGCTCAGACTGCTTGACTGATTTGCAAGGGGGTGAGGTGAAAGACAGATGGCCATGGGCTGCAGGTGCCAACTCTGAGCTTTCAGCAAGGGGACCGGGTGGGAGACAATGTGAAGGAACTGGAGGCACTGTCAGCCACCCAATCTACTATGTCCTGTACTTGTTCTGGCCTCACCATTCGTAGAGCGGAATTAGGGCCTACCAAATAACGCTGAAGGTTCTGTCGCCTACTCGCACCTGAGTAATGTGGTTCACTTGTGCGTGTAGCTAGCACAGATCGACCACGTCCTCTCCCTGCAACAGGAGCTCCACCAACACCAGCAGCACCACGACCAGGGCCACGTCCTTTATTTGATGCTCTCCTCATTCTTTGCATTCACCCACCAAACTAACACTTGGTTTGTCAGTCGACAATGTAACTGCCAATAGTCAACAGTTAAGTTCACTGACAGTAAGGCAGTGCCGGTGTCCTAAAGAGAGAGAATTTCTAGAGGTCACACAACATGTAATTAATACAGTTACTTCACTGTCTCAAAAAAATGTGAATTTGTCAAACAACAATGTAAGAGTAGTATTTAAGGGTTTTATTGGACTGCAAGAAATGCACCTCAGGCCGCAATTGTACTAATTAGCACCAAAACATTGGGAATTTTTCAAAGTGCAATGTAACCACAGTATTTGACGGCTCTATTTGACTTTCAGATATGAAGTGCACACCCCAAATTTACTTTTAGCATCAAAAAAATTTAATTTGTCAAACTGCAATGTCACAGCAGTATTTAAAAATGCCTAGATGTTGCCCACTGAGCTACCAGAACAGGATTAAAGTAATGTCCCTGGCACACATGCAGTTGCAAGTGCACTGCACTTGCAAAAATGCCCACCTAACAGACTGCTTATTTCTCTGTGGCACTGGGCTCAGGGCAGAGTACAAAAATGTAGTATAGCACCCACAAAAATAATCGGTGTAGTTTGCAGATTCAACAACAGAATTCTTTCCTAATCTGTCCCTCACAGCTGCAACATCCTCTCCCTACACTAATAAGAGCTCATGTGACTCCAGCTTATATAGAGGCTGGGTCACATGCTGCACTGGCCAATCACAGCCATGCCATTAGTAGGCATGGCTCTGATGGCACACTTCTAAGGGCACACGAGTCAAACGCTTGTTGATTGGCTGCCCTGCAGCTTTTCAAAACGCTCCATTAAATCGCCGAACGCCAAACTCGAACCTGAACTGTTAATGAAATGTCCCGGTTCTGGTTCGGGGTCCAAAAATCGTAATGTTCGGTACAGTTCGGGTTCGCTCAACTCTAGTCTCTATTACTAAAGGAAGAAGTGTAACAATAATGTACAACTGCAGGCAGCAGATCCAATAGTGCTGTATCAGCTGTGGCCAACTGCACAGAATCAATTTCTTCCATTACTAGTACCATCACTATCAAGCCAGATTTTGAGGATTGTGCCAGTTTTCAACAGAAGCAGGTTTGATAGGAACAGTCGGACCCAACATAATCTGGTTAAAGAAAGAAAAAGAAAACTTGCTCTTGCACTAGCTGCTATTGCCAGTGCCACTTACACCCACTTCAATTTACTGATTTGCAATTTTTACACATTTTGTGATTTATTTTTTATCTCTAGTAACATTGATTATTTGCTTGTGCTTTGGAAATTGCAAGTTCCTTCCCTTCATGATATACACTGTGTGGCTCCAGTTCACTGCACAAGTGACCCCTGCCTACACTGAATGTGGCAGTGGACATGTTGCTGGCAAGCTACAATATCATAAAATATAAAGAATCTGTTTTTTAAACTTTATTGTCTCCAAGTGTGCTGTAAAAGTGTCAAAGCACTGTGTACTGCAGTGTAGTCAATCAATAACATTACACTAGTAGTTAATCCACTAAGCAGCAACCAATTTTTCAGGACAAACATAAGGCAGGGTGAAAGCACTTGACAGGAATAAAGGGGGTGCCTGCTACCTCTGACGATGCAGTGGGAGAGGTTGATGGGCACTGCCGCCCCTCTGCCACACTCCTACTCACACACACTTTAGGATAGTCAATACTACAAACCAGATCCTTGCAATAGCATTGTTCTTGTTGAGGTGTATGGAGAGGGAGGATGGTCATTTGTCCACTGGATTTTCATTTTAATTTTTTGATAAATCTCCTATTTGGAAATTGAAATGACTTCTGGTCCCTGTTTTTCATTTTTATTAGATGACAAAAGGAAGATTACAATAAATCATTAAACTAAATTCTTTCACTTCCTATTTTCTTTATCCAGATAGATAACCTTATTTTTGTAAACTCCAGAATTGGTACTGTAAAAATCCCTGATATTGTGTATCTTGCATGTCAGCACAGTCATAGGCTCCATTGTTCCTGCTCTTTTTGCTGCCTGAATTGCTTCCCCAAATTTGTTTGGGTACCACAATTCTGCCAAGCTGTACTGTACCATAGACTAAATTCTGGTGTTCAAAACAAAAGACGATGGAAGTGGTTTGGAAGAACCAACGTCTATAATATATTCTTCTCTCCAAAAATATAATAATTTATGCTGAAATTCTGGCCAGGAATAAAACATTACTATTTTAAAAATTGTTAAAGAAGAGAGGTCCATTTAATGCAAAGGATGGATGAGTTCAAAAGCCAGAAAATAAATGTTATCTTAGTGATGTAACTGATCACTGACGCTGGAGAGGATTATCATAATTTAAGACTGTCTTATTTGCTGCAGTGCTGGCAAAAATAATTTTTAAATGTTTAGTTTTTATATTTTTGTAGTAAGAATCAGTAGTATAGAGGACAGCACACATGCAGAAATGAGAATTCATTCCCTCCCACAATGGAATAGTTAAAGGACAATCTTTATCAATTTTTATGTAAGGTGGCATGCAAGCACCACCACTGTCAATCAATTTTGAACACACTCTAAAAATATTAAACCTTTAAGTAGCACTGCATATCAGCGATTAAGTATACAGTTAGAATGATGTGCTTTGATTTCAAATTATTCAGTGGAGATGGTATGCTATCCTTTATGAGGAAAGGTTAAGGTGTCTTCACCATGAATTTTAATGCTAGCCATTTCTATTTTTAAATTGAATAGAACTCTTTCGGAGGAAAATTGTTAAATCTTGAGGTCTGGCAATCTGTGAAGCTGTTTGTTGTAAAATGCATATAGTCCTGTACTTGATTAACTAAAAATTAATTGAATTTAGAAATGCACTATTTTGTGTGTGGGGGAAAGGGGAATTCAATATGGTGTCATCTGTCTATGTAACCTGTGTCTCTAAAACTATTTGATTCTCCTCTGAAGAATCACATCATTCAGCCCTCACTTTAAGGCTTGTCGCCCTATCAATGATGAAAAGCACTGTCCTTCACAGACAAGCACAGACATACTCATTGAGTGATCTATTAAAATGATCCAACCCTTTTTACAGCAACTACTCATAAAAAAAAATTAAAAATCTTTTTTCACTTGTATATGAAATTATAATGTATAACACTGGTATCATAGAATCCCCAAAGGCTTTTCTTTTGGCAAATAATGTTATGCAAATATAATTTATTCCTTCTTATATCATTCAAGTATTTCTTTCTTGCTGTGAGCATATAGGTAATTACTTTGATAATTTTGGACTTTCAAACTGTTTTAAGTGTAGTCCTTTCTATTTATTTTTGTGCATGCTCTGATCTTTTGTCAGTATCTTGCGACTTTACTCTATATGTTGGGTTGTGCATTGTAATTTTTATTAGACTTAATATATATGGATGATGGAACTTGGTCATCCTTCAGTTACTATAGTACAATGTACATGTTTTATCTTCCTAGCAAATAATCCAAACTTGTTTAGTGATTTCACTCCCTGTGCTGAGACAAGAGATAGATGCACAGCATGAATAGTGGAAATGGGGAAAGAGCAAGGCAGTCAGAAAAGAGAGAGGCTATTAAACAAAATAAGCTGCGGATTTGAAATAGACAAAGATATATTTCTTAAAATGGTTACATTTAAGAGTCCGGCATGTGAAAGTTAATATCGGCAGTGCTGGATTAAGAGCCAATTGGGCTTGGTGCTAAAAATTATGATGGGTTTAATTACAGAATCTTATCAACAGAAAACACTAAAACATTTATAGCTCCCAAGCGTCATGTATCTGGTGGAGGGAAACTCACAGGATATAACGATCAGAACACATACCCTATGCTAATCTCGTGCTTTTATCGTTCAAGTAAATCCATATGCCATAACAGCAATGTCTGGTGAAGAAATATTTTGGTGAGTGGGGTTATAGGGTGGGTCACTGATGTGAATCCTGTAACCAGAATTGCCCAAAGGGACAAACATTCACCAAAAGAGGGCGTGTCTGCATGAAAAATTAGATGGTCAGCCTGTCATGAATGCACGTCAGGCTGCCTGCCAATCGTGCAGGATGACCAAACAAGGGCATACTGTGCAGACAGCACCCTGAGTATGCTTTCTAACGACTGTCCCCTAGCACTCACTGGTCCACTCCTCTCCTAACCTTCCTACTGCTTACTGTTCTACAGTCTGGGACAGTGAAAACGTGTATGTAAGGAGTGTAGAAGAAAGGGAACATATGACAGACTGAAGCAGCAAAAGCATATACATAGTGTGCAGTGTCAACTTTGCCTTAACTAATTTCATTGTCAGCAAGTCCTCATCAGTTTTGTTCCTCCACATCCCTCTTAAAATTCCATATTTAGACTAGAGCATGTGAAGAGCAGTAAAAAATAAATACATTTGGATTTAAAAATAAATAAATAGGCATAGGCATGGGCCTAGAGCTGTAGCTCCATCAGCCACTATGTTAATCTGGCCCTGAATATCAGAGAAAAGTTACATGAATATGGCATTTACTTGTGACTGCCTAGAGTTGCAAAACCTCTGAGCAAGTAGAAAAAACTCCCCGTAGTGAAGCATTTAACTAGTGATGCAATTTTTGTTTTATTTATTTCCGAGAGAGAGTGTGTGCGTGTATGTGTGTGGGTAAAAGTTTTGCCATAAATCCTATACCAGTACTATGCACTCATTGGACAGGCTCGTTTGCTATGCCTTTGTAGCTGCTATCAGACGTGTGTAAGAAACACATGTTCCAAAAGAAAATGTAATTCTACCCTGAAACACCAGTGTAAAATGAGTTTTAACTCAAGAGATTTGTTCATCACCCAGCAATTTGCAATTTTTCTTACATTTTAAGGAAAGAATTGCAATGCTGTTATTAAACTGGAAATATAACTGGAAATATAATTACTATAATTATAGTTACTAATTTGATCTAAAGAGATTTAATTGGTTAATAAACATTTCACTTCACTTTAGTTAATATGCTACGTAAAGGCATGTGAGATAAATCTCCAAACACACACCTTAATTTGTCACTAATGGCATATCTCGCAAGACAATAGAACATGGATAGGTTGCGCCTAAAATGGATAATATTAAAACATTTATAATATTAAAATATATGAGATACCAACAGATAAATGTAATTAAAAGCAATAATAATCAAGACAATAAGTCTGTATATAATAAAAAATCAATAAAACGGGCAATAAAAATGACCAAACTTTGAGTTACAGCAAATGTTATAATCAGGAACCTATTTCCATTGCTTGTGGGAATCAGGTGATATACAGCTTCAGTGGCATTGAACCCCCACTGATGGTATATAAGTGATGGTATCTTCAACAGATTTTTTTAGAAATAGGTATCCCAAAAGAAAAAAGACAAGGCAAAATAGTGCTTCTCTGTATGCAACCAGTATGGAATAGACAGAAAAAGGTGGTTTTATACTCACTAGTTGAGCAGGGACTACTGCTCAATCTTTGAAGAGTAGGTGGTATGATCCCCAACTGAAATTCTTTGGTGAGTTATTTTACGAAGATTTAGATAGGTAGCCAGGATAAAAATAAATAAAAAGGTATATTGCACAAGAAGATAAAATGGCCAATATTCCTTTAATATTCAAATAGTAATTAAAAACAAACCAAACGCATTTCGCCAACACAGGGCTTTATCAAGTGGTAATAAAAGCATACAACCTGGCACGTAGGAGTATATATAGGAAATCCTTACTATACAACTTCAAATATTGGCACCAAAATTACATCATCAGTAAGAGACAGGAAGTGAAATCTTGATGTTTATGAAATAAACAAGTAAAATGACCATGTGAGATTTGGGTAGACACATTTTATGATGGGTAGATATTTGCTATTATTTCTTAAACGAGGGTCAGAAATATATAGAATATAGGTTAAAAGGTCGATCACGTGATGCACAGTTGTGGAGCCGCATCACGTAATTGGCTGCAATGCCCCATGGGAATTGCACGCAGAAGCACTTGGAGTTTCTGAACGTTTCGAGGCAGGTCGGGTGGTGTGGACAATCAGATGCCCGTCACATGACTTTTCGTATAGCGTTGTGGACAATGTAGGCTTGCATATTTATCGCAATCTGGAAGTGGTTACAGAACAGTTCCAATTGACCTCTCCTTGTCCACATCAACTATATTAAAAAACACACTATGAACAAAAGGGCCTCCTCCACATTAAAGTGACCCAAGGGTCAAATAACACAAAGTATGTTGTGGCATAGTATTACTTTTATTCTGCCAATAGGATGGATCCGGGCACCATCTTGGTTGGGAAATATGGGGTAGAGTCAAACTGCAGCCATCTTGGTAGAGGAGAAAACCGGATATTCTATGTTTATAAAGAATTAACTAGGAAAATATATATAATAAAAATGTGGGTAAAACTGGACAAAATTTGTATTAAAACTGTAGGTCACCTGCTGATTTCAGGTGGGTCACGCTGATCCACGCCGGGGACTCATGACCGAGGGCCCAACACCAAGAGGGGGCCCAGCAGCTTGCAATATGTGCCACCGGACAACCAGAGAGGAAGGAGAACAGACAATGGATCACCGGGGACTGCAAAAAACTGTATTTGAATGGCTTTCACCTCACCTCCCCCACCACACTGTCACCCTCACCTCCCCTCCCCACATTGTCGCCCTTGCCCCCATACTGTCACCCTCATACTCCCCCCACACTCACACTCACACTCCCCTCCCCACATTGTCACCCTTCCCCCCATACTGTCACACTCACCCTTCCCACCATACTGTCACCCTCACCTCGCCCCCACACTGTCACCCTTCCCCCCCACACTGTCACCCTCATTCTCCCCCCACCATGTCACTTTCACCTCACCTCCCCTCCCCCGCATTAAAAGCAAGTGGGTCTTGAAAAATTACCGTTTTCAAAAGTGGGTCTCGGCCCATAAAAGTTTGGGAAGCCCTGTACTAGAGAATACTAGAATGGGAATCAAATGCTAATAAATATAAATAAAAAGATAAAAATAAATGGAAAATAAAAATGAAAAAAATGGATAAAAATACTATAATAGTTAAATGAAAATAAAATAAAAGTAAAACTGAACTAAAACTAAAATATGTATAAAATAAAATGTAAAAAATATTTAAAAAAGAGAAAAGGAAAGTAAAGATATTAGATTAAAAAAATGAAAAAATGATAATTAAAATATACTAAAATATTTTTAAAGTGTTAGAATTAAAAATGAAAATTATGAAGAAAAAAATATCTTAATGTTATAAATAAATAAATCAAAATCTACATTAAGACCTTATGGAGAAAGGATTTTTAGTGGGAAGACCCAATTCATTTCTTTCCTCCCCAAGATATTTTTAATGTCTCCTCCTCTCCAAAGGATATTACATTTCTCAATTCCAATAAATTTTAATAATTTAGGGTCCTTGTTGTGTTTGATTAAGTGCTTAGAAACTGAGTGATTCTCTTATCCCTTAATGATGTTGAAGTGCTCTGCCAGTCTGGCTTTTAAACATCTTGTGGTTATGCCTAAATATTGGAGCCCGCATGGGCACTCCATCATATAAATTACATTTTTGTATTGCCGCAGATTAAGTCCTTAATGGGATATGTCTTGTTGGTGGAAGAAAATTGAATGGTCTTTGATTTTAACTGAAGGGGCTTTGATTGTACACACTATGGATTTTTTTGTATTTTAAGAAGCCTTTAGACTTGGATAAGAGATAAATATTATTCTTCAGACAGTTTCTGGTATGGTTCTTAGTAAAAATGGTTTTAAAACTAGGGGCCCCTCTGAAAATGACATTGTTTTTCTGAAGTCTGGTCCTTTAATAAATCATCTTGCTATAGAAAATGACAATGTCTTCTGATTATCCTTTTCATAGCATTGCTTTTACTATTAAAATCAAATATAATTAATAACGAGGTAGGGTTGCTTTTATTATAATTTTTTGTTTTGTTGTTGCATGTCTTACCTATAGGTACTTTTCTTGAGCAACGCTTTAACCCCTTAAGGACAAAGCCAATTGTACAAGTTCTAATCAAAACAAAACCTGGAATTTTAGCTAAATGTCTGTTCAATTATAATTTACCTCTTTCTTATTAAGTTCACCCACACTTGTATATAATTTTCTTTAGGAGCTATAGGGCTTTCATTTCACTTCAAATATTTATATATAAGATATAATTTAATATGAATGTAATCCAAAAAAAAAATAGAAAAATCAAGAAATTTCGATATTTTCTTAGTTCTGCATGGAACATAAGCCATGAATGTCATAGTACTGTTAGCTTTTACTGCAATAAAATACCCATTTGTGTTCAGAGATGTCTCAAAAATAAAACAGTACCCACCATATCCAGGTTTTATGGGGTATTGAAAAGTTACAGGGTCAAATATAGGGCTTGCCCCATTTTCAGTTATTATAAATTGAAATTTGCCAGATTGGTTTGCTTGGCATATGTTGCCTTTGAGATCGTATAGAGCAAAAAACAAGTCACAAGAGTGCACTGAGGACGGACAGCAGCTGAAATAGCCTGCCCTTAGGTGGGTCCTCGCTCAGAACTCAAGCTGGTTTTAGCTCATCTTGTGCCATTACAGAGAGAACATCTCTGAAGCATATCAGACTGGTCCCACCCATACGGGCAGTCCAGATCCGAAATGCCAGCAAGTTCCCTCTGCACGAAAGATACAGCAACCCCAGACGATCGTTTTAACCTTGTTAGGTATCATCAGTGAGGCATTGCTGATATCTCTCTATGCACCATGAGCAAGGGGTCCACATCTGGATTACCCTTTAAAATTGTGGAGAACAAAAAACTTGTATGGCAGCACAGGAATTAAAATTACCCCCATCAAAACATACCATTTGCAAAAGTAGACAAGCCAGGGTATTCAAAATGGGGTATGTCAAGTTATTTTTAGTAGCCACTTAGTCACAAACACTGGTCAAATTTAGCACTCATATTGGTTTTTTTTTTTGCATTTTTTACAAATAAACTGCCCTTTCACCGATGATATCATCAGTATTATAACTTTTTCTGCTTTCAAACACTCATATTTGTGTAGGTGAAAACTCTCAAATTAGGATAGGCAGTAGTGGCTTTAATACTACTCTACTGGATAAAACAGGCTCCCACTTAGAGGTAGAATTTGCAGAAAAAAAGAGTTTAGATAAAATCTAATAGGTTACCAGGAATAGTTATGGTTTGTGGAATACGTCTTTAAGAAATATCAAAGTAAAATGGCAGTCTGTTTATAACAAATATGTTTCAATATATTAGTCCCAATTTATTTGAATATTGCCACAATAAATGTTTAACTAGGATGCAGTTGATACAATATTCAAAGATTTATAGTGTCTGCCTGTATCAGATGACCCCAGTTATCAGCTGTGGTTATTCTGTTTCAAACAGGCTGTTTGTTTTAGTACTGACAGTATGTTCTTGAACTGTGTTGATCCCAATTATGTACAAAAGATAGAAGTCAAAATTACTTTAAGATCATATATATTGTTAAGTACCAAAATCCTTCCGTCGTTAATTTGTAGATTAAAAACTGTTAGAATGTTAGTGACTGTCGCAGTCTTTCACTCCGGCCGGTTGAAAGATAGATGTCAGTTTGTGTAAAGTGCTGCGTGCGTTCCACTACTCTCCTCCTGCGTTCTACTACAACTCGGTAATTTTGGCGGGAGATGCCAAAAAGGTCCTTACTAGTTTTGTGAGGTCAGACTCACTTCATCAGAGGCTGACATCTGTACGGAGTCTTTGTGTTTAAATAGCCAGTCAAATCTCTACGGCTGTGTATTAACTCCTTGTGGTACAGATGAATGAGGTTTTTTTGTGTGTGTGGGATTTATGGTACAAATGAACATCAATAATGATTTGAAGTCAGAGAAAATTATATAATAATTCAGAGTATCAATTAAATGAATTAAGACAGGCTTTGACATATTATAGATAAAACAAAGTGTTACAATTGTGCCAATAATAAATAAACCTTGTAAAATAATAATATTCATTGTTATATAAAAAAATGAAATAAAATGGAACATATGAAAAAAGTACGATTGTAGAATTACATGCATATTGTTAAGATCCATAGGAGTTAACAGAAACTAATGAGAAAATGATGAATTTAGGAAGATATAAGAATAATTTATAAAAATGTATAAAAATGCATTTATTTCAAAGTCCACATTTAAGCCTTTAGGCTCTAAAGTGTCTAGCTGGAAGATCCATTTTGCTTTGGCTTTATCTAATTCTTCTACTAAAGGTGATACTCGAAAAATTTGAATATCATGCAAAAGTTCATTTATTTCAGTAATGCAACGTAAAAGGGGCAACTATTATATGAGATAGATGCATTACATGCAAAGCAAGATAGTTCAAGCCGTGATTTGTCATAAGTGCGATGATTATGGCTTACAGCTCATGACAATACAACAAATCCCCCATCACAGTAAATTAGAAGATTACATGCAATCAATAAAACAAGGAGTGTACATAGAACAATATCAGACCTCTGAAAAGTATAAGCATGCATATGGACTCAGTACTTGGTTTGGGCCCCCTTTGCAGCAATTACTGCCTCAATGCGGCGTGGCATGGAAGCTATCAGCCTGTGACACTGCTGAGGTGTTATGGAAGACCAGGATGCTTCAATAGCGGCCTTCAGCTCTTCTGCATTGTTCGGTCTCATGTCTCTCATCTTTCTCTTGGCAATGCCCCATAGATTCTCTATGGGGTTAAGGTCAGACGAGTTTGCTGGCCAATCAAGCACAGTAAGTCCATGGTCATTGAACCAGGCTTTGGTGCTTTTGGCAGTATGGGCAGGTGCCAAGTCCTGCTGGAACATGAAGTCAGCATCCCCATAAAGCTCGTCTGCAGAAGGAAGCATGAAGTGCTCCAAAATCTCCTGGTAGACAGCTGCGTTGAACCTGGACTTAATGAAGCACAATGGACCAACACCAGCAGATGACATGGCTCCCCAAATCAACACAGTCTGTGGAAACTTCACACTCTACTTTAAGCATCCTGCAGTGTGTGCCTCTCCATTCTTCCTCCAGACTCTGGGTCCTTGGTTTCCAAATGAGATACAAAAGTTGCTCTCATCAGAAAAGATGACTTTGGACCACTGAGCAACAGACCAGGTCTGTTTTTCTTTAGCCCAGGTAAGACGCTTCTGGCGTTGTTTGTTGTTCAGGAGCGGCTTGACAAGAGGAATACGACATCTGAAGCCCATGTCCAGGATCTGTCTGTGTGTTGTGGCTCTTGATGCACTGACTCCAGGCTCAGTCCACTCTTTGTGAAAGTCCCCAACACTTTTGAATGGCCTTTTTCTGACAATCCTCTCCAGGCTGCGGTCATCCCTACTGCTTGTGCACCTTTTTATTCCACACTTTTCCCTTCCACATAACTTTCTATTAATGTGCTTTGATACAGCACTTTGAGAATTACCTTTTGAGGCTTTCCCTCCTTATGGAGGGTGTCAACGATGGTTTCTGCACAACTGTCAGGTCAGCAGTCTGACTTCATGGCCCCATGATTGTGATTCCTACTGAACCAGACTGAGAGACCATTTAAAGGGTCAGAAACGCTTCGCATGTGTTATGGCTTACTTAGCTGATTGGAGTGAGACACTGTGAGCCTAGAATATTGCACCTTTTCACAATATTCTAATTTACTGAGATTGTGGATTTGGGGTTTTCATGAGCTCTAAGCCATAATAATCGCACTTATTACAAATCACGGCTTGAACTATCTTGCTTTGCATGTAAAGGAGTTTAAGCATACGTGGGATAGGCATAAGGCTATCCTAACTATAAGATAAGACTAGGGACTAATGAAAGTATTTAGAAAATTGGGCAGACTAGATGGGCCGAATGGTTCTTATCTGCCGTCACATTCTATGTTTCTATGTAATGCGTCTATCTCATATATTAGTTTCCCCTTTTACGTTGCATTACTGAAACAAATGAACTTTTGCACGATATTCTAATTTTTCGAGTATCACCTGTAGATCTCCTCCTCTCCATGGGATATTTATTTTTTGTATTCCCATAAATGTAAGACCTGTGGGGTCTTTTGCATGGATCATATCAAAGTGTTTGGATAGGTTGTGTGAACAAAGCCCTCTTTTAATATTTCTAATATGTTCACCTACTCTTATTTTTAAGGCTCTTTTTGTTCGTCCTATATTTAATTTGTTACAAGGGCATCCTTGCATGTATGTGAGACCTATAGTGTTACAGTTTAAATTAGTTTTAATTTTTCTTTAGGTTGTGGATGAATGAATTCCTGAATTGTTTGTGGTTGTTCTGGATTATTTTTGCATTACAAAAAAAAAGAATAAAATACAAAACCAAATCGATTAAATAAAAATGTGCCAAAGTAGACTTCCCTTGCTGAGGCGCATTTCTCCCAATACCTTAAGCTTTCTATTTACCGATTGAGATTTTTTTTTGTAATAAATATAACTTTTTGCCCTATTTTGACTACCTCCACTTCTGCTTCCTACAAAGAAGGGTGCCCTCTTTACAGGCACCTAAGTAAATATACCCAAAGCCAGGTCACATAATCTTTGGAAAAGGTGAGCAAATAATCTGCTTTTTAAAGTGAAATCATTACTTGGATATTATCATCTTCACCACAGACGTTTTTGTACCTTTCTCTGAGGGCAACCTTCCACGTTATTAAAAGGGTAAAGTGCCATCAGATGGCACAGAAGTGTTTTCGATTTGAGCCTGTCCTATCAGAGGCTCTTTTCAATGTGAGTTGACATTATTCACTTCCATCATCTGAAAATAATCTCTCTACAGACTTACGCTATGTTATATTTTCACTCTTCCCTTTTTCCTATGTAATTAATACCCAATGTGAATATTGGATGCAAGTGTGTATTACTATCAATCTCACTTACAATCTACAGCGCTCCACTATAATATGTGCCATAGGAGAGAAATTTGTTCAAACATTGCATTATATGATCCTCTACTTTATAAATGTAGCAATCTTTGGATTTCTTTTTTATAATCAGTCAGATTTAAAATAATAAGGCCTCTCCCTTTATCTGCAGTCCTTCTTACAATTTTTTCATCTTACATTACATTTTTTTAAAGCATTTCTTTCTTTTTTGTTAAGTTGTCTTTGGTTTTTCTTTTTAAATTTAATGCTCTTCGATCTTTTTCCATGTTCTTTTCAAAAACCCTAATGTGATCTGTTTTTGCTTGTTGAGGGTGAAATGTGGATTTTGGGTGTAAAGTAGTATGTTTGTATTCGTTACTCTGAAGATCTATTGAAGTCCTCTTCTAAAAAAAATGTTTTAATGGTTAATTTTCTGACGAATTTATGAAGGTCTATATAGATATTAACTTTAGAGTTGGAAGAGAGTGGTGCAAACTTTAGACCTTTTTGTAATAAAGAAGTTTCTTCCTTGGTGAAGGTCCGATCAGATAGGTTGAAGACATTTTGTGGGTCTTCATCCATTTGTGTTAGTGTCTTGATATTTCTTTGTATGCTTCTCTTCTTAATCTTTTTTTTGGTGATGGTGATCGGAGGAGGTTTCTCCAATCATGAACCCTTGATGATTTCCTTACGTATGAAGGTGGTGATCTTATGGTATTTATTCTTTCTCTTTCTTCTTTGTCCAACAAGGGTCTTCTTGTTCTCTTCCTCCCTAAAAAAAGAGGGGGAAGGAGATGTTTCTTTGTGTTGTATAGTGTGTCTATGTAGATCTTGTTGTCTCTGTGGGGAGGCTGGGGAATGTTTTGTATGTGCGGGTAAGGTTCTTCTTGGCGAAATTTGTCTTGTAAATGTTGTCTTTTTTAGTGAATGTTGATTGGAGGTTCTTGATATTGGTGCTCTGGATTGTTTGGTGTGGACCGACACTTGATCTGGTCTATGTGTGTAATAAGAAATGGATGGCCTGAAAGGTTGGTGTGTATTATGTTGTCTGTAATTCCTATATGTGTTCTGTTATCTGTTGTGATATCTTGCTGTTGTATTGATGTTATTACTTCTAGTATTTGCTGTGGGGTTTCTCCAGTTTCTTTGTCTGCCTAGATCATAGTATTCTTTGTCTCTCATTAGTTTCTTTTGTTTTGTGGTTTTAACTTGTGTTTCTAGGTATGGTATTCTTCTACATATTTTCCATCTTCTACTTCTGGGATAAGTTTTTGTTTCATTTCTTGAATATCTTTATCCATCTGTTCTAGTTCTTTCTTTTTTTTTCATTGATGAGGAATATAATTAGTATCAAGAATCCCTTATCAAAAAGTTGGTTCCATTTAGTATTAATGGAAACCTCTTCTCTTTATATACTCATATTTGTGTAGAGTAATGTCTCCCGAGTCCTTCAGTACCCCCCATGTATAGGTTTTATGGTGTTTTTAGACAGCTATAGGGCTAAATATAAGACTTGCCCATTTCTGTTTTTGCAAATTGAAATTTCACAGATTTGCTATGTTGGCTTTGAGATCATATGGTAGCCCAGAAATTAAAATGAACTGCACCATGGCATAACATTTGAAAAAGTAGACAACCCAGGGTATTCAATACGACTTATGTCCAGTCTTTCTTAGTAGTCATTTAGTCACGAACACTGGCCAAATTTGGCATTCATATCCATTTTTTGAATTTTTTACACAAAAACTTGAATATATTAAAGGACCACTATAGGCACGCAGACCACTTCAGCTTAATGAAGTTTTTGTTTTTATATTTAAAGTTGCAATAAATGTAGGTATTTTAAAGCAAGTCCCATCAGCTTCTAACTTCATCTTGCTGCTAAAGAAGGGCAGGTGCCCCCCTCTTGAGGTACCCAGGTCTATCATCCAGAGCCATTGGCTCAGGAAAAGGTGAGCACAACCATAACCACTGTGTTTTTTATTTTGGTTGAAACTTAATACACTAGGAAGTCTCCCTTTCTCTCTCCTTTGAGGAAATCCATTCCAGGCAAAAGGGTGCAGTGTCTCCATACGACACTACTGTGCAAGTGATTTGAGCCTGTCCCTTTTGAGGCTCTGATCAATGCGAGTTTGACTACTTGAATTATCACCAAAATACATTATCACCTGGGGGGGCGTGGCTTGACCGCTGAGAGAGATGGCCGCTTAGGCAGAGAGCTCTGCACCCGGAGAGGTCCGAAATGACACTCCAGACGCAATACACCCGACTAAAATCCCCAAACTTACTCGTGGCACGAGAGGGAAGGGTCCGGAGATGGCACAACAGAAAAAACCCGGTAAGAAGCAGAAGGAAAGCACCCCATCCGTGGCCGACCTCCTCACAACACCCAGGCCGCAAGCGCTTAAAGATGGCGGCGGCCACGCGAGCGCAGACTCCCCGAGCCCTCCGGGCACTAGAGACCGGACTGCCCTGCCACAACAGGCAACTACCACTGACATCATGCACTCACTCGCCGAGGTGAAGCATTACCTGGCTGGGGAGATAGAAAGATCGGCTTGCGAGGTAAAGGCTGAAATCCAGACAGTGGGGAAGCGTACAGAGGCACGGGAATGGAGGATGGACCACGTGGTGGCAGCCCACAACGAAACTGCCTCCGCCACCAACACCAAAGTCGCTGAACTAGAAGCAGAAATAGAGGACGCTTCCAACAGGTCATGCAGAAACAACTTGAGAATCAAGGGCCTGTCAGAAAGGGTTAAAGACACAGACATCCAGAGGGTGCTTACCGACCTGTTCAAAGAACTGCCAGCTATACCTGACCACCTGTGGGCTATAGACAGGGCACATAGGGCGCTGAGAGCCCGAGGACCCCCCAATGGCCCGCCAAGGGATGTGATCATGCGGTGGCACTTCTTCTCCACCAAGGAAGCCATCATCAAAAGTGCCAGACACCACACATATTCAGTCGAAGGCGCCACATTACACCTATTTCAGGACATAGCGCCAACCACGCTAGCCAGACGCAGGGAATGGAAGCCCATTGCAGACCTCGTTAGAGCCAAAGGCCTTAACTTCGCTTGGGGTCACCCTTTCAAAATGCTAGTGTTCAATGGGCCAAGACCGGCAGTGCTACTGCCCACGGCGGACCCCAGGGCCTTCCTTCGAGAGATAGGCATCGAGGTCCCGGCGGACTTCCACCTCCCCCAGAGGGGCACCCAAGCGTTAGGCCTAATACCCAGAGACGGCGCAGCGATGGACGGCAATGCGCCTTAGCAGCTGTAAATGGACCCTCGTCCCAAAGCGCAGCAACTACTCCACAAATGACGGAACATTACAATCCCCAGCACACACAAACTTCAAGAAACAACCAACGATGTAAAGCGACATAACGACTGACAATGACATTCCAGACTACAATACCAGGAGCCACAAAGGAAAAGAAAAACAAAAACCTGAAGTCCCCAAATCTAGATAAAATATAAAAAAAAAAGACAAAAAAGGGAAAAAAATGAAAAGATAAGGACAACGCAACATTGTACCATTCTATTCCTCTTTTCAAAAATAAAAGAAAAACCCCGTACACGAAAAATTGGAAACACTTACGAAATAAAAAACAAAAAAGGAAGAGGAAAACCAAATACTGACGCATAAAGGACAGAAAACGCTAACTAATACAAAGCGAAGAACCACTAAGGAGGATCTACAGTAAACAACAGCATTTCACACGGCTGCACACAGAAGAGAAATACGCACCGGGCGACAAAGGACGGACGGAAACTCGAAAACCATAATGGGGGACAAGGCACGCCAAAAAGAAATTCAACTGAAATGACGGCGGCGGACAGAAGGGGGAGAGCGACGAACCAGCGGCAGATCGATGCCAAGGAAAAAGCTTAACTGCTGCAAGAACTATATACTTAAACGGACTTCGCCGACTGCCATAAGCGCAAAGACGCCACCTGCTAGTTGGACCAAATAAACCTGTGCCCCTCTGCATAAACCTTCGCCGCCAGGGCAAGCAACAGACTGCGGTACCCACCACGTACCCGGCCAGACACGCAAGTTTACACCCCATGCTGTACACTAAAGCTCATATTGACGGGGGGAACAGGGGGTAGATCAGCTTAACGATAGAGTTAAAGGTCCCAGGGAAAAGAGCAAACGGGTACACACCTCCTACCTTACAACCAACTCACATAGGGACTCAGATACCACCATACACCCTCGGCAATACGCCACCACCACCACATACAGAGCGAGACAACTGATTTATGAATAAGTAGACAAAATCAGTACTAGATGAAACACCCCCTCCCTCACCAGGGGAAGATGGGATTAACAGGGACCACGGGCCTAACTGGTAGCTAGAAGGAGTGCTATGATAAGTAACCAACCCCTCCATATCAATTATACAGAGGCGATAGCTAAGGAAATGTAGATTAAGGAGACACGAGAAAATGGGACAGTATTGTATTGTATTGTATTACATTTTTATTTTTATTTTGCGATAATCCATGTTTGGATATCTGTTGTAAATAATGTTGTTGTTTAATAATACATGTGACGCGACACACACGGACGACCTGACCCACAGACCTTGAAGAGATTCGAAACTCAGGTACGGGATAACTTTACTTAATGGACCGATACCAGGGTGCTCGGTGACTGATTGCCCCCTCCGTGCCCACACACTTTGCCGCGGAGCGGGTGGTCACCCCCCGAGATACCCGGCACAGCTAGATAAGACCGGGGTACTTCTACTTCCCCAATAGTCCCCGACTAAGGTAGTTTCCCCAACTACCTCCCCCCCCCCACTATCCCTTCCCAACTCCCCTTTCCCCCCCTCCACCCAAGGGCTTCCACGGACCAACTTAACACCAAAGCTCGAAGGGGTGCATGGCGGGTCGGTCTCGGACCTGAAGCGTCAGGGACCGTTAGGATTTAAAAGAGGAATAAAATATGGCGACACTGAAAATCACCTCCCTAAACGTTAATGGCCTAAACACTCCGACCAAACGACGTCTGTTAATGAGGGAATTAAAAAGACAAAAAACCGACACAGCTTTCGTACAGGAAACACACCTCCTGCGCTCAGCCCGGATCCAACTAACAGATCATCTATACACCAGGACATACTCCTCCAGGGCAATGGTTAAGAAAAACGGGGTAGAAATACTCCTGCATAAAAAATGCCCCTTTGTCACCCGGTCGACGCGCGCGGACACTACGGGCAGGTACGTTATCCTCACGGGGACGATACACGGCACCACATACCACCTGATCAACGTCTATGCACCTAACCAGCCAGACCCGGACTTCTGGGAACAACTACACAAATTAATCCATACTCTATCGTATGGAATCATAATCTTGGGGGGCGACCTAAACGCTACACCCTGCCCTACAGTGGACCGTAGTGCCCCGACCGGCAGCCAAAGGGCGCAGAACACGAGGGGTCAGGACAAACTCTTGACCAAATTTATACAGAAGACGAAATTACTTGACTCCTGGAGGTTGCGTAACCCGGGACTGAAGGACTACACGTTCTTCTCGGCAGCACACTCCACATACTCCCATATTGACATGTTCCTGGTCAACCAAACTGGGATCCCATGGGTTCAGTCTGCACGCGTCAACCTTATTACATGGTCAGACCATGCCGACGTAGGGCTCACTCTCAGACTCCCAGGACCCAAACCCCCATGGAAATGGCGACTGAACAGCACACTCATAAAAGACCCAGAGACGGAGAAACTTCTCCAAGGCAAAATCATGGCCTATTTTGACGACAACGATAACCCGGACCTAACGCAATCCACGATATGGGCTGAACACAAGGCGGTACTGAGGGGCACCCTCATTAAACTCGCAACCCGACGAAAAAAGCAAAGGGCTGAAACCCTCTTCGAGCTCCAAAAGGCGCTGAGGAGGGCCGAAGCCAGTCATAAACGCAACCCTACGACACAGGGGCTCCAAGAGCTTAGAGACCTCCGACATAAAATTAGGGCTACAGCAGTAGAGGACCTAGGGCGAGACCTAGTCCGTAAAAAACGCCTCTACTACGAACGCTCCAACAAGATGGACACCCTACTGGCTAGGGCATTAAACCCCAAGCCCCACTTCCAAACTATATCGACGATCCGAAACAAACAGGGTCAGAAAACCCAAAACCCTACGGAGATCAATCAGATCTTCACGGAATTCCTCGCACACATTTACAACCACTCCCCAGAACTAAGCAGTAAAAACAGGGATTACACACAAGACGTAGCAGACTACGTAACAAAGACAAACATGCCAGGACTGAACCCGGAGGTCCTGCACACCTTGGGGGTACCTATTGGGGAAGATGAGATAGACAAGGCGATCACGGCCCTTAAGGGTAATAAAGCCCTGGGACCGGACGGTTTCGATGGCTCCTACTATAAAATATTTAGAGATGTGCTGACACCAAGACTGGCGAAAATGTACACCGAATGGATGGACGGTGGACACCCTAACCCAGATATGCTCACAGCTGACATTGCATTCATACCCAAACCAGGAAGAGATCCAACCGAAGCAGCAAATTACAGACCCATCTCCTTAATTAACTATGATGTAAAAATCTTTGCAAAAATACTGGCAACACGATTAAATCCCCTCCTGGGCACTATGGTCCATCCAGACCAGGTCGGCTTTGTGCCATCACGGCAATTGTATGAAAACACCAGGAGGGGAGCGGATGTCATATGGTGGGCGGCGAGCCTCGGATGCCTTCTCTGATCCTATCCCTGGACGCGGAGAAGGCGTTCAACAGGGTGCAACGGAGCTACCTCTTCGCACTGCTCGACCGACTACACATGCCAGATACTTTCGTTAAAGGTATAAAGGCCCTATACACTGAACCGAGGGCACAGACCAACGTACAAGGAACAGCCCCGACCCCATTTACGCCCGCTAACGGTACTAGACAAGGCTGCCCCCTCTCCCCTCTGCTGTTTGTCCTCTCGCTGGAGCCTCTCCTGCAGAGGATAAGGGAAGACAGGAACATATCTGGGATTAAAGCAGGGGGAGAAGAATTCAAAGTCTCCGCGTACGCGGACGATGTCCTGGTCACACTCACCAACCCAAGGGAATCCCTGCCCCGACTGATGACCCTCCTAGAGGAATACGGATGCGTCTCAGGCTACAAGATTAACTTAGAAAAATCGGTGGCCATGCCAATAGAAATGGACGCGGAGGGAATCAATGACATTAAAAATACCTACCCCCTCAAAATTACGAGATCTGATATTAAATACCTCGGTATTAAACTCACTGCGGACCCGGAGAAACTATACAGCGCCAATTACATGCCCAATATCCAGGCGCTCTGTCGCGATCTGGAAAAGTGGCATGAAAAGCCCATATCGAGGATTGGCAGACTGCACGCAATCAAAATGACACTACTCCCACGACTACTGTTCCTGTTCCAGGCCCTACCGATCAAAGTGACTAAACAAGACCTACAGACACTCCAAAAACACATAGATAACTTCATCTGGGCGCAGAAAAGACATAGGATCGCTAGACAGGTACTGTACCGACCGAAAGCGAAGGGTGGGCTGGGACTCCCAAACCTGTATCAATATTACCTGGCGGCTCAATTGGCCCAAATAATAGCATGGCATACACCGGAGGGCTTGCACAGGTGGGTGGATCTAGAGACAAAACTTATGAGCACGGACCTTCCACAATTCTGGATATGGGTACCCAAACAAGACAGACCTCCCCTACGCACCACTTGCCCGGCGATCCTCAATTCTATAAGGATCTGGGATTTGACAGCCACCAAATACGCACTAAAACATACACCCTCGCCGCTGACACCGTACCTACGGAATAAAGCATTTGGGCCTGGGCTGAGCGCACGAGACTTTAGGGAGATAGAATACACGGGAATGCAAAGATATGGGCACATGTATGACGGCGACTCCTTCAAAACCTTTGACACCCTAAAAACCATGGCATCCCTAACAACAAAAGATGTCTTCCGATATGTACAGTTGCGAGACTTTGCCAAAAACCCCGAAATAAAAAAGCAGCACAGACCCCAATGACATTCTATGAACAGCTGTGTAACGCTGAAACAACTCAAAAGGGGTTGATTACGGCCATATATGCGCAGCTCAGCGCCCCGGAAAAGGGAGCTACAGACCCAAGATACATTCACCAGTGGGAGGCGGACCTGGGGGGTCCTTAGAAGGTGAGGATTGGGTAGATATATGGGAAGCGACAGCTAAAACGTCAATTTGCGTATTACACCAGGAACAATCCTACAAAATGCTTATGAGATGGTACACAAAACCTGTCCAACTCCATAAGATGGGGAAAACCTCGACAGACACATGTTGGAAGGGATGCGGAGGCAAAGGCACCTTTGTCCACATGTGGTGGGAATGCCCTGAAGTGACCAAATACTGGAGGAGTGTTCAGACATTACTGAAAGATGTCCTCACACGACACATAGACTTAGACCCCTGGGCGATACTACTGTCCCGACCAACAGACGGCCTCCCCAGGAAGGAACAACAACTTTTAAACAAACTCACACTGGCTGCGAGAAGAGCTCTTGCACAGATGTGGCTGAAACCCACAGTTCCCACCGACAACGATGTGATAGTTAAAATCAAAGACACATATCTGATGGACAAACTCACAGCCCAAATTAGAAACACAGAAAAATCATTTCTAAAAATCTGGCAACCCTGGGAAGTGTACGCTAATGAATGACACCATATAGCTTGAAAAAGGTATGTAACAGATCCGTAGACCTACACCCGCCGGGCGCCCCGACGAACAACACACCCCTCCCCATCCCTTACTTCACCCCACAGCCCCGTCCAGGACCCCCCCCCCCATCTCTTAAACTACCAGCCATACGGGACGCCATATCAGACAAACACCGGCTAACGCGAATGCCTTGAATCACAGGTGACACACACAGAGTGACCTAGTTAGGCAGCAAAAACAGGACAAAACACTCGTAGAAAACTAACGCAATGAACTCTCACTGCAGCATAATGACCACCACACACATGCGACCTGGCTAACAGTCCCTTAGGGAATCGCCCCAAAGCGGGGAAGAACGCCACATAAGGGCCTCCAACAGCCTCATGGAAACTGTTAACGTTGGGGGAGCACCCAACTCGGACCTAGACAGACATAACCTTAGGGGACGGACATACAAGAAGTCCGCTGCCAATACAGTACGAAACAAATCAGACGCATTAGCGACCACATAAGGAACACAACAGTAAGAACTACTATGAGTGTTACACAGACGACCACAATGACGATGAACCTGCCGGGCGGAATTTAGGACCGCACTATGTTAATGGTTTCATATGCTACATAAACGTATAGCGCATTATATAGAATTAATTTTTGTTCATGTTTGACATAGGGACCGGAAAGGCCCTAAAAATTGAAAAACAACACTGAGTAGCACATTAAAACCAGTATACCTGATACACCTTCAACTATTCTCTGTACAACGAATTGCATTATATGTTGATGAAAGGCCCCTGCGCGGGCCAATTCATGTTATTAAGCTGCACTTGGTGTTGAAACAAAAATAAAGAATTTAAAAAAAAAAATACATTATCACCTGTGGATTTACACTATATTGTGTTTTATTTTTTGTTTCCTTTATATGTACTGATATACATCTGAGAATTAACCCTATTTTAGGGTAAGTTTATACCTTTAGCGCTCCACTCATTTGATTAGTAGAGTCTGGACGTTATATCCAGATTGTACTAAGCTCACTTTGGTTCATTACTATAATTAGTGGGGATAAGAGAGTATCCACTAGAGTGTGTAGCTGCTTATTTTTACATTTGTAAGCGCACTATACACAGTAATCACCAATCTGTGTGTTTTCTTCAAGAAGTTGGCCCGTGTCTTTAATACATGTTGGAATTCCATTCACTGGCTGTTTAAAGAGAGAGTCCAGATATTTTGCTATGGGTTCCAAAATTCCACCCACTGCCGAGACTATAGGACCTGCAGGAGGTGTGTTGGAGCTTTTATGGATTTTTGGAAGCATGTAAATAATTGGAGTGCGGGGGCTGCTTTTATTTAAAAATTGATATAGTTGTAAATCAATGTATCCTGCTGTTAATCCAAATGAAAGAATCTCATGGATCTTCTGTGTAATCTCCATCGTAGGGTCCCCTTTTAACATCTGATAGGTGTTTTCATCGCCTAATTGTCTGTGTATCTCCAATGCATATTCCTCATAATTCTGTATGACAATGCCACCGCCGGACTAATTGTAATAGATGGATCATTTGATAAACACCTATCCATAATAATAATAATCTCCCTTTGTTTCCTGGATAGATTGGAATGCTTAGTCTGATGTGTTGATTATATTTCCTCTGCTTCAAATTTTACTGACGTTAAGAATGTTTTAACAGAAGGATGGCATGTTGGTGGATCAAATTTGCATATAGCCTTAAATTTGTCTTGTATCTTGATCATTGTGTATAGGATAATTCTTCTGTGATTTATGGAAAAATTGTTTTAATCTAAAGTTCCTGCCAAATTTGAATAATTCAACATCCTATTGAAACCTCTTTGGTTACATTGTTGGAATAAATGAAAGACCTTTACTCAAGACTCCAATTTCCTCCTGGGACAATTCTCTTTGTGAGAAATTGAATACTGGTATTATTTGGAGTGGGGGTTTTCCTCTAAGTACAGTGTGGATGCCCCTCTTGTCCCCATCTTGTGACATGTTTCTTATTCGACTCCATGCGTGGCGGGGAAGACATCTGTTTGGTTGCTGACCCCTAAAAAACTGATCTTTTTCGTGTTGTTGTACCTTCACCTTCGGAGGCTGACTCCCCAGAAGTAATATCTATTGAAACATTTGGTTTTACAATTTTCTTGCCGAAGCGTCTTGGTCTTGGTCTTCGGTCTCCCGATAACTATCTGTACACTTGATTTTCATTATAATACATCTGGACCCTTTCCCACATGAAAAGATATAATTAAATATTTACAAAAATGTGAGGGATGTACTCACTTTTGTGAGATACTGTATATATGTTTGTATATGTGTGTATATATATATATATATATATATATATATATATATATATATATCTCAAAATACATTTATTATGGCATTTTCTATGTATAAAGATGTAGATATTATATATGTGTGTGTGTGTATATATGTATGTGTGTGTGCGTGTGTATATATATATATATATATATATATATAAGCAGGAGGCTGCACTCACCTGGACATGCATAAATGGGGTACTGCTGAGGGCCAATTTGTACAATATACAAGAGCACTCACGTATCCACTAAACAGCAACTTCAATGTTGACAGCTTTTCTTAGTTTTTTGTTTTTGTTTTTTTAAACCCCTAATCTAGGCAAAAATAATGGGGGTTTAGTTACATTATATGATCATACATTGCATAAGCCTGCCACAACATCAATGTACCCCATCTTTGGCAGGTCCTACTCTAACAGCCTAATGTCTGCTCTTATGAGATAAACCCACTTAATTGGAGGGGTAAAATTCCATCTGGGACTCTCTGCAGCACAAGGCTAAATAGGCCCTGGGATGAGGCACCTGTGACAGGGATGGGTGCAAAAACCAAGGAGTTTGCTAGACTCCAAAATAAATATATATATATTTATATTTGTGCTCGGAATTTAATACGTAATGAATAGTGTCTGAGATGAAATTTAGTGGTGGTGTGCCGAAACCAACGTACGAGTGGGCCTGTAAATAAGAGGGCCCACCAAGGAGAATTGTAATGCTATAAGGGTGAAGGTGGGTGGGGACAATCAACTTGATCCGCAGAGGTGAGTAGGGGCTGGGAGTTTAAGTAGGGGACTTACTCCTCCCACAAATTCAGGCCTAATGGCTTTTCTACTTGTGCTCGGAATTTACTATGTAATGGATAGTGTCCGAGATGAAAGTTGGTTGTGGTGTGCCGAAACCAACGTACGAGTGAGCCTGTAAATAAGAGGGCAAAAGAGAAGTTCAAGGAAAAACACACTTTATTACATAACCAAATTCCTGAAGGCTTGGCGAAGCTCTTTCTGGTGGTGGTGTGTACGTATGGTATATGGAGGATTTCCAACGACCCAGTCTCTTCATGATGTGGACCGGGGTGTTTGTACTAGAGGCTGATGAAGCAGCTCCTATGCGGAAGGAGTGACCAGAGAACGAAGTCGGGTTGTAACCCAGTTTTGCCAGTAAGGTTCTGACGTGCGTTGTGAATTTAGCAGTGGTCAGTTGGTGCCCTTGTAGTAGTAAGAGCTGAGAGTCTGGTAAGTGCGTGTGATGAGTTGATCGTAGGTGGTCTAGTGCCTTAACCGGACACTAAGCATTATCGGTGGGAAAGAGGAGAATGATAGTGGGGTGTAGTGAGTGATTAGTTTTGGTAGATGGGAGCGTAAGAATGTATTGATCCTCCACTTTAGTGAGGTGTGAGGTTTTTAGGTTGTGTGTGATATCCCCTTGACAAACAACCGTGAATTCTCTGGGTCTGAGGAAACCGTAAAAAGCTAGATAAATTGCTGACTTGATCACCAGGTTCGTGTTGGGATTGAATGGGAATTCATTGAGTAGATTGCTGAGTAATCTAAAGATAGGCCCATCTATTGGTAGTCTGGTGATGGTAAGTGGAGCAGAAACCTTTGAGATACCCTTTAAGACTTTCTTGATAGGGTATGATGACAAGAAGGGGCTGTTGTTAGGGAAATTAGTGAGTCTGTGGTGCTGAACCCCCGTGAGGTATAGTTTAATGGTATTGTGAGAAAGTTTTAAATGTAAGTTGCAGAAGGAGGCAAAAGCCACCATAGTTTGAGTAGAAAAATCACCTTGTAATCCAAAATCTGCTGTGAATTTATTGAAAATGGTAAGTGCCCTACTGTAGGTGACAGCTGTGTTAGGTGATAGTGCTTGGTGTGTGAGAGTCCTAGCATGGTGCATTAGTGCGTTCAATCCAGGATTAGTTCGTGAAACCGTGGTGTCCTGGAAGGCTGCCGGTGGGCCGTAGGGAGTGCCTGGAAAAATACCTGGAATTGAGAGCGAGACAGAGCATCAGCGGCCGTGTTGTGGGTACCCGGGATGTGAAAACAGACTAAGTGGAACTGGACGGTTGCTGCCAGCCAGGTCAGTTTGCGAATCAGGCTAAGGGTTAAGACAGCTGTTGATGTGTTTGAGCGTAACGTAAGGGCGTATGCTTTAAACGTAAAAAATTAGAGGCAGTAAGGGGAGCTAGGAGCGCAACGTGAGGGATCTGAATGATTAGTCCGAGACTGGGACGGGTTTATGCTATAGAGGGAGGCTGATTGAGGCCTTAGGGGTAACAAGTGCTATTAACGAGTAAGAACGCAAATACCTGGTAATGGAGCGGGGTACCAGATTAGGTAGGTTGAGTAGGTTCTTGCCTGATGGCAGTATGAACGTAGGTCTAAGTAAAAATTTTGTAAATTTAAACACAAAAAGGACGAAGAACCGTGTGATAATCGTTATAAGTAGAGACCGCATCAGGTCTAGTGTGAAAGCCCTGTAATGAGTAGAGTACTATACCTTGATTTGTTGTACAGGTACTTGGATGAGCGTAAGTGGTTTGTACGGAGAAAACCAGAGGAGGCCTAGAATAATGTTGGATCTAGGGATTAAAACCATCGTACAATTATCAAAAAAGAAGCGGTTATAACAGTGTATATTAATTAACAAATTCCCCAAGAGGACCGTGTTAACTGGACATAAATGATACGAGAGTAGAGGGGCCGTACGTTTGTGACAAGTTTAGAGAGAAGGCTGCCTGAGGCCTTGACATGATTGAAACTGTGAGTGAGTAAATAGTATACTTGGATTTGACAACTTATGCAGTAATACAAAACAAACTGACAATCTGTGGAGACCAAAGAAATGTAACAGAGCTAAGATTAATGTCTGCGTAAACTATAGAGAAATAGAGAAATATATATGAAATGTAGGGTTTTGGAAATTCCCCCAGAGGATCGTGCTATATATTAATATATATGTTCTGTGATGGCGTACGGGGTTGGCGTGGAGATGGAAAACTCCTCCAAAGGAGTTCGGTGTCAGAAGAACTTAAGTATTTAACACAACTCAAAAAAAGCCTCAGTATAAATAACCAAGTTCTGAGATAAAGTGTCATACATTTGAGGATCTTATATTTTAAACATAATTAAACCAAGAACCACAGACCTAGTAGTAAATGGTTGCAATAATAAACAGATTTTTTAATTAATTTCGACAGATTTAATACAATCATCTAAGTAACCAAAGGGGTAAGTGTATGTATGTATGTATGTATGTATATATATATGTATGTATGTATATATATATGTATGTATGTATATATATATATGTATGTATGTATATATATATATATATGTATGTATATATATATATATATGTATGTATATATATATATATATATGTATATATGTATATATATATGTATATATAAGAAAATCCAAATGTATGGCTGCACTCACGGTTTAAAAGTCCGAAGTTTAATGAAAAAACGGTTTAAAACATCAAGTGATCAACGTTTCAGTCATATAAGACTTTCATCAGGATCATAGATTTACAATGACATAAAAGCTCGTTTTATATACATTATAACATTAATCCAATTAAGCAAATTGAGCAAATTAATAAATTAAGAAAATAGCTTACCCTCAGTGCAAAACCGCCGTGTTACCGGCGTCCCACAGTGCCCAATGTGCATATTCTGTCAAGCTCCGCCCCCTCTAGTGACGTCACCGCGTGATGACATATGCCGTTCGTCGCCATAGCGACGCGAGTAACTAAAGCGTCGCTATGGAAATAAGGAAACAGAACGGCCATTTAAACTGATCGTGCGGTTTAGAAAGTGCACAGTGTAAATTGAGATAGCTATGAATGTGGACAAAAATTAATATATGGAGTATTATATTATAGTGTGTGTCAGCCATAAACTATAACTGGCTGAAACTATAAAGTGACAGTCTAATGGGCATATTTATAACTATGTGCCAATATACAGTGTAAAATTTGTTTTATACATATGTGCAAAATTATTAATATACTATCGTATAAATAGACTATACAGCCTATATAATCAAAGTGCAAATGTTTACTTTCTTAAAGTGCCAAAGAATATATTTTAAAGTGCTTTATGTGTATCCAAAGTCCCAATATGGTATTTAAAGTGACATGTGACAATTAAAGTGCAAAAACATATAGAACATTTGCTTGTATATTATTGACAAGGAATAATTAAAAAAACATTAAAAAAGAGACTAATCACATATACTATAAATAACAAACACATCAACATAATATTTTCATATTCATTAAACATGATGAGACACACTAAATTTATAGGGCTCAAACATAGCATAGTGTTATAGCAAATGACTGAGCATTGCTCACACTTATAATTCAGACACATTACCTATACTTGCTATTTTGGCTGCCACAATGGTGGCCAGTGTCTCAAAATGCCTTAATTGAACATAAAAACCAAAATTAAAAAATAATGGACCTAGCTGGGGTTATACACCTAATAATTAATAAGTATATTTAAAGTAAGGGAACAATATACTAAAAACTAAAACCCAAATATGTAAAGTACCTAAATGTTGTAATACATATAAATTATTTAATAGGGTTAAAGCTGCATAATGGGAGACAACTCAACGGAATAGACATTATGAGTATCATAGGGTAAACCAAACTTTAGTTATAAAAAAGAGAGAAAAGAAATGTGTTCATTTAGGCCTTTTGGAGAGACTGTATCTAATTCGTAAATCCAGTAAGTCTCTCTGTTCAGGAGAACTTTTCCTCGATCACCTGCCCTGTTGGACAATGGAATATGGTCGATAGCCACAAACTTCAATGCGGATAACGGATGTTTGAACTCCAAAAAGTGTTTTGCTACTGGTTTATCGGAAGATCCATCTCTATATGCCAATCTGATACTGGACCTATGTCCCCTGATTCTCTCCCACAATGCAGTTTCAGTCTTGCCAATATATACTAGACCACACGGACATATCAACTTATATATAACATGTGTTGTTTTGCATGTGATGGTCTTCTTGATGGAATACTGCTTGTTTGTATGCGGGTGAGAGAACGTCTTTGATGGCATCATGTGGCACGCACCCTAGACAGCGAACACAGCCTCGATTTTGGGCTGTAATGTGCTCCATGTAACTTAAAGTAGGGTCCGTGTGGACTAAAAGATCTTTTAAGTTCTTGTTCCTTTTGAAACAGATCAATGGTTTTTCATGGAAGACTTTAGGGAGGGTGTCGTCTGCTGCCAAGATTCTCCAATTTTTTCTAATAGTTGAAGAAATTGATGTAGTGGACTGATGATACGTAGTAGGAAAAACTAATTTCTGGATAACTTTGTTATTAGACTCTGCTCCATTGAGTACTCGTGGGTTTCTCGCTTCTTTCAGTGCTTTGTCAAGGGTAGAGCGCTTATATCCACGTTCCAAAAATTTGTCTGTCATTTCTAACAGCTGTCTTTCTCTGATGGTGTCATTGGAGTTATTGCGCATCACCCTCAGAAACTGTGCCTTAGGGAGGGATTTGATGAATGTTTGTGGATGTGCACTTTGTGCATGTAACAATGTGTTACGATCCGTTGTCTTAGTATACAGGCTATATTCCAGCCTATTATCGCCGACAGAAAGTTCCACATCCAAATATTGAACCTTTTCAGAACTGATGTGTGCTGTCAGTCTGATCGGTGTAGGTAACCTGTTCAGTCCCTCAACCATGGCATTTGCTTCCGATTCCATGCCTTTCCATATGATAAGGAGGTCATCTATGTACCGATAGTACCCTTGTATTAGGTGGAAATATGGGGCCAAGATGTGCTGTTTTTCATATATATACATGTATGCATTAGCATACATGGGGGCCATAGCTGCCCCCATCGATGTACCGGATACTTGTTGATACCATTGGCTCTCAAAGTGGAAGTAATTATTTTCTAGGGTGAGTGCCAGAATCTCCAAGATTAACTCAATGGGTGGACCCTTGTATACTGTTGAAGCTGTGAGTACTTGACGCATAGAGTCTATTCCTCATTCATGCGGGATCACCGTGTACAAGCTCCGCACATCCATTGTGATGAGTAACGGTTGATAGTTAAAAAAACAAATCTCTTTGACCTTGGTCAATAGTGTTGGAGTATCTTTAATGCAAGTCTCCAACTGTTCAATGGGCCCTTTGGATTAGATTGATTAAGGAATTGAAATAGATCAATATTTATAAATCCTGCTCTCAATCCCATTGAAAGTGTGTCGTGAATGATCCCTTGGAAAATTGTCGTAGGATCACGGTCCAGGAGTTGGTAGGTACTTGACTTTTCATTTCATTAGTGTAATCAACATAGTCCATGATAACTATGCCTCCCCCCTTGTCCGCTGCCCGTATAATGATGGACGAATCTTCAGCTAGGTTATTAATCAGTTGTCTCTGCCGTTTTGTGATATTCTGTTTCTCTTGTATAGATTTAGACATGGTGGTGTGTGCCTCCTTATTTGTTAAGGACAAAAAAGTCTTAATGGAAGGTTTGTTGGTGGGTGGATCAAAAGTTGATATTAACTGGAATTGCTTCTCAATATCCTTGTTCATTATAGCAGTGGTCTCACTCTTATTAAAATAATCTTTAAACGTAACTTCCTCCCAAATTTAAACCATTCCACTTCCCACTTGAATTGATTCGCTCTGGCCGTAGGGACAAAAGACAGTCCTCGACTGAGTAAATCAGTTTCTTCCTGCATTAACGGCCTGTGGGACAGATTGAAAATAGGAATCACTTCTTGAGTGGTGGTTTGCCTCTTGGCATCCCTCTTTGTTTTGCCACCTCTCCTTGTTCTACGCTTCCTCTTATTCGGCTCCTGGTAGAGGTGCCCATTTCTGCGTTCTCTAAAAAAAGAGGAGAAGGAGTCTAAAATGTCATTTCATTATGTTCATTGTCAGAGGCGGACTCACCAGATGTCGTGTCTATGGTTACAATCCGAGGTTTAATGATCCTTTTGCGTGGTCTCCTAGGTCTGTGTGTGTTACTGCCAGAAAGCCATCTATAAACACAATGGTCAAGATAGTCCTGGTGGACTTTCAAATTTAAGCTTTTTAAACTTGATCAGTTCATTTTTATATTTTAGCAAGTCCTCCTGTAATTTATGCAACAATTTCTGCCCTTCTGTGGAGGCTAGTAGAATAGCATGTTCGTTTCTACTGCTAAGATCTTTTTATCCACGTCAACCAGGTCCTCTTTGACATCTTTAATAATAATCAGCATCATGTCCAGTGATGCTTTGTTCAGGACCATGGTCCAATCCTTACAGACTTTAGTCTTTCCTCTGCCAGTGGTAGGGGTATTCATAATTCTGAATCCTCTAGGGATTCTCTTGGCCTTATAATAATCTGAAAGGAACAGCCCATGCATATCCAGATCTATTCTTTTCCTGCGAAGCTTAGAAAGCTTAAAATAGACATCTTTGGCAGTAAAGTTATTAGGCAATTCAAGACCAGTTTGCTTCCACAGTATATTGGCTGCTTCTTCCTGAGTGAATTCCATTGTATCAGTATGTTCAGAATATGCCCCAGCTTGGAACAAAAATTCATCCATATTCGACAATTTAGTAGATAAGCTCAAAAAATATTAGCTTACTGGGATAAAAATATATATCAAAAAAACCAAGCGAGTTAGGGATTACCACTCAAGTATATGGTGGTTGCTCAAAATTATTTAAAGTGCTTGTGCAAAGAAACGGTTATAGCTAGTAACCATATACCAAAAATATGTGTGTGTGTATATATATGTGTATATGTATATATATGTGTATATGTATATATGTGTATATATGTATATGTATATATGTATATGTTCGTTTAGTTCGTACAAACGAAAGCTGATAATTGCACGAACATGGGTCAGCACGGGGGACCCACTGAAGCTTAAGTATTGTCTGCATTCGACTAATTCCGCACGAACAGCAGAAGTGCACGAACGGGTAAGTATGCGTGGGAACAGATTTTTTAGACGAACAGAAAATTGCACAAACCGCTAAATGAACAAACAGGGAAGTATACACAGGTAATGTATAAGTAAAAGGGAGCCTACCCTTACGTTTTTAGGCCCGAACGGAGGGAATAGCTGAAAGCTATTTCCCTCACAAGCTTACATGAGCGTGCTGGTCTCGTGACCGGAAGCCAGATACTGCGACCGGGGAGAAGTCGGGTGGCAGGGCTGCAGAACGGACGGAGGAGGTTTACAAGGTAAGATTAGCTTATCTTTGCTTTGAAAATCTGTTCTGATTAAAAAAGTTATGGATGGAATTGTTTTGCAGAAAGTGGACTGTATATGCAAAATAGACTATTTGTACACCATGGAATGCCTCTGCTATACAAAGCTTTTGCTTATTGGTTCTGGGGTTTATAAATATGACCACGGTGCTGTAATTTCTTGGGTAAAATAAAGCAGAGAATCTGCAATTATTTCTAGATTTGAATTCTTATAGAGTATCAAATAGTGTATCAGCTGCTCTGCCTGAGATGTTCCGCAGACCCCGAAGAGAAGCGTCCTTTGATTACTTCTAATGTCTGGCAAATGTTTATCCACCTCTTCTTAAGACTGTGTCATTAGTTCCCACCTGATGTGCTGAGAAGGTTCATTAGGAATGAATTGGTCATGGGGCGGGATAAATCTTCTAAACTTTAAATAGGGTTATCTGTTCCTCAAACCTCATGTCTTTCTCATATGCAGAAATGGGAACACTCTGTGTAACGAGCCTCTTGCCTGACGTTTAATATGTTTACCATCAAATAGGTAAATGTTACTGTAGCAGATGGTACTAGGGCTGTCCTAAAAGACTCTGGTAAAACTGCAATTCGTGTGTTGTTTTCTTCTATATAGTTAAACTGTAGGTAGGATTTGTGTGATTGTTCGGTAGTTTCCATCCGTATTACATACGAATGGAAACTACCAAACCAATAGACCACGCCCGAGAGAAGTGTGTCCCTTATAAGGCTTCACACTTCTCTAACCGTAGGTTAATTGGTACTTTGTGTATGTATCTGGGTGGCCGCCGTTCGGCATACGAACACGTGGCGGCGGCCATCTGACGCACGAAAATCTCAGCGGTATTTGGTCGTCGAGTGTGTGGAACTCAAATCAGACACTCAATTACCCAAACACCGCTGAAACCTCCAGGGCTCCGTAACTCCCGAACGGGAAGGCTAATCAGCCCCCCGTTCGGTAAGTTTAAAGTACCGAACAAGGGGATTCATACGAATGTAATGTTAATCGTGGATGGCAGTTTATGTGTGTTTTACCTCCTGAACGGAGACCGACCGCAGGGCCAAAACACATGGAACCCTTTTCGGATACCACCTCGTGTGCAGTCGGTCAAATTACACCCTCCACCTAATTCCCGAACCCCTGGTCTGATCTGGGTGAATTTTGGATATGTTAGTCACCCAGATCAGGGCTACCAGGGGGTACCCAAAGTATTATTATAACTGCTTGTTCTAGGGTACATCCAGAACTCGGGGAAACCTACAGCATGTGTAATGGGATTAAGTGTCACACTGAGGGGAGGAGATGTGTGGGAGGTAACTGTTACACTATTGGATACTGTACTGATTAATGTGAACCCTTGCTTGCATGGGAGAATGCTTTATAAGGAGGTGGTGTGGATTAAAAGTCAGTTCTGCTCCTGATGCTGTGTGTCGTCCAGTCATTGGGATCTGTATGGGGATATTTGTGGATTACCTTGCTTGCTGGAATTACTTTATGGTATTTTCACTACTTGTTCCTGAGCCTCACTGGGATCTTTAGTGGAGTTAACCTGTGGAATACCAGGCCTCTGCTACAGTTACACTCCCAGATACACTGGGAATCCATAAAATCTGCAAAAGTAGCTGCTTTAAAAACCCTATCATCAAGAAGGCTGAGACCTTTTGCAGACGGTCTTTGCTGGCAGGTGTAGCGGTGTCCAACAACGTATAACTTTGTTTACAATAATTAATCGAGGTTATTTGTCTCCTGATAAGCAGCTAGTCAGTTTCCTGTTTTATTGTGATTGTCCCATACTTTATATGGATTTGACTAATACAATACAATGACGGCCAAGATCATGGGTTGATCTGCTGTTTCCCTTCTATCCTGCTGGCTTAAAGGGACACTATAGTCACCTGAACAACTTCAGCTTACTGAGGTTGTTCAGGTGAGAACTATAGCTGCAGCCTGCAGCCTTTCTCATGTAAATACTGTATTTTCAGTGTTTACATTGAAAGCTAGGAACACCTCGAGTTGCAATCACTCAGAGTGAACCAGAGGGACTTCGGAGTTGATGGAGGCATAATATGCCTCCATCCACTCAGATCTGCTGTCAGCAGAGCACAGGGCAGCACAGTGCACAGCATCCTGTGATTCAGTATCTCCTCCTGAACTTTCCTCATAGAGATTCATTGATTCAATTCATCTCTATGAGGAGATGCTGATTGGCCAGGGCTGTGTTTGAATCATGCTGGCTCTGCCCCGATCTGCCTCTTTGTCAGTCTCAGCCAATCCTATGGGGAAGCACTGTGATTGAATCAGGCTACCACATTGTTTTTCTGAGGCAAACAGCATGCAGAGTTACAGCTTCTGGCTTGAATACAGTAAGACTTTTACTATATTTATGGAGGCATGAGGTTCCCAGGGGGGCTAGATGGTGGTGTTAACACTATAGGGTCAGGAATACATGTTTGTGTTCCTGACCCTATAGTGATCCTCTAAGTTTGGACGGCAGTTCAGTGTCCTTTTCAGTCCCCTGTTTACTCCCATTAGGAAAAGGGGTATCTTTTATAACCTATATCGAAAAAAGGAAAAAGCTCTGCCTCAAAAACTAGAAGAACTAGGTCCGACATGGGTAGGCGTTTCGGACGCCAAGAAGTCAGAAGGCTTAATCCTGCATTTCCATACTAAGTGTGGATAGCTCAGTGGGTTTAGACCTTGTTCAACCCTTGGGGTTTGCAGGTTCATTTCCCCTGCAGGGTTAACTCAGCACTTCATCCCTTTGAGGTACATGACTGGAGTACCATTCAATGGAGTCACTTAACATTCCCAGGTGGCATTTGGAAACTAGTATATATCTGAATATCTCTTGCCTGGCTTTTAAGTAGAACCTACTTGCAATCACTGGTTTCTTGATCTAGTTAACGAGGTCACCGCTTGCTCTTTTCAAATCTGCCCAATCCATAATCTTCCGAAAATCTGATTCTCAATTTACAGAAACCATGTTCCTGTTGGATTCAAGGAGTTTGAGATATGGTTCTGTGAACCACGAAGTTCTTTGGGTTCCTCAGGAAACTCCTCATTATTAATCTCTGATCATTCCTTTAAACCGGTTATGAATTTAAATTATTTGGTTCCTCTCCTTCAGAATTCCCTCATATCCCTATTGTGGCCCCTCGAAGTTTTCTGAAAATACTCCATAATAAGTGGATTAAAGAGATTTCATTGCTTTTTAAAACTCTCTCATAACAGCATATTTTAGGGAACGAGGCATTCCCTACTTGGGAGTTTGGCTACTTATTGCTAATCGGGACAGTTGCCCTTTAAGTATGTTCAGGTAGCTAGCAGAGCGCTACAACAACACGGTTGGATACGGAAACTATAATGTACTTTTTTGTAAGGAACGTCATTGTCTTCTAGTTCATTTGTCCGGGTGGTTCAAACTTACACTCCCTGCAGGAGATTTCCACAGGTTGGGCTTTCCACGCTAAGACCAAATTGTATTTCCTAAGTTCTTTCTGAGAAGGGAATGGTCTTCGTATTTACTGGTTAGAAGTTTCTTTAAAGCAATAGGCGGTGGAGGTGGTTCCTTTTAATATGCTAAAGCTTAACCAGCATTCTTAGTGGCCATTCCTCTGCCAAGAGAGCAAGCTCGCTTCAGGATATATCATCTTCAGTGCAATTTCTATAATTCCATCAGGGTTAAAGTTGTGTTTCATCCTAACACTTGAATTCTTCCAGAGTTATCTTTGAGAGCTGTTAATCAGCTCAGCCTTCTATAATTATGCCACCTCCCCGCTGAAACTAAATGGCATACTCAAAGGGCATTTTAGATGTACCTATCAATTCAGAAGATCAGATCACCTGTTATCAACTTCTAGGGAAGTTTTCAGGGGAATGAAGCCTCTCGTAATTCTATTTCTTGTTATTTTGTCAATCATAATTGCCTATGCTTCAGTAGTTTTGATTCGCCTGCGTCTTTCAAAGCACATTCCACAAAGGCAATGGCCACTTCGTGGGCAGAGAAAAGCTCTTGCTTCACCCGAAGAAATCAGCATGGCTGCTTCTTGGTCAGCTTTTAGCCCTTTAAAAAAACATCAGGCATTTTCTCGCTAGATGTACGCTCTGCCTCTAAAATTGGGTTAGGGCGTAAGTACGTCAAGCTGTTTAGGCATAAAACCCACCCGATTAGAAATCTAGCTATATCCCATATGTACTGCCACCATATGTCAGAAGAAAATGAAATTTTTAGTTATCGTATATTTTTTCTCTTAATATGGTGGCAGTAAAAATCTCCCTCCCTCTAAATTACAATTTAGCTTACAGTGTGTGGCTTAGGTGTGTATTCTTGCTACGACTGAGGTGGGTTTGCCAGGGGAAGCTCTTTATAGGGTAAAGGGGACGTTCTTTTCTTAATCACCTATTTTGCAGATGCTTGTCTTAATTAGGAAGCACAACCCATACGTACTGCCACCATATTAAGAAAAAAAGACTTTACGGTAAGTAAAAATTTCTGTTTTTTGCTTTACTAATATTTTTGTTTTACATTTATCACCAGTAGGGGACTCCCTGAGAGCCCAGACAGTCCCCCTGCAGGCAGCTGCATAGACAGCTATGCCTGCCATATGACCACATGGCCCGCGGTCGCCTAATTTGTCAGGAGGAACTGCAGTCCCCCAGAAGCGTATCGCGGCGGAGGTGAGTAGAAGGAGGTCGCAGGGGCTCAAAGCCATTACGGCGTTACATGCCGCCGCAAAAGCTTTTAAGCCCATTTAAAGTGGGATGGCATGAAACGGTAATGTTTGAGGTAAACTCATTCTTATCAAATAAATGTGTTAATTGGTCCTTTTATATGATTCACCTTCTTATGCATTACTTAATGTTTTCACTTACAGTGGTGAAAAACCTGGTGGAAATTTCTCATCTTCTAAATAATCACTATTAAGATATTTTGAAGCAAGTCTGAGGTAAATATGAATTGTACTGAATTTACCCCAGTTCAGGAAGAATATATGGAAACACAATTGCAGATTTATATTTGTTTACTCTTTTGCATTTAACATTGTAGAATTGCATAAGGGCTTAAAATTCCATGCCTTACGGTACTAACAAGGCTCACCATTGCAAGCCTGGAGTGGCCATGGCAAACTCACCATAGGTGAATTTCTACTTGCCAAGGCTAAATTTTTACTCGTTCATGACTAGTGAATGGCCCTTCCACTTCAGTTATTACACAGTGACCCTTTCACCTGACTGTCCATCTGCTTCCACTTTCCTGCCTAGTCCTAGACTATCATCTATCTGGAAAATTGCGTCACTTATACAGGACTCCTAGTTAGCCCTTTTTCTGTGGTTTGCTTCACATATGCTCTGTCTCTAAAAGCTTTTCCTCCTTGTTAATATCTTGTTGGTTTTTGACAAATCCACCATGGGACACATATTGTATACGTGTTTCCTAGCAACATAATTGTGCCACGCCTCCAAATTGGCATGGCACCATGGATCCATGCTTCTAGTGTCAGCACAATGTGGAATACTGTCCCTAATTAATATATTTTATAATATATATTTTATAATGTGTGTGTGTGTGTATATATTTATTATTGGTTGCGTATTATAATAAAGGCTGGGTAAAACGTGTAAAACAGATTGGGGAACACTTATAAAACCTTTAAATAAATGCTACCCATGGTAGTACTAAGTATTAAAGCAGCTTTCACTGTTTGGTGCAGACATGTTATGGTATGTGATACTTAAAAAGTACAAATTAGGTGAGCCATTTCACTTTGAGAAGATACTTGGAGGAGAATAACATTTGGAATCTGTAATTGTTTCTGCAATTAAATATGTGTTCTGATGTTAAAAAATAAAGTTTCATGTGAAAATGATTACATTGTCTCATTTTTATTGATGGGCTGATCAAATATTTGAGATATGAAAGAAGCCTCTTTTTTTCAATTTCATATCTAATTTTCAATATACTAATTATGTTCCTCTTGCAATGTATCTTTATTTTTACAACTCATTCAAAAGAGTGGAAAATGCCTTCGTTACAAAGCATACACTGCCTGAGCTACAGGCTTGATTTCTCAAAATAGATGAAAGTGATTTGTACACGTAATTGTGTGGGATACAGAAAAACGCTCGAACACAAGAAGGATTTTTAAAACAAGCATATAGTCTTTTACATAAGTCTTTAAATTCAAGTATATCGCAGGTACAAATGTAACCCTCCAGTTTTAAGATCTTGTACATTTATGACTGTACCAATGATCTAATGTATAAGAATTATATTTAATGGTGCCGGGACAAATCGCCATTTGGTGAGTTAACATTTATCACTGGTGAGCAGAAATGTGGCCCTGGTGAGTGTGACAAAGCATCCCTCCAGAATTGCAGTGGCAAGTAAATTTTAAAGCCTGGCTAGCAGCTCAGGACTTGGGATAGAGCATCATGAGAACCATCAGCCTGATCATTGTAAGTAGCATGTTTCTGCAGAATCTGTTCAAACTCTTGCACCTTGGCTTCATCTCATGTCCCCATTCCAAAAGGAATAAAACTACTTAAACTTGGCTGTATATTTCCCAAAAAAGTGAGGAATTATTGGGTTAGTGAGTGGCAGAAAAGGTGAATACAAACCTTCTGCCTACTGGATATCGATGACACAAGTGAATGGAAGACAGTTTCCTTACATTCACTCTCACAACTTTTCTATTCATTTTTCTTCATTCATAGGTAAACTGCAGTTAATGAGTCAATCTGTTTTACTCGTCCAAGCAACATAGCCCATCCTGCTGCAGGTCAACACACCTGAAAACATTTATTTTTTTTGTGGAGGGATGGGGTTTTTTTGTTTGTTTTTCTTCTTCTACTCCCTTCCACTGCTTTCCATATTGCCTCATGTAAACAAAATCAACACCATTTCATGGCTTTGCATCAAATTAATTTCATATTGATTATCTAAATATGTATACTGTCCTAGGGAGTAAAAGGTAAGACAAAAATACAAACTGTCTACTGCTACCCCAGCAAAACTTTTGACTAATAATATAAATGTATACTATTTATACATTACTCACTATCCCATCATTCAGCAAAACCACAAAAATATTCAAAATTCACATACAGTATCTTTGTAGTCAAAATGAAAATATTGTGGTGGTTAAAAAGATCACTACCTTTATTAACACCCATTAGTAAAAATAAAAATAAAAAATTAAGTAAAAATATTACCAGAATTATTATCCCTCAGCAGCTACATATTAATTAAGAGTCTGTGTATTGTTTTAGAGTGCAAATTAGGTGCACATATCAAAGGGTTGTTCATAGTCCTATGTCAAAAGGGTAATCCTGACATTGACCCCTTTCTCAGTGTGCCTGGGGCTATCGGCTACCACTAACTGATGAGGCCTCATAAAGGCAAATATTGTTTGGGGTTGCTGTATTGCTTGGTAAAATGTAGCCTGCAGAATTTCGGGTATGGAATGCCTTCATGGGCGAAACCAGTCTGACATGCAATAGGCTAGGGTTCCCTTTGTAATTGGACAAGTGAGTTAAAACATGTGAGACTAGAGCAGAGATCTACTGAAGGGCAAGCTGTTTGAGCCCTGTCTATTCTCTGTGTTCCCAAATGTTTGTTTTTTTGGTTAACATCCATAATCCACAACAAGATGATCAGCTGCCAAGTGCCTACCATTTCTCAGGGAACCACTGTGGCTGCCTATTTTTATAAACCAGTTATCCCATCTAACAACCAATTATAATGACTCTATGTGGATGCATAACACTGCTTTCTGCTTACAGCTGCACCACTTGTCTACCATTGAATTTGCTGCCATATCAAAAGGGGAAAGACCTCAAAAAGCACAAATTCTGTATTCAAGGTTACAGAAGGCCAGTTAGGAGAAACTGAACTGCACTAATGGATACAATGAATTACTGAATGGTGTCTTTAAGAACAGATGAGTCCACAAGCATACACCTCTAAAAGGCCATTAGGATTGTGCTAATTGACACAAATACAGTTTTGCTCCGTTTACTAAGAACATAACCACTTCAGGATCAAGAATATGTCAGGGCTGTAAGTTTACCTAACTGTCCTCAAAAATTAAAGAAAAAAATAACTCTTTGAAATTGAATTTGCAATGTAAGTCTGGTTTATTCAACTGTCCAATGATGTAGACCTGGCAAAATGCTGACATCTTATGTATCTTAAAACTTGACAAAAACGACTTTACACAAGTAAAATACTTTAGATTTCAAGACAATTTGTCACATCAATTTAGAGAAATGTCTGAATAAATGAAGTCCACCTTATAAAACAGTATTGTGAAGAAGTCCAGCTTCTTTCATAGTATTGAGGAACCTAGGAGCAACATTTATTTTGATGAATTATGCGTATTGTATCTGTCCATGTTACAATTAACATATATATAGTTGTATAACCCTACCATGAATAAACGTTTTGCAAGACAAAAAAAACAACTTTTATTTACCTATCCATATATTTACACTTATAGATCTAATAGTAAGTTTCTTAAATTGCTGGAAAATATTTGAATCTGCAAGTGGACAGTTCCACTAAATAAATGAGTTTATGAAAAAATAATGAGTCCATTTACAGATCTAAAGATTGCAACTGTCTTATATGGCAAGGGAACCGATGGAGAAAGCACAATGCTCACAACTAAATGTGAGCTTTATTCAGTCAGAGCTTCACAACAATATTTGAAACCTGCACTATCTGCTGCCTCCATCTGTTCATCTCCGTAGGTGGCACAATGTGTTTGTGTAAGTATATGTCAGTGTGTGTAATGCCTTTTTAACATTTCATGCTCCTAAGAAGACAAATTATATTTTCTTTACCTCTAGAAGCTCCTATAGGAATAATTGTCGGTTAAGGAAATAGAGCATGACACAAAATAAATCCATCCTTGCCTTGTTCTCATCTTGCTATCTATTTGATGAATAAGATAGCTATTGCAGATGTTAAGGCAAGACTTTCCGAACCATTCCACGGTATATAATATGTTTAGAATGGCTGGCCATATTCTTTCTTATGTCAGATTCTACAGATCGCCTGACTGCGATGCAAGTTAGAATTATCAAGAAAAAGGCAATCATACCAACTGCCTTAGAATATTTTTACTGCGCATCTCTTCCTCATGTTTTGACACACGCAGGGATATGTACAAACATCTGAATGAGCCTGGTCCAGATTTTCAAAAACAATCAGATGCCATCTGCAAACATTCAGACTTAAAATCTGTACGAGATTTGCCAGTTTTGGGATTTTGCAATAAAGTCTCCAAATTAGATTGTGTAGACTGCATTTCAGTCTATCCATATGCAATCAACGAATGAAATTTCATACAGTTTTCTGCAAATTCAGTTCAACTGAATTTACACAATTTAATTGAACTCCTTTTCATATAGATAGTTGCCAATTCACTTACTATCAACAGAGCAGAGGATATTCGATGGAGGAATTAAATCAGGGCTCAAAATTTAAATTCCTACACCATCTAGCCAGGCTTTAAGAGTTACTCACCAATGCAGGCCTGGACAGAGTCTGTCTCACACTCACTAAATTCTGTCCTGGAAGTTTTGCACGTCAACAGCACTAGAGAGTAAAAATGTTGAGCCATGGGTGCAATTTATTCCATTAAATATATATATATACAATTATTAAATTTCTCATTATTGTATCAATTCTAACAATTTTATGTTAGCTACTTGCACTCCCAGTGAGCAAATGCTGAAGATGTCTTTAGGTTTGTCCACAGAAACTGACCATAATTATATTGTTATTTTGGTTGTTGTAACCACATTTTGCATTTTACATTGTATTTATATTTAATTGAATAACCCTGATTCAGAATCTACTTGATTTGTGTAACTCTTACTATTTCATATGTACTTGGGTCATGTGTCTATCAAAGTTTCCATTGGTTTAAATCCTATTTAGTAGTGTTAGTCTCTTACCCAACGAGCAAGACAATGTTGCAATAGAATTTAAACCTTCAAAAAAAAAAACATCATAATGCTGGGGAAAATCTTTCTGAACATTGTAATAGACTCATTGGAAATGTAAACATTAGAGCAATGTATTCTCTTTATATTAACATGAAGGAGGAAACGTAATAACGTTCTTTCTTGGCTAGAGATAATTAAATATCCCATTATTTCCACATAGACCCTACTTGATTTAAATTCTCACCCAAGAATGATCAGCCTTTGCCTTTCACATACCCCCCCATGAAATCGGGAATGTGCACCCAGGCACCTGAGCAGGCATTCCCAATGATGCGGACAACATCACCAGCAACACCCATATAGTACACTCACTAACAGGCTGCCTGGCTCATCCTCCCCCTTAAGGACCATGAACGGTTTGCTGGGCTGCCTGGGGACAGTACGTTGGTTTCCCCAAATAGGGAACACCAAGAAACTAAAGCAGGGTGGTGGAGAAGGATTTCTAATTCAGGATTGTTAAACCAAAAGTGGGACATTATCTACTACAAGTGGTTACATTCAGATTGCCTAAATATGGATGGTGAAATGTAAATGGGGTGGTGATGGTATGCATGTTTCTAATGTCCAGAGGCCAGTTTTTGATACAGATTTAGCATGCTGTGAGCCTGATATTTCATAGAGGTTATTTGAGGATCCTGGGACACTAATTATAGTCCCATAGGTAGGAGGAGAATGAATCAGATTAGTAAGTGCATGCCTACCAGCTCATTTTTACTGAACCAACCATACAGCAGAACTGGGTTTGTGAAAAAGGGATAGTCATTCTACCTAGACCACTTTATAATCTGGGCTAGCGTAGGAATTAACTAACTGTATTCCTAACGCTGTATTGTCCCTCTGCCTCCGTTGCCCTGCGCAGGTGCTGAAATGATTAAAAACCCTTCTTAAATCTAACTGTTTCCAGTGCTGTGGTCCTGAAGCACTGGATGCTTCTCCTCCAGAAACATTACATCGATGGGGGAACTTAAAGCAAAAGTAAAGGGGGAACCTAAAGCACATGCGAGTAGAGGTATGTGAAAGGCAAATGCTGAGCATTCTTGGGTGATAATTTAAATCAAGTATGGTCTATGTGGAAATCATGGGATATCCTTTTCTCTGAAACAGCAATGTTTTACAGAGTGCACCCAAGCCACTTAAATGACATAAAATGGTCTGGGTGCCTATAGTGTTCCGTTAAGCAATGTGGTGCTTAGTTTATCTTGTTTTTTTGAATGATTACATATTTAGTTTGACAAATTTAAACTGCAGTCAATTTGAATAACTAAACTACATTGTTGCAATCCTGCATACATTTAATGCTATTAAATTAGCTGTAATTACTCAGACTGCCTATATTGCATACATATATAATTTTAATAGTATTTGCACTACTTTTGGTACAATACAAACTATACACCACTTCATCACTAAATAAGAATACAGGCATATGTACTTAGTAAGTCAGTTTTTTGTTTGTTTGTTTTTTACAGTTGGGAACTATATACTATACCATATTCAATATGCCTTCTTCCACAAATTGAACCACTAACAGGCTGTGGTTTTGCATATGGCCAATGCACCTTGATTTGAGTAGAGCCTGACTACAATTAAGGGACACTATAGTCAGCAGAACAACTATAGCTTAATATAGTTGTTCTGGTTAGTATAATCATTGCTTTCAGGCATTTTCATGCAAACACTGCATTTTCAAACAAAAGTCAGTGTTTACATTGCCCCTAGGGACACCTCCAAGTGGCCACTCCTCAGATGGCCAATGGAGGTGCTTCCTGGCTCAGTGCTGCCCAGTAGGCAGCACTGCAGTTCAGCGTTGCACACGCTGCATGGGGACGCAGAATTGTAGGCAAATTGACAATTCTGATGTCATCAAGGAGGCGGATAAGGTGAGTTTTAAATCCTTTTAAGTGGGGTTGCTTGGGGATGTGGGGGGGAGCAAGCCACCTAAATGGTGGGTTTAACACTATAGGGTCAGGAATACATGTTTGTGGTCCTGATCCTATAGTGTTCCTTTAACAGGAGCTTGGAGCAATGTAATGACAAGCTGATGGCAGAAGCAGAATTTGTGGACCAAATATTTTTCTACTAATGAGGCATTGTTTTTTACATTTTTTTTTATTTATTGGGGTGTTTTATGTTTTAACCTACATCTGTCGAGGAATGATGTATTCCTGCATCTTAAATGCTTTCTGCATGTTATTTGTGATTCATTTATCTAAAACAGGTGATGCAAATGCAAACTAAGTGTGGTAAACTGTTAATGCCTGCTATGTTTCTTTGATGCCAATATGCTCAATTGTGATAGCCCAAGGAATGATTGACATTTAAGAGATTTACATTAAAAACAAATTATATAATAAGGTTGAGAGCCACTTTTAAGCTAGACTTGTTAAATATTATTTCCCAAACAATTATAAAGAGATTTCAGTATTACCTTGGAAACGAGGATTAAGGATTAGATTCGGCTACACACACACAATTTACCTTTCCATAGAGAAAAAAGGAAACCAGTCAGTTTGCAAATTCTTTCAGCTATTAAAAGAAAAAAAAAAGTAACCTCTCAGACCAATCTTAAGCTTAAAATATGCTTTACACAAGCTAAATGCATTACTTTAATTTTAAAAAAATTGCATGTTTTATATGGCAACTGTATCATCTTTTTATTATGCTGTATACAGGGACGTATTTGCCTTGGGCGGCATTTTTCAGGGGGTGCCAAAAAAAGCCACCCCCAAATGCCTTGTTAGCCTCCCGGCTAACTAACATGCTGGGCTGGCGGGCGGGCAGGCGGCTGGTGAGGGAGCTCTTCCTCTGAGCACTCTGCCCAGCTCTCTCGCGCGCCGCAGAGTGAGGCTGGGAGCGGGAAGATGACGTCATATTCCGGCTCCCAGCCTCACTCTGCGGCGCGCGAGGGAGCTGAGCAGACTGCTCAGAGGAAGTGCTCCCTCGTCAGCCGCCGGCCCAGCAGCCACTGGACCCCAAGGAGAGGAAGAACCCCCCCCAGCATTCCCAAAGGTAAGGAGGCTGGGGGGGGGTTAAATAAAAAAAAAAACCACAAGTGAATATGTGTGTCTGTTTGTGTGTCTGTTTGTGTGTCTGTGTCTGTGTGTGTCTGTGTGTCTAGTTATTCTAGTTAAAGAATAGCATAATGTAAAACATGTTTAATTTTTACTCCTTTTAAAGCACATTTTTTTTTCAATTTGAGTCTTGCGGAGAGATTTAATGTGTAGGTTTTAAAACGTTTGCTATCATTTTCTATTTAACCCCTTAAGGACACGGGACATGTGTGACATGTCATGATTCCCTTTTATTCCAGAAGCTTTGTCCTTAAGGGGTTAAAGGGAAACTCCAGTGCCAGGAAAACAATCCGTTTTCCTGGCACTGCAGGTTCCCTCTCCCTCCCACCCCCCAATCCCCGGTTGCTGGAGGGGTGAAAACCTCTTCAGTAACTTACCTGAGGCAGCGATGATGTCCCTCATCATTGCTTCCTCCTTTGTGCCGCTCCTCCTTCTGACTGCATCGGCCGGTGGGCGAGACTGATCCCGCCCACCGGCCGGGGAGACCTAATGCACCGCGCATGCGTATTAGCGCTCCCCATAGGAAAGCATTGAAAATGCATTTCAATGCTTTCCTATGGGGAAATGAGCGACGCTGGAGGTCCTCACACAGCGTGAGGATGTCCAGCGATGCTCTAGCACAGGTTTCCTGTGCTAGGAACCAGGAAGCGCCCTCTAGTGGCTTTCTAGTAGACAGCCACTAGAGGTGGCGTTAACCCTGCAAGGTAATTATTGCAGTTTATAAAAAACTGCAATAATTACACTGGCAAGGTTAAGAGTAGTGGGAGTAGTAGTCAAACTGTTGGAGTTCTGCTAGGACCACATCCCTCTGAATTGATGCGGTTTGCGACTCCCGCTTCAGCCACCATGTGAGGTGAAGTTTCACTGTTGAAGAAACTTTCAAACATTGGTTCCAATTCCTATTCCTCTTGTTGAATTGGATCAAGAAAGAGTTTTGAGGGAACGTTAGATCCCATGCCTCCCATCTGCTTGATTGTGGAGTTGCATATACTTTCTTGCCGTCACAAGACGCAAGGGGATAAATTAGGAGATGAAGTGTAATTTTTGTGTAATTGTATACTTGAGGGTGTTACATTTGGCAGCTAAAAATGTAATCTTTTGAGCAGGTATGAGGCTGCTCTCCTTGTAGTTCATAACCAATCAAACTGTTGGAGTTCTGCTAGGACCACATCCCTCTGAATTGATGTGGTTTGTGACTCTGGAGCCACCAGTAGCAAATCTCCCAGTTAGTGGTACCAGGTGATATTCTAAGTTATCAGTCTTGCTATGAGGACCACCAGTAACTTTGAAAAGATCCTGGATGCTGTGCTTGGGCCATATGGTAGGACCTGAAACTGAAAATGATCGTTTGCTAATGCAAACCTGAAGAATCACTGATGGTCCTGCACTGGTAAACTGGGATCTGATAAAAGGCGCCTCTGATATCTATAGAGAATAAGTCATTCCTCAAGGTGGCTGAATCGATAGACCTGATGGATTCCATTCTGAAAGCTCTAATGTTTAGCTTACTGTTGATTCTTCTTAGTTCATGGATTGGCCTCAATTTGTTTTCACTCTTTAGAACCAGAAATAGGAATGAATAATAATCCTTGAATCTTTCATTCTTTATGACTGAAATTATAACTGAAGGTATTTGAGTTAGCATAAAGAAATTTCTCCTTAGTCTTTGATGTAATTTTTGCCTGTAACTATCTTCTACTATGGCTAGGACCCAAGTGTCTTGAATGTGTATAGCCCAGATATCCTTGAAACGAGATATTCTAGCTCTACTTCCATCAGGCAGTCAGAAATTATTTCCAAATGGGTGAAATTACTGATCCCTAGGGCGGTTGGAATGTGTATAGGTATGTGTATAGGTAGTTTCCAAAGAGCAGTTCCCCTTCAAAGGGAATATTACAGAGGTTTGACTTGGAAGAGACATCCGCTCCTCAATAATGAAGCCACAATGCTAGAGATGCTTCAGCAATGAATTTGTTTGCTACTTTCAAATCCCAAATTGAGTCCTGGAGATTAACTTTTTTAAGTCTTCTTTCCACATCAGATTCAAGCTCCTTTATCCAGTTTTTCATAGTTCTGGAAACCACTAAGGCTGCTACGGAAGGATGGTATCCTGCTCCAGCTGCAATATAAATCCCTGACAAGTCAGCATCAAGCTTGCAGTTCATAGCATCATGTAGTGATGCAGAACTATCTAAAGGTAGCATGGTATTCTGTGCTACTCTGGACACTGACACATCCACCTTAGGGATGGTATGTCACATTCTAATGTGGTACCATCTTCCAGAGGGTATAGTGTGGCTAACTTACATTGGAAGGGGACCCATTTCTCTGGTTTCCTTTTTTTTTTCATGACCAATTGTCTGGTGAAAATACAGCTTCTGTTTATTGAGATCTGAAAAATGTTTGTCAGACCCCTCTACCTTAGGCACATCTTCAATTATTTCCAGTGACTTTCTTATTATCAGGATATATATTTGTAATAGATTTGGTGTCTAGAGTTTCTGAGAGCATTTCCACCTCACTTTCACTGGATTCCACTTGATCCACAATTTTAAAATCACCAATGGGATCAATGATCCCAGTCAGCGGACTGTGAGTAGTTTTGTCTCTGTCTGGGTCTCTTTTTGGACCATTTCTTTACCTTGGGTGACCTACCTCCTGATCCATGCCAACATTTCTGAATACTGGGCGGGAGCCACAGAAGAGGAAGCCGCCACCTTCTGTAGGCAGTCCATACATAGTTGTTTCAACCATTCATCTGAACAATAGTTAGATTTTCCCTTCTCTTCCTTGGAGGGGAAGAAAAAATCTGTACTTCATTACTGCAAAGTTATTTAAGAACTGTCTCAAATCTGCACTTTTAAACTAAAGTAATCATATAAATAAATTAACTTCTACTTACCTAGATTCAGATAGACAAATGGACCTTAACAGGGGAAGCCATAATGGGCTAACTAAAAGAAATATATTAAAATATAATTAAATATAACTAAATATATCTAATATCAAAGAAACAAAATAAATCATAATCATACCTGTGGCAAAAGAAATAAGAGCACTGGCACATTAGAACTTGCTTTCTGTTTTTTTAAGTACCTAGAGGCTAGGTGTTGATTTTCAAAAAATTTCTGACCTTGCCCATACTTAAAATAGCCGACTCAGCTGGTGAATAACATCATTCGCGTCATGGCTTTCAACCGAATAAAATAGCTTCAGGTGCTATAGACAAAACATCTAGCGGACTGAGTGGGTAATTAGGACATAAACCAAACTAAATATTACATAAAAACTAATGAAGACAAAGTGACAAACATTGGGATCAGAACTCTTGCAATTACCACCAATATACTTTCATTCTTCATGGTAGTATAAATAGTTATTTTATTGAGTCTGTATCACTGAATACATAATGCCACATAAAACACAAATAAAGTGAATAAATCAAACAGTAAAAAAATTAAAAAGAGAGAGTGTGGTTAAAAAGGGAGAAACCAATAGGCCAAAAAGTTGGAATACCGAGGTGAAAACCTATCTAGGGTAACCTCTTAAAACTCTTACAATCTGAACTTATCCCTGCTAGAGATATCAGGCTGTGTAAAATGGAAGAGAAAGTAACCTTTTATACATAAACGACTTGTGAACCGATAGCCTCATTAGAAATATATATTAGTTTTGATGTCAAATCCTCAGATTATTCCTGAAATATCATGATATCCTAGGAGAAAAGCTGTTTTTTTCCCTGTAGTTTTATATAATGCATGGGACTTTATCCAAATAAAAATAGGATGGTTTCTAAGGATTGATTCAGAAGTTGAATTATCATGAAAATAGGAGTCCTATTATAGGCACCTGTAGTAACTGGAACTAGACGGAAAAGGATCAGCGCTCTAAAAACCAAACACAAAATGTAGAATGTATGTAAATGAGGCAACACACCTAAAATGGTGGCCATGCAGCTTGAATAGTATAATCACCTTTGGTCCCCCCAACGGCTCCCTTTGCTGGTTCGCCGAACTGCAGCTCCTTAAATAAAATTATCTACGACTATAAGTATGACAATAGGGGTAACAAACAATTTATCGCTAGGCTTGACTTCAGGGGACTCCGCTTGAGTAGATATGATGTGACTTAACAGCATAGAGGATACATAAATAACTGTTGTAGCTACGATTCTTTCCAGGGAAATGATATAATACTTCTCGGGTTTCTCCTCTTCACTAACATCTAACTGCCTAGACATCAGCCTTGGCATTGTGTGGTCCAGGGCTATATGTCATTATAAAATTAAATCTGGACAGGAAGAGAGACCATCTTGCTTGCCTGGAATGCAACCTTTTTACCTCTCCGAGACACAGAAGGTTCCTATGATCTGTTAGCACCATGACGGGTTCTTGCGAACCTTCTAGTTGATATTGCCACTCCTTCAAGGCTACGATAATGGCCAATAGTTCTCTATTGTGAATATCATAGTTCCGTTCTGTCTGCGAGAGTTTTCTTGAAAAGAAACCACCCGGATGCAAAGGTTGGTCAGGTAACAAGTTGGGAAAGAATAGCTCCTACTCCTACGTTCGTAATAGGGGCTATAATGGTAGATTTTTTTTTTATAAACCTTCTATAATAGTTGTCGAACCCTTTGAACTTCTGGATGGGTTTTCATCCCTGAGGCAAAGGCCAATCAACAGCCGACAACATCTTAGGATCTATACTGAATCCAGAGGCTGAAATAACATAACCCAAGAAGTGGACTTCCACTTGATCAAACAAACACTTCTCCAGTTTACAGTACAGTCCATTGTCGACAAGTGTTTGTAAAACCTTAGAAATGTGTACATGATGTGTATTTAGGTCAGGGGAATAGATCAGGATATGGTCCAAGTACACTATCACGAATGAATATATGAACGTCATAATGCCCGCTTCTGGTGTTAAAGGCGGTTTTCCACTATATGATACAGAATGCACACTATAACAGTCACTGATATTAAGTATAAATCTTTAAGTATGCAAATAACAAAAATTACATATTGTACAAATAGGAACAGAGTAACAGTGCAAGGCAAATTGCAATCAAAATAATATATCGAAACCTTACAAGCTTTAAGTCAGAGACACAAATCACCAACTACCCCAGCATTTCAGCACCAACTGGTTGCCTTTATCAAGGGTACCTGTATCTGTGTCCTCATGTGTCTGCTTATAAAGCCCCATACAGCTGATGTCCATCAGCATATAATTACAACCAACCCCAGAAGTGACATCATCACCTCAGGTGCTGGTATAATTCAATAAATACAGAGCACTACACATAATATATATACATGATAAAATAATAGCACGATATATACCTTGAAATAGATATGTATGTAATACATGTCATCTCCCTCGTCTGAAAGTATTATCCCTACACAGGAGCACTTTACGGTGTGTAGTCGCACACCGCCATTCTGATTGTTGACATCGCACCTACATGGGGCATTGCGCATGAGCACGCTTTCTAATCGGACATGCGCATTGCATAGGTATAGCCGCTGCTCGTGTGTCATCTTGCTTGATGGCTGTGCCCACACTACTATAAATTCCGCATGACTGAAAGCACTGCTCAGGAAAAACTCGAGTAAATAAAAAGAGGAGAGAGTAGCAATCTACTAAGGGCCAAAAGTTCAGGAAAAGTGTGATGTTGGATGCACCAAAATATAAACAGTGCAACTAACAACACACAGATACCACCACCACAACATAATATAAGCAAAATCACACTAAGAAAACAATATAAGGAAACATTTACCATAACCAAGTGTAGAATATCGTTTATTAAATAACACCCAGTGCTATAGTTATTGCAGTTAGGACATGTATAACATTTATATCATAAATCAATTCATTTAACCATACAATTAAAAACAAGACAGGGAGTAAGCGCTAAATAACAAACAGGCAGTGACCCTTTTAAGGGAATCCCTCAAATACCCTTATGGAATAACACAGAAGATAAAAATAGGAAATAAGGGCTGCGCCAGAGAGATATAATATGAGTTGAAAATAACAAATAATCCGAATAAGGAAAATAGAAAAAGTCTTATCTAAAATGCTCTTATTGAGGTCATAGAGTCCATAGGAGCTTGGTCCAGAACAAGTGTCCTTGCTGTTCTCCTCCATATAGGTCCACTCATATGTAAGAGAAAATAGAGAACCAAATAGTGCAGTATGTATGATGTTAAAAGGAATAAAACATAAAAGGCTGGTATAAAACTCGCATTTAAAAGAGCTATGACTCGCTCTAGTATGAAAGGCGTGCAGCGGCACAATCCCCGCTTATGGGATAAAGGATGAGCTTCCTCCGTCAGTGGTATTCAACACTCGGATAAAAAGAGACAGCCAATAGTGTTCACTGGGTAAAATACTGAGATAAAATATATAAAATGGTACTCAATAGACAGGAGCAGGCCAACTGCTCCTTGAAGTTAGCGCTGGTGGTATGATCCCCACTTAGGATTGCTTGGAGTCCAGGGTGATAAAAAGGTAATAAACAGATAATAAAAAGATGCCAGTAAAAAACAATATAAGGTGTATCCAAAGATAAATGGCACAAATAAAAAGTAACCGAAGGGGGCGGAGCCTGGCCTTGGTACAAGATGGCTGCTTAGTTCTGCGGCTCTCTCACCCCCTGTAGTAGAATCTGCCAACATCAGCGGCCTTAGGCACCCCCTTTTTGTACAACACGGTTCCCCCACCTTGCCTGACCCGAGGGGACCACTTGGGCATGGGGGGCCCCAAGAAAAAGGAGAACAACCCATCGGTGGCCTCGTTGTTTTGCTCACAGAGCACTCCCCGGCGGCCATCTTGCCGAGGGAGCATGGACGGCACTAGCCCTGACTCGGCTCCTGAGCCAGACGACAACCTGCTGACTAAACGAGACCTGCAGGCGCTTCTGCTGGATGCCACGGCGGATATCAAAGCTCACACGGCAACTGAGCTGGAACGGCACATTCATGCTTTGAAGACCGACATCAAGGCCTTGTCCCGCCGCACTCACGAGGCAGAGACTCGCCTGACAGCCCTAGCTGAGACCTCCAGCTCCCACTCCCAAGACCTTACTTACCTGCACGGGAAGATCACGGCACTGGAGGAGGAGCTGGAGGATCTAAACAACCGTTCGCGGCGAAACAATATCCGGGTTCGGGGCCTCCCGGAGACGGTGACACACGATGCCCTGCAAAGTACAATCACCGACCTTTTCCGTTCCCTGCTGCCTGAGGCGACGGAGAGAGAACTGGCAATGGACCGAGTGCACCGGGCCCTCAGGGCTCCAACCCTGAGTCCGGATACCCCAAGAGATGTCATTGTCCGCATGCACCGGTTCCCTATTAAGGAACAGCTCTTACAAAAAGCGCGGCAAAACCCGCCATCTTATCGGAACAGAAATCTGGCCCTCTTTCAAGATTTGGCACCCTCGAACCCTTAAGAAGAGGAGAGACCTTCGGCAGCTCACGCTTACCCACTATGGCATCAAATACATGTGGGGCCATCCGTTCAAGCTGGTGGTCCGCAAGGATGAACAGACCTTCATTTTGAGCAGCGCTTCGGAGATGGCCCCCTTTGCGGCTAGTTGTGGCCCATCTTTCCCCCCACACTCAACACCTTTGGGACCCCGACCTGGGGCACTCGAACACCTCATAACCTCACTAGGCCCATCCACCCTTGCGGCTTGGCATTTCTCTTTTAAGCCCAGGCCTTTACCCTTCTCCCCCTTTTTTTTTTTTTTTCTCCACCTCTCCTACTGACCTGAGGAGGTGGCAGTGGAGCATCCCCCCCTCGCTTGCCGGCCGGTCTGAGTCATGCCCCCGGGGGTCCGGGACAATCCGAACGACCGGGGACCCACTGCAAGAAAGGCCCCGCTTAGGCTTAACTGCGTCTCAATAAACTGTAAGGGTTTGAATAACCCAGCTAAACGGCACCGGGTTCTTTGGTGGGCCAGTAGGACTGGGGCGGATGTCGTCCTTCTCCAGGAGACTCATTTCGAGCAGTCCAGGGTCTTCCCTTTACGCAATCGCCACTACACGGGGTACCACCTAGCGAACTCGCCCTCGGGCAAGCAAAATGGGGTTGCTGTTCTGGTGTGTGGGACATGCCCCATTCACTTTACAACCACAGTTGCAGACCCCCTTGGGAGGTATCTGACTGTAGCGGGTCACCTGGGCTTGCATAAATACGCTATCACGTCTGTCTACGCCCCCACGACCCCATCGGTGCAATTCTGGGAGGCCCTTCTAGCTCACTTGAACCTTTTCCCATCTCACCACATTATCCTTGGTGGGGACTTCAATGCGGTTTCGGCCCCAGATCAGGACAGGAAGAAGCAGGCCCGGAGGGACTCTTCCCACCCACCCGCGTGCAGTCCTTCCTGACGAGATCGGGGTTGGTTGACGTCTGGCGGCTTCAACTCCCCCTGACAGTAGATTTCACCTTTTTCTCTCATCCCCATACCTCGTACTCACGAATAGATATGTTCCTGACATCCCCATCCCTGATCCCGCTTTTACACAAAACCTCCATCGGGCAGATCACATGGTCGGACCACGCAGACATCACCCTCTCTGTCCAGCTCCCCCAGGCCAGCAGACAGTGGCACTGGAGGTTGAACCCCACACTCCTCCATGCTGACACATACAAGAAAATATCCGACAGGCCATACAGACCTTCTTTACCACCAATAAAGGGTCGGTACCCTCGGATAGTATGCTGTGGGCGGCCCATAAGGCGGTGATCCGAGGTACGCTAATAGCGAAGGGGACAGCACACAAAAAGCGCAAATTGGCACAGTTAACACATCACCTCTCTGAGCTCAGACGCTTAGAACACTTGCATAAACTCACTCCCACCTCGGACCTTGCTACACAGCTTCAGACACATAGACAAGCCATACAGGCATTCATGGCCCGGGATACCAAGAAAGCGCTCCTATGGACCAAACAATTGTTCTATGAGAAATCCAATAAAGCGGATTCTCTACTGGCGAACAGATTGCGGCGTAAATCATTACGCAAAAGCATAGCCTCGATTAGGGCTCCGGACGGGCACCAACATGACGACCCAACCCAGATAGCGGAGATATTCAATCGATTTTACGCCCACCTCTATGACCATGACCCACAGGCTAGACCACAGGCTAAATGAAATTCCTGGTTTTCACCTCTAGTGGCCTCCCTAGTCACTAGTCTCCTCTTACTCACCTGCATCTTATGAAACAAGTCTACTATAAAAGGCCACACCCAACAATGTAGGGGGCCTTTACATTGAAGTTGGTGTTCACTCTACGACTTCCTGGCTCCTGTGAGATATCCTGTCTCATGTATTAACCTTTATTGCATCCTACTTGGATTACTATCTACACTCCTGCACTAACCTGCATTGCATCCTTCTTTGATTATTATCTACACTCCTATACTGACCTGCATTGCATCCTACTGGGATTATTATCTACACTCCTGTAGTAACCTGCATTGCATCCTACTTGGAATATTATCTACACTACTACACTGACCTGCATTGCATCCTACCTTAATTGCAACAACCCCTACTCCTTATCTAATCAGGACATTGCAGAACATATTGATTTATAAGCTGTTGCTTTCTTTCCCTGACTCTTATTAGTTCATATTCCTGTCTTGTTTTTTTTTCACAATATTTCTCCAGCTTTATTATTTTGCACTCTTGGTTGTTTTCTTTAAAGGGCATATTGCCTTAACGTTTAGTTTTCCCTTTCCTTATACTTATCTACTACGTTACTGCTGTAATGCCAAAACCTGTAAATAAAGCCATTTCAGTTAACCCTGGCAATTGTCTCCTATCTGATCTGATCGAGAGCATGACACATAGATATATCCAAAAGTCCTTACAGTTGTATAATCACTTATACATAACATAAAGGGATAATCTATAAAAAGCAGCATTATCACATTTGTGACATACTCAAATATCGACCAAACCAAAATGGACTATTTATGGCAAAAACTTTCTAATCCTGGTCCACTATTTGAAGTATATTTCCAAAGTACTCATATGTTCCAACACTAGTCTGAAGCTCCATGTATACAACATGAGCAATATGTATTATATGCTATAGAGCCATGTACAGGTAGAAGCCAAATCATCAATAATGTCACACCAAACGTAATCCATCACTGCGCATGTACAACATCACCGATTATTACCATCAGTCCAAACTATTTCCATAGCATCAAGATCTAAAAAAGAGAAAAATATATATTAAAATAAAGATACAGTGCAAATGCAGGCAAAGTTATCGCCATTACTAAAAACTTCACAAAAAAGGGGATAGATCCTTCTCTTCGTTAATACCTCTAGGATATAATATCAAACAAAGAAGTGCACACGTAAACAATATAGTCCAAGCTCAACACTTATGTGGAGGATCCCTTTAACCTTCACAAACACCAATAATTTAAAGCTCCACTTATATTTATTTTCTTTCAAGTACCTAAAGTACCTGAATAATATGACAATTGTATTCCAACTGGTCACGTGACCGAAGAAGACCTATACTTCCGGGTTCGCGGAGGTTAGACCACGTGATCGGAACGTGCGTTCCATTGGACGGAACGTGCGTTCCACTCCAATCACTTCCAGGTACACAGATGGAACCGGTCTGTTAATTATGGAGGTATAAATTCAGTACAGAAGCCGGAACAACTACAAACCAACTGAGGAAGCCAAGATTTTGGCGAAACGCATTTTGGACATTATTTTATGATATTTGTGGACTTATATAAGCCAACCTTTATTTTAATTTTATATGTTATTATTATTTTGGATATTGTTTATACTCATTTGTAGTTAATAAATTTTGGATCCTTGCATCATTGGAACCTTCCTGTCTACTCTATATATGTAAAGGAGGAAGAAACCAGAAGAATATACAGCAAATTGGGTGGTTGATCTCCCCTAAAAGATCACAGAGCACTACACACTAGAGCCAGGTGACCAGTTGGCTCTACTCTTGTGAGTTGTGAATTACCACTTATTCTTTGTACACATTTCTACATAGTTCATACCATCTGCACTATGTGTATATTCTATATTACTTTCAGATTACTGTGGAGGAATACCATTGAATACAATTGTCATATTATTCAGGTACTTTAGGTACTTTAAAGCTCCACTTATATTTTTTTTTTTTCAACTCTAGGATATAATGTCTGTAACTCATTTATCCGATGTAGTTCTTATTGTTTTAACAAGGTAATTCTGGAGCCTCCCCTTTTAGGGGGTTTGACTACTTGCAACACCATGTACCGCAGTTGGGATATCACATGCTTATGTTGCGCAAAATGTCGGGCCACCGGGTATTGCAACTTGTTAGCCCTAATATTGCTTATATGTTCCCTAATCCTGGTGGTAAAGGTACATGTGGTCTCACCCACATATGCCAACCCACACGGGCATTTAACCCCTTAAGGACACATGACATGTGTGACATGTCATGATTCCCTTTTATTCCAGAAGTTTGGTCTTTAAGGGGTTAAGCATAAGCATACAGACCTAAATTTGGATTGACAATTGCAATAATCACAAATAAATTATTGCCTAACCGTTCTTGGATGCGTGAAGTAATCCCCTGTAATCACTCCATTACAGTTAATGCAATGTCCACAACGATACATACCAGGTGTTGCCGTAAGCCAATTCTCCCTTTTGTTAGTCTTTTCTTCTATATCAACATTCATCATTAGACGATCCCTGAGATTCCTATGTCGCTTAAATGAAAATAAAGGTCTTTCATTAAAACAAGGACATAGTTTAGGGTCTGTTTGTAAAATTTCCAATTTCTATTGATGATATGCTTGATCTCACAAGAGTGAGTAGAGTATGTCATTATGCAAGGGATACCTTATTTCCATCCCTTGTGCTTTTCTTTAGAAGCACCGTCCTCGAGAGCAACTTTGCTCTATCCCTACATGCGTTAACCGCTTCGATCTCATATCCTCTAGAGGTGAATGCCTGTACTTCTGCTCTTGTATGATATTTCATCTCATCTGACACTATCCTACATGCCCTAACAAATTGCCCATATGGTAAATGTTTGATAAGGTGTTCAGGATGAAAAACCGTAGGTTTTTGGTACAAATCAAATAATAAACAACCCTCCCTTAATTGAATGGCGACATCAAGAAAATGCATCACATGGGAATCAAATTCCAGGGTGAAAAAGATGGTATCGAGATGGCAATCCAGATTTTCTTTAAATAACACTATTTAAAAGACTATTTGTCCAAAATAAAAAAAATGTTGTATATATACACCTTAGCCAAATTTGACATGCTGCAAAAAAGCTTGGTCCAGATATACAAACGCTTCCTCAAAAGCCGCCATAAATAGGTTAGCATATGTGGGTGCTACATTTGACTTCATTGTTGTTCTCTGTATCTGGAGATAGCACTTATCTTCAAAAATGAAATAATTTCTATGTAGCACTAATGATAGTAAGTCCAAGAACACTCCTATATGCCTCACTCATGACCATTTGTTGCATTGCCCAAAACACAGCCTCAATCCCTTCATCATGTGGTATAGAAGTGTACAAACTATTTATATCCATAGTACACAACAGGGAACCCTCAGGAATATCTCCGATTGCTTCCAACTTACAAATAAAATCAGTGGAATCCAACACAAAAGAGTGCATTCCACATACTAGAGGTTGTAAATGAATGTCCACAAATTTGGACAGGGGCTGTAACACTGATCCACACCCAGAAACAATAGGGCGACCTGGTGGACTTGTCAGGTCCTTATGGATTTTGGGCAGCAAATAAATTAATGGAATTCCACATTGAGAAAATTAAAATCCCTCCTTTCAATCAACCCATCATCCAATGCCAATTTGGTAATCCTACCAATAGTATCCTGGAGCTCACCTGTTGGATCTCCATCAAGAATCCGATAATGATGTATATTGGGCAACTGCCGAATCATTTCTGCCATATATCTACTGGTATCCATTACCACCAATGCTCCTCCCTTATCAGCAGGTTGAATGGAAATAGATCTGTCATCCTTCAATTCACGGAGGGCACTAGCTCTCTCCTATTCAAATTAAATCTGCTTTTCTTTCCCCATCTGGCAAGACTTCACAAAAGTTTCAATACTAGCATTAGCCATTGGTGGAAGGAATTTACTCTTAGGTCTACACTTTTGTCAATCAAATTTAGTAGATTCAGCCTTTTCAATCTGTGCATCTTGAATATCTTGAAAATCCTGCAAATGGAAAAAGCCTTTTAGGCGAATAGACCAAAAAAAGGCTCCGTTTCAATATCAGTGGTCAATTTGTCACCAAACCAAAACCTCATTCAAGTACACAAGTAGTCAGTACTTTACTCAAAATGTTAACTACCAATGTCTTGGCTGTTGCCTGGTCCTGCCTGGTTATCTCCTCCTGGGTTCCACTGAAGTAATCATTGGTTTTCTGCTCAGTGTTTCTCTTCCTCCTACCTCATCCCATCTTTGTGCTCGTCCTAAAAAATGAACATTGCTACTTATTTCAGAATCACCAGATGTTCCTTCTTGATCAGATATACTAGTATCATTAGCGTTTTTATTCCTTCTCTAATAATTACGAGGTTCACAATGTTGCCTCCAAGAGTAACCCTTATCCTCTAGATAATACACTGTATCCCTACGGAACTTATCAAGTTTCCTCTCTAACACCAATCTAGATGTAATAGCTACAAGTTTAGCCTCTGTTGCTACCCTATCACCAGTCTCTAGTAGTTTCTTCTTAGTATCACTAAGTAAGCCCTCTACCTCCACTAAATCTTGCTGTAATCCCTCATTCGTCAATGCTATAAGGTCCAGACTACACTTATTCAAGATCTTATACCAATTGGCACAAAATTCCTTGCTTGTTCTACAAAAATTAGGTTGAATATTAAGCCTAAGGCCTCGAGTGATCCTTTTAACCCTAAGATATTCCACAAGTGTCTCCGAATGCAATTGGTAATTTACCAGCTTTTTTCTAAATATTTCACACGTCAATATAGTGTGGTCTGATCAGTCACAAACACTTTGTTTCACACTATATCTAGCGATTATGGCATCAAATGCGGTTTTCCACTCATGCCCCTCTTTAACACAAATCCAAGTTGTATGCACCCCTCAGCTCCAGCTTTGTAAAGACAGATGCCCCTTTTAACCTGAAAAAAAGCTTTGTGATAAGGGGATTTGGATACATACTCTTAATCGTGATCTTATTCACGATTATAGGATCATAGGTCTCCCTCTTTTTAGGATACAAAAAAGAAACCAGCCCAAGCCAGAGAGGAAGATCTACGTATAAAACACTTTGCTAACGAATCTCTAATATACTCCTCCACGATAGTACCCTCCTGGGAAGATGAGGGATAAAACCTTCCTGTAGGTGACATAGTACCAGGGAGGAGTTCTATGGCACAATCATAAAGCCTGTGAGGTGGCAATCTGTCTGCCTCCATCTTATCAAACACCGCCTTAACTTCTATATAAGAGGAGGGTATGACTGTAGACAGTGGTGGAGCAGTAGGAACATTAATGCTATGCTAACAAGTGTAACCTTTTTTTATGCATTTCTCCTGACACGTATCACTCCATGATAAGATTTCTCCCTGTCTCCAGTCAATAGTGGGGTTATGAAGACATAATGAGTGATTAAGAGAGAATATAAAGGTTTACCATCTATGGCCTCAACGGCCTCTTCTTTCTTAGGGGTGGTAAGTTGGTCCTGACAAACCCAAGCAACGCTATGGAACTAATTTCAGGGATGTACAGAACCTCAAGCCCAGACTATAGATGATGGTTTCTCAGGCTCTGTATATCAGAACCAAGAACACTGTAGCCGTAAGGGTAGCCGGGGGAACAGTATACCGGTAACCCACTGCAAGGGTCCATTTTGATTGGGGAGCGGGGTCTGGGATGATGGAGGTGGGATTGATGCCCAACTTACCGGCTGAAGTTCTGTTAGGGAATGACCTGGGGAAGCTCACCTCTGCATTTGAGCCACAACCCACACCAGGAGAAGCGTATCCAGTGGTTACCAGACAACAGGCCCGCACCCAGGACCAAAGCTCACAGCCAGAGGTTCAGGTAAGAGACCAAAGCCCATCCCTAGAGTGTTTGCCCTGGGCTGCACCCACCGAGTTTGAAGCAGAGGTGATCACCGACCCCACGCTACAGATTTATAGGGACAGTCACCTCTGACCAGCCAGAAAAAAAGGGAGAAAGATTTGTGTGGGACAAAAGGTTGCTTTACATGGAATCAGAGAAGCTAGTAGCTGGGTCCGACCTGATCCCTACTAGACAGTTAGTGGTACCGCAATGGTACAGACAGGAGTTGCTCTCGATAGCGCATGATATCCTGCTATCTGGGCATTTAGGGGAAAGTCGTACCCGATGCCGACTTACCCAAAATTTATTTTAGCCTGGGATCAGTCAGGAAGTCAGGAGATAATGCCAGACGTGTGATACCTGCCAGAGGGTGGGTAAGAGGGGAAACCGCCGGAAAGCTAAACTTCATCCCCTACCCATAATTCAAGAGCCCTTTGGGTGAATAGTGGTAGATAGTTGGGCCATTAGCGAAGCCTAGCCCCTCCGGCAAGAAATATATCTTGACGGTGGTGGACTATGCTACCAGGTATCCAGACACGGTGGCCCTAACAAATATCAATTCCGAAACCATCGCTGAGGCCATCATGCAAATTTTCTCCCGAATGGGTTTACCCCGGGAGATAATTTCGGATCGGGGTACTCAATTCACAGCAGAGATTACCCACCACTTCTGGAGGATCTGTGGCAATAAACCAATAGTAAGCGCCCCTATCATCCTCAGACCAATGGGCTCTGTGAACGCTTTAATGGAACATTGAAACAGATGCTCCGAACATTCACAGAGACCCACCGAGATTGGGAGCGGTTCCTGCCGCATCTCCTGTGCGACATGTCATGATTCCCTTTTATTACAGAAGTTTGGTCCTTAAGGGGTGAAGTAAAGGCTAGATAAAAGGGGAAAAAGAAAATTGCTCATTTAGATCGTTCAGTTGTAAAGTATTTAATCTATAAATCCACAGGCACGCCAGCTACCTTAGGTACCTGTCATTGTCGCCACGTCTTTGATTATGTTTTACCAATTCCAACCCATCGAAAATGTATCTTTTCGAGTTACCTGCGTGGCACTCTTTCAGGTGCCTGGAAATGGGGGGTTTCAATGCTGGTTTTTGTGGGACTTTGTGTGTTTCTTAATTCTCTTTTTGAAAGGATGGAATGTTTTGCCCACACAGTTCAAATTGCATTTAAAGGTTAACCAACAGACAACCCCTACAATAATGCAATTTAAAGCTTAATGAGGTTGTTCAGGGGAAAACTATAGCTCCCTGCAGCTGAGAAAATACAGTGTTTACATTGAAAGCTAGGAACACCTTCAGTTGCAGTCACTCACAATGAACCAGAGGGACTTCAGAGTTGATGGAGGCATAATATGCCTCCATCCACTCAGATCTGCTGTTCACGAGCATTCTGTGATTCAGTATCTCCTCCCACTGCATGCAGACCCTGATTCAATTCATCTCTATGAGGAGTTGCTGATTGGCCAGGGTTGTGTTTGAATCATGCTGGCTCTGCCCATGATCTGCCTCTTTGTCAGTCTCAGCCAATCCTATGGGGAAGCATTGTGATTGGATCAGACTACAACTTCTGATGATGTCAGCAGACTGTTTTTTTTTTTAGGCAAACAGCATGCAGAGTTACAGCTTCTGGCTTGAATACAGTAAGATTTGTACTATATTTATGGAAGCATGAGGGGCCCAGGGGGGCTAGATGGTGGTGTTAACACTATAGGGTCATGAATACATGTAGTTGCACTGGTGACTATAGTGTCCCTTTAATAAATGTGCATGACACACATCTCCCACACCTGAATGTGCCAACCAGGACTCTTTAACAAAGTTTCTAAAGAGTCACGTTTTAGCTGGAAATGACTCGGAACTAAAAAGTCCCAAAGATTTCTTCCCCTGCATGCTGTAATGTTTACACATCGGTCAATGACCTCTTTGAGGGGCACTTAGCTATTTACAACATTTGTTAACTCACTATCATCCTAATTGTTTCCTTGGACTCCTTTGGGGGACAGTTGCCAAAAGGTTATTTTCATTAACTAAATTATTACTAAATCCAATATTACTACATCCACTGCTGTCCATGACTTCTTCATCTCTCGTTCAATAGATTTACTAGCCTTAACAGAAACCTGGCTCTCCCCCTCTGACACTGCTATCCTTGCATCTTTGTCCTTTGGTGGTCTTCAACTTACCCACAACCCAAGAAACTCTGAATGTAAAGGTGGTGGTGTAGGATTTCTCCTCTCCCCCCTCACTGCTCCTTTAAACCTCTACCCACCCCCCTTCCCTCTCTTTCCCATCATTTGAAATACATTAAATTCACCTTTTCAAACCCTTCTCTGCTAACATTGCTGTTATTTATCATCCCCCTGGTTCCCCTCTTCTCTTCCTCGACCACTTTGCTGCCTGGCTACCCTATTTCCTCTCTTCTAACATTCCATCCCTAATTCTCGGGGACTTCAATATTCCTTTTAACCCACCTTTGACCTCTGCAGCCTCTAAACTACTTTCAATTACTTCCTCCCTCGGGCTATCACAGTGGGCTAATTCTCCCACCCATGTAGCTGGCAATGCCCTTGACCTAATCTTCTCTTACGCATGTACAGTATCTAATATCTGCAACACTCCATTTCCTCTCTCTGATCACCACCTCTTATCATTTGCTCTCGTGTACCCCCTCAACCAACAACCTCAGCCTAACCCTCCTCAACTCAGGAGAGACCTTAATTCTCTTGATCTCCAGCAGTTGTCAACTGATATCGATTCACGACTGCTGTCCATCCCTTCCCTCTCCTGTCCTTCACTGGCCATCTCCGCATATAACACTACCCACACCTCTGCCTTGAACGCTGCAGCACCGCTCCAAACAAGCACCTCGAGGAGGACCCGCCCCCAACCATGGCATACTAAATCAACACGCTACCTGAAAAGATGCTCCCGTTGTGCTGAATGCTCCTGGAGGAAGTCTCGCACCCAGTCAGACATTCTCCATTATAGATTCATATTGTGTTCATACAGCGCAGCCCTTGCCAAACAGCCCTACTTTTCCTCTCTCATTAGTTCTTGCACCCGCAATCCCAGGTGTCTCTTTGACACCTTTAATTCTCTTTTTCGCCCTGCTGTGGCCACCCGCCAAACTAACCTTACTGCCGATAACTTTGCATGTTACTTTACTGACAAGATTGAACAAGGAAGGAAAGAATTCTCCCCTCCTTGCCATTCTGTTTCTCAACCACACATAGATCATGCCTTTCCTACCCTTCAGACATTCTCCCCGGCTACTGACCAAGAGGTGGCTGCTCTTCTCTTTTCCTCTCGCCCCACCACTTGCCCGCTTGATCCTGTCCCATCTCACCTTATTAGATCTCTCTCCACTTGCATCATGCCTTCCTTAACGCACATCTTCAACTGCTCTCTCTCTTCTGGCATTGTCGCTGCTGACCTTAAACATGCTACTGCAGTACCTATACTAAAAAAAACATCCATCGACCCATCCACCTCCTCTAACTATCTTCCCATATCCCTGCTCCCTTTTTCCTCAAAGCTTCTGGAAAGACTTGTCTTTACCCATGTGTCCCATTTCGTCAATTCCAACTCTCTCCTTGACCCTCTTCAATCTGGCTTCCGCCCTCTCCACTCTACTGAGACTGCGCTTATAAAAGTTACTAACGACCGAATCGCAGCTAAATCCAAAGGCCACTACTCCATACTAATTCTTCTTGACCTCTCTGCGGCCTTTGACACCGTTGATCATGCTCTCCTTCTTCAAACTCTTCAATCGCTTGGTCTCTGTCCTCTCATGGTTTTCCTCTTATCTCTCCCAACACTCATTCAGTGTCTCCTTTTCGAATGATATCTCCTCCTCTCGTCCTGTCCTGGTTGGAGTCCCCCAAGGCTCTTTCCTTGGTCCCCTTCTATTTTCTCTTTGTACTGCCTCTCTTGGCAAACTTATTACCTCTTTTGGATTCCACTACCACTTGTACACTGATGACACCCAGTTATATCTCTCCTCCCCAGACCTCTCCCCTGCCGTCCTGCAACGTGTCACTGCTTGCCTTTCCTCCATCTCTGATGTCCTCCCGCTTTCTGAAACTCAATCTCTCTAAAACTGAGCTCCTTGTCTTTCCTCCTCCTAACACTGATCCTCCTCTTTTGCTCTCCCTTCAAATTTGTGGTACCCACATCAGTCCATCCTTGCAAGCACGCTGTTTTGGCGTTATACTTGATTCTGGCCTCACCTTTGAGCCTCACATTCAGCATGTTGTCAAATCCTGTAAATTTCATCTTAAAAATATAGCCTGCATCCGCCCCTTTCTTATACAAGATGCTACCAAGGAGCTTGTCTATGCTCTAGTAATTTCCCGCATGGATTATTGTAACCCTCTCCTGATTGGTCTTCCCAAAAGCCATACTGCACCACTACAGTCCGTAATGAACGCTGCTGCCAGACTGATTTTCCTCTCTAGTCATTTCTCTCACACCTCACCCCTCTGCCAGTCCTTACATTTGCTTCCTGTATGCTGTAGGAGTCAATTCAAGTTACTAATTCACACCTATAAAGCACTGAACAACTCTAGCCCCTTTTATATCTCCTCACAGATCCATAGGTATGTCCCTTCTTGGTCTCTCCGCTCTGCCCGTGACCACCTCCTGTCCGTTGTCCGCACCCGTACGGCCAACTCACGCTTGCAGGACTTCTCGCGGGCGGCTCCCTTCCTATGGAATAACCTGCCTACCGCCATCAGACTCTCCTAGTCTTGTATAGGAAAAAGGGATGCAGCTAAGAACTAAAATATAAAAAAGAAAACAGACAACACATAGTGATGTGCAGTTGGATTAAATAACACACTGCGATAATGGCTGCACTCACAAGATTTAAATGAGGTTTGCGCCTTGAAATCCACTGAGGGATATTGCTGGACCACTTCCACTGGAGGATGGTGGATAATAGGCAGACTCAGATGGCTCAGGATACAATCAGGAACCAAATTGTGAAAAAATAAATTTATTTAGGCACAATTGCCCAATAAATTATAAAAAATGAGAATAAAATCTAACACGTTTCATCCAACGCAGTGGACTTCATCAGAGATAAAAAAATTCAACGTGGTACATGAAACAAGCATGCATATAAACCACCCCCTCACAGTCCCATTAAATACTTATTGTAGAAGGAGTTGATTGAAGATCAATCAGGTGTGCCTGGGATCCAGAGGACTTTCATTGGTGGGCAGAGAGGTAGACCGATCTTCATTGGACCTGTTATTGGCGCCAACCTGTATGTGTAATTGCTGGTGTAGATTTTCGCGGGTCCGTTCGGCTTGCGTTCCACCGGACCGTGTATGCGTTCCACTTCCTCCTTCCGGTTTCGTGCATCACTTCTAGTTCTGGTTAAAACTTCCTGAACGTCTATGCGTTCCAGCTATGTATTTACAAGCGTTCCATAACGAGCATTTAATGCTCGAAGAGTATTAATATTGCAGATGTAAAGAAATTGAAAATAAAAAAGTTAGTAATACACATGTACATTAACAATACATGTATATTTCATATCAGAAAGAATAGTAAAATTACATAAAAATAAAATACAATGGGAAAAGAAGAAATGCAAGTCTCATCATAAAGGTTTTAATAAAAAGTTGTGTTTTTTGTTTGTTTTTTTTATAAATTATTAATTTCATGTATATTTATGTTGTGTCATTACACACAAATAAAGTGAATATTTCCACCTGATGATAATATTGAAATTATTTGTGCTGCCTTCTATTAAAGATCCCCAATTTACGGGGAAAAGAAAAATTACTTAATATTTAGAAATGTGATATAAACTGAACATATAGTTATTCAGATTTAATAAAGAAAAAAAAGACTGTTTATATTAGAAAAAACTTTTTATAGATCAAACAGAGACCCCGAAAATGTGACAGCGGAGCATATGAAAACTATTAAGTGGTCATGAATTTGGTTAATCAGAAGAGACTAAGTTTTCTCCTATAAATACAAAAAATAGAAAAAATTCCTTTTAGAGGAGAGATGCAAATCTTTTTCAGAAAATCAAGTCCTAACAATCAGTTTCCTTATAGTGGGTATTTTCCAGAAAGAAGAGAGGGAGAGGACAGTATTATGTCATAAAACAAGCTAGATCTATATCGACATTCATCCCCTTTGGCTCTAAGGAATCTAATCGATAGATCCAATATGTTTCTCTTTGAGACAATTTAAGATCTCTGTCCCCTCCTCTCCAATGGGGGGATATTTGTTCAATGCCTAAACCTTTAAAATCTCTCCAGTTAAAAGAGGGGCACGAATTGCAATGGACTCTCCCCTAGTCTTGCATCTTTTAAGAAGTGCCTTAAAACCCATCTCTTTAGGAAGGCTTATGGCCTCCAAGACTAACCTCTACATCATATACCTGTCTCTTGCTCTCTCCTAAAGGGCAGCCCACCTTATTTGACTGCAAACTCCTGTACTAATGTGTTTTACACCCCACTTCCTATAGAATGTAAGCTTGATTGAGCAGAGTCCTCTTCAACCTATTGTTCCTGTAGGTTTTTTGTAATTGTCCTATTTATAGTTAAATCCCCCTCTCATAATATTACGGAACGCTACGGAATCTGCTGGCGCTATATAAATGGCAATAATAATAATAATAATTAACCTCCAAAGAACTCCTGTATGCTTTTTTTTAAGGCATTTATTGGGATAACCTTTCTTATTGAACTGCTGTTTTAAAAAAAACTTGCTTTGATCTTAAAATGTTACTGCAGTTTCTGGAAACCATTGACCAATTGGATTGCCCTGCATCAGTGGTCTAGGATGAAAGCTGTCCCATCTCAGAAGGTTATTGAAGGCTGATGGTGTGCTGAATAGGTCAGTTTGAATAGTTTTTTGTTCCTTAATTAAAAATGTTAAATCTAAAAAAACATAATGTCATACCGCATATAAATCATGGGTATAAATCAAGTAAATCAGGTATTTAGTGAATTGTTCTGATTCAACCACCTTCTCCTCCCACCACTCACCCCAGGTGAGGGTTAGCATATGACAGGGCACAAGTTGTCCCCATCATAGTGCACCTCATCTGGTGGTAAAATTTGTTATTGAATTTAAACTAGTTGTGGGTCAGGATAAACGCGAGGAGCCTCAGTGTAAACCTAGTGTGTGACTGGCGATCGTCCCCTCTGTTGTCCAGTAAAAAATTGACATGTTGGATCCCTCTGTCATGTGGGATGGAAGAATACAGCGATATTTGTTGTTTTTTCATTCTACACTATTTACTTATGAATGCAATACATGACCTCACACGTGTGGTTTTAGTGTATTAATTATAATACCCACGTTTTCAATCAATGTAATGTTCACTTTTTTTTGCTTGTTGTGTTTGTTTTTGTTGGAATTGTCGTGATTGGCTCCACAAGTGTTAACAAGCTGCAACGTCTTAGTGCCATTGTATATTGCAAGTTAACTTTGCACTTTCGCAAAAGAGACAGAGGCCTTAACTAAACACATTAGATTTTAGTCGTGCCGACTAAAATCTACTGGAGATTTAGCCGATTAAAACTAGGCCTAAACTAAAACAATTCTGATTACTAAAATACGACTTAAACTAAAATGGCTTCTTAGTCAAAAGACTGACTAAACTAAATTTCAAATTGTTGCCAAAATTAACACTGCCCCTTAGCCTAAACTGATGTCTGACACTACCAGTACTTTATCCTGCACTTTGAAGATAAACAAATACTCTACATTGTAGAATACAGAGAATATGAATTTCCACTGGTTAAACCATTATAAAAATAGTTTCTAATATCTTCAATTTCACCAGCTGGTTTAATTTCTCGAAGTCTAGTAGAAAAAGACAGCACACTGCCAGAAGAAAATACAATCCAAATGAACACAATGCTGTTAGTTCACTGTCTCAGTCAGTTAAAAGTCATGTCCCTGCAAATCGTCTTTAAATTCTTTTTCTTTTTAAAGTGCTCCGCTATAGGCAGATACCCTACCTCAGAGTTACCGACCATCTGTTTGACACACTACACAAAAAAATATGTATGAGAATGGATACAAAATATTTATCTGGTTAGTCTGTACGGTCACCAACTCCAGAAACTAGCTAACTAAAAGATCGCAATCCAACAAACCAACACAGTGATACCAACTACCGCTCAGCTCACACTGTCTCACTCTGTGTTCCAGAAGCAACAGGAAATTAGAGCCTGTCAGGCCGTCCTCTGTACAAGTTCAATATTGGTCTAAAAATGAATACAGCACAAATAGCACAAAAAGACAAATTACAGACGTACAGAGTCAGAAACAAGAAGAATAAGCAACATAAGAAAGTGATATATTAAACTGTAAATTTCCACAAAGTTCTCGATTTGTACGAATCAGAACCAGAAACAAATCTAGAAGTCCAACAAAAGCAAAATAGCAAAGACATTGTATGCAAAATCCTTTGAAAGGCTGAAAAAGTAGACTATTACAGCAAAGCTGCAGAATCATATGTGAACTTAGCAACATCGAATCAGCCATGTAAGTGTGATTAACCCCTTAAGGACGCAGGACGGAACATTTCCGTCCAATACTAAAATTAACCCCAGATTACCACAGTAATGTGGTAATGTGATCTGATTTTTTTTTTGTTTAACCCCTAAGGGTTAACTTTTATTTTTTTAATCCTCAGGGGTTAAATTTATTTAGTTACTTAAATACTTGAAATTTTTTTTTTTTTATTTAATTAGGGTGGGTAGAAGTTAGTGGGGAAACTGGGGGATTTACTGTTAGGCTAGTTAGGTTAAAAGTTAAAAAAGCAACTTTTACAAAGGTAACAAAACTTTACAAAAGTTTAAACAAAGTTTTTTAAAATAGTAAAAAAAGTTGTTAAAAGCTAAAAAAAAGTTGTTAAAAGTAAAAAAAATTATAAAAAATTGAAAAAATTAACACTTGGTACAGGCTAGTGAAAAAATGATACCACACTAAGGTTTAAAATATTTCTTTTGTGGGATTATTTGAACAGTCAAATGGCTATAATGCCACAAAATCAGACATAGGACCATCTATGACAATTCCAACTTTAGACACTGAAATAGCATGGTCTCCTATATGGCATTGTAGCTTCACAGAATAGTGGCAAAGGCATACAATGGGGGCATTGTTGCACTCAGCAGATATAGCTGAACACAATATGGGGTTCTGTACAGGGATAGCACACACCAGCTTTATGAAATACAAGACCGTGCACAGAACCCTACTGAAGAGCTCTCACATGAGAAATAGGCTCTGTATTTGTTCTGCACAACACAAGCATATTTATTAACATACATGGGCTGTGTTTGCTTGTGACTTGTCTCTGGTTTCTTAATAAGTGGGATACCAAAGAACAAAAGGGTCAGGAACGTGTATTGTGGCTCTGTTTGGAGTCTGCTTGCGGGATTGCTTGCATGTAGAGTGAGTGAATTGTGGCGTGGAATTGTGCAAATAGGTTGCTTTCAGTCGTGTTGGGTTTGTGGTATAATATGTGTGGCTAGGGGCTGTAGAGAGTGAGAGTGTCTGTGTATAGGGTATGTAGCAAGTGTGTGCACAGGGGCTGTAGTGTGTGTTTAGGGATCAAGTGAGTGCAAAGTGGATTCAGAGTGTGTATGTCAGAAATATAGTGTGTGTAGGTGGTGCAGTGTGTGCCTACTCAGAGGAGGACCCAGAGTGATAGTGTTTGCATAAGTGATGTAGTGTGTGTCTGGAATGTAATGTGTGCAGGGCTGTACTGTTTGTGTAAAGGGTACTGTGTATGTGAGGAGTGCAGTGTGTCAGGAGTGCAGTGTGTGGGATGGGGGCTGTGTGTGTGTGTGATCCAGGGATGTATTGTGTGGATGGGGGGGTCAGATATATATGTATTATCTTTTTTTATTAAAAAGGATATTCTTTATACCACCCCCCCTTTCTTCCCTTTGCTCAGGGAGGGGGTTATTGCTTACAAACCCTGGTGGTCCTGTGGTGAAACCCCGGGGGTCCTTGTGGCAAGTGAACTCTAGCAGCTGCTAGGGCTAGAATTCACTCTCGCAAGGTCAGTGTTGCCATGAAAACTGTGGCAATGTTCCGAACTCGCAAGAGGATTGACCCGCTGCTTGCTAGAGTTCTCCCGTGTCTCATCGCCCTTCTTCCTCTCCTGGCTCCAGCATTAAAGTACTTTTGGGCTGGTGAGAAAAATCTTTGATCTCCCCAATGGCCCATCATGGCATACAGCAGAGCCATTGCTCAGATAGTGCCGGTTCTGCATGGGCCAGCAGGGGAGATTCTCTAATCTCTGCCCTTGGCCAACCCGGTCTTCCGGTCATTTGCGCAATGTCCAGTCTGGACCTGAGAGGAACTATAAACAGGCAGTGATCCTTAATATATGCCTCACTGGGTGTCCACTCTATCTAGTGCAGGTTGTTTTGTAGTTCAGATCATTTAGTGCTGTCAGTGGCTGAGCTGTGTGCATACATTTGATAAGGAGGTTTTTTTCTGGAGTGAGAGGGCATTGGCTAAAGAGGCAGGCTATTGCTCCAGTATTCCCATATAATAAACCCTCTGTACGACATCTGTGGAGTTTGAATAATCAACTAAATAAATTGGATTTAAGTTCTATAAACGTTTGTGAATTTCTGATCTAAGGCACAACTCTTTTAACAGAGTTGTGGTTAGCAGTAAAAGCTATTCCAACAAGGTTAGTAGCCACAGCCTTAAATCTGATGGGTTAAATGCATGTTTAAGTTGGCTGTTTTGGTTTGTGTGCGCATGCTAAATCAAAGTTAGGACTGTGAGTGCAAAGAAGGAGCTGAAAGCAGTTTAAAAACAGTGGTTTAAAGAGCCTTTTATTTAAGAATGTTGCATTTTATTTAAGAATTGTTAAACAATTTCTTTATAAAATGGAAAGTTGTAAGAATATATATATATATATATATACATATACAAATACACCTTTTAGAAAATCCACTGAATACTCTCTTCATTTATCATATATATATATATATATATATATATATATATATATATATATATATATATATATATATATATATATATACATACAAATACACCTTTTAGAAAATCCACTGAATACTCTCTTCATTTATCATATATATATGATATATATTATATATAAGATAAATGGAGAGAGCACTCAGTGGATTTTATATATATATATATATATATATATATATATATATATATATATATATATATATATATATTCTTACAACTTTCCATTTTATAAAGAAATTGCTTAACAATGCAACATTCAACATTCTTAACACCCACATACTTGCTGGTGTTCTAGCACATCGGCACATTTATTTAATCTTTTTTAATCTTAATATGTCTATTCTATCACTTTGTGCATGATCTTTTATTAGTTGACAATTGCATAATATCTGAGTGAGGGATTACAGTTTTTGTATTATTTGGCATTTCAGTTGTGTTTATTCTTTTTATAAGGATAAACAATGTACTGTTTCAATGAAGGATCATTCACTTGAACTTTAGAAGGGATTTTAGACTTGAGACCATTTGAAAGTACCTTTTCAATATTTGGTTTATAAACAGGCAAATAAAACTTGCTTAAATTGCTGTAACCATGTTGTAACGGATCATCTGGCACCCCGACTGGGAACCTCCGTTGAAGGATGCTCCTAGTGCTTCATGAGGACTCCAAGCATTGCGGCAGACACCACAACCACCGAACCGGAGAAGCATATGAATGCTCTCAAGCATTTGAATGCTGTAAGCAGCTGAACAGGAAAAGCATACAATCAGCTTACACTCCTGGCAATCAGCATACAATCCAATTCCCCCAATAATGAGACAACACTTTGTTTTGAGGTCAAGCAGAACTGACTGTATGGTCACATACAGCCTCTTTTATTCACAATCCACAAACATAGTACTGCCCACAGGGTTTTGAAATACAACCAATCAATCCGTACAATAAACACAGACACTCCCACACAAAATCCTCCCCTCTGCCTGTGGTATGATTACTGAACACAATGGTTAATCTAATTATCACAGGCAGAGAAATACAGTATTATAAAACATATCAGAGGGACCCCAAAACATGCAATAACCCCATAAAAAGTATATCCGGGGGATCTGGGTGAACCACATATCCAAAATTCACCCAGATCCGTTCAGTAGTTTGGAAGATGCAGTTTAATGCAGATTCCGCAGAACATATACAGGCTATATGAAAAATAATTACTGTATAATGTGTTCCCTGTTGTATAGTTTAAAACTACTGAACGATGTCTTCGTGCACCAAATACTGGCGAGATGGCACCGTGTAGAAAAGTCCAAACAGTGTCTGTGAGTTAAAATGGCCTCCATCCATTGTTCTCACCATGTGCTTCATCCATTGTTCTCACCATGTGCCTTTGATTTACCATATGGTGGCCACCCAGTAACTGGGAAATGGTGGCCACCCAGTAACTTCACAGTATGTCCCCAGATGGCTCTTAAAGGGCCAGCAGCAGCATAATAACATACAATATGCCCAAATACTGTATTTAAAGGGCCAAATCTCCCAGGGGCCATAGTCAACAGGCAGGAGGCAGGCAAACAGGCTTCTCCAATGCCCAGTGGCGCGGTTGGTTTTGCCACACATGTCAGAGTATTTTTCAGATGCCAACAAGAAATAACCAATTGTTTTTCAGACACAGTGCACCATGGCATCTCTACTGGGATTATATCATGAGAGTTTTTACAATGATTCAATGCCAAAAAGGCATTTGACTGTAAGGACTGAACTGTTATTCTAGCAACCATGAAACATATCATTTTTGTAATATGGTAAATTCATAGCACCCTTTGCATTGTACTGCATGCATTCAGAAAAATAGAGCACGATCACCCACAACGCAAATCACTAATGGCTCAAGACAGGGCTTTCCCCTTGCCTCTTCATTCTAACCCTAAAATCCTTTTGATTACCATCTAAAGCAATCCAGAGTATGACATCCAGACATTACCAGTTACACAAACACACAGCAGGGAAAAAGTATCATCTAACACCGAACAATTCATGGCGATGAATCCCCAAGGTAGCATCCTCAAGCTTATAGCAGTCTGTTTGGGAACATGGCTCCCTTTCAACCTCCAGCTGATTATGCAGAAGTCAGAAATATTAAACATCTCAAAAGTGACAAACACAAATTCTGCAATAAGGTCAATGTTTCCTTTCAAGATACACCTACAATTGTGTCAATTGCTGACAACAACCATACTTATATTTGGAATCTACCAGGTTGACTAGCTCACCTACAAGAGCCTAAGTTCAGTTAGATATTATCAGGCAGCCCATTCCTGAAGGCTGATAGCATGGTATTATCCATCCAACTGCAATCTGTAGTGATCTCTAGAGTCGAAGGGCCAGTTTGCTCAATTATTGTACACTGCCAACACCTCCAAACATGTTTGCCTAGGAGATCCACAACTTGAAAAGGGCATCTCCATCATATAAGAGTTGCTCCTGACAAATGGGCAACTATCCTTCCTAGGTTTCAGGATCTGTGAAAGGTGATCTTGGGGAGGACCTTTTTGGATGAGCAATGGACCAAAATGGGGATAACTCCTCAGAGTACCTAGTGTTTGAGGTGTAAGGAAATAAAACAATACACTTATAATCTGTTTGCACAGAACTCTAGTTGCATTGAGCCAAAATTTTGCAGACAAATCAGATAAATGCTGGAGATGTCAAAAAAAGATCGGAACAATGATCCACATTTGGTGGTTGTGTCCAGATACTCTACCATAAAGGCAAAATGGTACACAAAGCCATACTACTCATACTTCGAATAGAGTTCTCATTTCAGTTTGCCCTCATGTTTATTAGTTTCTAAACCACCCAATTGCCAATTTAAAAAAAAATATATATATATATATACATTTACTGCAATGAAGAGAATGGTCACAATAATTTGGAGATAGTGGTATGTGTTGGGGGTACAGCAATGGCCAAAAATGAAAAGAGGAAATACATTTCATGAAGTCTCAAACAGCCTCAGGTTTTATCAGAAAAGTGTATTTTCTGCCCCATGGAACACTTGCATCCAGTGAAAACCTGAGAGAATGTGAGCTAGATACCTAAAGATCATTTTTGGGGATGGATCAGGTTTAGAACATATATGTCACATTGGTAGTCATTCACTTAAAATTAACAGGGAATTAGGTTTCCCATCTCATATACTCCCCTATTGTTTTGTTTTTGTTTACTTTTTTTTTTATTAATCTCTGATGTATCAAGATTCTGCACTATTATGTGTACCTGTGTATATACCACTACCAGATGCTTTTGGATATTGGATTTGTGGTCCCACGGATTGGGTTAATGTTTTTGATATGCTTACTACACACTGAATGATATGGTATTTGTCTTACTTTTTTAATGACGTGATTGAGTACTTGTGTTTATTACTGAAACTCAGTGGTTTAAAATAAAAGTAATACATTATGAACTTTGTAAACATTATTGATCATAACTACCAACAGAATATATCTTGTGGGTTTGATGTCATTAGAGGAAAATAGGCCAGATTAAATGTAAAGTAATTATATTATTCACTTTAAGTGAGCAGTATTTAAATATTAATAAGTCCAATTCATTAAACATAGTAAAAATAAATATTTAATGTATAGCTCATCCAGCAAAAGTAACATCATGTGTTCCATGACAAGATTTGAGTGAATGAGAAAACGGAAACCCATGAAGAGGTTCTGTAAACATCAAAATAATCCACCAAACTGAATGATTTATGGATGTCCATATCTTTTATGTTTATTTTATACTACATTATTTTTAGAGTTAGTATTGGGGCTGTAATTACCAACTGTCCCCTTATTGATGGACTGAGCCGCATTTATTATTTGAAGCATTAATTGCGCAAGTCTTTGAAAGTTGAAAGTGGTCATTATTTCTGCTACATTTACAAAGAATGTTTCAAGGTGATTGGAGTTAGACATCTCTCTTTTATTGTCTCAGCAAACATATTTTGCTAATCATCATCACATGACTAGTTCATATAAATTTCTGTTTTTATGGCTGTGTCAACGAATAGATGTAGACCATTATCAGAACCTATCTAAGTGTTAACAGCAGCCAATGAGCCGTTAACAATGTCGATGTAATCGCAATCACACTTTCCGATGGGTTCCGAACATTTTTGTGGTTATGTGAAAATTGGCCATGTACCTTTACATTAGGCAGTCAAGCTTCAGTGATCACAATCACTCTGGATAATATCAGCATATTAAATTACTTGTTTTCTCCTTATCGAATCCAACTGCTAAAAAGGACTTGATTAACCATTTTCAATAATTTCATTAAAAATGTTCAAACTTAAAAGTTCAAGTAAGTGTGTGATTGTGAATGAGGCTGTAGCTCCTAATCTGAAGTAGAACGCTTTTTCCACACAGTGCTTCTATAATTATATTCACTCATCTATTATGTGTTTTGCCTTTTCATATATTTCTCAAGATTAATATAGAAACATAGAATGTGACGGCAGATAAGAACCATTCGGCCCATCTAGTCTGCCCAATTTTCTAAATACTTTCATTAGTCCCTAGCCTTATCTTATAGTTAGGATAGCCTTATGCCTATCCCACGCATGCTTAAATTCCTTATAGCTAGGGAATATTGTTTAAGGCAATATGTTTGATCTTATCCTTGTTAGCTTAGCAATGGTATGGGCAGGGTCACTAGGGAAGCTGTCTAGCTAGCCATCATGCCACTCTCCACCTCTATCTTATCTCATTTTGTTAATCTACTCTTCCACAGGGTTACTAGATTCCAAAGGCACGTACTGCATAGCCAGTAATTCAATGTGATCCTGCCACACTACTCTTCTAATAGAAGCATGTTCTGTTCCCCAGGACCCTATTTTCCCTCTGTACCCTGACAGAGCACTATACTGTTGATCTTTCTTTTTATAAGAAGTGGTGCTTTCAGAAGCAGCTTCCTAATGTAAAATTATATAAAATATTGTCCCTACAAGTACAAATGAATGGCTTTGTTTCCCTTTTGCTCAGAAAAACCCCACAAATCTGTGTGAATGGCCCTAGTCACGTAGAGCATGCAATATAGGTAGATTTCACAGAAGGAGGCAGATGGAGGTGCAAGGTCTGACATTAAATATACCTAAAATCTCCATCAGTATGACCTGCACAGTATGACGGACCAGTCAGAGATCTGTGTTTGGGACGGACTGTTTTCTACCAACATCATTAGTAATGCCAACCGTTGTATGCTATGAACGGTTTACTGCCAAAAACCTTCAGGAACATCATAAAGACTCATTGGTTGACCAGTGTGCCAGACTACACAGATACTGTATTCCACCTGTAAAGATTCCAGTGGGCCAGCTCAGGGTTCGATAGCTACACCAGCTCATGTACAACCCATATAGTGCCAGGGTAGTAGATGCCTTACACAATTCCTTCCTGCTGCCTAACTGCAGAAGGATATCCCGACACAGCATCTGCTGTTTTAATTTTCAAAATAATTAGTTAATGCAGCCCATAATACACTTTAATTTAATTAATTTCAACAATAATTCAACAGTAATTCAAAATATTCAAGTAACAACTTATAGGCTGTATGAATTAATTATTTATATCAAGTATATATAATTTCCCCATGTAGTTATATTAAGTTATTTTAAGAAATAATTTAGACATCCTATCTGGGAATATATATATATATATACATTTCCATTTGATTGTTACATACATTAAATTGTTTGATGTTAGAATGTATGATACCTTGAACAATTGCAGCCCACAACCCTCACGCTTGCCAGATTTCCAGTATGAATGCCCATAGTATTATTATTATTATTGTTACTGGTATTTATATAGCGCCAGCATATTCCATAGCGCTTTACAATATTATCAAAGGGGGAGATTTAACAATAAATTAGACATTTACAAAAACTTACAGGAACAATAGATTGAAGAGGGCCCTGCTCAAACAAGCTTACAGTCTATAGGATAACAGAACACATACAAGCACTCAGAGCATCATGGAATGAGAATATGATCTCAAACATTAGCCCGTTAAGGACACAACTTCAGAAATAAAAGGGAATCACGTGTCTTTAGGGGGTTAAAAAGCAGTAGAGGTGCACTCAGTAAGCACATCAATAGTTTTTAAAATGGGAGAATGAGGAAATGTTACTTTAAGAGAAGTAATAGTTTTGTTATGCTCAGTTTACATTGAGACTTTAAGAAGATAAAAATAGGTATGCTTATTAATATTGATATTGGCTAAAATATAAGATGCAATTACATACTCAGCATAGTTTTATTTATAATATATATATATGTGTGTATGTATGTGTGTGTGTGTGTGTGTGTGTATATATATATATATATATATATATATATAAATACCAGAGTATTGCAGTATGCAATGATACCTTTTTTATTGGACTAACATATTATTTCAAAGACAAGCTTTCAAGAGTTTTTCTCCGGTCTGAAGCAATATTGATCAATCTGATTGAGAATAGCTAGTTAACCCCATAATGCCGTTATGGGCTTCAAAGCTGTTGTAGCAGCATAGAACGCTGTAACGGCGTGGAGGCCTGGAGCCAGTGGGATACTTACCTTCCCGGTGATCCACTTCGGTAGGACTGCCTAACAGCCCAGTCAACCCAAATCAGTCCCTCGGAGGCCATGTGATTGCTCTCAAAGAGCGCTCACATGGCCGCAATAGCTGCCTGTGGATCAACCTGCAGAGGGACTGTCTGGACTGTCAGGCAGCCCCCTTAATGGCGGGGAAAAAATCTGATTTATTACACATGAAAAAAGTATATATATATAGTGGGTGCCTCCGTCAGTCGATGCTCCTAGTGCTTACCGAGGACTCCAAGCACTCCACCAGACACCATAAGCACTGCAGTCCCCACATCCAGCGTTACAGCTTGGCTAGGAACTCTTTGTCCTCCACCCACCCTGGACCCAAGACCAGGATCCAGCTTCCAGTAATTGAACCTCTCCTACTCCAGATAGCGTAGCAGGAACAGCTCTTAAAAGAGCTAGTGATTATAATCCCAGGGGAGTATGGAGATATAGCAATCTCCAGGGTAGATACAGCCGTTTCTCCCATACATGAGATGAGACGCTATGTTGAGGATAAGCAAGAACTCAATTTTAATGGAGCCACACTGGCCTTTTATGCAAGTTTCCCAACAAGGGTGACACCCATGTGAACCTTGTTGGGCACAAGGACACAAGTTAACAAACCAATAAAAACAGCGTTGTGATGGTCCCTCCGCCGACGGATGCTCCTAGTGCTCACCAAGGACCATCAGCACCACACTAGACACCATAAGCACTGCAGACCCCACAAACTGCTGCAGCTTGGTTGGGGTCTCGCCGTCTCCTACCCACCCTGGACCTACCTCCAGGCTCCAGTGGGTGAACCTCTCTTCCTTCAGGAAGACGAGTCTGTGAGTTGAGGGTAAGAAGGTCTGAGAGTTTAATGGTATAGGTTGGATTTTTATACAGTTTTTTCAGGCCAGAGGCACACCCACTGGACCTGATGAAGGACAGGGACACAAGGGACATAAACCAATGAAAACAGTAATTAACAGTACAACACTCCCACATACAGTAAACAATCCTTCCCCTCTGCCTGTGATATAATTAAGGTAGTTAATGCGTTAGATAAAGAAAAATAAGGAAATTAGGAAAAAATACTCCTCTACCAGGAGAGGAGGCTAATTCCATCAAAACCAATACCCCTTTTTTAGAGCAGTATAAATAGAGAACTGCAGATAAATTATGTAACAAGAAAATAATAAAGTTTTATTAAAGATAAAAACCGTAAAAAAGAAACTTATTCAGAACCTATCTATATACATTACATTGGACTGCTTAGCTACAATCTGTATAAAGTTAATTATAGACACAATGGAGCTAATGTGCTCATATAGAGTGCAACATAGTTACAATGAATGCAGTATCAAGTAATATATTGAAAGAATGTTGCAAAAGAAGTGGCTTAGCAGTCCAATGTAATGTATATAGATGGGTTCTGAATAAGTTTCTTTTTTACGGTTTTTATCTTTAATAAAACTTTATTATTTTCTTGTTACATAATTTATCTGCAGTTCTCTATTTATACTGCTCTAAAAAAGTGGTACTGGTTTTGATGGAATTAGCCTCCTCTCCTGGTAGAGGAGTATTTTTTCCTCATCTCCTTATTTTTCTTATCTTCTTTATATTCTAGGGTTAGGCCCTTTAGTACCCCTGTAACCCTTCTTTGTACTTCTTGGCCGGGTGTTTCCTGGTTAAGAGTGCTTTGTATATATTCAATTAGTTAATGCATTAACTTAATTATCCACAGGCAGAAAAAAACCACACATTTTTATAAAGTCCCATAAGTACCCCAAAACATAACATATCGCCATAAAATATCCCCTGAACAACATATTCAAAAATCACCCAGGTCAGATCAGGGGTTCAGAAATTCTATGGAAGTCATAGTTTTGCCCAGGCGAACACAGGATTTCATGCCCAAAACAGTTCCATAGAATCAAGGCTAAGTGCCGCTGGAGGACCGAACAGGAACTGCGCGGTTTCCATGCCGAAAATAGTTCCAGGGTATTCGCGGCTAAGTCCCCCTGAAGTCTATTCGCGGCTTTAGCCCATGCGAACAAGATGGCCACCACCACCACGTGTTCGAATGTCGAATGGCTGCCACTTCGACTGTACGGGAGTTTGCAGAACCAATGTTAAAAGTCCCAGTAGGCACAATTAGGGTCTCTCGGCCAAAATAAATTAAAGGGGCCATAGTCACAGGGTAAAAGGCTGGTAAGTAGTCCTCTCCAAAGCCCAGTGGCGAAGCGTTATACAGTAAGACACTCTAATACAGTATACACAATCCCTCCCCTCTGCCTGGGAGATAATTATGGCAGATAATGCATTAACTTAATTATCTCCAGGCAGAAAAACCACATATTTTTTAAAGTCCCATAAGTACCCCAAAACACAACATATCCCCATTACATCCCCTGATAGCCCTGATCTGGCTGAATAACATATCCAAAAATCACCCAGATCAGAGCAGGGGTTCAGGAAATTCCTGGAAGTCTCTTTTTGGCTAACCACACGCATGGTTTCATGCCCAAAACAGTTCCAGAGAATCAGGCTTTACGGCCGGTCTATTTCAAATAGTCGAAGTATTGTTCGAATTACCGAATGAAGCCATTCGTGTGTATAGTCTGTATATGTCCCTTGTTCATGTGCTTCGACTCACCGAACGCTGTTCGACTCCTGTTTGAATAGCCGAAGTACCATGGAAGGTAACTGTTCAGCAGTGTTCCTACCGTCGCGTGTTCGATTTGAGTTCCATGAACTCAACGACCTAACACCGGTCATGGTACTCGCGGCTTAAGAGGGCCGCCGCCACATGTTCAAATGTCGAATGGCGGCCACTTCGACACTACGATTGTAGTCGAAGTGCCACTTCATAGTTCGAATTTGTTCCAGTTAGAAGTCCAAGAGGCACAAACAGTATATTTAACCCACAGATCACCACAGGGCCAAAGTCACATGGCAGGAGGCTGGCAAACAGTCACTTTCGCCACACATATATATATATGTGTGTGTGTATCTTCATACGTAGTGTATTTTAATATTAATATAATTACATACATTAATATTAAAATATACTTAGGATATATATATCTCTATATCTATATATATATAGATATAGATATAGATATATATATATATACATAGAATTACAATAATAAATAAAATTTAAATATTAACTTAAATTCTATGCATATGTAATTTCACTACATGTATGTATATACTTTCATGTTTCATTACAATGTAAAATACATTAACTGTATTTTGATATTAATGTATATAGATATAGGTAGCAAAATACACTTAATTACATAAGTATACACGTAGAATTTAAATACACACACACACACACACATATATATATATATATATATATATATATATATATGAAATAATACATGTGTATATATTTATGTAATCTTTTAACATAATTATGTGATTTTATTAATTCAAATTTGAGGGACGTACTGTTGCATTTGAGAGACTTTACTGAACACAAATATGAGTGTTTCTAAACTGTAAAATGTATCACAACAATGATATCATAAGCGAAAATGTTTTTGTGTGAAAAATTCTAAAAACTAATATGAACGCTATTTTTGGACAGTGTTTGTGACTAAGTGGCTATGAAAAAAGACTGGATATACCCAATTTCGAATTTCCTGGTTAGTCTACTTTTTCAAATGGTATGCCATGATGGGGTAATTCTCATTCTTGGACTGCCATATGGTCTCAAAGGCAACATAATCAATCTGGCAAATTTAAATGTACAAAATCAGAAATGCACAAGGCTTATATTTGACCAAACCACCATGAAACCTGTACATGGGGGATATTGTTGTAATCGTGAGACATTACTGGGCACAAATATGAGTGTTTTAGAGCAGTAAAACATATAATGTGGATGATATCATCAATGAAAAGGAAGTTTATTTGTGAAAAACGCAAAAAAACAAACAAATATGAATGCAAATTTGGTAGGTGCTACTAAAAAAGACTGGACATGCCCCATTTTGAATACCCTGTGTTGTCTACTTTTGCAAATGGTATGCCATGGTGGGGTAATTGTATTACAACAATGATATTTTCAGTGAAAGTGACATTTTTTGCATTTTTTGCATTTTTCACACACAAATGGCACTGTCACTGATATTATTATTATAATATGTTTTACTGTTTTGAAACACTAATATTTGTGTTCAGTGAAGTCTCCTGAGTATACCAGTACCCCCCATGTACAGGTTCTATCGCGTTTTGGAAAGTTAGAGAGTCAGATATAAGGCTTGCATTTCAGTTTTTTAACATTGAAATTTGCCAGATTGGTAAGTTGCCTTTGAGACCGTATGATAACAGGAATGAGAATTACCTCCATGATGGCATTCCATTTGCAATAGTAGACTACCCAAGGTATTGCAAATGAAGCATGTCCAGTCTTTTTTAGTAGTCACAAACACTGGCCAAAGTTAACGTTCATATTTATTTTTTTCACACACTGGCAACATTACTAGTCTGGCAAATTTCTATGTGTGTAAACTGAAAAATAAAACGTGCTATATTTGACCCTGTAACTTTACAAAACACAATAAAACCTGTTCATGGGGGTACTGTTGTACTTATGAGACATTACTGAACACAAATATGCACATTTTATTGTAATAAAAGCTAACAGTATTATGACATTCACAGTTAAAATGCCATGCAGAACTTAATTCTTAATTTTTAAACTTTATTCATGTTAAATTGTTTCATATATACATATCTGATATGAAATGAAAGCCCTGTTTCTCCAGAACAAAATGATATAGAGTAAGTGTGGGTGCATTTATTATGAAAGAGGTGAATTATGGTTGAACAGACATATAACGCAAATTCCAAGTTTTGTTTACGTCTTGTTTTGATCAGAAAGTTTTTGGTTGTTTTTTGTTTTTTTTAAACGGAGCAGGACATGCAAATACATAGCTGCATAAGTGTGTATATATGTAGCGGTCACCCCGATAGAGAGAGGGGTTTTGTGACGAGACCAATCTCGCCACTGTGCATTGGAGGAGCCTGGTTGCCCGCCTGCTGCCTTTAGACTATGGCCCCATGTTAAAAAAACTTTTATTTTCCCTATGTGAGCAGTGTTACCCCAGATAGCTATGCCATGGAGCCCATTCGTGTAACGAAAGACTATGTGAAAGACTTTGGCTCCATGGCGATTGAACTGTATGTGTGATCTGAGCGCCATTCGGTAATAATGTGCGCTCAGATCTAAGCTATCTGGGGATATGTTGAATGTATATGTTTTATGAAGTAATTGTAACACTGTGTAATTTTATGTCTTTTTGCTAACATGTGGCTAATGGAGTTTTGCCTCTTGGAGATAATTGGATTACTTCCATATTATCTCCAGGACACAGAGGAGGGATTATACTGCATTGTGGGAGTATTTAAATGTGTAAGCTTGTGATTGGTCTATGTCCAATATGTATCCCAGTTTCCCATCTGGTCCCATAGGGGAGTGTCCACTAGGTGGAAGACCTCCATAAAAGCTGGGCAGGTAGCCCCAGTAAATCAGTTCTGCTTGATCCTCAAACGAAGTGTCGTCTCGTGCTTGGGGGGAATTGGATTGTATGCTGTTACAGTGCGACTGCCAGGAGTGTAAGCTGTTCCTATGGTTTTTCCTGTTCGGCTGTCTAACAGCATTCGTGTGTTTCCTGTTCGTGAGTTGGAGCATTCGTATGGTTCCAGTTCGGGAGTTGGAGAATTCGTGTGTTTGCAGTTCGGGAGATTGGTGATTGCAGTAGCTGCCTGTGCATCTGAAAGGGGAATATTACCTAAACGGTTTTTAACCTCTTGTGTGCAAAACCATCCGTTACAGGTTTACGCTGCCAAGAGATGTTCTTTCCCCCTAGCATGAAGAGAGCTGCGATAATCCTTAGACTGATAATTCTAAAATGTGAGGAAATAGTGATTATAGCTATTCCCCCAAGAACGAGACAAGGCTCTGTGTTGAGGGTAAAACAGGAACTAAATTTTAACGGGGGCCCACTGGCCTTTTATGCAAGTTTTCCAACAAGGGTGACACCCATGTGGACCTTGTTGGGCACAGGGACACAAAGTTAACAAACCAATAAAAACAGAGTTATATATTGAGACACTCCCATACAGTATACACAATCCCTCCCCTCTGCTTGGAAGATAATTAAGTTAATTACTGTATCAACTCAATTATCTCCAAATGAAAAAAGAAAATGTTTTATACATTTCTGGAAACACCCCGAGATCACGTAGGAACCCCATAAAATGTACATCTCCTGATAGCCCCATTCTGGGGGTACAAGATATTCAAAAATCCCCCAGATCAGTACAGGGATTAAAAGGTTATATCGAAGTCCCATTTCTGCCCGTCCACACATGAGGCTCCTGCCCCGAATAGTTCCATGAATTTAGTTGGTGCGGCTGGTCTCTTTCGGGAGCACAAAAACATATCAAAATAACTGTTTGTGTCTGTGGTTCCCCAGTGTCTCTTGTTCAGATGATTAAGTATACTGAACGCCATTGCTTTCGTGCAAGGGAAAGTTGAACCAATGGAAGTCTGGATGTTCCAGCGGTGTTCGTGCGGTTGAGGGCCTGAATATAGTTCCATACACTCAACAACAAAACACTGTTGGCTGCATTCGACAGTCAAGATGGCCGCAGCCATCATGCATAAGAACGACGACCACCCAGCCGACTGCTCAGAATGTTGCGGTTACCCAAGGTGTTGGAAAGATTAAAGGGGTGGGTGGTCGATCGTTCGGTAGTTGGTTTGGTTTTTCAAACAAGACCAGGGTATTCATAGAGAAGGTTAGAATTACCGAACAAACAGGCAAAATAAGAAATAAATATAAAATCCAGGGACAGGAAGGTCTGTCACAATATAAATATATATATATTAATGTATCTAATAAAGATGAAGTGAGAGTATTGAAAATTAACTATATAAGACATCATGACATAGATGTGCGTTTATATAAAGTTTTGGGAGTGTGTAAGAAAGCCAGAGTCTACATTAAATCCTTTAGTTCTGGTGTTAAAACATGTGATCATTTTCATCTTGAAAGTCTTTCATTCATGAGAGTCTTTGAAATTCCCTTTAAGACCTTTAATCCTGAGGTTTTGGATGGAGTGGTCGGTCTGGGTGAAGTGATGACCAACAGGGGTACAATATTTGTTTTCCTTGTGGTTCTTGATTGAGTGTCTGTGTACGTTAATTCTGAGATGCAGGTTAAGGCAAGTTTTTCCAACGTAGCAACCTTTGTCACACACTGTACACAAATGTGTATGAATATGATCCCTTAATGTTGTATGGTTGGACATTCTTCTGACACCAAATCATGATGGGATGTAATTGCCTCATCAATAGTTGGCTGTGAGTCCCGCCTTGATGAGTAATATATGCAACTCTGCTGCCTGGTTGTCAGAACAGACTCGTATCCACTTGTTTTTTTTAGGATATCCCTGAAATGTAGAAGTGCTCTGTGGATGGCACAAAGTTCCAGAACATTGCTTGGAAGTGCTGACTTCTGCTTGTTCCACCCTCCTTGTGTTACCAGATCTTGACAGTGAGCTCCCCAGCCATGAGCACTGGAATCTGTTGTTCATATTATCCAGTTGGATTCTGCCAACCGGAATACCTTCTCCATATTCTTCTTCCATAGCCATCAGGTCAGATGGTTGATCCCAGTTTATTTCCTATCTGTTGAACTGACTCAGGAATGCTTTCTGAGGAATCCTGAGGTGCCAGTGTGCCCATCTGACAAATCATATAGCAGATGTCAGATGTGTCCTGGAGAGTGTTGAAGTCTGCACCTAGAAACCTCATCCCTTAGGATAGAATGAAGCTGCTTTTCTTTAAATTAACCAACCAGCCAAATCATTGGAGCTCTGTTAGTAGTACATCTCTTTGTAGTATTGCACTTTGGACGTTTGGGGCTACTAATAGTAGATCGTCCAGGTAGTAGAATAACGAAATACCTTGAATCCTCATTATTTCTATAAGGATGACCAGGAACTTCGAAAAGGTCCTGGGTATGGTGTTTAGGCCAAACAGTAGTGCTTGGAACTGAAAATGATCCTTCCCTATTGTAAATTGGAGAAAACAATGGTGTTCTTTGGCCTATCTGGATGTGATAGGCATCCCTTAAGTCGATGGATACAAGAAAATTGTTCCTCTGGATTGCTGGAGAGATGGACCTGATGGACTCCATCCTGAAGGATCCTGAAGGATCTGGCCTGTAATCTTCTGTTTACTCTATGCATGGGCTAGAATTGGTCACCATTTGTTTGTCTTTTTGAACTAAAAACAGTAGAATGATAACCTTCTGGGACATAAAATTCTGCACATATTCCTACAGAGCTCTGGTCTTGTTACTGTCCTTGGGAATATGTGTAGTTATGAAGAAATTGCCCCATGGTCTAATGAGAAATTCCAGCTCGTATCACTTTGGATTATAGATACTACCCAGGAATCTTAAATGTCTTATGCACAAACCTTCTGGAAGAGAGAAGAGAGAAAGCCGGGCTCCTACTTCTGACTTAGTCAGAAGTTCTTGCCTCCAGAATGAAAGGACGTATTCCTAGCTCGGGAAGAGTGGGGGAAAGATGATTGATCACCAGGCCAAGTGTTACTTCGATTGTACTGTTTCTTTCAGTCCTCAAGTGTTTATCAGAACTGTCAATCATAGGGAGCTCTTCCGGAATCTCTAAGGTCTTCCTTACCATGAGGACAAGCTTATCCATGGCCTCAGAATCCAGTGATTCCTAAAGGATCTCTCCCTCGCTCTCATTGGAGTCAATCTGATCAATTATCTGTAATTCCTCAGTTGGATCCAGGCATCAGCATGATGCTGATTACTCTGAGGAAACATGCCTCTGTCCAGGTCTTTTCTCTGACCGCTTCCTTCCTTCTATGGCTTCTGAGATACCCTGCGCAACCTCCTTTCTGATCCAGGCCAGAATATCTGGTGACTAAGCAGGTGCTGAGGATCAAGCAGTGGCTACCTACTGCAAACAGTTTAGGCATAGATATTTGCCTTCAACTGCCTTTCCCTTACACCCTGAACAGGAGTTTTCCTTCTCCCTTCTTCTGACACAGTCTGTTCTTTATTACTAGAAAGTAACTGAAGGACAGTTTTAGCAGAGGGAATTTAAATCTTATATAGCTAAAATAAACGGATCCATACTCACCTGGATGCTTCAACAATGTGTAAGAGGGTCCTAGCAGGGTAGATTATATTGGGCTACTAAAATAGAGAGTGAGTTAATAAATTAATCAAACTGTACTAAATTAATGAATGTGAAAAACAAAACAAACCATGGCAAATGCAATAATAGACACAGGCACAAGTAAATCCAAAGCAAAATTTCAGTCCAACACTAAATTTAAACCGAATCTGGCAGCAAAGTACAGCCTCCAAGCATCAAGGCCACTTTAAAGAAAAAAACTGCTGAACACTGACCTAATTTCTAGCAATTTTCTGTCATTTCCCTGCATTTTCGACTTTTACCCTTAACAAAGATGGTCGCCACGACCTTGTGATCCTCCCGACATCCGTGTCTTGGCGCTAAAATAAAAGGCAGAAACTGCGCATGAGCAGATGTTGCTCCCGCGGTCCGTGCTGTCTAAGCCAGGAGGATGGGAGGGAGACCAGAGAACACCTCTCAGGAGACAGTAAAATCTTTCCCAAGCCCCCAGGGTCTCTAGAACAGGGCCTGGAACCAAGGGAGATCCTAAAAACAGGTACTAAAACATGAGAAAAATGAAATTAAGGGTAAAGAAGAGGGAGCTAGAAAATTCCATTCCTAAGGGCTGTAAGGACAGGAAAAATACTGAGGGACTTATCTTTGGATCCTCCTTTTAAAATAATCTATTTAATTCCTGTCCTATTGGCTGAAAGAGGCAGAGCTAAACCATTTGTGTATGCTGCCATGATTAGCCAGAAAAAAAAAAATCAATTTCATCAAGTCAAAAATGAACATCCACCATACTGTGTGGGAATATAAATATAATATATGTATATATCTTAATGAAAAAGAAAGCAGTGTATCCACTTACCCCCATGGCATTCAGGTGTGCCCGGTGTTCTCCCAGTGTTCGTGACTCCGCCCCCTACGTGACATGCCGTGACATTATGACGTCATATGTACCCTTAGATCCATCGCTACGCGTGTATACCAAAGTGCCAGTTCATAGTGCTCGGGTACCTGATAAATGTTAAATGAATGTGATAGTGATACCATTGTGATAACGTGCTCCACAGTACATACCAGTGCTGGATATATATTGCCATAATGTGCAAATAGCATGTTGTATCTCGTATACAATATGAGTGATGATTTCTAAAGTGCCTATATGTGATAAAGTGAACTGAAATATTTAAACATTTTATGCAAGCCTGTCTTTAAAATCTCAATATAATAACTCTTATATATAAAATGTTAAAGTGAACTAATGTGTTTGTATATGCAAATCATTAAAAAATTCCACTGTGGTGATTAAAGTGCTGTGCATTATAAAAAGTGCTGTTAATAATGTGCAAACTCGGTGAGCATCCATAAAACGTAATTTGCTAGCTATACATAGACATAACTCCTAATTTCAAATTACACTTTTATATAAAAACTAAATCTTTAATACTTAAAATCGTGCTTATCGACAATCCCTATCTTTAAAATTAATGCAGTTTGGCTATGGCAATAATAAATTTTTTATAAAAACGAAGTGAGCTTTTCATTTAGTCCTTTTGGTGCTACTCTCTCCATTTCAAAGATCCAATACGTCTAATTGTTTATAAACATGTTGCCACAATCTCCGTCGTTCCAGGATGTGGTCAATGCCTATGAATTTCAAGCTTGAGAGAGGGTGTTTAAATTCAAGTAAAATGCTTAGCCACTGTCTTATCAGTAGTTCCGTCGCGATATCTGATCCTCTCTCAGATTTGTTTCTCAGTCTTCCCCACGTAGGCCAAACCACAGGGACAAGATAATTTATATAACATGGCTTGTCTTAAATGTTATTCGATGTTTTTTTTTTTTATTCCTTATTTTTGAAAGTGCATAGGTAATTACAAGTTTTAATACTGTCAGAGGATGATACAGTCGTTAATAATTGGTGACATTTTGTTGACAGATTCAAGATGAGTTGCACTTTTTTTTTGATAAGGAATTCAAGAGTAAGCACTGACAGGCGTAGTAAAATAAAAGTAACGAACAGGCTGTACATGCTATCTAAAACAATTTAGCTTGAGATATATTGCAAGCGATCTGCACATTTTTAAGTGATTAGTTACTCATGGGTTAACTTTAAGGAAGCAGTAAACGTAAGGGACAACCCAGTAACCACAGGCTAAACCAACATGTTTGTATAATATTCAGGTGATGTACACTTTAGCCGAGCAGGCTAGCCAGTCATGGATATACTGTAGCATGCGTAGACCTAATATATAGTATGGTATAAAGATTAAATGAAAAGAGTTATTTGCTGGGCTATATATTCAAACATGCTATTCTATATGATAGACAAAGGAAACTGGTTTAAGACTTGCTAGCTAGTATTGTAGTTTACTAATCAACGACATGTTGCTGAAAAAAGGGTCTGCTGTGTCTAGAGCTTGGTCACAACACCTTAACAAAAAAGCGGAGACTCATTGATTAATTTTAGGTACTCGCCATGGAACCCAAAAAAGTGTGTTAGGGGTATATAGGAGTCTAAACTTGAAGGGTACGTCCTAGGCAGGATAGCGTCCAGGCAGAAGCAAAGTTCACATGGTGTGAGTGTGGGCTATGGCTGGAAGCCGGATGGTGAGGCAGTCCCCATGTACCTAGCCAATGCCCGTTCTGGAGGCCGTGGTTGCGGGTCTGGAGCGGGGTGCTAGTGAGGTGCTGGTCCGCTGTGGCATCTTCGGTCCTGGTACGAGGATGTTGCAGGCTAGGTGCGTGTTTGATGGCTGAGCGTCTCTACCTGGGTCTGTTTCAAAGGTGCTGGCTGTGCGGCGGGCGGGTGATGACGGTGGGCACTTTTTTCCAGTGGTGGTGCTTTTGTGTTTGTGGACTGTTGGGACCCCACATGGGGGTGGGCGGTCTGCTTGAGCCTCCCACAGGTGTGTTTGGCGCTTTTGCCTGGCCTCTGTGTGGCTGCTTCAGGCGAGTATTTCCCCAACTACGTGTTGGTGAGTGTCCAGTGGCTCGTTACCGGTGTGGCTGGTACCGGAACGGGGTGTGAGCACCTAGTTTGATGCGGTCCCAAAAGCGCTTGCATACCATTTTGCCCTGAAAGCCTTTGCCCAGTCCTCAGCATTTGCTGTCGAGGATTAGTGGCCCTGCCAACTGCCATCTTGGTTAGACCTCGTGGTCCCGCCTGGGTGGCATGGTTTACGTCTGCGTCCCAGAGGTGTGTGCTTGCCTTATGCTGGTGAACCGGGATAACCCCCACCGGTCTGGGGGGGGAACTGGGATCTGTCCGCATTGAGGCCCTCAGTTGTGGCGGGGGGAGACAGGGCCAGATTAAGAGCCCAATGGGCCTGGTGCTGACAATGATGGACCTAATTACAAAATCGTATTGACTAATAGTCCTACCTCCGAAGCGTCATGTATCTGATGGAGATGGTGCTGCAGGGAAACTCATAGGATGCAGCTATGAGAGAACACATTCCCCATGGACCCAGGTAGAGACACTTCCCCATGGAATCTCACACTTTCATCTTTCAAGTAAACCCATACCCCCTAACAGAAGTGTCCAGTAAAGCAGGAAGTCTATGTCCACATATGCGATCACGCAAAGTTAAATCGGTTTTGCCCACGTAATATAGTCCGTAGCTAATGGCTGTAAGGGGCGGGGCTAACTATTTGTATATGCTGCCATGATTAGCCAGGAAATATATATATATATATTCCAGATATGATGCTTATGTCCCCAATTAAGGCTCTTTCGATCATGGACTGGTGTCATCATGCACACTCTGACTGGTCTGTGTATTTGGGGATAGGCACTGTGTTGTGGGGTAGTGCAGTAGTGAGGGGATATAGGTGTGATGAGGAAAAGAAGCAGGAATGGGTGATGGGGGCTAGGGACAGTAGTCAGAGGGATGGGGGATAGGAGCAGTAGTGAAGAGATGGGGGCTCTTATGAGGTTAGGGGCTGTAGTAGGGGGATAGGTGTTATTGGGGATAGGGACAGTAAAATATATATATATGGAAAACAATTTATTCCAAAAAAAAAATCTAAACTAAAGTTTATTCTCCTTCCCTGAGGCTTAACTTTGGACAGGGAGGGGAATTCTGAATTCCTGGAGGTCCAATGGGAGAAACATCTTATTTGCAACCCCCAGTGATGGTGAGCAATACCTTTGAAAAGGTTCTTGTAGATGTACTTAATCCAAAGGGAAGTGCTTGAAATTGGGAGTAATTATCTAGAAGACAAAACATGAGGAACCTCTGGTGAGAGGCCAGAATAACAGAAACACCTTACCTGTAAAACATCATGGCTGTATGGTGTTAGAGTGACCTTTCAATGTCATGTCTGCGCAGAAGAAATGTGAGTGCCCTAACCAACATCTAAACCAGTGGGAGAGAGGAATTTTTAACAAGGCATGTAAATGTTGCACTAGCGCCAGTGTCTGATGCTGTGGCCATGCCAGCTTCTGACATCACACCCATGGCTTGTCAGGAATTTAAAGTGAATTTCAAATTAATGGTCAATTAAAGTTAAAATGGAACAATTCTCCAATTCAAATATGTTTCCATATCAGCTATTTTGGCCTTGAATTTGACATTCATGTTTGAATTCCTGACAGTTGCCCCTTTAATAAATATCCCTTTTAATATTAGATAAGCAATCACAGTCACTGCAATACAAGTTTTAGGCCTAGGTACATAGATAAAGTTATATCAAATATACAAGAGATTTAGACATAGTAAATACAATATTTACAAATAACTCTCCTGATGTTTTATTTTTTTCTTTTCTTCTATACTCAAATTCTCCTTCTTGAAACCCTTGTATTATACTAAATTTTCCCTATTTCAAAAATTGCCTTGATTAGATTGGACAACCAGATTGTCATCTGACAAGTTTGCTTTTTTATAATTCAATATAATATCAATATGGATACCGCACTCTCCTGGATCCCAGGGTGCAACCGGGCCTGAGGTTGGCCAATCCAATTTGCAAAAAAGTAATGATGGTCCAGACACTCAAGTTAAACCCAGTGGGCAGACTTATTGGAGCAAAATCCAAACAATGTTTTGGCCCACAGCAGGGCCTTTGTCAGCTGAAGAAGAGTTTAAAGTGTATTACTTCATTTGTAAACATTGCAGTCTATATACCCATATACAATTATATGAAATGTCATTTTTGGAAAAACAACCTGCAACAAGACCAATTCTCTAAAAAAACAAGGTGGTGTGTGTTCTGGGATTTTGTACAGCAGTTTGCTGTATTATGCCTTTCTATATAGCGAGATGCTGTTTTAAGATTATCTTGATAAAGACCCTAAGCAGAGTGACTCATTGATATTATTTGTGATGTAATGTTGAAATGATATAATAAAAATACACAGCTTGAAAACTTGCAAATGCAGTACATAAATGTATACGCTTTATACTGTCTGTTATCATATGGTTTCCTTGGGTGGCTAATAATGTTTGTCAAATGCTTTGCTGGCCCCCCTTGGTGGGGCACAAGTTATGCACACACATCTCTTGGCATATAATTTACCCTCCAAGACAGATTAATATAAGTATAAACTCTTCTGAAATAATTAGTCACACTGTAATACTTCCAAGATATGTTCGATTTATATGTTGAACATATGTTTATACAGGTGTATGGTTTTTCGGAAATGGTCTTTTTCTGCAGTGCTGTCTAAAGCATTTTCGTCTTGTTCATGTGACATAATTTGATAAGACATCCTAAAAAAAACACAATCTATTTTAAAAATGTATTCACAGCATAATTTGTAGAGGGGAAAATATATTAATTGAGAAAATCTAGCTAGGAATTGCAGCATTAATGCACAACATTTAAGTGCATAATAAGATATTCCAAAATTAATTCACTAAGAACCTAATCAGCAGGCTCTAAAGAGCTAGTAAGCCTCTGAGTGACATTAATTAGCATTCCAGAGAAGGCGTCTGAATTTTAGGAACATTTGTAACAAAAGAAATAAGCAATTATTGAATCTAATCTGAGCTACAAAGATATTATTCACCAACTGATTGTAACTATAAATTTGAGATTTACGGAATATAGTGGTTATATGTAGGCATGATGACGTAAAACATGATCGAAGTAAAAGGTTGAAATGTTACATAAGATTTTAAGTATATATCACTATTAATGGCAGAGACATTTCCGCCCTTCCTAACTTTACAGAGGTAAGTAAGGTGCCAAATTTCTTAATGGGATACATTAATCCATTGCTAAAATAGAAGCATCACTAATGCTTAAAATAGCAGTGAGAACGTAGGATAATAATCTTGCTGCCTATTCTGAAACACTGTCTATTGCTGAACGAGAAGCCATTAGTCATGAGAGATTTGAATGTTCTTGGAGTATTGTTTACATGTGTGAAAAGAACTGGAATCGAAATTAAGTTATGGTGTCAGAAGGCCCCTAGGTGCTTTTTTACCTGAAGGGCTTAAACCCGTCTTGCCCTAGCGCCGGATTTCCAATTCCCCCAGCAGCATCTGGATTGTCAGCTGACCGCTCTAGCCAATCAGCGTTGCCCCTTCCTGGTGACACTCACACTTCTTGAACCTCCTAGCACCATAACAACTTCATTTTGATTAATGGGCAGTGAAGTGTTAAAGCAGTGAAGAGCTAAATAGATTGCATCATGTTATTGGTCCAGAAGTAAAGCTGGAAATCGATGGACTAGGCTGTATTTTGACAGAGACGAGAAGAACTACAAGTTATGGGAAACAAAGTTCTTAGTAATCATGTATACAAATACAAAAAAGCAAGTCCTGCACTCACTCCCATCACTCCTGGGCAGTAGCAACGACCACAGTACACATCAGCCCCAATAATACAATAAAACCCAAATAAAAAGATACCTGCGCTATCTCCTAAATCCCTATGTATATTTAAACAAATGGAGGTAATTTAGTTACTCCAATGGCCATTGGAGGGAATGCCCACCTGCCAAAGTCAAGGCAGATCCCCTTAGGTGGGTCCTACACTGACCATTCACCTTGCTTTGTTGAGCTTCTGGCAAATATATTTCTAATGAGACAGAGAGGGGTATTTTTATATACACTCCTATATACTTATTAACCCTTAAAAGGGAACACATGTGATGGGCGGTTAAATTTGTTAACTTTTCTTCATAGCTGATATGTTCCATTCCTTTTATTAATTTTGTAGCCCACCTCTGCACTTTTTCTAGTGCCATAAGATCCTTCTATAGAACAGGTGCCCAAAATTGCACAGCATATTCAATATGTGGTCTTACCAGTGATTTATAAAGAGGCAAAATGATATTCTCATCCCGAGAATGAATGCCCTTTTTAATGCATGACAATACCTTACTGGCCTTAGCCACTGCTGATTGACATTGACATGCACATTGTTGCATAGTTTGTTGTCTATAACAATTCCCAAGTCCTTTTCGTGTGTTGTTATCCCTAATTCGCTCCCATTAAGGGTATACGTTGCTTGTGCATTCTTTATGCCGAAGTGCATAACTTTGCATTTTTCTACATTAGATTTCATCTGCCATTTGAGTGCCCAGTCCCCCACCATATCTAAATTTCTCTGCAGCAAAGTAATATCTTGCTCACATTGTATTATTTTACAAAGTTTTGTGTCATCTGCAAACACTGAAATATGACTTTCAATGCTTTTTCCAAGATCATTTATAAACATGTTAAATAGAAGGGGTCCCAGAACAGAACCCTGAGGGGCACCACTTGCTACCTCTGTCCAGCTTGAAAATTTACCATTAATGACAACTCTCTGTACTCTATTTTTAAGCCAATGTTCTACCCAAGAACAAGCATTTTCATCTAGACCGATTTCCTTGAGTTTGAACGCTAATTTATTGTGTGGAACTGTATCAAATGCCTTGGCAAAATCCAAATAGATCACACCCACTGCAACACCCTGATCTTTTTATACATGAAGCCCTAGTAACAAAACACACATGTTCAATTGTACATTTCCTGGACATTCAATATAAACTAATTTGCAAACAAAATATGACATCTTACAAAATTATTAAGTTAAAGAAAAATGCCTGCTGTCGCTTTAGGCTCTGTCAGGTAATTTTCATTAATATAGTGCATTTTAGTCAAATTAAATCATATTCTGTTATCTGAAGTCTGCTTTTCGTTTTGAGTAGGGCTAGAGGAAACCATATTAATCTATATATTTAAAGTGACACTACTGGTACCTAAAAAATACAGATGATTATTAGTTTAGTAGGTACGTTAGCTCTATGCGAGCAAAAATTGTTTAACGGCACTTGCATCTAAACTTGTGCACTGCAGATCCCGAATCACTTCAGCCAAGAAAGGATGACAGAATTTAGTTCATGTTGCAGCTTGGCTCATCAAAAATTCTGTACCAAAAATATTCAGTGAAGAAATTTGGGCAGCCAAAGAATTGGGCGAAAAAGGTGCTCATGTCTGTTTATATGCAAAAATTGCTAGAATATGCCTGCAAATGACTTGTTTTATTTTTTTCCCCAAAATGGGTGTATTAACCTGCAGTGCCAGAACACTTGGCTGACCGTCCCCACCTGTACTTCACATCTTCAGCAGTTAGGAGTTGCATTGGTAAAAATGTGAGCTAGCTTATGTGGAGTCATATACCATCTCATCCATATTTTGTAGGTAGCTTCAATATAATCTAGGCATCTTGTCGCCTGTTTGGTGTGTCTTAGTGCTCTCAGCCATTGTTCGGTAGAAAATTGTGTGTTAAGTTTCTCCTCCCATTTAAGCATAAGAATTTGGAGGGTTTGGTGTGTTTTACCAGGGCTTTGTAGCAGAGTGTCAATTTGTTTTGTGCCTTTCTTTATTCCCCTGTATAATTGGATGATAACACTTCTGCCTTTAGTAGGCAGTGTCTGTATGTTGTGTTTAGTCAGGATGTGTTTGAACCTTAAGTATGTGAACAAGTCTCTGGATGGTAAATTATATTGCTGCTCTAATTCTGTGAATGGCATTAGACCATTGTCGGTATATAGTTGCTATATTTTCTATCCCTGCCTTCACTCATGATTTGATAGGTCGGTTGGGTGTGCAATGCTCATTAGAAGTGTAAACATAAGTTGGTGGCTAGGGGCCAGAAGTTTGGTTGGCCATACTCATAGTTGGTAATGGGTTGAGACCGGGTGGGTATAGGTAGGGACACACATCAATTATGAAATAGTGTAAGGCTGTGTAATACCATTTTCAAGCATATACCATAGGTGGCACTCTAATTGGGCTAAAGTGGTGGCGATATAGTATTTGTGGATATCAGGGGCGCCGAGGCCTCCATCATGAAACTTGTAGTACATGTTTGTGGCTGTTATGCGGGGTGGTTTTTACACTTCCATATATGTGCGTTGCGCATTCTATGATATTTAGCCAAAATTAGCTAAGGGATGTCAATAGGGAGTGTGTGGAACAAGAAGAGAATTTGAGGGTGTAGCATCATTTCGACCATGTTCACTCAGCCATGCCATGATATCATATTGTTCTCCCACTTTTGCAATTTTTGATGTAAGGCGTTAAGCAGTTGTAGGTGGTTTGTTTTGTGTTAGTACGTGTTTTGTTTTGGCTAGTTGTATGCCCAGATATGATAGTTTTCTCTCGCCAGTCAAATTTGAATTATGTCGTTAGTGCCGCTTTTATTGATTTATTCAAATTTATTGGGAGTGCCTGGGTTTCTGTGATATTATTCTTATAGTAGGATATTGTGCCGTAGGTGTGCAGTAAGTTTATTACACTCGGCAGTGACTCTTGGAGGTTCTGAAGTATTATTAGTATATCGTCGGCAAACAATGCTAGTTTCTGTTCGCCTATGTCTGTGGGAATGCCTTTAATTTGGGCTTGTGTTTGAATGTGTTTTACTGATGGTTCCAAAGCCAGAATGAAGGAGAAAGGAGACATCCCTGTTGTGTGCCATTGGATAGTAGGAACTTCCAAGATAGGAACCCTGTATTTAGTCCCCTAGCTGAGTGTGTAGTATATAAGGCTAAAATTGCTCTAAGGAAGTTTTGTGGGATGCCAATTTTAAAGTACTTTTGTCATGTATCCCCATGGAGTTGGTCGAAGACTTTTTCGGTGTCTAGCACCAACAAAAGCCCCGACTCCCCCCTCCTCTTTAAGAGTTCTATCAGGTTTAAAACCAGTCTGGTGTTGTCTCCTGTCTGAAGTCCTGTCACAAAACCCACCTGTTCCCTGGACAGCAGAGATGTCAGTTGTGGTTTAATACGATTGGCTATGACTTTCGCAAAGATTTTAGTGTCTGCATTTATGAGCGAGATAGGGCGAAAGTTTTCGCATTTGGTCGGTGGTTTGTCTAGCTTAGTCAGTGTGATGATATTTGCCTCTAGCATTTCCAGACAGATGGTGTCTGTTGTCATGATATTTTTTGTCAGGGTATCTACACTGGCAGACATTTTCTGTTAAGATAGAAATTAAAAATGTATACTGAAAGTCACCATCAGAACAGAGGTGCCTCCATTTTGTAACAGAATACAAAAAATACAGACACATTTTTTTTCTCTATACTCTATTCAGCATTGAGCAGAGGAATTTGTCTAAAGTAAACATTGGCAGAGATAAGACATGATGTTTGCAGCAGAAGGGGGTTGAAAGCAACAACCCAGACACAAATAAATATATGTTAGACACATATACTCACATATAATTAACAATTATATATAAATAGTAATAGTTAATAATATTAGAATATTCATGGATATAATACCAATGAAGAAATGTCATATTTACTAATGTTAATGCAATATGTGTAATAGAAATGTATAAATCACATGTGTTACATTACTAAGTGCTACTCGCAGTTTCACCATTTCTATCTCTTCCAATTAACTCTGGAACTTTAAGAAAAATCCTAACACTTGTCTCTTCAACTGTAAACTTTCCTATCTCCCACAATTCTCATTTATACTTGCATTCACAATTCCTGGGATATATCTCTAAGCCTGATAGAAATTCTACAAAAGTACTGGTAATTATGCTGGTTTTTAATTTAATCTAATTTAAATTAAATCAACTAACTTTTATATTAAAGCCGAATATATAAAAATTCCTTTCCTGCAGGTGGAATAATTAAACAATATATTCACTGGTAATTTGCCAAAATTAGAATACTGAACTTTTAACCAGAGATATTTACTTACCTGAATTAGGGATAGTAATCTTTAGTTAGGAAAGCTAAAATTCTGCATATGGTAAAATCTGGTTAGAATTACTCTTATTGGATGAGAATGAATGGTTAAATGATCTGGTATGAGAAAGATTATATCGTCAATTGCAACATAAAAGGGTATCTTGCCTATGAGAATTGTATCCAATAGTGAGAAGTTAACTCACTGTCAGCTAAAAGTTTTATTGCTCTATGCTGCACTGTTGAGACAGACACTGTGAAAAGCTCTGTGTAAAGAAATTTCAAGTTGATGATGTGTAAGGAATTGCATCACTGATTTAAAAGTGTTATGTTGTAAATCTTGTTGAAAAGTGCATACATGTCGATAAAATGTTGCTAGATTTAGCTGCCTGTAAATTGTGTTAAATCACTGCCATATTGTATACTTATGTTATACCTACATATTCACTGATTATTGTCACGCGTGTTACATATTATTATTACTATTGTCACAATAAATTATATTTTTATAATTAGTTTGTGATTAATGTGTGAAATATAAATCCTCTAATAAATGTATGCCAGGGTTAATAAGAGCTAAAATAGTGGGTAGCTCTTAGCGTTAAATTAATTGAGGGGAACAGTGGCAATATATCAATTTTAATATAATAAAAATTATTAAATACATTTTTGATAACTTTTATGAGGATGGGGGGAGCAGGAAACACAGAGGGGCTGGGGAGAGGTAAATGACACACACTTTGTAGCTGGGAAGGGGACAATGACAAACAGAGGAGCTGGGGATGGGGACACACAGAGGGTCTGAGAAAGGGGACAATGACACACACAGGAGCTGGAAAAGGGGACAGTGACACAGATGGGCTGGGAAGAAGATCAAGAGACAAACACAAATTGGGGAAGGGGACAGTGACACACAAAGGGGCTGGGGGAGGTAACAGACACACAAAGGGGCTGAAGAAAGTAAAACACACAAAGGGGAAAAATGGAGGATAAAGTAAACTAAGGGGAGTAGATACACTAAGAAGGGTAAGACATTCAAAAGATGGGATAAGAAACACAAAATGGAGGTTAACAGCATGGGCGTCCACAGGACTTTTTTCAGAGGGGGGCATAATTGTATTGACATCCATACTTGGCCCCTTTTTGACAGTGTAATGAAGGGGAGGGGCATAGTCATTATTACATAAAGCATGGGAGACCAAATTTTGGAAATAAAAAACCAGGACACCCATTAGGCAAGTAGGCTAAGCAGGGCGAGCCACAGAGAGATCGGCGTGGCGCTGGAAATAAGGCCACGTAAATAGCGTTTTCATAACTATGGTGTCAGAAATACTTGTTTGTATTCCTGACACTATAGTGTTCCTTTAAGCAAATTAAAGGAACATTCTGGTCACCATAATAATTTCATCTAAATGAAAATTCTATGATGCCAGGAGGTCCCTGGGCACTTTCTTTCCTTTAAGGGGTTGAACTGCTGTCAAATGGTTTAACCCAAAGGCTTCCTCCAGCTCCAGATCTCAAGGTTACTCAGTGGTATTCAGCTTCTGAAACGGAGTGTCAGGAAGTGCAGATTGATGGGTGTTTCTGATTGGCATGGGTGTTTTTGATTGGCTAGAGTGGTCAGCTGATGCTATAAGCCAATCGCTAGTTCCCGGTTCATAAAAATATTTAACTTTTTTATGAATGGGGAGCTACTGATTGACTTAGAGTGCTAGCTGACCGCTCTGGCCAATTAGCGGCACTTCTACCCCGCAGCACTCTGTGCTTCCTGACTCTCAGTAAATAAAAGTGAACACATTAACACTGACATTTTTTTTTACCTGGGGAGATGAGAAGGTCCAAAGTTTCCCTGCTAGGCACAGGTACCAATGATGTGCCTTATGATGTGGTGTCCAAAATGAAGGGGAGAGATCACTTCACTTGTCCTTCCTGCTCAAATATCCTTTTCATCTCCTTCATTTGACACAGTCTTCTTTTTCTCCTAACACTGTCTTCTCTCCTCCTTGGCTCCTTCTGCTCCTTTCTACTTATTTTATACCCTTCTGCTGTTTTCTCTTTCTGACCCTCCCTGCTCCTTGCAGACCCTTCCTGCTCCTTGCAGACCCTTCCTGCTCCTTGCAGACCCTTCCCACTCCTTGTTGCCCCTTTCTGCTTCTTGCTGACCCTTCCAGCTCCTTACTGCCCCTTCATGCTCATTGCTGACTCTTTCTGCTCCTTGATGTCTCTTCCTGCTCATTTATGTTCCTTCTCCTTTCTACCCCTTTCTTCTCTTTCTCCTACTTTATCTTTTTTCTCCTTGCAGACCTTTTCTGCTCCTTGCTGACCATTCCTGCTTCTTGCTGCCCCTTCCTGCTCATTTCTGTTCCTTTCTGCTCCTTGATGTCCCTTCCTGCTTGTAGCGGACTCCAGGTAACCCGACCGGTTACCTCCGCTAATAGCTTCCTTCAGCCGCTCAGGAACCACTTTAGAATATCAAGCGACCCATTTCCAGTAACTGGACAACACACAGCTCTGCAGGTACATAACAATTGTATTGAGCCACATACAGCTTTTATGCATAGTCCCATGCAAGGGGTCTTCAACTTACACAAATAGGGTTCATATCCCAGGATCCTCTATACCAGGAAGCCCCAATGCGAGAACAGGGGGTCGCTGTCCCTTTGTCTCCCAAATGTGGAAGCATGCCACTCAGGTCTTCATCCCAGCAGCCTCTGGGCCAGGAAAGGAGACTGTCCCTTTGGCTCCCAGGCACAGAAAGCCAGCCAAACTAGCCAGTGCCCTAGAAGTGTCCCCACCAACCTCAGGTGACCTCACAATGGCACATTCCCCGACTAACCTCCGTTTGCGAGGTTCTTGTGCTGAAACCTGCAAGGGAAGCGTCTTCTTTCGGGGTACGAATGCTCCCACTGGTTGGCGTTCGCCTATACAAAATAGCGGCCTCCCAGGGGAGCATCCATTAATTACTTCCCTTGTGGTTTCATACTTATGTTGCCAGTGGAGGAAGAGGGATGTCAATCTCTCTAAAACTAAACTTCTTGTCTTTCCTCCTAATAATATTGTTCCTCATCACATCAGCCCATCATTAAAAGTGCATTGTCTTGGTGCTATATTTGATTCTGGCCTCACATCCAGCCTTACATCCAAATCCTGCTGATTCCACCTTAAACAAATTACCCACATCCACACTTTTTAACGCAATAAGCTACTAAGGAGTTTGTCCATGCTCTAATCATCTCTCACATTGACTATTGTACCTCTCTCCTAATTAGTCTTCCCAGAAGCCATACTGCCCTGCTACAGTCTATAATGAATGCTGCCATCAGAGTGATTTTCCTCTCTAGTTGCTACTCTCACTTCTCACTCCACTGTCAGTCCTTACATTGGCTTTCTATATCCTATAGGAGTATGGATCAAAGTATTGATCCATACCTATAAAGCCCTGAATAATTCTAACCCCTCCTACATCTCTTCACTGATCCATAGGTATGCCCCTCCTCAGTCTCTACGCTCTGCCCATACCCACCTCCTGACCACTGCTCACACCCATACGGCCAACTCACACTTGAAGGACTTCTTGTGGGTGGCTCCTTTCCTTTGGGATAACCTGCCTACCACCATTAGACTCTCCCCTAATCTTCAATCATTGAAATCTTCAAAAATGCCTTAAAAATCTATATTTTCAAGAAAGCTTATGGCCTCCCAAAGTAACCTCTACCTCACATACCTGTCCCTTATTCTGCAGCCCTCTACTCTCTCCTCCAGCTCTGCTTCCCTCCCACCTTGCTAAGTCCTGTCCAATTGTTTTTTATACCCCACCTCATCTAGACTGTAAGCTAGTTTAAGCAGGGTCCTCTTCAACCTATTGTTCATGTACGTTTTTCTGATACGGCGCTATAATAATACCTATATAGAATATAACCACAATATGCTATTGTGCAGGAATACCTCATCACTGTTAGGCTATTTCTCTTTGTTTGTATTCATGTTCCAGTTTGGTTCATTTTTTTTTCGGTGCCCGAACCGAGACCACCACAGAGACCAATTAGAACATAGAACGTTATGTTCCTTGTACGAAAACCACATAGGAAATCATTAATGCAAATACACATGGTTGGGACAATGGATGGTGGCCATCTTGTCTCCCGAACATTGTCAGCGGGACCGGGTCGTCAAGTGCCAGGCATTCTCACGAACACCGTCTCTATGGATCTACTCCCCGTTCTCGTTCTCATTCACTTAGACGAACGATGTTTAGGAGTTCCAGAATACATAGGGAGCATTCTCCACAAACCAATTTGTCTATATCTTATGTGGTTTTCATACAAAACCTCATGAACGGAGACTGGCTCATGCCACAATTTCCATGGAACTATTTTTGGGCTTCTACCTTGTGGCAGACCGGTCAGATCTTGCCTGCGGTGCCGATCGCAAACTACCAAACGGATCTGGGTGATTTTTGGATATATTGTTCACCCAGATCCAGGCTATCCAGGGATTTTTGTGGGGTTCCCATGTATGTTGGGGGTACTTTTGGAGTGTTGTAATATTGTAATTTTTTCTGTGCCTTGAGATAATTGAGTTTAGTGCAGTTCTTGACTCAATTATGATGTAAGAGTAAGACCATAGGGATCTCTTTTTTTTTATTTTATTTTTTTTTTAATAATGGAGCAATTAAGAACATTGTGAACTGTAAAAAAAATATCTATTTTCTCATGTACAATTGTCTTTATATGCAATACTAATTAGTAATGCATGACCTAAATTTTTAACAAGCATTATCATGTGCCTTTTGACTCCCTGCTCAGTGCCTTTTATGACATATTTGCTGCTGTGGTAATTGTATCTCCTGTTCTTAAACTGTAACCAATTATTGTAGGCAATTAGATCTTCAAATAGACATTTGCGAGATCACAATTCTGCTGCTGTATGGAAGAGAGACACTTATAATGTAACACCAACCAACCAACTAAATGGGAAAAAAATCTAAATGAAAATTATTTAAATTTCAGATTGATATAGTATTGTTAGTGTGGTGACGGAAGTGGGATTTTGAAGAATGAACACCTTTAACCCCTTAAGGACCAAACTTTTGTAATAAAAGGGAATCATGACATGTCAGACATGTCATGTGTCCTTAAGGAGTTAATGCAGGCTAAGAGGAGCAGTGGGCCAGGGTCAGCCACTCCACAAGGGTCCATAGAGGTAGCATTTTCGCAGGCAGTAACATTTAAGGTTTTAACTTGTTTGGGTGCAGTGCGGTTCCTTGTCCCATACCTCCCAACAAGAAGAAAGGTTGCATTTGACTTGGGTGGTTGGGCATAACGAGGACAGGCCATTGATGCACACTGCCTTGATTTACAAAGATGTACAATATATTAATTGGAATAAGCTATTTAGAAAAAAGAACACGGAGGATAAATTGAATATATTCCTACAAATATTAGAAAGGTACATTTCTCAGTATGTACCATTGTGTATTTGTATGAGTTCCACACATTCGCCTACATTCCCCAATGCTCCTCATTAGAGTTGAGCGAACCCGAACCTCAAAGTTCAGGTTCGTGTCGAACATAATTTTTTTGGACCCCGGACCCAAACACGGACATATCACCGTATGTTTGGATTGGAGTTCGGTGTTCGTCGATTTAATGACGTGTTTTGAAAGGCTGCAGGGCAGCCAATCAATATGCGTTTGACTCGTGTACCCTTAGAAGCATTCACAGTCATGCCTACTAATGGCATGGCTGTGATTGGCCAGTGCAGCATGTGACCCAGCCTCTATATAAGCTGGTTACTTAGTATTATTAAATTATGCCCCTACTCGCTATACCGTGACGCGCGAGTGGGGGCTTTTAAACTAAAGGGGCGACCTATTGCCCCCCCGGCCCCCACCCCTGAGCAGCGGGTGGGGGCCCTAAATATCAATAAGGGGGGACCTATTGTCCTCCCCCCTGGCCGCCACCCCTGCGCAGTGGGTGGGGGCCCTAAATATCAATAAGGGTGGGACCTATTGTCCCCACCCGGTCCACACCACTGAGAGGTGGGTGGGGGCCCTAAATATCAATAAGGGAGGACCTATTGTCCGGGGGGAGCCGGGGGGAGGACAGTAGGTCCCCCCAATTTTTATTTATGGCCCCCACCGCTCAGGGGTGGAGGCCAGGGGGAGGACAGTAGGTCCCCCTTTATTGTTATTTAGGGCCCCCACCTGCCGTGCAGGGGTGGGGGCCGGGAGGGAGGACAGTAGGTCCCCCCTTATTGTTATTTAGGGCCCCCACACACCACGCAGGGTTGGGGGCCGGGGGGGAAGACAGTAGTTCCCCCCCACATTCTTATTTATGGCCCCACCACTCAGGGGTGGAGGCCAGGGGGAGGACAATAGGGCCTCCCTTATTGTTATTTAGGGCCCCCACCTGCCGTGCAGGGGTGGGGGCCGGGAGGGAGGACAGTAGGTCCCCCCTTATTGTTATTTAGGGCCCCCACACACCACGCAGGGTTGGGCCGGGGGGAGGACAGTAGGTTATTTATGGCCCCACCCACAGCTCATGGTTGGGGCCCGGGGGTGGAGGACAGTAGGTCCACCCCAATTTTTATTTATGGCCACCACCCACTGCTCAGGGGTGGGGGTCGGGGGGGGAGTACAGTAGGCCCCCCCCCAATTTTTATTTATGGCCTCCACCCACCACTCAGGGGTGCGGGCCGGGGGAGAGGACAGTAGGTCCCCCCCCCACATTCTTATTTATGGCCCCCACCCACTGCTGAGGGGTGGAGGCCGGGAGGGAGGACAGTAGGTCCTCCCCTCCACATTCTTATTTAGGGCCCCCACCCATCGCACAGGGGTGGGGGCAATAGGTTTTTTTTGTTTGTTCGTTTTTTTACAGTGAGCAGTCACTGGCTGCTCACTGTTTACTAGACATGCCCCTACTCGCGGTATAGTGAGTAGGGGCTGAATTTACTAATACGAAGTAATCTTTACTTAGTATTAGTAAATTTGGCTGAAAGACCAATTTAGGTCTTTCAGCCTTTTGGTAGATAGCTCCCTAATACCATGGAAATTAGGGAGTTATCTAAGTGGCTACTTATTTTATGTACTTTATGTTATTTTAAGTGATTGTCCTATCCACATTTCTCTGCAGGGCACTTATCCTACTCTGTACTTCCTTTTGCAGCCCTCTAGCCCTTTCCAGGACTTTTTAGAGGCATTTTTGTGCCCAAAAGTTCGGGTCCCCATTGACTTCAATGGGGTTCGGGGTCAAGTTCGATCCCGAACCCGGACTTTTTTTCAAAGTTTGGCAGAACCCGCCGGACCCGAACATCCAGGTGTCCGCTCAACTCTACTCCTGTTGTGCACACGGGTGGGGAGCGTGTCTGGATATATATGGGGATAGTGATATTATAACGTAAGTAAGAAAAATATGAAATGATAAATGATATATTTTATTGCATCAGAACTTCCGCAAGATTCACATCACATTTAAACAATAAATGCCAGTTGGTAATTTTTGGAAATAAGCCATAAATACATAAACCAGTGTAAATCTGGATAGCAAACTGATTAAAATACATTTTGCATAATTATATGTAATTTTTAGGAGTTAGGTAATTACAACTCTAATACTAATTAGATCAATACAATAAGGTGTGAATTAAATATGTTTCTAAAAATACATACAAGTCTGTCCTGGTTTCATTTGCGATGGGGGTCCCCTTTAGAAATGTTGAAACCAAAAATAATGTGAGTTCTTAGCACTGTTATCTGAAATGTAAGCTCAACTTAACATCTTTCTAAAAATGTTCATTAATTTGCTTATTTACATTTGTTTTCACCAACATGTTGTGTTGGTTGCACCAGAAATTGAGATCCTTCAGCCGATATGGCATTTATCTCATCTTCTACCGTTCAGTTTTCGTGTTCCTCTGCCTACTGTAGCCCCAGTTTCCTATTCTTAGATGACAAGAGAAGCTGTTCTCCATTCACATCAGGGGTTCAATGTGCCATGTTCATACATGGTCGTCTGCATAGCTCTGTTGTAACGTGTGGTCAGGGCCAGTGCATGATTTTTGACAACACAGGTGAATATGTATTTTGTCGGCCTCCAAAACTTGTCTTTGGCTGTCTAAAACTTGTCTCCTAACCCCAATTTTGCTCCCCTTACTCATCTTTTTCTATATCTTACCATTTTTGTGTCTTACCATTTTTGCATATTGTATCTCCTTTTGTCACTCTTATTCCCACTTTTGCATCTTTTACCCCATCTCGTGTCTCTTATCCCACTTAATGAATGTCTTGCCTACCTTTATGTTTCTTATATTCCTTTGCCTTGTGTCTTGCACCCTTTTGTGTTTCCAATTCCCTTTTTGTGTCTCTAACCCAGACCCTGTGTCTCTTACTGCACCTCTCTGTGTCTGACTTCCCAGTTCTGTTTCTCTTTTTCTTTCCCCTCCAATTTAGGGTCTCTTCTCTATTATTTTGGGTCTCCTTCTCCCACCCCTCCTCTTTTTGGGGCCTTTACCTTCTCTGTAGAGTAGCCTCACAGGCCGAGGAAGAGGATGTTCTTCTGACAGGGAGCTCGCTGCATTGAGCTTCATATCCCTGCCCAGCCTAGTTGCTGCTAGCAACTCACTGTCAGACCAGGTAGAGAATTAAGAAAAAAGATCATCTACCTCAGATAACTGCTTGTGATGCCTTCTGGTAGTGCCAGCCCTGTGTATCTTTATATTAGTTACTATTGTGCAGTTGTCTACTTGCTATATTTTAAATCTGACCATTCTCCTCTTGCCTCTCTCATTAACAATGTATTTTTTAACAAAGACGTGCCATGCACTCAATTTTTTCCCCATGTTTTTCTTTTTTCAATCTATCTAAATTCAAGAGGCTGTGTGTGAAAATCCTATCTGACAATTTCTACGCTATTCAAACCAAAATGCTTGGAAGTTGGTATCAACTATCATTCCATGGTCAAAGGCACTTGGATTGCTTTTATCTCCCGTTCTGATGTTTAGGTTTGAACAACTAAGCATTTTGTGACCAATCTCTGCATGCTTTCCTACATTGGCCTAATTAGATGTTGATATTAACCCCTTTATGACAAAATAATTCCTGGACATTCTGTACCATGGAATAATTACGCCCTGCGTATTTTATCACCAGGTACTGGTTTGCTTTCTGCTATGATCGGGTCTCCTTTCATACTCTATGGACACAATCACACACTTTTGAGCATAACCATCGCAGGTCTGTGCATGCTACCATTGTCTATCACTGTGTCTGATCAGGCTGACAGTGTGCTTCAAGCCATATTGTAACAGCCTGCCACAATATAATTTAGCAGTTGAGAAGGAAATATAACATTTCACACTGTGATTATAAACTGCAAAGTGCTCAGGGAGGGCTCTACACTGTAGGAAAATCTCTCTGCTGATATTTGTAGTGTTATAAAAACCCTTTAACACCAGAATTGTTAAGGTCACTGTATTTAGGATTAAGGTTTAGGGTTAGTAATATATGGTTAGTGAGACCTAGGAAACACGTGCCTTTAAGTTGTCATGTTATGTAACTCCCATGATGTTAATCCTGGTAATAGGAGTTATAATTCACAGACACTTTCAAGTAGGTACAAGCTGCCTAACCATAGCTGCTCCCTAAAGCTAAGCCCCATGGTCTCACTTACAGCAGATCATTTAGAGTTATGATGTAATTTGTTAGCTTCTGAGATGTTAATATATGTCAAGCTACAACATACACCTATCTTCAATATTATATATATATATATAGACCTGAATATCAGTTTCACAATTAACTGCATTTTGGACAAATTTGAGCTGATAAGGTAATCTGCCAAATTCTCAAACCCTGAGCCAATCTGTACTCAAATTACGAACTAACCAAAATGCCAAACATGGTCATTTCCAGTGCATGGTTATGATTCTGAATACCGCCCATGTTGCCTAAAAATATATTTTGCAGAACTCAAATTGTCCTAAATCCACACACCTTATTTGTCTGCCTCTCCCAAAATACGGGTTTCATGAAAGATTTTCTGTTTTGGAGAAAAAGGTTCAGTTTAGGGGAGAGGCAGAGGGAGAGAGAGCGCAAAAAAAAATGTTAGTTTTAAAAATGTTGTTTTGTTGCTTTTTTTTCTTTTTTTTTTCTCGACATACCTATAATTACTTTATACAGCATTGTTCATTATATGTATACAAACTACACTGATCCTGAACCCTGATAGACAATTGCTGTGCTTAAAACTCCTAAGGACTATTTAGCAGCCTTTAGATGTTCATCTGTGCACTACAACAGTTGTATTTTTACTAGTTTTGGAGTATTTGTGTTTAACATATGTTTACTCTAGTCTATTACAAATAATGAATGATGAATCTATATGCATGGTTACTGGAGTTGCAGTGGCCTCTTCTCGTTATAGTTGCTACTGTGATTGGTGCTTGGCATGTTAAATATTTTGATCAAATATTCCAAGATTACTTTGAAAAAGTGAGTCTTTCATGAATAACATAACAGATTCCCAAATTTGTATCTGTAAATCATTTTTACATTTGGAAAAAAGGTGTCAAATTGTGTGAGGTGGTTTTCTAACACCAAAATGCCATTTATTCATTGACATAAAAACACCTGCTACACAAAAATTGAGGAATATTCAGTAGATTTTTAAAAAAAATGTTATTTTGGAGGGTTTTTAAGAGCCAACATTGTATTGATAACTTATTGATTCAAAGATAAATCTGATTGAAGTTTTAAAGTCGAAATCTGTTTTGAAACTGGTTCAGTCTGTCTTTGAGTATATGAGTCAGAAGCATGCGGTGTGAACTTTTAAGAAATGGAAACACAAAGTTTTCCTGGAGGAGTGGAAGGGGAACACAAATAAAATATCAGATACAGCTATTGCCCTCCATTGCCCTGTGCTGGGAGGAAATGATTAAATAGTATTACATAATATACACAGCCATGGATACAAACAAGTACATACATGCTTTCAAATGCTTTTTTGATTCCTCTTCTACAACTGTCACTAGTCTAATACTATCCTTACCTTTTTGTGTCATTTTACCCCACTCCCTCTAGCATGTAAGCTCATTGATCTGGGCCCTCAACTCCTCTGTTCCTGTGTGTCCAACTTGTCTGGTTACAACTACATGTCTGTTCGTCCACCCATTGTAAAGCGCTGCGGAATTTGATGGCGCTATATAAACATAATAATAATATAAATATCATAACAATAATAAATGCCAAACTACACAAAAATACACACCTGCATTAAAACTTAAATACTACACACAATTACACCCCAGCATTTAGACACTATACACAAATCTTTATGCAAGTAAATTTGGTAATCTATACATTTGCGGGTCACTTAGACAAACTGTATATATTTATCCAAATGTGACATAGTCATCTATTTGCCATTGTGTAATAAGACACTTCTAAGAAAGGACATTTTTCATTAGAACACCTAGTGAAGTTATTCAGTCTTGTTCAACTAGGGAGACGATTTGCATTATTATTCCACCCTTTTTACAAAATGTGACAATAAGTAAGAGGTCAGGAGGTAACCAATAAGGAGATGCACCTTTCGCTGAAATCATATCTAATTATTCTCTTAACAGTAGACATGGTGAAGCAGTATAACTGATAACTCTAAGACAGACGAGAGAATCAGACATTTTATGGCAAAGAAAAGATGAGTTAAACTCTTTTGGCCTAAACTATGCATTTTTCTTGTCTGTTAGCTACAATTGCCAGTTTAATGAATAAACCTTTAATGTTTTTGTAATTACTATATTACTAGGGAGATTTTCTAAAGTTAAGTTTAATGAAACAAAACACACTTGACATTTCCCAGGGTTTTTAACTTTGTTTTAAATATGTTTATTGGTTCCATAACATATTCCAATGCAAACGTATTATTCTTAATGCGGGTTAGTGCCTGCGCAGAGGCCTGGTTATCTGTGCATGAATGGATTCACAAGTTGTTGCCTGCACAGAGGCTCTTCATTCATATCAATTGTTGTACAGCATTTAATATAGTATCATATTCGAGCGTGGACTCTCTAGGTGCCAGTAGGCAGTAATAAGATAAGTAGGTAAAGTAAGGCTGATAAATTAAGAATTATCGTTAATAAACAGAACAATATGAAAGCAATATCTCTTGCAATCTGTGTATTATAAACAGCATAGTTAACACATTATATCATGCCGTTATCTTATGGCTAAGTTAAAACTTAGTTGTTTGTCATGTAACAGCGCTTAAACAGTCATGGTGCAGGCTTGCAACAATAAAAAAGGCCGTAATAATTAAGAATTGGCGTCAGTAAACATATTAATATAAGAGCAGGCTGGTAGTAACCCTTCAGGTGTTGCCCTAGAGGCGTCTAAATATGATGTGCATGAAAGGAGTTATGTTCTGAGAGTCGGGAGCTAAATGTTCCATCTAATCATTGTGTGTGACTCCGTGTGTGGTCTGGGTTATATAATGCAGTTGGTCAGGATCTATTGGCGTGTCGATATAACATGGCATTAGCATTTAGTATTATTTGGTATAGGCATGGGTGCCCACAGTATCTCCTGACATGTAGGTAGACACAGGCCCTAACGCCTGCGGTCAGCTGTCATGAGGGTAACATGGAACGTAGCTGCTTTAGTAGAGATTTATATGCGGAGACCAGTAACTCGTTTCTAAAGCCCGCTGAGACCATATATCCTTACATACTTAATCAGTTGTGGGCTTAGTTATGTACATATGTATAGTCGTTGTATTACTTATCAGTCTGATACGTGCGGTAGCTATTGGTGTAGTGTGTATGCTGTATCGTGAAGCTAGGGTCTTGGGCATGGGTCTGGGTCTCTTATCATGAACAAGCCCTAATTAACAGCATTAGACTTATGCCTTCCGGGGCTCTTTAGCGTGGGATGTCAACCTGTGTGGCAGTCCCAGGGCTCATATGCCTCCGCTACAGCACAGTCCCAGGGTCGCCGAACCTCCTTCCGTCTTCTCCCCACCAACTCCAGTCCGCTGGCTGTGTCCTCCACTGTGCCGTGGGCACTCAAGGGCTGGGGCTGTCCACTCGACCCCACCACAAAAGTCTGTGGCCCGCCCGCCCCCTGTACCTCCCCAACTCCGTGTTGGTCCACAAAGAGTGTGTTCCCCCGAGTCTCTCCCGCTGTCGGCCTCACTCTTGGGGCCGGTACACGTACCCCACGGCCACCGGTCCGCCGGAAGGGCAGCACACTCCTGCCCCACAGGGCTCGCGGCAGCGGGGACATAGCTCTCCGGGGACCTCCCTACCCAGAGGCCGGGGTACTCACTGCTCCAGCGGGAGCCGGGTCAGCGCGGAGGTTCCATCTGGCGTCCGCTTCGCCTGCACCTGTACGAGCAGCCCATGCCAGGTCCCCCTAGTGAGTGCGTTATTCCGCTTCACCTTCTGGGCCCCCACCAGCTCATATTTCTCCTCTGTTCTGGTGCACCTTCTTCCTTGTGTCTGCCTCCACTGTCCCTGTGTTCCGTTTTTCTGGCGGGCCACTCCTTAGCAGCCTTTGCCAGTGTAGGGGCACAGCGTGTTCCCTGAGCCGAGGTGTCTGTTTCGGTGCGCGCCATCCCCATGTGCCGGGATCTCCCCCACCGGCCGGGGGGGGAGCGGGGCCGTCCCCCGAGCCAATATGGTTCTCCATGATGATATTAATCTCCAGGGTGCGTCTTCCGTCCGAGCGGGCCGCCAACCTCTGCGTCTCACGCTTACTCCTTCCGATGGCAGGCTTATGTCGGCTGCTAGGCCGGAGTTTTCCATGGCTGCATTCCCTGTATGCTGTTGGCCCTTTACGGGTATCATTTCGTAGCTGGAGTGTTTCTCCACCTCAGCATGCTCAGGTGTCCGAGATTGAGGTGAATTTTGCGGTGATTCGCAGCCATTGTTTGGGGCTCGGACTCGGAGCCATGTCTGTCTGCTTCCAATCGTCCTGGCGGCCCGGCCCCCCCCCCGGGTTTTTAACTTTGTAATGATAACGTGTCTCTATTTTTATCAAATATGCATTTGTGAGGAGTGAAAAATAGCATTAAATGTAAAAACCCACAACTTATTTTCCTGCAACTGGCTGCCTTCATCTAAATTCACATTCAATCACTGTTGCAAGCATGGTACTTTGCACCTGGCAGTCAGCATAGAGGAAGCATATAGAGGAGAAATACAATCAGAATTATTCATTTAAAGGACCACTGTAGGCACCCAGACCACTTCAGCTTAATGAAGTGGTCTGGGTGCCTGGTCCATCTATGATTAACCCTGCCTGCTGTAAACATAGCAGTTTCAGAGAATTGACAGCCACTAGAGGCGCTTCCGCACTTCTCACTGTGATTTTCACAGTGAGAAGACGCCAGCATCTATAGGAAAGCATTGAGAATGCTTTCCTAGGGACTGGCTGAATGCGCGCGCAGCTCTTGCCACACATGAGCATTCAGCCGATGACATCAGAAGAGGGAGGAGAGTCCCAGCGCCGAGGGAGCCTGGCATTGTAAAAAAGGTTAGGGATTAACCCCTTCCTCCCCCTTCAGCGCCACGGGAGTGGGCACCATCAGGGCACTATAGTGCCAGGAAAACAAGTATGTTTTCCTGGCACTATAGTGGTCCGTTAAGTGAAAATTTTAAGAAATTCAAATTTAAATGTAAGTGAATTCAAATTAAAGGCTATAATAGCTGAAATGAAAAAATATCCAAGTCAGCTATACTTCAGTTTGGCTACTTTGGCCTTAAATTAGGGTTATTTAGTGAATAACCCTGATTGTTTTTTATTTCTTTGACTCATTTGCAATGTGTGTCATGCCTGAGCTTTGACAACTGATTTGTGATGAAACATTCACATAAATTAACCCCTTAACAACCGATGACGGTCCAAGACCATCATCAGAAACATCCCCTTGAGGACTGATGATGGTCTTGAACCGTCATAATTACTTACTTGATCGCCATTGTTTCCCTGACGGTGATTGCCATCGCTCCAGGTCTACTTGTACTTATAGCCCTATAACTTGCGGAAAAAAAGCAGGTAAACACTGGGTGTTTTTAAACTCAGGACAAAATTTTGAATCTATTTAGCAGTTTTTTTAATTAGCTTTTGTAGATGAGTAAAAGATTTTTCAAGTAAAAGTAAAAAAATATGTTGTTGTTTTTTATTAAATTTTTCACCATATTTTTTATTTTATTTTTTTAAGTAAATGATATGACATGATACAAATAATGGTATGTAAAGAAAGCCCTTCTTGTCCTGAAAAAAACAATAGATAATGTGTATGGGAACAGTAAATGAGAGAGAGGAAAATCACAGCTAAAACAGCCCTGGTCCTTACCGTACAACATGGCCAAAACAGTCCGGTCCTTAAGGAGTTAAAAAAAAACACAGGTTCTAGATGATTTAAAAAAAAATTTTTTACTGGTGTAATTTTCAGATAAGTAAAGCCACCGTGAAACATGAGAATTAAGTGCTATATATTCGCAGGTGTGCATTTAAAAATATAGTACTCAGCTGTTTATTAATGCTGCGAGAATCAAGTCATTGCAGAGACGGCAATTAATTAAATCTGCAGGGAGATGAAAGGGAAGTAACTGACCCATTTGTAATCAAAGTTGTTCTCTAATTCTCTGCTTTGTGGTTTTCAATAAGGCTATTGCTAACGTTCAGATCATTAAACCCACAGAGGAGAATAAAATAACTCTCTCCTATCTGCTATAAATAAAACGTTCCTAAAGCATTAGGCATTAAGCATGTAAGCATGGGCCTGTTTAAATGATATTTGTGTAAGGGTAAAAATGATTAAATTCCCTTTTACATAAAATTTGATAAAGTTGTTGTTATTATTGGTGTTTACATAGCACTAATTTATGCCATAGCACTTTATAATATTAAAGGTGGAAATTTAACAATAAAAGAGACAATTATAAAATGTTACAGGAACAATATGTTAGTACCCTGCTCAAATGAGCATACAGTCTTGAGGAGGTGGGCACAGAACACAATAGGAAGGGCATCCAGGTGGACCGCAAACAAGGTGGAAAAGTCGTCATATTCATATTCAACTTTATTATTACTGTACAATGTGCATACAAGACAATGAAACACTGTTGGCCTCTGAACAGAAATTCTGAAGCAGTTATTAAAAATACTATAAGAAATATACTCTCAGCAGGGATGTATCTATTGAGAGGCAAACAATTTCCAGGGGGCGGCAAAAAACGCCACCCCAAATGCCCAGGCTAATGCCTTGTTTGCCTCATTTTATGGGGCCCAAGAGCTGGCCGGACCTTGGGCTCCCCCGGGGCAGGCAACCAGTTGTTTCCCAGGCAGGTGGCAAGGGAGCACTTTCCCCTGAACTCTCTCTGTTTAGCTCCCTCGCATGACCCATAGTGATGCCGGGAGCCAGGAGCCGACAGTCTGGCTCCTGGCATCATTCTGCAGCACACGAGGGAGCTGAGCAGAGAGATCACAGCTCCCTCACTGACAACGTAGAGCGCCCGCCTGCCTGCACATCCGGCCTCCTTGCTGCCCAGCAGCCCCACTGGACACCACGTGAAAAATCCACCCAGCTATCCCAAAAGTAGGGAGGATGGGTGGATTTAAATTTTAAAAAAAATAATAATAATAATTGTGAGTGTTGGGGGGAAATATGTGTGTGTGTGTGTCAATGAATGTGACTGTGTGTGTGTGTGTCAGTGAATGTGAGGAAGTGAGTGAGTGTGTGTGTCAGTAAATGTGAGTGAATGTGACTGTGAGTCAGTGAATGTGAGTGAGTGTGTCAGTGAATGTGAGTGAGTGTGTCAGTGAATGTGAGTGTGTGTCATTGAATGTGAGTGACTGAGTGTGTGTCAGTGAATTTGAATGAGTGTATGTGTGTGTCCGTCAGTGTGTGTGTTTCAGTGAATTTGTGTGTCTGCCTGTCAGTGAGTGTCTGTGAGTGTGTGTGTCTAGTGAATGTGTGTGTCTGAGTGATTGTGCATGTCTATCAGTAAGTGTATGCGTCTGTCAATGAGTGTATGCATCTGTCAGTGTGTGTCTAAATGATTGTATGTGTATCAGATTGTGTCAAATCAGTGAGTGTGTGTGTATGTATGTGTGTGTATGTCAGTGTATCTGAGAGTGTGTGCTGGTCCATGAGTGTGTGTCTGTCAGTCAAAATGTGTGTAAGTTAACAGGACAAGGTGTGGCTTTGGCAGGAAGGGGGAGTTCATTTAAATTAGGTGGTGTCCCAGATCTGTCATGCCTAGGGCAGCACCATTTCAAAATACACCACTGACTCTCAGCGTAAGCTTTTTACAAGCTATACCTAATACCATAGTACCTCTAGTTCTTAAGAAATACAATCCTTTATCATTGATACAAATTTTAAGCCTACTGATACATTGACATTATACAATAGTACCACCATATACAGATTAAACATACAACCCATAACCCATTAGCACCCACCAATGTGCGTGCTACACAAACACATATTTTTACTCTATTTTATGGAAACACGTCTAGTGACTGTAAACATAACTATACCAGCAGAACATTAATGTCTTCTGCAGGGTTAAAAAGGGAGCACATGGCACCCAGATTACTTTAGTGAGACAAAGTGCTCTGGGTGCCTATAGTGTTCCTTTAACCAAGGTAACAAAAATTATGGGATAAAATATCTATCACTGATATTCTGTTTAAATTTTCTTAAAATTGATCATCTTAGTACAGTACTTATATATAAATGTATCGATCAAAAAACTGCAATTCATTTTAAGAAGTTAAAATAACTCAGAGATTAAAAATGAATATTGTATAAAATGCAGTAGAGAAGATGCGCAAATTAAAGTCTCCATGGATTGTGTAAAGCTAAGGCACAGAGGGGATGGCTGGATTTAAAACCAAATCAGGGATTCAATTAAGTATTAATTAGATGGTAACTGTATGAATATAATATAATATTGGTCATGTTCAAGGATCTAAAAAAATACTAAACGCAATTTAAAGAAAAAATTTATGAATGTTTGTTTTAAACATAAATTGTGGTGCAAACATTTTAAAATGTGTCTGTAAAATTTGCAGTGGATATAATCTCAAAATAATTGCCTAGAAAATAGTGATTGTGATATTGCCTTCTCAATTGACACCATCCTTCCAGTGTCCTTATGCAGGCAGTCCGTATTAATCGGTAGGGTGTGATACGCAACTCTCATAGAAGACGCCACCTGCCTTGCAGAGCATGTCTTTCATGTTAATAAGGCATACCACATAATGTCCAGGTTCCTAGTTCATTCATGCAACCTCATTACTACACTTTATGAGTCACAGAGTGGCACAGACCAATTAAAATCTGCTTATAACCATATAAGTTGTGTTTTTGCTTCATAAACCATGCCTTGTTGTGGTTTCCATAGTGGTTCCCAATCAGTGTGATTTATTTGTGTTTCTGACTTTCTGGTATTGACCTTGGCTTGTTTCATCACCTATGTGTATCTCAATTACTCTGACCTAGGGTAAGTTTTCTCAATTCTCCATACATCTGTTAACCTTATCTTGCTTGATTTTTTTCCATTATCGGGCATTTAACCTGGCTACTTTTAGGAGCAGTAAAACACTCTATACGGTTTCTTGTGATTCTGACCTAAGTTCTGGAAGTGGGGTATTGTATCCTGACAGTGATCAGCTGTAAAATGAAATAACAAAGCTAATGATGATAAAATGCTTATCTGCTAACTATTTACTTGATTTGGGTCACTGGTAATCCTCTTCAATCTCTTTCTAATAGAGATTACTGTAAAAGTTGAGCATCTTTCAAACTTCTAGAATGTACAACACAAAAAGAAGGGAAAATTGATTTGCCAATTTTGAGTGATCTTATCTGTTGGCATTAGAAAATTCGTTTTGAGCAATTATTTATGAGTGAGACGAGCACTAGACGTCTCCTCTCCTACTCTGTTTGCTGTTTATCACACTTACCGAAACATTGACTCTTCCTTTTATGAAAGGTTTGGAATGAACGTTGAGGAAAACTACTCTTACCCATGTCCTGTAGCAAGATACTTACCGAAATTGACATCAGAAGAACTAGTCAGGAAATGTAAAATACAATTCTTACATGTTCATATAGTATATACTTTTCAGTATTATAACTTTCAGCCATCTTTTGACATAGCTGTTCAAAACTTAAATTTTACTAGGATATTATCCTGCATTAGTTGAAAACGTTTTTTCATGATATTTTGATGCCCCCCAAAACTTGTGCTTATCCTTCACATGTTATTGTTTATTTTACAAAAATGAATGCAGCAAAAATATTGGTTTGAACCAACAAGTATTTACTTTTATAGAATGTGCAGGCTTAGAGCTAAAAATCCCCTTTCTTCAAAGTTTTCGAGAGATTTTACAATGGAGAAGTGGAGAGTTTACAATGCATCTGCTTTATGTACACCTTGAATCAAGCTCTTAAATTATTTAATTATATCTGGGAGGGTACAGACAACTGATTCCTGAACCTTTATCAGAACATTTATTACTTTATTACTGTGACAGACCTGCTGTCACTCCGAACGAGTACCTCCGCCAATCGATGCTGCTAGTGCTTGCCGAGGAATCCAAGCACTCCAACCGACACCATCAGCACTGCAGACTTATCCTATCCCCTAAGCATGACCCAAGGCTTCAAGAAAGGGTCAAGCAGGTCTGTTTAATGAGCACACAAAAGCAACAGCACTCATGCGGCAAAACAACTCCTCCTCAGAGGAAAACAAAAGGACAGTTAAGTTCAGTCAGTGTTAGAATATATGACAGTTATTGGAAGTTGCAGAACTGTGCCAGTACCATTTAAAGGGCCAGAACAGTCTTTTAAAACACCAATAAGTCCAAATGGTGTTTCTAACTGGCACAATCTCCCAGCACCATAGTCATACGGCAAGAGGCTGGTAATTAGTCCTCTCCAGGCATAAGTGGCGAAGGGCACTTCGTCACAATTACCTTCTCAGATGGATACTAATTTATTGAGAGAACTTCTTGGTGGGGAGGAGGGGGGGTTTATTACTTTGTGTGTCCCACTAGATTTACAAAATTCACAGCTAATGATACATACAAAATATTCCATCTTTTACCTCCCCTTGTTAATTCTCCTACTTTTTGTCTCTTTTATAGATGTATAGATGCAGTGCTGGCCCACCATCTTTATAATCCATAGGAAATGAACAACGTGTTTGGTTTTCCTCATTGCAATATGTTTTATACTTTAATGTAATGTGGATAAAAACATAAAAAAAGAAGAAAACAATTTGAGAGTAATCATAAAAGGCTAGAATGGCACATGTGGTCAGAGGAGAATTGTCATTGTTCTTGCCATTGAGAGAATTACACACCTACAGAAAGATATTTAAATTGTTCCATATGAGTGCATAAACATTTGACTTGGTGCCCCTGTGTGAATTGGTGGAAAACGTATGTTAATGTGCGCTGGGCTGTGTTTACAAAATGCGATCACCCACCTATTATATATGCCCTCCTATTCTCTACGTTATATACTCCTTCCCTAAATCCAGTCATCTACTCTAACTCACACACCACCCAGTAACCCAGCCCACCTCACTAAATTCAAGAGACGCCTGCACATGGATCTGCTCAAGAGGACAAAGAAGTGTTTCAATCTCACTATATTTCTCAAACCATAGTTTAATAACACCCCCACACCTGTATACATTTCCAAGAACATTAATTAAAAAAGAGAGTTTCTCGTATTGCCATAACAACCAATATATAGAAAACTTTTACAAATAAGGTGAACATTTTTTTTAATCAGCTTGCCCTTGATTGCACGTTAATACAATATAATAATCATACATATATATATATATATACACCCAAAAATAACATAAACTTAAATCATTTCAGCAGTACATTCCTATATATTTATATAATATATTTTAACATTGAGTTTTTATGGTTTCCAACTGTATGCAACATTTTATTCAATTCAAAATCATAGTGGAATCAACAATGTAGTAATTTACCTAAACAATAAAAATAAAATAAAAAAAAGCAAGCAAAAAGAAAGAAAGAAAATCAAGAAAAATTTGCATTTTCCAGTAATACAGAACAAATGTATATCCTAATTATCCATATTCACAGGCAAGGATACTAAATAATGTTATCTTACAATCTTCATTACTTCTTAACTAAACCAAATGGCTGAGCTATGTTATGTCTATTAATCCACACCTCTTCTTTTCACATTCATAATTTTATTACAAGACACGGAGGCTCGTATTTGAATAGCCCTTTCTTTACTGTCCACTCCATAGCAGCAAAGAACATTAACAGAATTGAAAGAAAAGGTAGTACATGTCTCACACACAGGCCACGCCCCTTTATGTCCAGTATATTACCCTGGTCCGCCTTCCCATTTCCTCTTTCTTTGCTGCTACCACGCAGGTACCTTTTTATTATACTCTGATAATACTTAATTTTCTCATTACTATACGTTTATAATTGTATTAATCTTTTCCTTACATCCTGCTTGATGTATTTTATATGACTGAATATTAATTCTTCGTTGTACTCCCAGGTTCCCAGACCGTGTGGGGTGCCCTCATACTCACTAAGGGTATCCCACCTTCCTGACCTCCTTCTCTCACTAAACTTTATACCTGTTTTCTGGTCTCTGTTCAACACTTTACCGCCATTTTCTCCCTGGGTACTTCTGTCTCCGCATTCACTCATTACCACATAGGCCGTTCGGCTGTTTTCCCTCATTTTAGATGAATTTTTCATTCGAATTTTTCATTCAAATTTTTTAGACAAACAACTGTTCACCTTTTTTATTCACTTTACTTAAACCCTTCTATCTATTCACTGCATTAATTCATTTTTTTCTTTTCCCGCTCTTTTCTGGTCAACTCAGTGACCCTCCTGTTTCTCCTCCCCCCTTTTGGGAGCTGCCCTCCTTCTACCAACGGTCTGGGCCCTGGTGAGAGTCTCTGTCTTCTGTCTGTCAGCATTTTTAAATACTTTTCTCCTATCTGGTTTTGAATATTGCAATTCTACTATTACTTTAACAGTCAGCTTGGGTGAATTACTCTCACTGACTTTATCCCTTGCATTGTTTTTACTATGCCTAAACCCAATATGCCTGTCTCCCCCGCCCATACGGATGGGGACAACACCACCCCATTAGGGGAGACCTCAGCCACCATATCAAACCCGCTCTCTTCGGGTGATAACCCCCATATTTCAGAGGGACTCCAATTCACGGCGCTTCAGCGCTCTATGTCCGACGCTATTATGGCAGCAATGGGATCTATGTCATCAGCCCTCTCTCAGTTCATTGCCCAAGCCCTTTTGGCATGACCTATGGACGCAGATCCCAGTGATTTAGGCGCAACCCTCACGCGCCCTATGGGACAGCCTGGTGACCAGGCACATAGAAAGGCTACACACAAAGCCAAACATATTTCTCTCCCTGCCTCCAGAAACACCAAGACTGGCGCACCATTGGTCGCCCCTGAAAGCGTGACCCAAGCACGCAAACGAGCCTTTCCGCGCGAGGCAGAACGGGCGCGGCTTTGGAAATGTGCGAGAGCACAAATTGAGAGCGACTCCGACTCGGAAATCGGGTCAGAGGAGGAGGCCAAGATCGAGTCAGAGACCGACTCAGATACAGAGAGACCTGAGTGGGGCACAGACCCCTTTTCCTCCACACAAGCGGAGACGCATGGAGGTGAATTAGGGATGGCAACCCCCGCGGCCGCGGGGTCCGTCCTATAGGATCAGCTGGGAGAGCCATTATTTGACCCGGACGAGCTTCACCACCCAAGGTCCGCGGAATGGCTCCCAGCGGACCACGTTGCAGGCTACCTAGAAGCCTGGGTACGGCGCCCACTCAGTAAGGCTGCAAGAAACAAGCTTAGGGCAGAATGCCCCAGACCAATAGTCCCCAATAAAGTGTGTGACACCCCAGAAGTGGACCCAAAAATGACCCAGTACCTAACCAAACTGGGCTGGAACCCACGCAAGGGTTTAGACTGCCAAGACAAGCACTTAGACATATTTGGCCCCTTGGCCAAACTGTTTGACCTGGCGGAAGACGTCAAAGCGGAACACCGCATGGTTGACCCCAATGACCTTCGTGGCTGGGCCCAAAGAGCAATATGCATTGCCGGGAGTGTGAACACCTCCCTATCAATTGAACGGCGTAAAGCCATACTTTTTAAAATTGACCCCAAATTAGCCAACTTGGCCCTCACGGAAGCCGGCAAAGATGCCCAGGGCCTTCTGTTTGGAGACTCATTTATCAAAGACTTGGGGCGTTACGTGGGCACGTTCACTGCCCTTGATAAAGCACAAACCTCTATGAGAAAGGTTTTCCAGGGACGGGTCTCTACCAGGGCCGGCAGATCTAGGAGCCGTCTGGCCGGCCGGAATTATTTCCAGTCCCGAAGTACGGGACGAGGCTCCATTACTCAACGCCCCACCTATCACGACACAAGGGGTCGGTCTCCATTCTTCCCGTCCCGCGGCAATGGCGCTCAAGAGGTTTCCGTGGATACACCGGCTCAAGACGACCTTACGGTGAGTCTTTACAATTCTCACACTCTGTACACACACCTATTTTTTTTCTCATGTTTGTGTAGGGGGCAGACTCCAACATTTTTTCCCAACATGGTCGGACCTGACATCCGACACCTGGGTGCTCAACACAATACGGGGGTTTCACATAGAGCTAGTGGGGGATCCGGTAAGTATCCCCTCCCCAGACCACTTTACCTCTCTCGGCACGATCGCATGTTGATCAACTAGGAACTACTCGACCTCCTAGACAAGAGGGCGATAGAACAGGCACCCATAGGCAATGCTGGGGTCCTGAGCAATGTATTTCTCATGGAGAAAAAAGGGGGCCTTATGCACCCGGTTATAAACCTGCGCCCCCTCAACAACTTGTGACACCCCAGAAGTGGACCCAAAAATGACCCAGTATCGTCATTTCAAGATGGAGGGTATACACCTCCTGAGAGACCTACTCCAGCACGGAGATTTGTTGTCGAAACTAGACCTCAAGGATGCCTACCTTACAGTCCCGGTGGCAGAAACATCTCGGGACCTCTTACGCTTCCTTTGGCGCAACAAGACCTGGCGTTTTACCTGCCTCCCCTTTGGTCTCTAATCGGCCCCTTGGTGCTTCACCAAGCTCCTCCGCTCGGCGATGGCCTGGCTACGCAGTCGAGGGATAAGACTTATCGTATATCTAGACGACATCCTACTCATGGCTCAAGCTCACCAGGTCCTCTTACGACACATCAAACTGGCAATAGATCTCCTTTCCCGTCTAGGGTTCATCATCAACTGGGAGAAATCCTGTCTGACCCCTACGACACGGATAGAATTCTTAGGATTTATGGTGGACTCACTTCAAGAATCCTTGATCCTACCCACCTGCAAGGTTCATGTGATCCGCAAGGAGCTGCGCAGGGCACTCCTCCGACCGCAACTCACGTTGCGACAATTAGCTCGCTTGATCAGCCTCTTAACATCCTCCATTCAGGCGGTATTCCCCGCCCCTCTACATTACAGAGCCCTACAACGACTCAAGATTGCGCACCTACGGGACGGCGCGTCCTACGCGGACCTGGTGACTCTGGACAGAGAGACAAAAGACGAAATCCGCTGGTGGATTCTCAACCTGTCCGCTTGGAATGGCAAGGCGATCTTTGGCTCCCTCCCGGAATTCACCATAGAATCAGATGCGAGCCTACAGGGATGGGGCGCTCACTGCGCAGGCGTGTCTACGGGAGGCCGCTGGTCGGAAACCGAAGCCCGGTTACACATCAATGCCTTGGAACTCCTGGCGGGCTCCTTCGCGGTCCGCAGCTTCGCGAAAGATCAGGCACATGGATGTATCCGCCTCCGCATGGACAATGTCTCGGCAGTGCGGTACATCAATCACATGGGCGGTACCCATTCGGCGCTCCTAGCCGGATTAGCGAAGGACTTCTGGGAGTTCTGTCTGGAACGGAACCTGATGGTTCAAGCAGAATATTTGCCAGGGTTACGCAATGTCCAGGCGGACTGGAGTTCTCGCTATCTCTCGGACGCCAGTGACTGGAAATTGGACGTGGAGGTGTTCTCCACTATATCATCTCTGTGGGGTCCTTTTGCTATAGATCTTTTCGCATCTCGACTCAACGCCCAGCTCCCGCATTTCTTCAGCTGGAGACCAGACCCAGCGGCAGAAACCGTGGACGCCTTCCTGCAGAACTGGCAAGAAACCCCACTATATGCGTTTCCCCCATTCTCGATGATCCCCCGCACCCTCATCCAGACCCGCCGCCAGCGGGCCGAACTAGTCCTCGTCACCCCTTTCTGGGGGACGCAATCATGGTTCCCACAGCTATTGGAGATGGCGGTGGATCTCCCCAGATTGCTGCCAACCTTCCAGGACCTTCTCAGGAACCCGTCTGGGGATTGTCACCCCCTCCTGGTGAACGCCTCTCTCAGCCTACTGGCCTGGCGCATTTCAGGGGACCCTGGGAAATCCGAAGTGTTTCGGACTCTACTCGACGACTCTTGGCGGATGCATGGGCTCCGGACACTCGACGAGCATATGGGTCAGCCTGGAGAAATTGGGCTAGCTGGTGCATGGCTAGGAACGTGGATCCCGTTTCAGCCCCTGTGACACTCATTCTGGATTTCCTCACATCCCTCTTCGAGGAAGGGAAGGCATACCGAACTATCAATTTATACAGATCGGCTATTTCCTCGACACCAAGGCTTGGACGGAAACCCAGCCGGTCAACACCCACTAGTGTGCAGACTCCTAAGGGGCTCCAGACTTTCCCGACCACCCAGGCCCCGCTACTCCTCCACTTGGGATGTTTCCACTGTTTTGTCCTTCCTCCTCGGCTGGCCTCCGAATCCGGATCTCTCCCTACGCCAATTATCGGCCAAATTACTTTGTCTCCTTTGCCTTATATCTTGCAAGAGAGTATCGGACGTCCGGGCCTTGGACCTCGACGCTAGATCATACACCCCTGACAGGGTAACGTTCACCATCAATAGACGAACCAAAACATCCATTAGATCGGTTTCATACCCGGCTTTCCCATCTACACCAGCACTGTGCCCAGTGGCGTGTTTAAGAGAATACGAGGATCGCACTCGTACTAACCGGGTGGTGACTACTTCCCAGCTCTTCCTCTCACTCCGTCCACCTTTTACACCGGTAGTAAGCACTACCCTATCCCGTTGGTTGAAGTGGCTACTCAGCTCAGCAGGTATCGATACCTCCATCTTCGGGGCTCATTCAGTAAGGAGCGCCTCGGCATCCGCAGTTATCACATCTGGGGCACGCCTGGAGGATCTTATGAGGATGGCTGATTGGTCTAGAGAGTCGACATTCTGAGAATATTACTTTCGTCCGACTACTCACCTGTTTACGGCAGTGGTGGACCAGCTTTAAACTTGCAAATACGAGCCTCCATGTCTTGTAATAAAATTACATGATTTTGCTATTGCATGACGAAAAGTCATGATTTTAATAAAGACACGGAGGCGAGTATTGTCCCACCCAACTTGCGTAAGTATGTGAGGATCCTATTCCGCAAATTTTCCCACCCACATCGTCTGCAGACGGACGACTACGGACAAGTGGTAAGTGGGACATTTTCTTGCACTTAGGTATGTAGTTCTTTGTCGTATGCAATTGCACTAGCATGACGCCCAGGTGAGATTATGTATATTCGGCCTCTTCAGGCCTTGATATAGGTACACAGAGCTGATTTAACCTTTGGGTTTCTGTCGCTTATGTTTTCACAGCCTGACCTGGACCTGCACGAGTCAGCCTGAGACACGCTGCCACGCCCGGATGAAACGACCCTTCTCATCCAGTGAAAACGGCTCATCATCACCTATTTATGAACTTGCTTCCATGGGACTCACAGTTATGCGGGTTACAGAAAGCCGAAGTTTTGTTGACAGTTACCGACATGTTATGTTCTTACGTTTTTTTTCGTGTAGCACCTTCAGAAAGAGGGAAATGGGAAGGCGGACCAGGGTAATATACTGGACATAAAGGGGCGTGGCCTGTGTGTGAGACATGTACTACCTTTTCTTTCAATTCTGTTAATGTTCTTTGCTGCTATGGAGTGGACAGTAAAGAAAGGGATATGCAAATACTCGCCTCCGTGTCTTTATTAAAATCATGACTTTTCGTCATGCAATAGCAAAATCATATAATTATATCCCACCCGCTCTGCAGAGCAGAGACAGAATCAATCATCTGAAATCCTAATTGGCTAATCCCATGACCTACTTTCCAGAAATGGGCTAGTACTGTAACCGCTGGTGGTTCCCTTATTTACCACTATAATGTCTTAAAGCATAGAACTTAGTACGGCTAACCATACAGATATCTTAGCCATAATTTTATATAGTGTAAGAGATCCTCTATTTAACATATATAAATAATTGAGAATACAATATATAAAATAAGGATTGTCTTGGAAGCAATCGTTTTGTCTTTTTGGATATTTATTATATAAACATATAAAATCCATTATAGCAGAGTTTATAAGATTAAATTACATGCTTGCAAATATCATTAATAGGTTAACATACCCTTCTGAACATGTCATCATGTCAGCCTCTCTGTCATTTTAAGATGGAGCAGCGTCTGTCTCCAAGTCTCTCCTCTGTATCTTAACATTTAAAAGTACACCTATTTATACCTTAGGTGTCTCCATTTTAGGTTACTGTAGTTCAAATATGAAAAAGTAACACTTCTTTTACTTTATTCAATTTAGGACCTCCCTTAATTTGGCAAACATACAAGGCCATAACTAAAGGGTGTATACGTCATGGAAATTTTCCTGACTTAGTTCAAGATGGCATCTTAAAGTCTGAATAGGTTATCTGTTGTTTATACTAAGTCGTAAGTGTACAGTCGTGGGAGATTCCCGGATTTGGGGAAGTTCCATTAACTTGGGGTTACCACAGTATATTGTGTACTGCAAGAGTTGTAGCATAGCCTTGAAGCTTGTTTATGCATTATTGTTATTGTAATTCATCTGGGACAAAATGGCGCAAACATATTATGCACTGAGGTTATTGCTTAAAGAAACAGTTATGAAAAACAATATGTTCCATTTCTAACACCTTGGCAGTTTGCAATATCTCTTAAAGACAAAGTACACAGTTTAAGAAATACAACATTTCATTCTAAAACTTGTAATATTTGCATTTGCCCGTAACACCCTCTCCATTAAACTGTGGGCATTGTAGCGCATTTCTTCCTGAAATTAGTAAACCAAAGTTCTCCAACTGTCTTTAGGTTTTTTATGCTCCCAGCATCTTAGATCATTGTTGTAACAGTAAAATATCTGTAGTGTGATCTTTGCCTGTAAAGGTGGTTGATTAAAATGAGCAAAGCTTTTGTCTGGGAAAGAATTGAAAAGAACACCAAGTTCCAGAGTAAGATATTCTTGGATAGATCCGGATACGAATTGTAATCCAAAGTTAAAAATCGTAATTGTATTTGTAATCCAAAGTCTTTAAAGGCCTGTAGAGGTTTACATTCCTTAGATACATTACTGGAGGTTGTGTTTGTAGAATACCCGGGTATTTGTTGAAGAGTATAGGTTGTAGAGTCCAGCTTTCCAAGTATTTGGATAGAATTGGTTGCAGATATTGAATCAGCATCATCTGTTATCACCGTGGTTATGGCGTTGGTATTTGTCTTTGCTTGTTTGCTTTTTGTTTTTTCCATGAAACATTTTTACACCGTTTATGATGTGTATAGATTGGATACTCTCCGATATTCTTTTACAGAATCAATTGACAGCATTTCCAAGACATTGTCTTAAGTGACATGGATCCCGTTATAGTAAATGTTATGTTGATACAGCAATCGAAGTGGATTCTCAGGAACACCTCTTTTTGCTGTATTGGAATCTTTGTAACATCTCAGTGATAGACATCTCACTGACATCAGGTGCTGTTGTGCTAAAAATGTTAACAGGTAAAATCTGTGGAAAAATCTTTACATTTGTTATAGTTTGTATAATAATGATAGATGAAATAGTAACATAGTTAATCTTTCTAGTGTTTTGTTTTAAAGATAAACACTCTTGTATATGATTTAGATATAAAGAATAATTTGAAGCAGCAAAGTATTTACCGCCCTTGTTCACAATGGTATGTAAAATTACATTCTCTTTAAATGTAAACAATACTCCTTTATTTAAAATCTCTCAATATATTTAGAATAGTTGCTAATTGGGAATATGACGTTAATTATCTTTCTTTGACCTGTTAGGGAGAAGACAACTTATTCCCTAGTTATTATTAGTAAATATAATAACTACAGTTATTAGTGGCTTAAAATACCAGAAACCCCCAAATATTGTCTTAGAAAACATTTTTTTTTTTTTTAAACCAAGATCTGACAGCCATTGTGGAAAGTTACATTCGTGAGATTGGATGCTTAACAATGTGAATCTTAATTGTTTAAGTATATTTACCAGTGGCTGTTTGGTGTAACTTAAGATGATTTCAATATTTATTATTTCTAAAAGTGAGTTAAGAAAGCACTCCAATACAATATTGAATGTATTTATATTTTAACTCTACCTTTGTATAGGTGGTTTTATGTACCTTTAACCATTACAAACCAAATAACATTTTCTTTGTATTTGAAAAACTGATAAAATATTTGATTATGTGTATTTTAATATATATATATGCATAGAGTGGTATGGATGTTGAATTTATATCTTTGACATCTTTTCACCAGTTTGCAATAGGTGACCTAAATGATCAATTTCCAAAATCATCATGTATATCACCTGGATGGGTTAATCCCTAATACTCTTTTACTTTCCATTGACTGGCCTTGGCTCTGGCAGACTGAATATTTTTATCATTATAGATAAAGTTTATGATAGTTGAAGTAAAGTTTCTGCCTGTCTTTCAGTTAAATTTTAACTGTTGAAGTATTTCACTTATATTAATTATACCACTCTGCAAACTTAAACGAATATCGAGTAGTTTCTGTTTTAATAAAAACATTTTATATTTTCTTCTAAAGTTTAAACTTTATTCATTATTGCAGTTGTTATTGCAATCATATGATCTTTAACTATCATGATTCAATTATTCATCTGGGTAATTAGCTGTTATGCTCTTATACGTATGTTTAATATATTTGTTTGTAGGCCGGACTGCAGCTGCATATGGCATTTTAGCAATAATCTTCAATTGCGTTTCAGATATTCACAAAGTCTATCCACCTTTGTAATTAACACATTATGTGTTTCTTATACCATTAATTATAATATCTGTATTATATTACACATTGTCACTGACACATTTCTGATACAGGGAAAAAAATAGCATGATTGCTTGAGTAATTATAATTTTCGGTCCATGCACCACATTCCTGGAAGTCCAGAATATAGCAAGAATGCTTTGTCGTTTGATTCTATGGAGCCATTTAACGTTTTGATTGGTATAGGTATACCAAAAGAGCAAGGAGTACGACGGTAGATCACATCTGCAACAGAACCATTACAGATTCCTTGTTGTATCAATGTTTCTGTGTTTATGTTTACAGGAGGTCCTTGCTTTGCAGGTATGTACATAATATGTAGAGTTTAAGAAAAGCTGCAAATCGTGCTTTAGTACAAGTGTCCCGTGATGTCAGGTTTCTGAAAGATTTTGCTGGTCTTTTTATATTCCATTCTCTTGGCAGGGCATCTGCTCTTAGTAAGCCGGTATTGTTATTATTTATTAATTGCATCAAGGTTTCTTTCGTTAATTGATGTGTTTCTACCAAATTCAAATTCATATGCCAGCAAATGTCATTGTAAAGTTCATTGTTGCAGAATATTGTTCCAGGATGGTTTTTCTCTCCAGTAGGAAATCTACATTCCTCTTCTTCTGATCCTTCCTATTAACCACTTTTTCTGAGTTGTAGTTAACAATCTGTGTCTTGTACTGTGAGGTGCTTTGATAGTCAATCTGGTTTTGTCAGTACCATGTTCCATCTTGAAAAACAGCTGGGTGTTGACAGTTATCAGCCTTTATTTCTTTTTCCGGTCATCTTCTGTCTGGATAATAGCAATGTCCAGAATTAGCATAGCACTTCTTTTCAGCATAAGAAGGCTGTTTGCGGTAGTCATTCAATGATAAACTATATGGTAAAGTCTTTTCTTGCATCACCTTCATAGGTGCATCCAAAGTCTTTCATAAGCATCTTTCCCGTCTTTTTCTGTTTTCAGCATGCTTTGCCATCATCGTTGATTCCATTATTAGGATTTGTTATTTGTCCAATCACATCTTTCTCAGGTATAATTGTTTTTTGGAATGATCTCAATAGGTTCCTTGTGAAATACCAGTGTAGGTCACATTAGCAATCATTTCACTGTGAGCTGTGTCTCTCCTTTTGGGATGGTTCTTGGAGGTAGTCCTCACGATCATAGAACTTGTATAGTGTGCAGTCCAATTCAGTTCAGGTGCTTCCTGCTTGTTAACATAATTCCAATGCAGTTTTAAAACAGCTAGGGTTGATGTTATGATAATGCTGCAGACTGTAAGAAGGAGACTCCAATTTTCTAGCATCCTTTTGCTTCCATCTTTGAATTTCTTTCTTGCTGTATAAGATAATTCAGGTTGAGTCTGTTTTCTCCAGAATCTTTCTTATAATGATGTTGATGATTCATTTTTCGTACATTCCATATTAACTGTGAATGTATCACATCTGTCTGTTCATCCTTCTCCTTCACATTTGCAGGTTCAGATGTCAGATCATGATTCAGTCTGTTACGTGGCTATGATTCTGGTGGCTTTTCTGTCGTCCTCTGTTTGTTTTATCTTGCCATCTTTAACAGCATCCATTGTGTCAGTCAGTGGTTCTGTGAATGTCCTGTTAATATTTAGCAGGTTGTAAAATATCAAAACTTACTGTTCTCTGTTGGCTCTGATTGTTCTCTGTAGTAAAAGTTATCTGAGTCACCCTCTACAAGACAAGCTGGCCAACAGAAGGAAATAGGTGGTGGTGCAAGGCGAGGTGGGCTGGAAAAAAAAATTCCCTAAATTTCTCTAATAGAACCAATGGTTCTAAGCTCTCCCTGGTGCAGAAATAGAATTGTTAGTGAAAAAACATGTAACATTTCATATGGTGTCTCACCATTTGTATCATCAGGTATGTTGTGAATGCCTATCTGTATCATAGGAATAAATAGATACCACTGTGTGGGGCAAGCAACTAGTAACTTGGTTAATAATCATTTAACCTCAGCATTCTCCCAGACCACAACCCCACTTCTTTGGGGGTGGTTGGGGCACTGAAATCCCAAAGTAACCCAAATGTGGTTGCCCAGTTTTAGGATTCCTTTGCAGTAAGTGCAGGACCACCATCCAAATGGATGGTCCTGGGATTATCAAATGCATACTAAGGAAGTGAGACTAGAAAATGTGGTATCAGAGGTTGCACTTCGCACAGGATATATCCAAGTAAACCTGGTACATGCATCAACACATACAAAAACATATTTATAACCATGAGATGTTGGCACACTTCCAATATATAGTAATTCAAAAAGTATGTTAGATATTAATTTTTCAATAAACAGTACATCAGTAATGTGGCAATAAGCAAATGCTTATGATTACTAAACACATGAATTACAGTATTTCCCATATTGTGACCACCAATATTCCTTTTCAGGAGTCAGAAGTACATTATCTCTCTCTATAAGAGCTTGTCCTAGCCATGAAAAAGCTTTTAGGGCAAGTCCATCTTTCCTCTATAGGAAGAACAACCAACATATTACCTTCAATGGTTATTATGTAATTAACCCCTGTAAACGATAGGAGTATTTATGTGGATATCAGGTGGATAAGGTCTGGATATCCATGCAAGCATAAACTCTGCATCATGACTGAGAGATAGGGTATGCGATGTGATCCAGTGACCACAGAAAAGCGTTGGTAGACACATTGCATCAAAGTGCCTGTTAATGACCAACTACATGAGGAGAGGGACCATGCTTTGTTATAAGCATGTCCATACACATATTACAATGCCAGGCTTTCAATTTGTTTCCACAAAGCAAAATGCAGTTGTGGATATAAACTCACGACGTATCGTAAGAAAAACTGTTTGAACACCAGACTGAGATTCGAGAACAGTGAACAGTGGACCAAAATAGATAAATGAAATCCTATCAATTAATATACTTTCTTTATATTACTTTATCCTCTGTATTAACTATGAAATATTAAAGTTAAAACAATAACATTTAAAAGCCAACTTTTAGTGTGGATAGGAATTACAAGGCCGTTCATAATGTGAGATAAAGAACAGCTTTTTAAAAATCCGAATAGTCTGTGAACACAAGATGACCTTGCGCGGAAAACTCACTTGCAGGGGAAAAACAAAACCTTCTTTTTTTCTTTTTCTTTAGTAAGTTAATTAATTAATTAAACGTAGTTAGAACCTCCCTCAAAGTCCCGATGACTTTGCAAGAAACATGTCGTCCTTAAATACTGGGTAAGTCTATTAAACAGTGAAATAGCATTTTTACACTGTATTTCATGTTGTCACAGCTATAATGTGCAGTATAACAAACTATTTTATAAGTGTCATGCAAACTGTTCATTAAAAGCCAGTGGTCTAGCGAGCTATAGAACATTTATTCTTTAAATCTCTGACCTCAATCGGCAAAGCAATATTGTAATGGTGTCCATTGCAATCTGCTGTCTTACTTGCTGCTCTTAAAAATTCTGAATATGTTCGGAGATTTCTTGGGCAATAATAAATCCCCCAAAACAACAACTTTGCATTATGCTAAACCTGTCTGTTGTAAACGTATTCTGTATATTTATTGACATAAGTACTTGTACTTAAATCTGTTTAATAAAGCTGTTTATATTGTGGTGTAAAATAAATATATATTTTTATTATTTATTTATTTTAACATTGCTTAAATTTTAAAGATACCTGCATATTTAACCGCTTAAGGACCAAACTTCTGGAATAAAAGGGAATCATGACATGTCACACATGTCATGTGTCCTTAAGGGGTTAATTAAATATCCTTTATATGTCTCTAAGGCATAAAATGTCTGCAAATTAAGATTATAGACAAAAATGCATGTTTTGGGTGTTCCGTGATTCCTTTTCTATCATTTATTTATTTAAAAAAAATTAAGTCTGGAATCTGATTCCTTTTGGAATGAGCACCCCTCTGAGCCCCCCAGTTTCAGAGGCTTCTTTGGAGGTGACCACTGAAAAGTATAGATTCTATAAAATAGATGTGAGGGGGCATTGGACAGTAATGTCACCTTAATTATACTTTTCATATAGCAGATATGTGATATGCAATGTGATTTTAATATATCAGAGTATCATCACTTTGATAGACACTGCATTTTTTTATGCATTATTCTTTATGCATTATTATTTTTATTTTTTTCTTAAATTTTAATGTCTGTTTAGAATATTGCAGCCTTGCAATATCAAATTAATTTTGCATTATATATATTCACAATGCTATTACAACATATTATTAAAATTAGCCTCTTTCGGAATTGTAGAATATGTGGTGGAACTGAATACCCATATATGAGATTTTAAACTGTATTTTTGATTTCTACGCTGTGCCCTGATCAGTATTTATATACATAATTGCAGCAGCATATAGCTTTTAAAGAAGCAATCATTTCACTCATCATGTGTGGTTGACTGTGGACTTTTTAAAACCTACTTTTTATTTTTTTATAAATCTGTTTCTGGCTTTGAGAGAGCAGGCTGCTGAATGCATGTAAATGCTCTTAATGCTTAGTCTCTACACATTTATTTATTTAATCGTATTTTATAAATGAACCTAGTTTATGAAATTCACTGAGATTACATGTGTCTGATCTGATTACAGTCAGTAGTACAATATAATTGTTCTAATTTCTTTACTGCTAGTACAGGTACGGTAGGATAGTACCACTGATTTAAGTAAGCTTTCCCTTCTAAAATTGGTGGACTTTAATCCTGCCATTGCAATAGACTAAAGACTGTACCTGAGTAAGCAGTCATGATGTGCAGGAATTGTGCACTTTAAATAGTAGAATACTTATGCTATTCTAGTGAATTGGGCTGGCTGCTTAACACATCATTTTGTATCTTTTGGTCACATTTAAAGCTGTAAATGTATTTAACATTTTATTTAAATAAGCCTTTAATAATTTTAGTTTAAAAGTTATCAGAGATCCTGTGTAGTTACAATTTTATTTTGCCCTGATTTATTTTACATATATATTATTTTTAATCATTTTATAAATATTTATTTTTGCAGAGCATTTAGAGAAGCAAAGGATGTATAACCACCTGTTGCCCTTTTTTCAGGAGGGTGGTATAATTTCAACTCTGTTTAGGAAAAAATATGAGCTATTGCTACTGCATTGTACTGCAATGTATTTAAAAGCCATGTCTTTCTCTTTATGGCTGTATGTAATAATGTTGTTCATAATTTGGAATATAAAGCGACTTCTCAATTCCTTGGAATGTTTACATGTCTCTGTATCTCCGCAACCTTGGCTGGAAACTCCAGACTGAAAAAATAGTTATGCTGTTATAATTCCTGATTTTTAATCAACAGCTAGCATAACTGACAATATGGAAAATATCACTGTTTTATAAAACTTTTCATATATAGTGGACATTAGAATCCAGAACGCAGTAATGCAATAATTAAAAATCCTGTCTGTCTGTTGCATAAATGTTTTCATTAAGCCATAATGCATTTTTTCTTTGCATTCTTGGAATTAGACTTCAAATTTCATCGCTCTGTCTTATCACTTTTCTTTTGACAACATTTTGCATGAATCTTTTTCCTGCGCATGCATACTAAGCAGCTACAAAGAGAACATATCCCCTTGTCTGCAATCCACTGTCCTGGAACTAATGGACCATGCTATGCTGGTGTATTAGGCATATCAGGGAGTTTACCAAATATGTATATTTGTTCTATTATGATATTAGTTAAGATCCACAATTTCAGCATTGTATGCTAATTACGTTGTACCTGGCACCTGAACTCACAGTGCCTTGTTCACATTAAAATCATCTCTAATGATGAAGATCTCTCTCTGAGTCTGGGCTACACATAGCTCAATAGATTCTTGATATTTCAAGACTTGTGCCATGACAAAGTACTGTGTCTTCTCTTACGTATAAGAGGTTACCTAGGTATTTATTTTATATTTAAAGCTTCCAAGTACAAAGTCCCTTCGTGGTCGCCAATTGTAACCGTGGCTGGTTCCCTTATTTACCACTATAATGTCTTGAAGCATAGAACTTAGTAGGGCTAACCATACAGATATCTTAGCCATAATTTTATATAGTGTAAGAGATCCTCTATTTAACATATATAAATAATTGAGAATACAATATAAAATAAGGATTGTCTTGGAAGCAATTGTTTTGTCTTTTTGGATATTTATTATATAAACATATAAAATCCATTATAGCAGAGTTTATAAGATTAAATTACATGCTTGCAAATATCATTAATAGGTTAACATACCCTTCTGAACATGTCATCATGTCAGCCTCTCTGTCATTTTAAGATGGAAAAGGCGTCTGTCTCCAAGTCTCTCCTCTGTATCTTAACATTTAAAAGTACACCTATTTATACCTTAGGTGTCTCCATTTTAGGTTACTGTAGTTCAAATATGAAAAAGTAACATTTCTTTTACTTTATTCAATTTAGGACCTCCCTTAATTTGGCAAACATACAAGGCCATAACTAAAGGGTGCAAACATCATGGAAATTTTCCTGACTTAGTTCAAGATGGCATCTTAAAGTCTGAATAGGTTATCTGTTGTTTATACTAAGTCGTAAGTGTACAGTCGTGGGAGATTCCCGGATTTGGGGAAGTTCCATTAACTTGGGGTTACCACAGTATATTGTGTACTGAAAGAGTCGTAGCATAGCCTTGAAGCTTGTTTATGCATTATTGTTATTGTAATTCGTCTGGGACAAAATGGCGCAAACATATTATGCACTGAGGTTATTGCTTAAAGAAACAGTTATGAAAAACAATATGTTCCATTTCTAACACCTTGGCAGTTTGCAATATCTCTTAAAGACAAAGTACACAGTTTAAGAAATACAACATTTCATTCTAAAACTTGTAATATTTGCATTTGCCCGTAACAGTACTGTGATATCCAGCTTGTCCATATGTTGAGTTGTTTCATCAACATAAATCCAACCACATGGACATTTTATAATATATACAACATATAACACATCTCCTGTGTATCTAATCTTTTATAACAGTTTCCCTATTCTGTTGTAACAAAAAATGAAGTCCATTATGACAGAGTTGCAAGTGTTAAAATAAAAAAAACCTTTTAGGTTCCCCCCGAAAAATAGAAAAATATTTTTTTGAAAATTATACTACCCAAATCTCCTCAATATGACACTACTAGCTCCTCATGACAATATGACAAAACAGGAATGGTTTGCCCTAAATGATCTCAGAAAAAATTAATCCCTTATTATTAAACCAGCTGATAAGGGAGGGAATGTGGTACTGACGGATAGAGAGGACTACATAACAATGGTGCAGACAATTCTCAAAGATGAATCCACTTACAGAATTCTGAAAAAGAATCTGACCGTCCCCTACCTGGCCAAATATAAATGTCTACTAGATGGAGCTCTAGACAGTGGAATACTATGAAAAGAAGAATATAATTTTATTTACAATAGATCACCAAAAATTGCAACATTCTATGGGCTTCCAAAAATACATAAGCAATACGCACAACTTACAGGTAGACCTATTGTCTCTGGGGTGGACAATAGGGCCCAAAATGGGAGTCAATATATCGACCAGGTACTGAGAAAATTTGTTGTGACTCTATCATCTTACCTAAAAGACACAAAGGAGACCTTGAGCCTCTTATTAAACAAACAACTACCACACAGGGGCACTTCTATGTAGCCTGGACGTTGAGTCCCTCTACTCATCAATACCACATAAGATTGGTCTCGAACACACTAAGAACTTTCTGGAATCAAGAGGCCCTGAACACCAGGCACATACTGAGTTTGTTCTAAAACTCTTTCGGTTTGTCCTCACTCACAACTTTTTTCTTTTTAACAATTCATTTTATTTACATGTGCAGGGGACTGCGATGGGGACAGCTTGTGCCCCATCATACGCCAACCTGCACCTGGGCTGGTGGGAGAAATCGGTGGTCTTTTCCGGAGAACTCATCCGGTTTACCCAATTCATCCACACATGGAATCGCTACATCGGTGATGTGCTGGTGATTTGGACTGGACCACTCAATGTTTTTAATGAATTTGTCAACCTCCTAAACCACAATGAGATGAATCTCAAATTCGCAATAGAAGTGGGTAGACCCTTTCTGAATTTTCTGGACCTTACAATAACCATTGATGAGAACAATCTCCTTCAAACTTCCCTCTTTAGAAAACCTACAGCTATGAACAGTTTGTTACAATGGGAGAGTTTTCACCCTAAACCCTAAACCCTAAAAAGAGAGGAATCCCTATTGGCCAGTACTTGAGAGTACATAGGAATTGATCCACCCTGGAAGAATTCAAACTTAAAGCAAAAGACCTACGTATACAATTTAAGGAACGAGGGTACCCGAATCGGTGTCTAAAACCCGCATACAAAAGGGCTCTAGACATGGATCGAGAAATTATGCTCCTGAATGTACATAAAGACCCGGAAGAAACACAAATAAGATGTATTGCTGAGTTTGACCAAGGATGGGAAACAGTGAAATCCATACTGAATAGATTCTGGCAAATACTCACACAGGACATGCATCTTAACCAGATACTAACAGCCTATGCAGCAGTGAAAGCCAAAAGGGGCAAAAACCTATGGGACCTCTTGGTACCAAGCCATCTCCCGGGCAAAAAACCCTTACAGACATGGCTGAAAAATAGCTTGTCAGGAACTTATAAATGCGGGAGATTCTCGGCCTGTAGGTTCATCTCTAGAGACTCTAAAATCATTGAGGACACTGGCAAGAGGACACTGCCAGTTAGGGACTTTTTCAATTGCAAAACCACTGGGGTGGTGTATTTACTTACCTGCTCATGCAGGAAGAAATACGTAAGCAAGACCTTTAGACAATTCAAACTATGTATTCTCGAACACATTCGTTCAGTGAGATATAGAAGCGATATACCTATATCTAGACACCTCTGGGAACAACGTGCAGGTCGTTCAAATGATCTACGTTTCTTGGGCATCAAACACATGTAACTGGACCAGAGAGGTGGTAATCTGGATAGACTTTTAAAGCAGAGAGAATCGGTCTGGATTTACAGACTCAAGACTTTGGCACCTACTGGTCTTAATGAGGGGTTTACATATTCCCCTTTTCTTAAACCTTACCGGCCACTTTTAATCTCCTGTTCGAATAGATTTACACCAGGATCCTATCAGTCAGTCATTTACATCTTTGTAACTCTATCCATTTAGAGCTATTATCTGTCACTTTTTGAGTGCTGTTCCACACAATATGTTTCTCTTTATTATGATTTTAATTTAGCAATCACCCTCCCTTCTGACTCCCTCAGGTGGAGAAACCTTAGACTGAGATAAATATCAGGAATATTATTTACATTTAGTTTACATTAATCTGATACTCCAGACATGCTGTTTTAAACCAGCACTCCTAGCAAAACAAAATAAAAATATATATGGTGTGCTTGAGTATGTCTACTTATTTTTGCTTATTCAGTCCCATATAGGGAACGTCCTTTGCTGGGTCCCTAGCAACAATACTATACACATTGGGAAGGGGATTAGACTTTTTACGTCTATTCAGCGCTATATAATTTGTATAACTATACCTAATCAGCCTCTAGGTCTATTCCCACTGCTATTAGACTTCAGTCTAAGCTCCCTAGCTATCTATTAGCCGGCTACTTTAGAATCTCGTTCAGAGACCATTTGTATCTTCTCTCCTTCCTTGCCAGTTAGGCTAAGAGGATAGTTAGGCAGCAGACTGTTTAGTACCTATTTAAGGATTTACTTAAGTCCGTGTTAGACTATTCATTCACTCGAGGATCTGACTTACCTAATTTATGACCGGCCGCGAGCACTGATATAGTAAATTATGGCCAGCTTACGGCTATTTACAGACAACATTGAAGTGTTAGTCTGTGGTGGGGATATTCTACTAGACAGCCTAATAAGCGAGTTTTGTTATCCGATATAAGTTCACAGGATATCTATTTACAACACGACCTGCTGAGAACCTTGCGGTAGCAGTTCGCTGACTATTTACTCCTTTGCTAGTATCTGCCTCAAAGGGATTATTATTACTATAGAGCACTAGTAAAAGCATTTAGATGATATTTCTAACAGCCTACCTCATCTAATAGTCCTACTGACTCACGATTGTTTCAGGGGCTACAGTTTGTCTCTAAAGTATCAAGCATTATAGAGAATTATTGAGAATACTCAGGTGGAATTTCTCATAGCTCAGTCTTATTTGATAGCCCTATTGATTTAGGATTGTTTCAGATGTTACATTTTATCATTTAAGTATTAAGCACATGTTACTTCTACCGATATAGTATCACTACTTTCTCCCTAGACAATCTCTGCATAGGCTCTCTATCTCCCTCTATAGGTAGATATATATTACGCTGTTTATCTGTCTCTTACTATACCCCAGAGGCCACTGTCTCAGTGTAGCTCCCCTACACCATTATCCTTAGTGGAGAACTTTATCAGACATTAGGGAAAGGTTTTTCAATATAAACCCATCCTTCTAAGTCTTTTTGAGGACGTTTTAGTCCCTGTGAAATACCTCTCCACCCTCTGATACGCCTCCCCCACGTCCTTTCAACTGTTTAGTAGACGTACCACGCATGGCTGTCCAAGCTATTCAATAAAGGTCATTAAACCACTAATTTAGCATTGGCATACATAGGTGCTTTTAATTCGAGTATTAAAGTTTATTTGAGTTTATTTTTTACTTTTAAGTTTTTTGTTTGTTTGGAACAAATTTTTCCACTATTAGCTTTATTTAGCTCTATCGGTTTGTGTCACTACGAATATTTTTGTTCCAGGATGGAACTTTTCCCTGTTGTACTTTAACTAGGGTTAGGCCCTCATAGTTTGGAGGATACAGTATAGGGACCTTACCTTTATATATTTCTCTACTACCCAAATCTGCCTGAACTATGGAGTCCTGCAGGTATATCCTGCAGGTACTGATATGATACAAAGGCTAATGTAGACAATTCCTCTACCCTTAATCCAGAATATTGTAGTCCTCACACATTTAATAATTTTCTCACTTGTATTCTATTACAACACCAAGGGGATCCTCTCCTTTTTAGTAAATTTATCCCTATATCTCAAAAGATTCCCTGGACCTCTTCTGTTTCTTCTCTTTTTTCTGACACGAAGAGGGCCTTACGGTAACCCTTATTTTTTAATTTCTGGTACTTTTTTTAAACTCTTGATCTAGCTTAGTTTCATATGAAATCAAATGTTTCACACTAATCAACTGACTATTAGGTAATGACTTAATGGTGTTTTCTTAGATGGAAATCAATAAGCTATTCTGATCTGTGGGTTATAAATATACCTCACATGTACAACCTTGCCCTGTTCATACAATAAATTATCCATGAAAAGAATACTTTCCAAATCAATAGAAAGAGTAGATGTAATACATTTCTAGTTTTGATTAATCCAGGCTTAAAAAAATCCTGTAGATCTCTCTCCCCTCCCCCTCACATTAAACCAATATGTCATCTATTAATACCTTGCAATTACATACGTGTGTATTAAATCTTCCTCAAATTTATATATAAACTTGTGATGTTTGTGATGTATAGAAAAAATTATCTTCAATAAAATAAAAATTCATATCAAAACAATATCCATAAAGAAGACAAATAAATCTTACCATTTCTCCAAATACGTACCCTCACATAACATTAACGTTACATCTAATTTTGGGTCTGCTGGGTAGATTATCTAGTTACTTAGGTTAGATATAAAACTGTGTTGTAATTGGATTGTTATGTAAAAGAAACATGCACAAATCACTGGAGATAATCCCCTCAGCAGAGGCCCAATCAAATAAAGTATGAATCTCCTGCGGGATCCTCATCACATTTAATGTAGCCCTCTGTGTCCGTCAGTTGTCACAAAATCTCTGCCCTGTATTTCTCTTTGTCCATGCGTACCAGAGCCACTTCCTTGTCAGCTGGTTTGATTGCTATTTTTTCTCTTTCTCTCATGTTCTGTAATGCCTTTCCCTCTACTACAGTCAAGTTATGGTAGGCTCTGGCATCTACGGACAATTCTCCCTCTGTAATTCTAATCAAATCATGATTGGCAACAACAAATCCAAAAAAACAATAGGTGATAAACCACATCCAATAATAAAATTAAACACTGTTTTGAAAGTACCCTTAATATATATAATATACGTGTATCTATATTTATGCCTATAACTTGAGTAAACAGTAGTAGATGTTCAATAAAGAGTCCTCAAACACAGAAAAAAAACTAATAATAGTGCAATTTGTCACATTAACGTTATATATTAAATAGGTGTTCGAGAGAACTCACACTTTGTTGAGCTACTTAGAACTCTAGTGTTTAGCGCTTGAACAGTAAAATCCCTGTCTCAGAATATGTGAAGATCCACTTATTTCAATGCAATAGTGTTCCAGTACACAGAGAATAAAACAGAAAAACAAATATCTGACTGCATAGTATATCAATGCAGAAGTATTGGTAAAAAGCACGGTATCCAATTTACAATTGTTAAGCTCTGGTGTTTAACAGCTTTGGTGGTATAATCCCAACCCGTGCTATACAGTATTTAGAAAATGGGGCAGACTAGATGGGCCGAATGGTTCTTATCTGCCGTCACATTCTATGTTTCTATGTTTTACAGGAACATATTATTATACAAGTTGGTTGCACACAGGGTCACATGAACAAATCACACACAGATGTGTATGGAATTAAACAGGCATGTGATATGCAATGCACTAATCCACAATAAGACATACAAATATGCATTTACACACATTCACAGAAATTTCGTAGCTGTGTGCAAGGGCCATGTTCATGTGCAGTTGTAGACAGCAGATATAGACAGCAGAATGATGGCCACTGATTTTGTCTGGGCCTTTTTTTGTTTTTTCTTTCACATACATGCACTCTCCGTAATGTTTACATAGAACAGCCCATTTAAGAGCCAATCAGATTGCAACTGAGAATCCACTGTATCTGTTTCTATAAAATTCTCCTTGTAACATAAAATCCAAGACATAGGGTTTTGTATTGATCACAGTGTGCCGTTTCAAATAAAATGCATGAAAATTAAAACCATATAGTAAGACTCATACAGAAATTTTGCAACCAAGCCAGCATCATAAGAAACAATTAGTTTGAGATGCAACTTTACTGAACATTAATTTTCCAGTGTTTTAGTGGACTAGGCCATCTATAATTCAGACGCATTATATGTGGCTATTGAAACTGTCCCATAATGTAGCAACATGGTCTTCTTTTTTTCTACAGTCTACTGGTCGCAATAAATGGTCTTGGAATTGACTATTATATATCCCCCAAAAATAGAACTTGCATTTCTTGAACACGGGAGACTGTTGCAGCCATGTTTTACTTTCAAATCCCCAAAAAAGCAGATGTTAATCAATTGAGAGAGAGAATCAGGAAAGTATCATTGTATCCTATGGTAGAGTAGATAGCAAATGTGTATAGTGATTTCCACGTAACTTCTCCATTCTGTAAATGCATGCTATCACCAAAAACTATGTATTTTCTTACATCCTTTTTTCTAAATATTTACACCCACACATTATTAGACTTAGCTTAGTTTATGACAAGATGTGAATGATGATATATAATCTCTTCGCTCTAACCAATTAGCTCAAATCCCAGTGTTCTGGTCACATGGAGAAGACAATTTGAGAATCTGAGAAAAGCAGCTGGATAAAAATATCATGACTTTGTTACACTGATAAATAGGTTCTGTATTTATTCCTTTTGCATGTTGCAAATGTATTTGTTTCCCAGCCATGTCCCAGGCAGAAATTACTGATAAGTAATATCCTCCCTGAACTCCTATTAGACAATTTAAAGTTAAAAAAAAAAGAATGAAAGCCAGCCCCTTCCCTTACTGCCTTTTTGTTTTTCCTGTCAACACACTTAGGACAAGTCTCTGTCTTTTAGTCATTTGAACAAATAATAACATCTATTATTATTCAACTGCTGATTTGGTTAATTCCGAGATCGTGCGCTGAAAAGCGCTTTTGAGTTCCACTGGGAGAAAGGCGCTATATAAGTACTAGTTAATACTATTATTATTATTATTATAGTTATTATAACTTACCTGGACCTAGATTCAGTTGTTGTCCAAAGTGTAATTCTAGCATCTCTTCACCTGAAAGCTGTGGTACATGTCACGTAGGGTGACCCTTTAATGATGTAGACTACATTGCTGTGACCTTATGGTAGGTACTAACTCAAAGCATAACATATATGGCTGCTCACCACTAGAATATGTGTTTCTTGGTTTGAGGATTTAAGAGAACTCTTCTGGATCTCTGCAGTGAGGAGAGACTGCAGATACCAGATCAAGTAAGAGGCTACCAGATTTAAGTCTCCTGGAGGTCTGTACGGTTTCCTTATCCTTTGCTTAGTCCTCCCAGAATCTCTGATCTGTTCTTTATACAATACCAATACTTCAGTGCCAGGTCCTGCATTCTGGACTTATGTACTCCACCGCACAGGTTAAAATCATCCTTTATTCAAAAACAGAGACTAAAAAGAGAAGAGACAGAAATGGAAGATCTAGAGCCAGTGCACACCTCCTAGATGAGGGATAACCCCTGTAATGGACAAAACAAGAACAAAGTATAGGGTTCAACACTTGGTGCTAAAGATGGAATACAATGAGGGTAAAACACCACATATTATAAGACTTAACCTTTAATAAATCATGATATATAAAAGTCCAAACAGGACTTAAACAAGCACTAACCACAAAAAGGACAAATTTTACTATAAACAAAAAACATCTTAATAAAAATAAAAACTAATGAGAAAGTTGTAAATCACACTAACATGGACTCTTTTTATAAGGGTACACTGTTGTGTGTAAAATATTTTATTGTGGCAAACAACTTTGTAATGGTAGTTGCAAATAAGCACATTTCCACTAATACAGTGACTTCTAATCAATATCAATAAGTCACTGCTAAGCAGACATATGCAGAGAACTTGGTGTAAGGTTACTACTGAACAAACACATGCAGAGGTTTGATATAATAGTATCAATGTCTAAGAACGCCACGTTACCACAGTTATAGAATGTAGCAAAATGTCCTAATGATATGTTATAAGACAAAAATGCTGGACGAGACGGCTGGCCGTACCCAGTAGTCAAATAGGATGAGACAATAGGGAAAAGGGGAATGTAACGGACCGTTTTGCCCAAAAGAGGATAAAAACAGTTTAGGCGATATTCCCCTTTTTCAGCTGCACCGACAGCTACTGCAAGCACCAATCTCCTGAACTGCAACCAAGGGAATACTCGAAACTCCCGAACTGGAGACACACGAATAGCTGCTAGCAGACGAACAGGAAAAGCCCCCAAGCGGCTTACACTCCTGGCAATCAGTCTCTAACAGCATATAGTAAATCCTCCCCCAATAATGAGACGACACTTCACTTTGAGGGTTAAGCAGGAACTGATTTACTGGGGCTAACTGCCCAGCTTTTATGCAGGTCTCCCACCTGGTGGACACTCCCCTAGGGGACCAAATGGGAGACTGGGACACAAAGGGTAAAAAGACCAATCACAGACTTACACATTTCAACCATCCCACAATGCATCACAATCCCTCCTCTCTGCTCTGGAGATAATTGAGAAGTAATTCAATTATCTCCAAAGAAAGAGGCAAAACTCCATTAACCACATGGCAGAAAACAAATAGTAAAAGACATAAAATTACCTACAGTAACATTCAGTACATAAAACATATATGTTCTACATATCCCCAGATAGCTCAGGTCTGAGCACACATTATTAAGCGAATGGCGCTCAGACCACACGAATACAGTTTAATCGCCATGGAGCCAAAATCTTTACACAGTCAGTTTCATGCGAATGGGCTCCATGGGACTCCTATCTGGGGCACAACACACTCAAACAAATCTACCGAGCACCCGGCAGAAAAGCACGAATAAGTCTTTTCTGCAGGGAAAAAATGTCTTTTAACATGGGGCCATAGTCCAAAGGCAGCAGGCGAGCAACCAGGCTTCTCCAGTGTACAGTGGCGAGGTTGGTTTCGCCACAGGGAATAAAAGGGAGTAGGAGTAAATTGCTTTCCCTATTGTGCCTTCGTGGGCACCCTTTGGATACCATCAGATCCTGAATTCCTGACACTGACAGGTGAAGCAGGAGAGGAATCCAGTGTCTCCTGGGCCAGAAGGGTAGTACTGCAAAAACTTCCAGGAATAGGAGACTGCATCTATCCCCTCTGCAGTTGATCATAGCTTCCAAGAAAGTCATCTGTTGGGAAGGAACTAGTTGGCTCTTGTCCATATTAATGATCCATCCATGTGATCGAAGAATGTCAAGAGCTATGCCCCTGTGTTTTCCCAGGATATCCCTGGTCTTCCTCAGGATCAAAATATCATTGAGGTAATGGAATATACAGATTCCTTGGAGTCTGATGAAGGCTATAAGAGAGACAAGTATCTTTGCGAAGATGTGAGGTGCCGTACTGAGCTAGAACGGCATTGCCCTGAATTGGTAATGGGATGTTCATACTCGCAAACCTCAGATATTGTTGATGGTCTGGGAATATGGGGATGTGAAAGAAGGCAACTTGAAAGTTCAACAACACCATCCAGTCGAATTGATTCACTGCGTTCTTTATGGAATTTAAGTATTCCAGTTTTAATTTCTTGGTGGATATTCACTCATTGAGATCCTGTACATCCAAGACAGTTTGGATGCCAAAAAGATAGTGGAGTAAAATCCCTTGTATTTCTATTTGGCTGGAACTGGAACAATGGCACCCTGGTGTAGAAGAGAAAGGAAATAGATTCTTGTGGGGATTTTCTTTTCAAATTATTTTTATTGAGTTTTAAAAGACATAAGTTACAGAAGTTATAAAAAAAAATTGAATATCGATTACAATGCGGGGGAAATAACAATAATAATATATACATCCATAATACTTGAGAGAAAATATTATATATATACATACATATGTTTTACATAAAATATAAAAACTAATATGATATCATAAGTATATGTACAGAATATAATAGAAATATATAAAAATGCAATATAATTAAATAAATAAAAAAGAATTAAAATTCATATTGGTCAACTGGGGGGCATCACCCCAGACTGTACTTTTTTTACTATGTCCTCTTCCCACGTTGCCCACACATGATGCAAATTAATATATTTTTACGTTTTTTTGTCTAAAAACCAATTCACATATTTTATTTTCGATTGCCAAATTTATGACTTCTTTAATGGATGGGATATTTTTAGATTTCCAACATTTCGGTATTAAAGAGTTGGCTGCAATTAATACATGTTTTAATATAATTGATTTGTTTTTGGGTAAATTTGGGAGAGGTTTTTTAAATAAACAAATTTCAGGGGTTAGGATTATAATTAAATCTGTAATTGTGTTAATTATTTTATGAATCGAATTCCAATATTGTTTTATTAAAGGGCATGTCCAAAAAATATGGTCTAAGGACCCCACTTGTCTACAATACCTCCAACATTTGTTTGAATTTAATCATTTCACACTGTCATTCTCTGAAGTTCTGCCTGTGCATAACACTCAGAATGACAGGTGGATGCGTATTAGGGACTTTAATTTGTGGCTTGGTGAATGGTGTTGGGAGCAAGGATTTGGCTTTATTTCTCATGGTAGCTCTGTTTGGAATGGAGATAAGCTGTACAAAAAAGATGGTTTGCATCTTTCTCAAAAGGGAACAAATGTTCTCAGTGAGCAGTTCAGAGGTTTTGCTAGGATGTATTTAAACTAGGAGGGGGGGGCAAAAGGGTGATAAAACATCAATCCAATTGTCCCCCAAAACAAGGACAGAAGGTGCCTGTAGCAAGTGTGTTAAAAAATGATAAGCTTAGAGTCATGTCTACAAATGCTCGCAGTTTAGGGAATAAGATCCATGAACTTGTGGCAATAATGGCAACTGATAGTGTAGATTTAGTCGCTGTTACTGAGATATGGTACAATGAGAAAAATGACTGGGACATAGCAATACCAGGGTACTCTTTATATAGGAAAGATAGGGAAGGCAAGAAAGGGGGAGGGGTGGCCTTGTATGTGAAGGATAGCATAAAATCTAGCCTAATAAAAGTTAGTGAGGCAAACATAGAGTCCGTTTGGGCTACGTTAGAATTTGGTAATCACACAGTAACTCGTGTAGGTGTGATTTATAGGCCCCAGGACAAATTGAAGAGTTAGATAATCTACTAGTTGAGGAAATAGCTAAAATGACAATGAAGGGGAAGTTATCATCATGGGTGACTTTAATCTTCCTGATGTAAATTGGAAAACAAAATTAGCTACTTGTGCCAGGAGCACACATATTCTAAACTCCCTACTGGGATTGTCTCTAAAACAAGTTGTTGAGGTGCCAACTCATAAAGAGGCCATACTAGATTTAGTGTTAACAAATGGAGATTTGGTATCAGATATTACTGTAGGTGAAAGTTTAGGATCCAGTGATCATCAGTCAGTGTGGTTTAATATAAGAACAGTGACTGAGTCACACCACTCAAAAACAAAAGTTTTAGACTTTAGAAAAACAGACTTTTCTAAAATTAGAATATGGGTAGAGGAGTCATTATCAGACTGGAGAAATTTAAATGGAGTCCAAGAGAAATGGGATTATTTAAAAGTTGCACTATTGAAGGCAACAGAAAATTGCATTAGGCTTGTCAGTAAAAGCAAAAAATTCAAGAAACCACTGTGGTACTCCGCAGATGTGGCCAAAATAGTTAAAAACAAAAAGTTAGCATTTAGGAATTATAAAAAAAACCAGAGTGAGGAAGACAAAATGATCTATAAGATTAGGCAGAAAAAGGCTAAGCAAGTTATAAGAGCTTCCAAATCACACACAGAAGAGAAAATAGCACAGTCAGTAAAAAAAGGGGATAAAACATTTTTTAGATACATAAATGAGAAAAGTAAAGTAAAACAAGGAAAGGGACCTCAGTTGAGAAAAAGGATAAATGAGTCATTTATTACACGTGAGTTTACAGAGGAAGAGGTTCTATTTCAACTGTCAAAAGTAAAGACAAATAAGTCAATGGGACCTGATGGAATACACCCAAAGCTATTAAAAGAGCTTAGTGGTGTTCTAGCAAAACCATTAACAGATTTATTTAACCAATCATTGTTAACAGGAGAAGTCCCAGAAGATTGGAAGTTAGCGAATGTTGTGCCCATTTACAAGAAAGGTAATAGGGAGGAGTCGGGCAACTATAGGCCAGTAAGCCTTACTTCAGTAGTGGGGAAAGTGATGGAAAACATGTTAAAGGATAGGATTGATGAACATCTAAAAACACATGGATTTCAAGATCAGAGACAGCATGGGTTTACTTCAGGGAGATCATGCCAAACTAATCTTATTGATTTTTTTGATTGGGTAACTAAAATTATAGATCAGGGTGGTGCAGTAGACATTGCTTACCTAGATTTCAGTAAGGCTTTTTGACACTGTTGCACATAGAAGGCTTATCAATAAACTGCAATCTTTAAGTTTGGATTCCAATATTGTTGAATGGGTAAGGCAGTGGCTGAGTGACAGGCAACAGAGGGTTGTAGTTAATGGAATATATTCTAAGCTTGGACTTGTCACCAGTGGGGTACCTCAGGGATCTGTACTTGACCCATTCTCTTTAATATTTTTATTAGTGATATTGCAGAAGGTCTTGATGGTAAGGTATGTCTTTTTGCTGATGATACTAAGATATGTAACAGGGTTGATGTTCCAGGAGGGATACGCCAAATGGAAAATGATTTAGGTAAACTAGAAAATGGTCAGAATTGTGGCAACTGACATTTAATGTGGATAAGTGCAAGATAATGCATCTTGGATGTAAAAACCCAAGGGCAGAGTACAGAATATTTGATAGAGTCCTAACCTCAACAAATGAGGAAAGGGATTTAGGGGTGATTATTTCTGATGACTTAAAGGTAGGCAGACAATGTAATAGAGCAGCAGGAAATACTAGCAGAATGCTTGGTTGTATAGGAGAGGTATTAGCAGTAGAAAGAGGGAAGTGCTCATGCCATTGTACAGAACACTGGTGAGACCTCACTTGGAGTATTGTACACAGTACTGGAGACCGCATCTTCAGAAGGATATTGATACCTTAGAGAGGGTTCAGAGAAGGGCTACTAAACTGGTTCATGGATTGCGGGATAAAACTTACCAGGAAAGGTTAAAGGATCTTAACATGTATAGCTTGGAGGAAAGACGAGACAGGGAGGATATGATAGAAACATTTAAATACATAAAGGGAATCAACACAGTAAAGGAGGAGACTATATTTAAAAGAAGAAAAACTACCATAACAAGAGGACATAGTCTTAAATTAGAGGGGCAAAGGTTTAAAAATAATATCAGGAAGTATTACTTTACTGAGGGTAGTGGATGCATGGAATAGCCTTCCAGCTGAAGTGGTAGAGGTTAACACAGTAAAGGAGTTTAAGCATGCGTGGGATAGGCATAAAGCTATCCTAACTATAAGATAAGACTAGGGACTAATGAAAGTATTTAGAAAATTGGGCAGACTAGATGGGCCGAATGGTTCTTATCTGCCGTCACATTCTATGTTTCTATGTTTGTATTTGAATTTGTTTAATTTTGAGGGGGTTAGGTACCATCTGAATAATAATTTATAATGGGATTCATAATGAGAGACGAACTGTGTAATACCTTTAAATTATAAAATAAAACCATTTCAATCATCCAGATCAAAGGCCAGACCTAAGTCCCACTCCCAATATAGCATGAAGTCTGATTTCTCATTGTTGTTGTCAAGTAAAAAATAGATTCGGTATGTTTCTTTTCCAGATCCAAAAAATTTAATTTTTCTATAGGTGAGAATAATATTGATCTCTTATTCAGATCCAAGTTGGAAGCATCAGATTTGTAGGGCTTTTCCCTTTCTTTTTAAGTGTAAAAAACGTATTGGAAGTATAGATCTAACTAGACAGGCATAGGAAATAGGTAGAGAAATAGAAATAAGTGTTAAATAAAAATCATGGTGCTACAGCCACCAGTGCCCAGTGCTCATATACATGATATGAGAAGAGAATGCCCGACGTACGTTTCGGTGCTATAGAGGAGCACCTTCGTCAGTTAGATTTACAGGGAGAGAGGCTTGCTTAATTTTAAATATCAGTCTGTTTTTTAGACTGAATACTGACTATATTTCACTTTCCATCTCTCCCTTTTATCTTTATTAGCTCTATTGTGAGCCTTTTGTTACACTAACTATTGACATTTTTAAGTGGGGTACTATGTTGGGGATTTAGCCATTTGTAACTCATACCCTTATAGTGTATTACAATAAAGCTGATAATTAGGGTTGAGGCAGGATACTAGATGGCAGATTTTTATCCCCATGCATACCCCCTTTATTTGGCATGGAACTCGAGTCACACTTGTATATACTTTATTTGACTTTTTCTGTTTTTGGGTCTCTAGTTATATTTATAATTTTGTAAATCAGGTTTTTGGATTACACTCTATCGCTATAGACATTTCCAGATATGTGGTTAGTCTCTAGGACATGGGGAGACTGACTGCATTGTGCAATATTTCTTGTTTCTTGCTTTTCAAAGGATTTGCTATTTTTGGATTTACATTTTTTTTTTTTAATTTTCAAAATACTAAAATATAAAAAAAATATATCATATATAGAAAAATACATCACAGCGTTGCTACAAGATTCAGCAAGTGCAACAGGGAGTGTGGCCTGACCGTCGATGTAGACAGAGCTCTCTCACTGAAGCCTCTGAATAAACAGACACCAAAGATGAAATAGAACATAATATTATATATTATTATATTATATCGCTCCTCTTACTCTTTTCAACTAACCTGTATGTGCCGGTGTAGTCCTCAGCTAATTGTTCGTCGAGGTGCAGCTGTACAGTTACACATCAAGCCGGTCAGCCAGCCGGACAGCCAGTCAGCCTGTCAGCCTCTACTCTATCCACCCCAATCATTCAATCTCTCCCTAATCTCTCCCTACTCCTCCCTATTCTCTGCAGTGTAATACCGCTACATACTGCTACATACTATTACATATTGCTGCATTACCATAACAGTGTAGCGCTGTAATTGATACTTTCAGCCGATGATGTTTTTTTTTTGGGGGGTAGGGGGGACAGCATCCCCTGAGCTCTCTTCAAAAGGGAAAAGAAAAAGAAAAGAAAAAGGGAATTATACCCCTTTTGGACTTACCACTGATTAAATCCTCGCAGAAGGGGTCCAAGCCGAAGCCCAGGAGCAGCACTCTCCACTCTCTTCATACCATGTTCCAGCCAGCGAGACCTGCGGACGCAAATGAAGATGCTGCAAAATCCACAAAGTGGGTGACTTCTGGTGCTGTGAATAGTGGCCTGGACACAGCAAACAGCCTGGAAAGCAGGAAAAACAGGGACAGCCACGAGATTCATCCAGACTCAGGAGAGGGAGGATCAGGTAAAATTTTACCTACTGATATAGCTAGCATTGCTATACCTATTGTGCAGATACCAGGACCAGATGGCATACAATGCATATTAGCACAAATGAAAGAGGATAGAATTTTTTTAGCGGGAGAGATTGAGAGAAATGCTAGGGAAATAAGATTAGAGATTCAGGCAACTGGTAATCAGACCGCCACTCTAGAGGTGAGGGTAGAGGCTGTGGCTAAAGTGCATAATGATTTATTACTACAGAGCTCGGAATGGGGCACAAGGCTTGATGCCTTAGAAGTGGCATTTGAGGATCTTATTAATCGATCTCGACGCAATAATATTAAAATTAGAGGGATACCAGAAACAAGAGACAAGGGCCCGGTGCAGAACTTGGTTCTAGAAATCTTTAGACCCTTATTACCAGACATTCCTGAACCCAGATGGAAAATCGATAGGGCGCACCGCTTATCAGGTGGTCCACGAAGGAACGACAAACGTCCCCGAGACATAATAGTGAGATTCCAGTATCATAGCACTAAAGACGCTGTAGTGCGCAAATGTAGGGGGATGGAGGTTACTTACAGAGAAAAGGCACTTCAGATATTCCAAGATCTTTCTCCATCCACTCTCTTAGAGAGAAGGCAATGGAAGCCAATTACAGATCATCTGAGACTCAATAACATTCCCTTCGCCTCGGGCCATCCCTTTAAACTTCTCACTTTTCATAATGAACAAACCAGAGCTTTACTACCAACGGGGGATCCAGGTAGATTTTATCAGATAATGGGTCTGGACACCTCAGAGGGAGTAACACCCTTATTTCTACAAAAGACCCCACTACCTGCTCTAACCAGAGAATTGTATGATGGGAGAGAGAATCAAAGTTAAAAGGACAATAGATTCTTATTCCTCTAGGTTAATCCTTTTTGTAAAAGGGGAAGGAAGGAAGAGGACTGACTGAAGGGTGGTGGGAAGCGGTATATATTGTGATATTCATGGTGATTGTGAAGGGGTGAATAGGGAATTGAAGGGATTACGAGAAATAGATTAAGTCATAGCATATTAGTGCACGACGAAGGTTTAGTATAGTAAGGCATGTACGGGAAGAAATAAGCATGTTATATAAGAGTATGTATTTCATAAATGATACTCACTATAAAAATTTAAATTTAAATCTCAACAACAATTTAGCAGGAAAAGGTTGCTTAGTAGGATAATATTGGTCTGTACGGCTCTGTACAGAGTTTGAGGACGGACTATATGTGTTAACAAGATTTTTAGGAAAGTGTAAGAGGACCCATGCTATATCAAGGAAAATCAGGTTTCTAGTATTAGTTTAAAAATCTAGGCTTCAGGTTGATGGGATCAGTTGCAGTTAATCCCATGGCCGAATTAGACCTGGGAGAACTGTGCCCCCTAATTAACTCCTGGCATTTGGTAAGTCCAGGAGGTATCCACTGTATATATTTTTTTTGGAGGGGGGTGAGGGGGAAAGGAGGGGAAAGGAGGCAGGGTTGCAGGGGTTTTTTTTTTCTCTCCTGGCTCGGTATACATTATTCTTGTAGGTCTGTTAAATTTATTGGGCCAAAACATCTGCTTGTATATTGGTTGAATTATGATGGATGAGAAGATAATTTCCTTAAATGTAAAAGGCCTTAATTCACCTGCAAAAAGGAAGATAATGTTTAAGGAATTGAAAAGAATGCAGGCGGATATTGCTTTCTTGCAAGAAACTCACCTTAACAGATCTCACCTTTGACAGATAAATGGTATGATAGAGCGTATTGTTCGAATGCTATTCGAAAACATAATGGAGTAGCTATTTTGTTCCATAAAAGATGCCAGTTTAAAGTCATAAATTCCATTCAGGATAAAGAAGGAAGATATATCTTAGTGTCTGGAATGATGGGCACCCGCAAGCTTCATCTAATGAATATATACGCCCCAAATGTCCAAGATAATAGATTTTGGGATACTTATTAATTCTATAGCGTCAGATTGTCTCTTGATAGGTGGGGATTGTAATGCTGTCTCTTGTCCAGCAATAGATAGGAGCCATAAGCCAGGAACACTGCGAGCTCAGGGAAGGGGAGGACAGGACAAACAGTTCTTTCACTTTGTGACAGCTCATAAACTTATTGATATATGGAGGGCTCAACATCCTGACACATTCGATTATACCTTTTATTCGCATCCACATGATACGTATTCTAGAATATATATGTTTTTGACCAATTTAACACTTTCACCCTATTTATATAGCTCACAAATTAATATATCACGTGGTCAGATCACGCAGATATCGCTGTATATATAAAAGGATTATCAGCTAAACCCAATTTTTCTTGGCGACTAAATACTTCTCTTTTGGAGGATCCCCTAGTTAGAGCAGATATTACAAAGGTACTGTTAAATTATTTTTCTGAAAACAATACACCTGAAATCAGTAAAACCACTCTATGGGCAGCACATAAAACTGTAATTAGGGGAGAATTTATCAAAATAGCTTCGTATAAGAAAAAGATTAAATCACAATCATTATTTGAGTTACAGAAAGGTTTACGGAAGCTGGAACAAAAACATAAAACAGTCCCCACAGTCCCCACATGACCTAAAAACGTATAGATTAAAAATTAAAAATCTTTTATTAGATGAAGCAGTATGGCAGTTAAAAACAACACGTAGATATTTTTATGAGAAAGCTAATAAAATAGACGCCCCTCTGGCCAGATGCTTAAAACCACGAACACACTTTAAACCTATCTCAGCTATCAGAAATGCTTCGGGAATAGTATCGTCACCAGACGAGGTTTATGGAGTGTTTTGGGAATATTTTTCCAGATTGTATAGTCAATTTATAAATGAGAATGGAGAGGGTACGGACCAGGAGATAAGACTGAGAGAATTCTTGAGTAGGACGAACTTACCCCAAATCCCCAAAAGTGCCCTAGAAGGATTAAGGACAAAAATATCTATAGAGGAGATTAAACCTGCATGTTCTTCTATTAAGGGGGGTAAAGCACCAGGGCTGGACGGCTTTAGTAGCAGTTACTATAAAATATTTCAACAAACTCTCATGTCATATTTACGAGAGGTCATTTAGCGGAGTTCTTCCAGGTGATCTTACAATGGCCAAAATTGTTCTTTTACCAAAAAAAAGATAAGGTCCCTGCATCAGTGGGAAATTACAGACCTATATCGCTGATAAATGTCGATATAAAGATAATAGCCAAAGTCCTTGCCCTGAGGCTCTCTCCCTTACTCCCTATCCTGATTCACCCAGATCAGGTAGGTTTTGTTCTGGGCAGACAGCTGTACGAGAATACGCGTAGAGCAGTCAACGTCGCTTGGGTCATGGCAACAGGGAAGACACCATCGATACTCTTGTCACTAGATGCAGAAAAAGCATTTGATAGTCTCGCTTGGCCTTATCTATTTTATTTGCTTCAATATTGGGGCTTTCCGGCTAACTTTATTACTATAGTTCGAGCGCTATATTCGAATCCCGAAGCAACAATACAGCTCCCTGGCGCAGATAAGACTCCGTTTGGAATATATAATGGCACACGTCAGGGATGCCCCCTCTCCCCTATTCAGTTTGCCCTTATATTAGAACCTCTTCTGATTCACATTAGAGAAAGTGGCAATATACAGTGTATCCAAATAGGTAGGGAGATTTATAAAACAGCGGCTTATGCCAATGATATACTAATCTCTATAGCAAACCCTTCTGAATCTATCCCTGAATTGTTCAAGTTGATAGAACAATTTGGAGCTATTTCAGGTTATAAGGTAAATTATAATAAATCATGTGGAGTGACTTTTCATTTATCCGAGGCAGAACAAGACCAACTAAAAGCTACATTTGATATGTGTATAGATAAATCGCTAAGCTATTTGGGTATTAGAATTAGACGCTATTATAATACATTATTTAATGACAACTACGTACCTTTGATTAAAACTTTGAAAAAGGACTTAGAGAATTGGCACGATAAGCCAATTTCATGGATCGGCAGAATTCATTCTATAAAAATGAATATTTTACAAAGGCTTCTATATTTATTTCAAGCATTGCCTATACAGGTTTGCAAAGGGGACCTACTGGGTATCCAGAAAGCTATAGATACATTTATTTGGCAGGGCAAGTGACGCAGGGTAGCCAGAACTCTCCTGTGTAGACAGAGAGACAAAGGGGGACTAGGTCTCCCCAATTTAATTATTTATTATTATGCAGCCCAACTGGCACATTATTGGTTGGCATGCAATCCAAGGGAAATACAGTTGGGCGGATATGGAGGAAGACTTAATGACACCAGACTCACCAGGACTGTATATGTGGCTTAATAAGGTTTCAAGACCAGTGCTAAAACAAATATGCCCTTCTACTGCAAACTCCCTTTACATTTGGGATAAACTCAAGTTAAAGCATGGTCTAACTAACTTCCCTTCGCCTATGACTCCTGTTTTTCGGAATAGACAATTTATCCCTGGCCTGGAAGAATACAATTTTCAAAGCCTAAAAGCAGGAGGAATCTATAGATATGTAGATCTTTGGTCAGAAGGAGAGGTAGTTCTATTTTCTAGATTATCGACCAGAATAGAGCTGAGGAGAGGAGATTTTTTTTCGCTATTTGCAGATTAGAGACTTCACGTACTCAATCGAGGTAAAAACGGCAGTCAAACTCCCCTTAACCAATTTTGAAAAAGTCTGCAAAATAGGAAGGATAAAGGGAGCTCTTATTTCTGATTTCTATAATCAGCTAAGTGAGGAACCTACGGTTTGGGCTCCATTAAAGAATATATCCCATTGGGAGGCAGATTTAGGTTCCTCTTTGGAAGTTAAGGATTGGATAGATATTTGGGAAACAGCATCCAAAATATCGATATGTGTAATCTCGCAGGAACAGATGTTTAAAATATTGCTTAGATGGCATGTGACCCCCGTCTTTTTGTATAAAATAGGTAAAAACTTGACAGATCTTTGCTGGTGGGGATGTGGCCTACAAGGGACATATTTACATATGTGGTGGGACAGGGCCGGACTGGCCCACCGGGATACCGGGAAATTTCACGGTGGGCCGCGGCACCTGGGGCCGGTCTGACAGCCCTGATCATTGGGCTGACCGCTCCTGTGCAGCCCTGTAATCCCGGCCGGCCATGTGTGAGCTGTGCGGCCGTACAGAGCCCCATGGGAGCAGGGGGAGCCAGGCAGCCGGCACAGCTCACATATGGCCGGCTGGGATGAGAAAAAAAAAAATTGTGGCGGGGCGGGGCTTACGTGCGGTGGGGGCGGACCTAGCGTGCGGGGGCGGGCTTGGCGGGGGCCTGGCTGACTGCAGCATGGGAAGCAGGAAGGAGTTCCTGCTTCCCTAACAACCAGCCTCCAGGAGCTCCAAGCAGGAGGGAAGAAGCAGGTCAGTGAGTGTGTGACTGTCTGTGAGTGTGTGACTGTCTCTGTGAGTGTGTGACTGTGTGACTGTGTGTGTGTGACTGTCTGTGTGTGTGTGTGTGTGTGACTGGGTGTGTGTGACTGTCTGTGAGTGTGTGACTGTCTGTGTGAGTGTGTGACTGTGTGACTGTCTGTGTGTGACTGTGTGTGTGTGACTGTCTGCCTGTGTGTGACTGTGTGTGTGTGTGTGTGTGTGTGTGACTGTCTGTCTGTGTGTGAGTGTGTGGCTGTCTGCCTGTCTTTGTATGTGTGGCTGTTTGCCTTGGTGTCAGTGACTGTCTGCCGGTGTGTGTGTGTGTGTGTGTGTCTGTCTACCTGGGTGTCAGTGACTGTCTGCCTGTGTGTGTGTGTGTGTGTGGCTGTCTGCCTGGGTGTCAGTGACTGTCTGCCTCTGTGTGTGTGTGTCTGTGCGCGCATTTGCTAGTGAGGGAGCCTCTGTGTGTGTGTGTGTGTGCGCCTGCTAGTGAGTTTGTGTGTGTGTGCCTGCTAGTGAGTGAGCTTGTATGTGTGTCAGTGAGCTTGTCTGTAGGGATCATGTGTGTGTGTGTGTTAGTGAGCTTGTCTGTAAGGAGCATGGGTGTGTCGGAGCCTGTCGGTGGTGAGCATGTGTGTACAGTGAGTATGAGTGTGATCGTGAGCTTGTCTGTAGTGACCATATGTGTGTCAGTGAGCTTGTCTGTAGTGAGCATGTGTGTGTCAGTGAGCTTGTCTGTAGTGAATCTGTGTGTTAGTGAGCTCTTCTGTAAGGAGCGTGTGTGTCAATGGGCTTGTCTGTAGGGAGAGTGTGTGCGCATCAGTGAGCTTGTCTGTAGTGAGCGTGTGTGTGTGACAGTGAGCTTGTCTATAGTAAGCTTGTGTGTGTATCAGAGTTTGTCTGTACTAAAGTTGTGTGTGTGCCAGTAACCTTGTCTGTGTGTGTCATTGTCTGTCAATGAGCCTATTTGTGTGCATCAGTAAGATTGTCTGTCTGTGTGTGAGTATGCTTTACTGTATAATTTAATTACCCTAAAAGAACTAATATTTTGAATTAGAAGAAGAAATGTATCAATAAAAAAATTAAATTATATATATATATATATATACTGTTGCATCACCAGGGCTCCAGTATCCAGTATATATATATAGGCAATTGAAATAGTTGGCTGCACTCTCGGATTTCCTTAAAATTTTACTTTTATTGAAATATTTAAGAGAAGATCAACATTTCAGTCCCTCTTGTGGACTTGCATCAGGATCATGACGAAAGTCCACAAGAGGGACTGAAACATTGATCTTCTCTTAAATATTTCAATAAAAGTTAAATTTTCAGGAAATCCGAGAGTGCTGCCAACTATTTCAATTGCATATATATATATATATATATATATATATATATATTATAAAAACACCCTACATAGCACAATGACTTATGGGGCTGGCATAGATTTTTTTCCAGGGCTGCTTAGTATCCCCAGTCCGGCCCTGTGGTGGGATTGCCCAAAGATTAAAAGCTACTGGGAGGAAATAAGGGAGCTAATTCGGGTGATAACACAGGGAAACATAGAACTTAACCCTTGGACATTTCTACTATCGAAATCAATAGCAGGTATACCCAGCCACTCGCAGAAACTAATATTTTTAATTTTATTGGCCGCACGCAGATGTATAGCCACTAGCTGGATAAAACTAGATCTACCATTAATGAGAGAGGTTGAATTAAAGATTCAAGAAAACGATATAATGGATGAATTATCATCAAGAGTAAGACATTCCCACCATAGGTTTAGCAAGGTTTGGGAACCCTGGAAGGTTTATATAAATAGGAATGGCATATTCGGATAGAGAGGCGGAAGGGGGGCGAGTTTATTTTTTGTTTTTTGGGGGGGTCTTTTGTTTTTTTTTTTATGAGAAATGTAAAAATTTGCATTGTTAAATAACTTAAAATGGTGGTATTAGATTTAAAATGCAATCTTATAGTCGACACTCCTTGTAAATGCATGTTAAAGATTGTATAATGTATAATGAGTTTTTTCCTCAATGTTAAATAAAGAATTAAAAGATATATACATCAAAACATTTTAAAATATTTCAAATAGAATACTAAACCATCTAAAAAGTTTATCAAAAAAATTTAAATCAAGGTCTTAATCCTTTCACCATCTCAGTCTACCAAGGGATATTCCATTGAAAGTTAGGTAACTCTATATAAAAAGAGATAATTGAATCTTAGTTGATATATATAAATAGACACAAATATGATTTTTAAAAAATACAATGATTCAATAAAACTAGAGCTGCTGGTTGCATCAGTTTGTCTAGTTATTCTGAGATAAATATATATATTTTTTACCCCATCTATATAAATTGCAAGCTCATTTGAACAGGGTCTTTATGAATTGGTAACAGAGAAACATCTAACTTGTATGTGTTAGGTATATGTAAAAGTTTTGGAACTGCTGGAAACAGGGCTTTGCCGAAAAAGGACTCATGAGGATAGAGTCCAATATGGATAGGAAATGGCATTGTCATTAGAGCTTCATATACCATGGAACATTCATTGCATGCTATTTAACAATGAGATGCTATAGAAGTGGCTTTTTCTTCCGACGGCAGATGAGCCATATGTGAGCCATTCATCCTTGCACCAAACATAGCCATTTGACTGAAGATTCCATGTGGCCATGTTGTAATGTCAGAACCGGCGTGGTACCTAAGCATGCAGACTTCAACACAATAAATAGACTAGCCGTGTACGGTTCTTTAGAGTGGCAGGCCTAACAGTAAAGGAGTCAGTGAGAATATTGAGATCAAGCATTGGAGAGATACGGATAAACAGTATAACAAGCCACGGTCAAAGAATTACAGAGATCATGAGAAACATTCAAACAGACAAATCAGTAACCACGAATAGTTACATAATTACATAGATTAAACGAGACTTGCATCCATCAAGTTCAGTCTGATCCCTTTTTTTTTTTACTGTTAATCCAAAAAAAGGCAAAAAACACAGTCTGAAGAGCTTCCAATTTTGCAACAAATTAGGAAAAAATTCCTTCTTGACCCCAAAATGGCAGTCAGATATCTCCTTGGATCAAGCAGCTATTACCCCACTAATTAGAAATTATATCCCTGTATGTTATGTTTTTGGAAGTATTTATCCAATTGCTGTTTAAACATCTGTACGGACTCTGATAAAACTACCTCTTCAGGAAGAGAATTCCATATCCTTATAGTTCTTACTGTAAAAAAAAAAACTTTTCTTTGCCTTAGATGAAATCTCCTTTCTTCAAGCCTAAATGCGTGACCTCGTGTCCTATGTATAGCCCTGTTTATGAATAGATTTCCAGATAATGGTTTGTACTGGCCCCTAATATATTTATATAATGTTATCATATCCCCTCTGAGGCGCTGTTTTTCGAAACTAAAGAGATTTAAATTTTTTAACCTTTCTTCATAACTAAAATGCTCCATTCCTTTTATCAATTTTATAGCTCGTATTTGCACTTTTTCTAGTGCCATGATATCCTTCTTTTGAAAAGGTTCCCAAAATTGCACAGCATATAAAAGGTGTGGTCTTACCAGTGATTTATAAAGAGGCAAAATTATATTTTCATCCCGAGAATTTATGCCCCTATCTATTTATGACAAAACCTTACTGGCCTTAGCAACTGCAAATTGACATTGCATATTGCTGCCTAATTGGTTGTCTATAACAATTCACAAATCCTTCTCATGTCTTGTTATCCCTAGTTCACTACCATTTAAGGTGTAAATTGCTTGTGCATTCTTGACCCCAAAGTGCATAACTTTGCATTTCTCTACATTAAATTTAATCTGCCATTTTAGTGCCCAGTCCACCGATCTATCTAAATCCCTCTGCAGCAAAGCAATATCCTGCTCACATTTTATTACTTTACACAGTTTTGTGTCCTCTGCAAACACTAAAATATGGCTTTCAATGCCTATTTCAAGATCGTTTATAAATTTGTTGAATAGAAGCGGTCACAAAACAGAACCCTGAGGGACACCACTTACCTCTTTTGTCCAGCTTAAAAAATTACCATTAACTCTTTCTAATCTATCCCTAAGCCATTGTTCTACCCAAGAACAAGAATATTCATCTAGACCAGGGGTAGGCAACCTTTTAGCAGCACTGTGCCGATATAGGATTGTAATGTCCCGTAGCGTGCCGGTCCTATTTTTTTAAATTGAGGTTTGTATGCTGCGTTGTGTTATTTTTACTGCAGTTGCTTTGCATCGTTGTATTTCTGCGTATATAAGCTATTCTATTGTATATGTTCATTAGTAGTTTATGGTATTGTGTATGATACATATGAATGTGGGCTGTGTATGAGGGCTGCTTGTGGAATTGTGTGTGGATGGATATGTCACATTGTGTGTTTGGTAGTGTGTGTGGGCTGTTTGGGGTATTGCATGTGAGAGGCTGCATGTGGGGTTGTGTGCATGTATGTGGATTGTTAGCAGGTTACGTTTGTGCAGATTGTGTGTATGTTTGCGTGTGGGCTGTTCGTATTATTTGTATAAGGGGAGGATTATTCTTCATTTCTTCATTTCTGTGTTATGAATGTAAATTAGTGATAGTAAAATGTCTATTTACTGTGTATACCAGCATTCAATATCTACTCAAAATGGCTGCTAGAGTACCCCCTCCCACCGACTAACTACCTCGTGTAACAAGATGGCGCCTAGATCCGGAGTAAAATCCCGGGATGATGGTGACATCACACCTCGTAGGATGTGCATTAGATAAGACACTTAACACCTAACCAATTAAAGATGTATTCTCTCTGTTATCTACATTTTTGCATATGATGTATTTTTGCCTTTATAAGGGGCTTGCCGCCCCCTGAGTAAACTTTCCAAATTTTTTCATTAACCTGATACCTGTGTCTCAGTGTAATTTATTACAGAGCGTGCACGCATTTATTTTAACAATTTGGAAAGAAGCAAATACTCAGATAAACACTTGGTTTGATCCACAATATCTGTGTATATCTAGCAGTATGGTTGACTTCCATGGGTTCCAGTGGGGACCAGGCTGGCCTGGTACAGGTCAAAGACAGGAGCTGCAACAGCAGCTGCAGGCTGCTCTACTACGTTGTGGATTCCCATTCACAAGTGCTTGGTGGAAGTGATCTGAGATCATTTCCTCTGTGCTGCAATGCTTAAATTGAGGATTGTCCTTCACCATCTTTTCGTATTAGCAGATATTTGAAGTTTTACTGGGACTCCTCATAGGCCAGAGCCTGTTTGGCTCTAGCAGCCTTGAGTGCCGTGCAAAGACACCTCGAGTGCCGTGCATGGCACTAGTGCCGTAGGTTGCCTACCCCTGATCTAGAGAATAAAGAAAATTCCAGTGAAAAAAATTCTCTCTGGAATAATAGGTAGGAAGTCCCTTTAACCATCAGATGGATAATATAAAATATACCTTTTATTAGTTAATTTAAAAATATGTATGTAGGAATGAATAAAAATGAAAAATAAAACATATAGACAGGCAGATAAGTGAGTATGTCCACTGGTTGTGAAAAGATGAGATAACTCAGTCTATTGATATAGAACAAAATAGTATCAACCAATGAAACATAGAGTCCCCACTCTGGGAGAATGAGAGATATTAATGAAGTGAGCGAACTGGCAATATTGTGAGTCGCTCACACTGAATGATTATAAGTTATCCCTAGTTGTAAATGGATACAAAATGTTGACAATGCTTGAATGATAAACATGGGCCGTTTGAATCAGAGAAAATAGAAAACATCGCAAATTTCTGAGGGATAATCAAGATTACAAAACCGACAGAGTCTATAGGAAGTTTAGAAAAAACGTAAGGGTCGATTCAGACCAATGTCTGACGTCAGATTATGACACTTCTGACACTGAGAATGAAGGTAAAAATACACCTACAACACCAGAGAGCAATGCACAGTCTAAGGGAATCCTTAAAAAAGGAGTAACTTTTTTAGGATCACACCCCCGAGAGGGGGAAACACAACCCCAGTTCAGACAAACAAGGTTCAGGGGCAGGTCACACAAACGCCACTAGGCAATGATATGAAAGTCATCAATCTTTCTGGGAGAATACTAACTCAGTCCCAAATTAAGGTCCTAATGAGGGGTCTATCTTTTGTTCCTGTACCCCCATTCAATAAATTTGAATGGGTAAAAGATGTACATCTATTTGGAAGACGTTTGGCTCTCCATAAATTTTTTTATAATCATAATGAAAAGAGAGCAAAAGATTTAGGGTTCAATATGAGGGAATATCAATGCTTGAAAGATCTGGTGTCCCTATTGGAAGACAATGATGACACTAGAGATATACCATACACTGACTTGCGTCCTAAAAGTAAGTTCACTCCCAATATAAAAGACTTCAAGAACATTGACATGTTCGTTGAGTCGTCTTGTAAAATGATTGAGAAAATCTCAATGGATTCACTACAATTCTATCCACACAACAATCTTACCCATGATGAACGAAGGGCTCTTAATGAATTACAGAATAATCAGGACCTTATCATTAAGCCAGCAGATAAGGGAGGTATTGTTGTGGTTATGAATAGATCTCAGTACATTGAACTAGCCTCTAACATTCTCAGTACTGAACAAACATACAGAATACTACCGACTGACCCCACGAATAAGTTCCTTTGTGAACTCAAAAACTTGCTAGACTCAGCCTTTGACAGTGGAGTTTTGAGTAAAGATGAATATGCATATATTTACATTAGAAATCCCACCGTGTCGACATTCTACTGTTTACCAAAAGTACATAAACAGCACAATCTACTGACAGCTAGACCTATAGTGTCCGGATCAAATAATCTAACTTGTAGAGCCAGTATCTACATTGATAGAATTCTTTGTCCATATGTAGAGAAATTACCATCTTACTTAAAAGATACAAAGGACACGTTAAAATTCTTACTAGCTACTAAGCTACCGGAGGGTGCCATTATATGCAGCCTTGATGTAGAGGCACTATATTCATCTATTCCCCACACCTCAGGTGTATCCCATAATCAACATTTTTTGGATACACGAGGAATAAAACATCACAGCCACACGTGTTTTGTGATTGATTTACTCAAATTTGTACTTACTCATAACTATTTTCTCTTCAACGGTCGATACTACCACCAGGTGCAGGGTACAGCGATGGGCACGTCTTGTGCCCCATCTTATGCCAACCTGCACCTAGGGTGGTGGGAAGAGAATGTGGTACACTCAGAAATGAACGCTGAATTCACCAAGTACATCTTCCTATGGAAGAGATACATAGATGATATTCTCATTGTTTGGACCGGTACGGTTGACTGCTTCACAACTTTTGTTGAAAGACTCAATTCGAATAATCTAAACCTTAGGTTCACAATGGAAATAGGACATGAGTGCCTTAATTTCCTAGATTGCACTCTAAGAATTACGGATGAGCATCTCATTAAAAGCACTTTGTTCAGAAAACCCACCTCAACTAATACGATGCTGAGGTGGGAAAGCTATCATCCTTTAACTCTGAAGAGAGGTATCCCAGTTGGCCAATACCTCCGTTTGAGGTGGAATTGCTCGACTATGGATGATTTCATCCTGCAGGCCAAATCTCTGAGATTGAGATTCAAAGAAAGGGGGTATCCCAATCGCTGTCTGAAATATGCCTACCAGAGGGCACTCAATAGCGATAGCGATAGAGAGGGACTTCTCCAGGATAAACCAGCATCTCTTAAATCTGAACCCATCAGATGTATAGCTAATTTCGATGCTGGATGGGAACAAGCCAAAAATATACTAAATAGGTTTTGGCCCCTCCTATCACAGGACCCTCAACTAGATGGAGTTGTTACTCCACATGTATCCCTCACTGCACGAAGAGGAAAAAATCTAAAAGAAACCCTTGTACCTAGCCATTTTTCACTTAAACAAACACAACGATGTTGGCTATCAGTGCAAGGGACTTACCAATGTGGCAAGTGCGTGGCTTGTGGATACATCAATAAAGGCTCAAAAGAACTAACAGACTCAACAGACAAAACTATATGTAAGGTCAAACATTTTTTCAATTGCAACACAAAGGGAATTATATATCTCCTTAGTTGTGTTTGCGGCTTGAAATATGTTGGCAAGACGATACGCCCCTTTAAAAAGAGAATTTAGAGCATGTATACTCCATTAGGAATCTCAGAGAAACTCCTGTGGCAAGACATATTAGAACCAGCCACAATGGAGATTCCAAAGCCATTAAATTTGCAGGTATTGAAAAAGTCAATACTGGCGTTAGGGGAGGAGATCTGGATAGAATCCTCTTAAAAAGGGAATCGTTCTGGATCTATAGATTCAACAGCTTAGCCCCTAATGGTTTAAATGAGGGCTTTACCTTTACACCATATATTGATAAATAACACTCAACATTCAAATAATAATGTAGTACTTTAATTTAATTTCAATACTTTTTGCCTTATTTTTTATTTATTTATTATTTATTTTTGCTTGTAGGTTATGAATTCAAGTCTATTACATATCCTATCCCTGATCTAGAAGTGGCAGCCAGTGTAAGCCCCTCTTTTTCCTCTTTCTTCCAGTCCAATTGAACTCGGTACATATTATTATATAGTCCATTTGAATCATACATAAATTCGACTTCGAGTTTATTTCAAGTGGGAATTGAAGGGGATCTTTTGCTGCTGCTATTACACCTTTACTCTTGCTCCACTATTTTGGGCTCGTGTTGATTCAGATAACCCATTTATATCCAGCAAGCATTGAATGATTTTTTGTAATACCTCAGAATTAGGACGACAGATTGCCTAGGCACCTGCTATACATTTGTCCTTTTTACCCAATTATCACAGGAGATCTCTCTCTCTTCCTTCATTGTTACCCTTTAGTTTTATTTTTTGCTTGATTACCATGATCCTTTTCTCTGATTCAAACGGCCCATGTTAATCATTCAAGCATTGTCAACATTTTGTATCCATTTACAACTAGGGATAACTTATAATCATTCAGTGTGAGCGACTCACAATATTGCCAGTTCGCTCACTTCATTAATATCTCTCATTCTCCCAGAGTGGGGACTCTATGTTTCATTGGTTGATACTATTTTGTTCTATATCAATAGACTGAGTTATCTCATCTTTTCACAACCAGTGGACATACTCACTTATCTGCCTGTCTATATGTTTTATTTTTCATTTTTCATTTTTATTCATTCCTACATACATATTTTTAAATTAACTAATAAAAGGTATATTTTATATTATCCATCTGATGGTTAAAGGGACTTCCTACCTATTATTCCAGAGAGAATTTTTTTCACTGGAATTTTCTTTATTCTCTACTTAAGTAAGGGTTATCCCCTATGAGGTTGTCCCTGACACATTAACACTATAGTCTCCCTATTGGGATACTATCGTTTCTCTCTTTTTTCTACCCCTGATCTAGACCAATATATTTTAGTTTGAAGACCAACCTATTGTGAGGAACCGTATCAAATGCCTTGGCAAAATCCAAGTAGATCACATCCACTGCAACACCCTGATCTATACTTCTACCTACTTCTTCGTAGAATGCAATTAGGTTAGTTTGACATGACCTATGTTTCATAAAACCTTGATGATTATTGCTAATTACGAAGTTCTTCCCAATAAATTCCAGAATATTTTCCCTGTCACAGAAGTTAAGCTTCCAGATCTATGATTTCCAGGCAAGGATTTTAAACCCTTTTTAAACATAGGAATGACATCTGCCTTCCTCTAATCCTCTGGTACAATACCTGAAACAAAAGAATCTTAAAAGAATAAATATAGAGGATCACTTATTTCCCAAATTAGCTCCTTAAGTACTCATGGGTGAATACCGTCAGGCTCCAGAGCTTTATTTACATTAATTTTCTTTAACTGCTGTAGCACCTTGTCTCGAGTCATACAGTCACAAGTTATCTGCATATTTTTTGCAGCAATAATTTGCATATCTCTTGCCATAGGATCCTTAAATATATACTGAAGAAAAATAGTTATTTAAAATTTCTGCCTTTTCTTGATCTTCATTAACTAACAGACCCATCTCTGTTTCCCGTGTACCTACACTTTAATGTTTAGTTTTTTTAGAATTGATGTACTAGAAAAAATGTTTGGGGTTGGTTTTGCATTCTTTAGCTATAGATTTCTCATTTTCTAGTTTAGCCACTTTAATTGCCTTTTTGCAAGCATTATTGGCTTCCTTATATCTTATATAGAATGCCTCTGATTTATCCGATTTAAATACTTTAAATGTCTTTTTCTTATTTTTAATCTTGTTTTATTTCTCTACTAAGCCACATTGGTTTCAATTTGTTTCTTTTATATTTATTACCCAATGGTACATACTGAGAAATGTACCTTTCTAATATTTGTTTGAAGATCTTTCATTTATCCTCAGTGTTTTTTTCACTAAGGAGTTTATGCCAGTCAATATATCGTAGAGCTGCCCTAATTTTATTGAAATTGGCTTTTTAAAAAAAATGTTTTTAGTATACCCATTTGCTTTTGCTTTTTTGAGTTTATTTCAAAAGACACGATATTGAATGTTGGTCAACAGCGTTCGGCCTCCACCCCCGATCCGCCTCCTTGATGACATCATCAGAATTACTGAGTTTAAGCCAATCCAATGCTTTCCTATAAGGAAAGCATTGGATTGGCTAAAATGGCAAGGATGTGGGATGGGGCGGGGCCGAATGCCGTTTTGGCCAATCAGCACTACTTCATAGAGAAAATTTTGCGTCCCCATGCAGAGCGTGGAGACGCTGGATGGCAGTGCTGCCTACTGTGCAACACTGCCCCAGGAAGCACCTTCAGTGGCCATCTGAGAAGTGGCCACTTGGAGGTGTCCCTAGGGGCAATGTAACCACTATGTTTTCTCTGAAAAGGTATTGGTTGCATGAAAATGCCTGAAGGCAATGATTATACTCACCAGAACAACTACATTAAGCTGTAGTTGTTCTGGTGACTACAGTGTCCCTTTAAGCTCTTTCTTTCTTGAACTTAGATTCTAAGTCAGGAGTAGCACAATTCAAGTCATTGATATTTGAATGAAAGTATAGTTTCAAAACTTGTAGCAAAGTATAGCACTTTTATCTTGTCTACTTAGACAGTCTTGTACATCTCTTTGTTGTTGGTCTGCTACTCTGGAGCCATTAAAATTAAAAGTTGTTCGAGTGGACAAGGTTCTACTTTGCTATAGTGTTTGAAACTTTATATACGTTGACTTCAATACCAAGGATTTGTGCTGTGTGTTTCCTGATTAGTTGTTTATATATGGATATTTTTTGCATTATTTTGCAACCTCTTGACAACGTCTATAGTAATACATATAATTATAGTAATTAGTTTACAATGAAGCATTCAACAGGATATCCTGTTAAAATAAACAGCACAGAAATATAAACTTGGTATTTTAAATAGATATAACTTGTGAGCAATAAAGCAATAATAAACAATTATATTAATTTTATTCACAGTAATTCTTTCACTTTGGGGTGCTTTTTTTTTTGGATACAGAGGCATATGGCTTGCTGGAGTGTGAAGGACAATGATGCCGAAACACTGAAGGAAAGTTCACTTGTGAGAAGAGAAGATTTTGTGGCATGCTTTGTTCCCTTTTCTATACCCAAAACACTCAAAGTTAATTATTTTATGTTGTTGCTTCTATAGGTCTTTAACAACCAGATTATGGTTAACCCCTTCACATCAAGACTGGTATATACACAATTTGATGGTTATACAATTCAAATTAAGCTCACAGCACAGTTACAGAATCATATAGACAAAAACAAAAACAAAACAGTAAATCAATCATATCTCCCAAGCATCATGTATCTGGTAGAGGAGGTACCATAGGGAAAGTCACCCAATGCATTTATAAGAATACACAGACCCTATGCTAAACTCTCACTTTCATTTCTCAACCAAATCCATACCCCTAACACTGGTATCCTGTGAAGCAGGATGCTGGTAGGAGAGGTAAAATGAGATCAGTCAGGGAACCAAATCGCGTCATTAGCACTCCCCAAAGGGGCAGATCTGCCCGGAAAGGGGGCAAGTCTGCCTGAAGAATTGGAAGGTCAGACTGGTGGGAACTCACACAGGCCAGCCAACTAATGGTGGACTATGCAAACAGCTCTGTTTAAGCGCCCTGAGCTTGCTGCGAATGCATCTAATGATGAGCTTGCTCTACCTTTTCCTGATGTCCCAGAGCACTCACTTGTCCACTCCTCTCCTTCCCTTCTTACAAGCAAGCTGTAGCTCCTGTAAGCAGATTGGGACAGAGAAAACGGTGAATATAGTAAGTGGAGCTGAAAAAGAATATGCCACAATGTAGAGACACCGAAGTAGCAAGGGTATTTTCACAGTGAGCAGTCAGCTTTGTTAACTATTTTATAGTCAGCCAGTACACACTAGTTTTGTTTTCCTGCATCTCTTCTAGGTTCCCATACATAATTCCCTCTGCACAAAGGAAGAGCGCATAAGAGAAGTAAAAAGGTATAATACTAATATATATATTTTTCTTTTTTAAATCGATGTATATGTTTGTGTACTTATTCCAGTTTGTGTGTGTTTCTTACAGTGTATGTAAATGTGTGTCTGAGTGTCTAGTAGCATATATATATGTGTGCATTATTAGAGTGTATATATACGTTCCTGTATATATGACTACGTATATTATGAATATACAATACAATACAATGTTATTTACAACACTGTTTCCTTTTCTTTAGCTTAATTTGGTAAATTATTTTTCAAAACTGTTCTCTTCACCCAAAATGTAGGTTTTGTATCCATTCAATAAAGTGCTACTTTAAAGTGCTAAAGTGCATAAACAAAAAGTAATTTTTTTGCAAATTGCTTGGTAGTGGATGGGTTAGTGGGTTAAACTAGAGATTGTATTGATTCATAAATCCCCTACATTGTTAGTGATTCACTTCATGTGTCGGGTAGTAGGCATTTGAATTATCTAGAATAAAATGATTGAATTCTGGAATTTGTGCTATATAATTTAGTATGTAGGCAGTGACAAGGAATGCAAAATCCATGTATACAACCTGTCTGCTGTGTGGAAACCATATAGTTGGCTATTATTAAGATCCATGAAGTATGTAAAGAAGAAGTCAAGTCTGCCTTGTGAGTCAGTCTTGGTCCTAGACTATCTATGCAAGGCTATAAGCACAAGAGGACTATGCACTGTAACAAGCACTATCAATTGTATCCAAAAAGTCTAATGGTGAAGGCTTAAATATAATGTTATATGGAAATTGTATATAATAGCACTACAGAACACAGTATAAAAAAAATGTTTTATATACCTTAGGATGGTTCCTTACTTTGTATAAAGCTTGTATAGTGCCCCTTTAACACAGAAAAATATATATCATAGTGAGATTGTGTAATACATATTATATAAAATATTGTGTCAAGTCACCACTCACAATTTGTTGAGCTAAAGATTTAGCTCAAATTAAATGCTTTACGGTCAGTTGAAGCGACCCTTTCCCTTCTTTATGGTCAGTTTTCTGGGTGTATTGTCCTATAAATTATTATGAGAGAAAATGCATATAGTGCAATATTGTTGTTCTTTGAATAGAAACCTCGCCACTGGTTCTTGGAGGGGCCTGTTTGCCAGCCTCCTACCCTGTGACTATGGCCCCTGTGATAAAACTTGGTTTAAATCACTGTTTGTGCCATTTTTGACTTATACCAGCAACACTATACCAGGAACTCCCCAATGGTCGAAGTGGTTCGTAGCGGCATTCGAACACATAGCAGCGTCCATCTTGAATCGCGAGTACAATGAACGGTGTTTGGTTGTTGAATTCATGGAACTCAAATCGGGCACTCGATGGCACGAATACCGCTAACCATTTACCTTCCATGGATGTTCAGCTATTCGAATGGGAGTCAAACGGTGTTCGGTAAGAACAAACTCCCGAAGAAGAGACATAGACTAAGTGCCATACGAACTCTCTACGTTCAGTATTTTTTATTGCACTTCAAATCCCCGAAGTAGACCGACCGCACAGCCTAATTCTCTGGAACTGTTTTGGGCATGGAACCATGCGTGCGGTTGGTCAAAAATGGACTTCCATAAAATTCCAAAACCCGTGAACTGATTTTTGGATATGTTGGTCACCTAGATCAGGGCTATCAGGGGATATAGCATTTATTTTTAAGTTTTGTGAAAAATGAGTTTTTCTGCATGCAGATAATTGAGTTATTACATTATCTGGCTCAATTATCTCACAGGCAGAGAGGAGGGAATTATCTGTTTGTATTGGGAGTGTCACACTTTGTCACTGTATTATTGGCTGTAACCTTTGTGTCCCTGTCCCCCACAAGGTCCATGTGGGAGTGCCCCTTGCATGGGGACTTGAATTAAAGCCAGTGTGGCAACCATTAAAATCATTCATGTTACACCCTTCATCAAGTTTTGGCTGATGTTTGGGTACCTGTCTGCTTTACTGGGAGAATATATTTGGGAGATTTTACACTAAGAGCTGGATCGCACAACCTAAATTCATGGAACTGTTTCTGGGCATGAGCTTCGTGTGTGGTTGGTCAAAATTGGACTTCCATAAAATTCCAAAACCCTGCCCTGAACTAATCTGGGTGATTTTTGGATATGTTGGTCACGCAGATCAGGGTTATCAGAGGATATAACATTTATGGGGATTTTATGTGTTTTGGGGTGTTTTTCAAGTTTTGTGGAAAATTTGTTTTTTATGACTGGAGATAATTGAGTTATTACATTATCTGGCTCAATGATCTCACAGGCAGAGAGGAGGGAAGTATCTGTTTGTATTGGGAGTGTTACACTTTGTCACTGCATTATTGTTGGCTGTAACCTTTGTGTCCCTGTCTCCCACAAGGTCCATGTGGAAGTGTCCTTTGCATGCAGACTTGCATAAAAGCCAGTGTGGCACCCATTAAAATCATTTCTGTTACACCCTTTATCAAGTTTCGACTGATGTTTGGGTACCTGTCTGCTTTACTGGGAGAATGTACTTGGGAGACTGTCATTCGTATGGAGAATCATTCGACTCAGCACCCAAAGCACTTGCTCAGGCAGTTCGGGAGGAAATAGACGAACGGGTAGCTGTTATACCTGAGTTTGTTAGGGAGGTTCATAGTATAAAAATAGAATAAAAAATAAAGATCGTTGTATTGCACTATTTTATAGGGAGCTTCATGTTAGGAAATGACACATTTCAAAATCTGCATTTAATCCATTTGGAATAAGGGTATTTAATATAAAGATCCACTCCATTTCTATCTTACTAAGTTTTAAATTGAAGTTACCTCCTCTCCAAACTTTTTCTTTTTTTTTAAACAAAAAATATTGTGCCTTTTAATTCACTGTTATGAAACTGTTTGTAGTGCAAAGAGACGCTGTGTTTCTCAAAGCGTTTAGTAATATTTCGGCTATGTTCCTCTATTCTGATATGTAAGGCTTTGGTAGTTTTTTCGATATATTATATGCCATTGTATAAAATAGATTATATTCTTGAAATAACAGGTTATGAATTCTTTAATGGGGTCATGGCCGGACTGGGGATACAAAGCAGCCCTGGAAAAAACATTTGTGCCAGCCCCATAAGTCACTGCGCCATATATTGTGGCGTGTAATATGTAAGGCTATGTCTTACCAGGACAGATGATTGAGTAATATATATTTCCTGGCTAATCATGGCAGCATATACACATGGGTTATCTCCTCCCCTACAGCCGATAGGACAGGAAAACCACCAAGGTTTTAAAAGGAGGCTCCATCCCTAAGGTCATCAGTCTTTTTCCTGTCCTACAGCCCTGAGGACGTGAGCAATTTGCTCCCTTTACATACGGACATGTATGTTGTTTTATCTTCATTACTTTATTTGCCTGTTTTACATTTAGTACATTATGCAATTGTGCTTTTATGCTGTGATGCATTTAAGCTTTGATATCTTTAACCCATTAAGGACCAAACTTGTGGAATAAAAGGGAACCATGACATGTCACACACGTCATGTGTCCTTAAGGGGTTAAACTAGTGCATTGTACAGCTGTACCTTATTTTTAGGATTGTGGTACATTATGCGATTGTGCTTTTGCTAGGAAGCATTTAAGCTGTGTGGCATTTAAGCTGTGTGGCATTTAAAACTGTTTCATTTAAATTTGCATTTAATACTGTTGCATGTAATACCGCAAGTCATTGGAAACCACAGTACATTTGGAAAACTGCAGTCCATTGGGAAACTGCAGTGCATTTGAAGACTGATATATTTTAAAAACTGTTACATTTTGGAAACTGTTAGATTTGAAAACTGTGTTACCTTTTATACCTTGAGGCCTTTAGACTGTGGTGCCTTTAAACTTTGACTTTTTGCACGTGGTTGCCTTTTAACCCCTTAAGACCGGAGGGCGTACTATTACGCCCGGCGGCGTTTAGAGCCGCTTAGAATAGGGCGTAATAGTACGCCCTCCGGTCTTTTCCTACTTACCTTACTCCCAGGGAGCCCCCCGCGGCACCTCCGTCCTCCTGGAAGCCCCCCGGCCATGTGAGAGTGGGGTCCTTGCGAGGACCCCACAATCACATGGCCGGGGGTAGCTGGCTGCAGCATTGCCAGCAGGGGGGCTGCCTGTAATTACAGGTGGTCCCCCTGCTGGCTGAAAATAAAAATGAATAAAATAAATAGTGTAAAAAAGAAAATAATATATACTTAGATCACATATATATATTATATATATGATCTAAGTATATATATACACATATACATACACACACGTACACCGTCTAGGTGTATTTTACTATTAATATATATATATAGTTATATATATATATATATATATTAATATCAAATTACACGTAGACTGATACTGATTAAATATATATATAATTATTGTTATATATATATTTATATATAATATATAAAAAAAAAATGTAAATACGTTAAAAAATAAAATTAAAAAAATAATTAAAAATAAATAATTAAAAAATATATAGATGTGTGTTATTTCGTTCTAACTGTATTGTGAAATTAATATATATATATATATATATCAAAATACACGTAGAACGAAAAAATATATATATCTATATACATAAATATATACGTATATATCACTATATATATACCTATATGTAAATAAAAATATTAAAAAAAATTATATAGATATATACATATATATACACATACATATATATATATACATATATTAATTCTGCATATATATTTATGTAATATTTTTACATAATTAGGTATCTTAATTAATTACAATTAGCGGGACCTGCCTGACAACCCATGCCGAAAGTAAAGGGAATTTAATTTGCTAGCACTATATTTAACCCTATAACTTTCAAAGACACAATAAAACCTGTACATGGGGGGTACTGTTCTACTCGGGAGACTTTGCTGAACACAAATATTAGTGTTTCAAAACAGTAAAATGTATTACAACGATGATATCGCCAGTAAAAGTGACGTTTTTTGCATTTTTCACGCACAAACAGCACTTACACGGACGATATTATTGCTGCAATATTTTTTACTGTTTTGAAACACAAATATTTGTGTTCGGCTAAGTCTCCCGAGTACAACAGTACCCCTCATGTACAGGTTTTATGGTGTTTTCAAAAGTTACAGCGTCAAATATAAGGCTTGCGTTTGATTTTTTTTCACATTAAAATACGCCACATTGGTTACGGTGCCTTTGAGACCCTATGGTAGCCCAAGAATGAAAATTACCCTTATGATGGCATACCATTTGCAATAGTAGACAACCCAAGGTATTGCAAACAGGGTATGTCCAGTCTTTTTTAGTAGCCACCTAGTCACAAACACTGGCCAAAATTGGCGTTTTTTGCATTTTTCACACACAAACAAATACTAACGCTAACTTTGGCCAGTGTTTGTGACCAAATGGCTACTAAAAAAGACTGGACATACCCATTTGCAATACCTTGGGTTGTCTACTATTGCAAATGGTATGCCATTATGGGTGTAAATTTCATTCCCGGGCTACTATACAGTCTCAAAGGCAGCGTAACCAATCTGGCAAATTTCAATTTCAAATGTAACGTGCTATATTTGACCCTGTAACTTCCCAAAACGCCATAAAACCTGTACATAGGGGGTACTGTCTTACACGTGAGACTTTACTAAATACAAATATGTGTATTTTATTGCAGTAAAATCAAACAGTATTATGACACTGACCTTTAAAATGCAATTTAGAACTAAAAAAATCAAAAAAATCGTATTTTCTCCCATTTTTTCATATTAAATTATGTTTCATAGCTAAATATTTGATATTAAATGAAAGCCCTGTTTCCCCTGAATAAAATGATATATAATAAGGGTGGGTGCATTTACTATGAAAGAGATGAATTACGGTTGGACAGACATGTAGTGCAAATGCCAGGTTTTGTTTACATTTTGTTTTGTTCACAACGTGTACATTTGGCTCCGTCCTTAAGGGGTTAAACTTCCTTGCAGGCACTTTTGTTATCTATTTTGCTTCCCCCTCGGTCCCAGTGATTTATTCCCGGTTCCCTGGGTGTTTAGGGGCCATGTAGGCTTCAGACAGAGTCCTCTCCCTGGTGTCTAACAGCAAACACACTTGGAATAGGCCCACATGTGTGCAGTTTGTGCCTTAATGGGCCCAATACAGATGACTTGCATTGTGGGAATACAAGTTGTGGCAGCCATCTTGGATAAGGGCAATTGCCAGAAAGTGCCTAAAATAAAGAGAAAATTACAGTAACCATATACTTATTGGGTAAGTATTTGCAGGGTCTCCAGACATAGATAAGTGCTGTCTTCAGCCTGTTTTAAAGCTGTTTCACTGGTTTCTTATAGAATTTAACAGTGCACATTTTTTCTTAATACTTTACCACAGGTAATATTTAGTTATTATTATTTGTCAGATGTCTGATTCTTCACCAGGATCTGGTTATGAGGAGAAAACAGTGAAATAAATCAGTTATGCACTGACTGCCTCCAGAAGGTTGTCGCTTCAGCATGACCTACCAATGTGCAGCCACATGACATGTGGGCAGGGCTTAAAAAGTAAGTTCCAGAGGCCTAAGTTCCAGAGGCCAGGCTTTACCCTGTAGAGGAAGTTATTTCCAACCCCCGAACTACACCACCTAAGTTGCAAACTTATGGATCATAGGTGGACGCAGATCTGTCCAAAATTTTTCTTAACGGCGGCACAGGAGTCTCCATACCAACAGGAGTATTAAGACCAATGAATCAAAAGGTAAAGCACTGAAGGAAGAAGCCTTCTGGACGAAGAGGTGATTTTTTTTTTGGGTCCCAGAACAAGAGCAGTTCCAGGGACAAGTTTCGCCTCCTCTTCGGGTGCCAAGAGGAAAAACACATGAAAGCTTACATTGGACCTAAGAGGGGCCAACATGAGGCTGAATGTTAGTCTTCGGGATGGAGTAAATCAGATCCATATCTCAAGCAATCTGAAAGGATAATTTCCTTACCTCTATATATCTCAAGGATGCTTACTTTCAGTCCAATCTGCAGAGAACTTCGGCATTATCTCAGAAGAGAACTTCCATGTTAGTGCCCTACCATTTGGCCTCAATGCGGCCCCAAAAATCTTCGTATGTGCTTATAGTGTTATTGAGAGTCCAGAACTCCACCTGGCTCCATTATCTGAAGGATCTACTTCTATTAGCCTTAGACCCTCAGAAGGCAGGCACACATAGGTATATAGTTCTTTCATAACTCCTAAAGTTTGGCTGCTTGATGAATATCAAGAAAAGCAGTTTCAGACCAGCTCAGTGGTTGACATTCCCGAGTGGAAAATTCTAGGCTCTGCTTTTCCCTATCTCGGGAACAGTTCCACAGATTGTAAAGGTTTTCTCTCCCAGTTTCTTCATTTCTGCTTGGTAACAGCAAGAAAATAGATGCAACTACTAGGAATCCTGGCTTCCACCAGCAGACTTGTCAGATGGGCCCAATGGCATCTCTGGATTCCTTACAGATCCTTCCTATCTTGGTCTAACAAGAGAGAGATTATTGGAGCCAGCCACTTACTATGTCCCCATCAGTGGAGTTGCACCTTACCCTGGCAGCTGAAAGAGGGATTCAATCTCTGAGTTTCCAGTGAACAGAACCTCATTGGTCAATTATCAGCTCGAATTCCGGTTTTTATAAGATTGGTTGCACAGTGTTTGGACCATGTTGCACAATGTTTCCATTCATTTGTATGGAATTAAGAGTCATTTTCAAGGCTCTTCTTCACTCCAGAGGCTTGATGAAGAACGAGTGGGTCCAAATTTGTTCAAATATCAATGCAACTGTATCCTATATCTACCAAGATGGGTCTCACAGATACGTATTGATGGAATTCCAGCCCATAATGATCAGGGCACAGAAGAACAACCAGTGACTCAGAATACCATGGCTGTTTGCTGGAGCCAAATAACTGTGGACAAGGTGGATTGGCAACCATGTCCTGACGTATCCTCGTGGTTGACGCAGATTGTCTGATACCCTACATACATCTGATGGCCATTTCTTGGAACTACCAGGTCCAGAAGTATTTTTTACATGCTAGGACCAGAATGCTCAGGTTCAGGATACACTGGCTCAAATTTAGAATTTTAGTCTGATGTACATATTTTCCTGTTTTCGACCTTCTTAAAAAGGCAATGCAAAAGGTGACAGTGGAAGACCGTGTCGACTCTAATTCCTATGATGAATAAGATGATTCTGGAACCTCCAAGGGAAATTCCTGTACGTCCAGACCTATTACAAGGCCCCATGACACACCAGGATCCTCAAGTTCTGGTGTTGATGCGGGAGTCCATATAGGCATCCCTGAGACGGTCATTGAGATCCTCTTACAATCCTATACATGCTTTACTAAGCTTGACATGCTTTTGTCTGTTGGATTTACTCCTCATGCAGGCCTTGAAAGGTTCTGTGTTATAACACTCTAGAGGAGCATTTAGCTGCACTTTGCTTCATATAGGCATTGATTGAAATCATGCCTCCACTGAGTGTGGTGAAGCCAATATGTGACGTACCATTGGTCACACGGGCCCTGACTGAACCATTATTCGCACCTCTAGAAGGAGCTTCCATGGTGGTATCACAGAAAGTGCTGGTGGCTAGTACCCCAGCAAGGAAAATGGGTGAACTCCAGGCTTGATCCTGTGAACCCCCTTTCACTACTTTTCTACAGATATGGTCTTCTTGCATTTGGCACCTGAAGATCCTGCCTATGGTGAATGATTATCTATGTCATTCTCTACCTGTACTGAAGGGTACAGATTGAGCGTTGATGCTCCTGGTGCTTTGCTTCATGTAAGCAACAACTAAACTCAAGCCTCCACTGAGGGTGTTGAAATCAATATGTGATGTACGAATGGTCTCACAGACTCTGACTGAACGTCTAGCAGGAGCTTCCATGATGTTAGCCCAGACGTTGCTGTTGCTGGTGACTGGTACCTCAGCAGGGTGAATGTGTGCACTTTGCTGCACTTTGCTTCATATAGGCATTGATTGAAATCATGCCTCCACTGAGTGTGGTGAAGCCAATATGTGATGTACCCTGACTGAACCATTATTTGAACCTCAAGAAGGAGCTTCCATGGTGGTAGCACAGAAAGTGCTGGTGGCTTGTATCCCAGGAAGGGGAATGGGTGAACTCCAGGCTTGATCCTGTGTACCCCCATTCACTGAATTTCAACAGGATATGGTTGTCTTGCATGTAGCACCAGTGATCCTGCCTAAAGTGAGAGCCTTTCAATGCCGTTCTCTACCTGTAGCAAAGGATTTGGGGCATTCTCCACTAGTGCTGTTACAGCATCTCGTGGGCTTCCATGGCAATGGTCTCTGCTGAAACTTTGTAAAGTTGGCATTTGGACCTCTTTGAACTAGTTTGTCCTGCATTACATATTGGATATTGAAGCAATTAATGAGGCACAATTTGGACGTCACGTCCATTCTCTACCTGTGCTGGAGGGTATCAGGGCACTCTCCTCTCATGCTGTTGCAGCATCATGGTTTGCCATGGCAATGGTTTCTGCTGACACTTTTTATAAGCTAGCATTTGAACCTCTTTAGACACGTTTGTCTGGCATTTCATGCTGTTCTTTAAAATAGTCCTATGATGCACAATTTGGTACTCAAGCACTTAACTCAGTTCATTCTTCTATCTATGTTGAATTATTCTGATAATTGATTGGCTATTCTGTCCCTCCCTTTGTAAGCTTGGGTATTCCCCATGTGTATATGCTGTCATGATTAGCCAGGAAAGTGGAAAATTTATTCATACTTACCGTAATTTTCTTTGCCTGGCTATTACTCACGGCAGCATATACTTCCCATCCATTAATGTCTCTATTTATGTACTGTAGAGCTTGTAAACTGACTTAGATCATATATATAAGTATATATTATTTTCTTTTTTACACTATTTATTTTATTCATTTTTATTTTCAGCCAGCAGGGGGACCACCTGTCATTACAGGCAGCCCCCCTGCTGGCAATGTTGCAGCCAGCTACCCCCGGCCATGTGATTGTGGGGTCCTCGCAAGGACCCCACTCTCACATGGCCGGGGGGCTTCCAGGAGGACGGAGGTGCCGCGGGGGGCTCCCTGGGAGTAAGGTAAGTAGGAAAAGACCGGAGGGCGTACTATTACGCCCTATTCTAAGCGGCTCTAAACGCCGCCGGGCGTAATAGTACGCCCTCCGGTCTTAAGGGGTTAAAAGGCAACCACGTGCAAAAAGTCAAAGTTTAAAGGCACCACAGTCTAAAGGCCTCAAGGTATAAAAGGTAACACAGTTTTCAAATCTAACAGTTTCCAAAATGTAACAGTTTTTAAAATATATCAGTCTTCAAATGCACTGCAGTTTCCCAATGGACTGCAGTTTTCCAAATGTACTGCGGTTTCCAATGACTTGCGGTATTACATGCAACAGTATTAAATGCAAATTTAAATGAAACAGTTTTAAATGCCACACAGCTTAAATGCCACACAGCTTAAATGCTTCCTAGCAAAAGCACAATCGCATAATGTACCACAATCCTAAAAATAAGGTACAGCTGTACAATGCACTAGTTTAACCCCTTAAGGACACATGACATGTGTGACATGTCATGGTTCCCTTTTATTCCACAAGTTTGGTCCTTAATGGGTTAAAGATATCAAAGCTTAAATGCATCACAGCATAAAAGCACAATTGCATAATGTACTACAGTAAAACAGGCAAATAAAGTAATGAAGATAAAACAACATACATGTCCGTAAGTAAAGGGAGCAAATTGCTCACGTCCTCAGGGCTGTAGGACAGGAAAAAGACTGATGACCTTAGGGATGGAGCCTCCTTTTAAAACCTTGGTGATTTTCCTGTCCTATCGGCTGTAGGGGAGGAGCTAACCCATGTGTATATGCTGCCATGAATAATAGCCAGGAAAAGAAAATTACGGTAAGTATGAATAAATTTTCCACTATATATATATTGCTTTTTCTAATATAAAATATTTGTCCTTTCAGGGTAAAACGTTTAATTATACAGTAAGCATACTCACATGCAGACACAGGCAATTTCACTGACATCTCAATGACACACACAAGCTCATTGATACACAGCCTCATAGACAAACAATCTTACTGATATACATCAGCTCATTGACATAAAAACACAAGCTCACTCACTAGCAGGCACATGCATGCAAGCAAGCTCACTCACTAGCAGACGCACAAGCACTCACTCACTAGCAGACGCACACACAGCTTAATGTGGTGGTACTGGTGTCTATAGCATGTCCCTACAGGCTTTTCAACGTAAACACTGACTTTTCAGAGAAAAGGCAGTGTTTACATTGCTTCAAAGTGACACTGCTAGTGACAGTCACTCAGACGGTCACTAGAGGTGCTTCCTGTGTTAGTGCACCTACATTCAGGGCCTCCACACTCTGTAGGTGCTGAATGTTCCCCATAGAGATACATTGATTCAATGCATCTCTATGAGGAGATGCTGACTGGAGTGGCGTTTTGCAGCCAATCCTATGGCAAAGCATTGGATTGGCTGAGATCATCAAGCTTGATGATCTCAGCTATAGAGGCAGGGCCAGTCGAGGGGAGACCAGCACGCTTCGTGGGGAAAAAAAAAAGTGAGCAAAAACACAATTTTTAAACACACATTTACACCATGAGAGACACAGAAACACACATATACCATGACAGATACACACCCCATGACAGACACACACACACACCATGACAGACCATGACACAGACAGACACACAGACACACACACACACACCCATGACGGACAGACAGACACACACACACCCCATGACGGACAGACAGATACACACACACCCCGTGACGGACAGAGACACACACACCCCATGACGGACAGAGACACACACACCCCATGACGGACAGGTAGACACACACACCCCATGACGGACAGACAGACACACACACACACCCCATGACGGACAGACAGACACACACACACCCCATGACGGACAGACAGACACACACCCATGACGGACAGAGACACACACACACACACCCCATGATGGACAGAGACACACACACACACCCCCCATGACGGACAGAGACAAACACACACACACACACCCCATGACAGACAGACAGACACACACCATACAGACAGACACCATGACACAGACAGACACACACACACACCATACATACAGACAGACACCACGACACAGACAGACATACCATAAATGCAGACAGACAGGCACCATGACACAGACAGAGACACACACACACACACCATACAGATAGACAGACACCATGACACAGACAGACACACACACCATACAGACACACCATGACACAGATGGACAGACACACACACACACCATACAGACAGACAAACACCATGACACAGACAGACACACACACACCCACACCAGACAGACAGACACCATGACACAGACAGACAGACACACACACACACACACCATACAGACAGACACCATGACACAGACAGACACACACACCATACAGACAGACACCATAACACAGACAGACAGACACATTACTAATACCTGCCAAGGGGAGGTCTTCTGGCGGGCGCTGGGGAGGACTTCTGGGGGGCTTCTGGCGGCCACTGGGGGACTTGTCCTGGCGGCTGCTGGGGGAGCTGCGCTGGCTCTGCTCTCCCGCCCTGGCGCGCTGCTGAATGAGACCGGCGCCGGAATATGACGTCATATTCTGACGCCGGTCTCATTCAGCTGCGCGCTGGGGAGCAGAGCCAGAGCAGCTCCCCCAGCGGCCGCCAGAAGCCCCCAGAAGACCTCCCCAGCGGCCGCCAGCAGACCCAGGTGTCTTCCCGGCCCCAGGTGCCAACGGCCCACCGGGAAATTTCCCGGTATCTCGGTGGGCCAGTCCGGCCCTGAATGGCGTACTCTATCCCTTTCTTTGTTTTAAAATGTTTAAGATGTCTTTTTTTTTATTCTCTGTTCTTTTGCAAGCCAAACAATGGCCGCAACCGAAAAATCCCTTATCTGTTTTTAAAAAGGTACTAGAGAGTTTATTTTATAAAACTTGACGTGTCAATTGTATGTTGAGATGTTGTATTGTCAATGCTAGCACTTTGCTCCTGACTGATGTAAGTTCACAGGCTGGTTGAAGTGAGGGGAGTCTAGACAAGAATATTGTTGAGGACCATATACAAACAGGTGTAAAAAAAAATGCTTTCAAAAGTACAAATGTAAGAATGCTTTCAAAAGTACAAATGTTACTATTTTATTTTATCAAATAACAAACAAGTCTACAAAGAAAAATCTAAATCAAATCAATATTTAGTGTGACCATGTTTTTCCTTCAAAACCGCATAAATTCTTCTAGGTACAGTTGCACAGTTTTGTAAGGACCTGAGTAGGTAGATCATTACAAACATCTTAGAGAACTAAGTATATTTCTATTGAGTACTTACACAGCTGGTCTCAGGTCATTAGGCGCCCTTTACAGTCCTCCTCACCCCCCGATCATAACAAAAGGAAAAAAGGAAAGAAAAAGAAAAATTACTGTCCAATTTTAGTTCTTATCATAAGAAAGAGAAAATGGAAATAACGCTAAAGAAAAATCAAATAATAGAAATTAAGTAAAAAGTTAAATCAATTTTGTGAGTATTTTAATAAATAAACAATCCTGCAAAATTGCATTATAATTAAATTTTGTGTTTGGAATGAAACACAAAGTATTACAGCTAGGAATATTAAGTGCCATAGCCCCAAGTACTCTTCCTTTTTCCATTATTGATGCTTCAAACAATAGAACTGTGAAACTGCACATCATCTAACAATATCTGTCATATTGGGTATGCTTGTGTGTATACTCATGTGTGTATTATCAGCATTTATGAGGCATAAGCAAATGTGTGATAAATCTAATGACATGTACATTTAATTAAATAGAGGATTTAACTACCCTGAGGTGGAATTGTCTTGCTTATATAAATGGAAACAAATGCTGCAAGTTTTAACTGTATTTGATAACATATTTTTATGTTTAAATACAGAGATATAGTGAAGATTATTACTGCCTGAGGAAATCCCTTGAGGAGTTTACATCAAAATGTCTGAGCTGTTAATTGCAAAATTTTACGGTCGTAATTATGTGAAATAGATATATTGCATCAACACAGCAAAGAGGCTAAACGTTTGCCATAATTAATGAATTAGTGGTGGGTCTCCACAATACTCCTCACTGCCTGTGTAACCTTTAATCAATCTAGACATTGCATTGAGGGAACAATTGATAGTAGGCCAGGAACCATAGACAAAGGAGGATAGCTGAGCAGTGTTAAAATATATAGATGCTTGGATATATCTACTAAATATGCCCCCAAGCTGCAATATCTGAGAAAAGTCTTTTGAGTAAAGTTTAATTAAAGGGAACTGACATTATGGGACATTATTTACACAATGTATCATATATTCACTATTGATGTATACAAAGTATGTTGTTCGCTTTATTTTATGTATATTTTGGAGAATCAACTTAGGCAGACTCCTTGCTTCTGTCTCTTCCTTCAATCCCAGAGAGGCTTAATGATGTTGAGCACAGAACTATATGGGAGAGATACCTTCACTTCCATTACGTATTGTTCTATTTTACACTTAAGACAGTTCTTAATGACTTTGGCTGTATATGTTTGGGTTTGTTGTCATGCTGCAGAATACATTTTGCGAAGGATTTAGTGAACACCGAGCTCATCCACTACTTGTGTACCTTGAGAGCCACCGTATTCACACTCCGGTATCCTAGGCGCATCTTACCGGAGAGATGCTGAGGTGCAGAGAAGATTTCCCTCAGAGCTCGTGGATTTGCTATATTTTCTGTTTATGTCCATTTACAAATTTGGATTACAGGATTGGAATCAAACACACTCATAACATCTTTACCCCAAAAGATCAGCATGACTTATTGGAAACGAGCCCAGGTCAGACTCTGTGTTTTTTCTATTTTGGTTGTTATAGTGTGCACACTTTGGATTGGGAGCAACAGTGTGAAAATCCCCTTCCCTTGTTTTTTAGTTTGAATATTTTTATTGTTTATACGTTTTGTATAAGTGTTTTATTTTATATAAGTTTTGTATCAGAGTTTTATTTTATATTTTATATACACTGCTCAATAATAAAGGGAACACAAAAATAACACATCCTAGATCAGAATGAATTAAATATTCTTCTGAAATACTTTGTTCTTTACATAGTTGAATATGCTGACAACAAAATCACACAAAAATTAAAAAATGGAAATCAAATTTTTCAACCCATGGAGGTCTGGATTTGGAGTCACACTCAAAATTAAAGTGGAAAAACACACTACAGTCTGATCCAACTTTGATGTAATGTCCTTAAAACAAGTCAAAATGAGGCTCAGTAGTGTGTGTGGCCTCCACGTGCCTGTATGACCTCCCTACAACGCCTGTGCATGCTCCTGATGAGGTGGCGGATGGTCTCCTGAGGCATCTCCTCCCAGACCTGAACTAAAGTATCTGCCAACTTTTGGACTGTCTGTGGTGCAACGTGACGTTGGTGGATGGAGCGATACATGATGTCCCAGATGTGCTCAATTGGATTCAGGTCTGGGGAACGGGCGGGCCAGTCCATAGCATCAATACCTTTGTCTTGCAGGAACTGCTGACACACTCCAGCCACATGAGGTCTAGCATTGTCTTGCATTAGGAGGAACCCAGGGCCAACCGCACCAGCATATGGTCTCACAAGGGGTCTGAGGATCTCATCTCGGTACCTAATGGCAGTCAGGCTACCTCTGGCGAGCACATGGAGGGCTGTGTGGCCCCCCCCCAATTAAACGCCACCCCACACCATTACTGACCCACTGACAAACCGGTCATGCTGGAGGATTTTGCAGGCAGCAGAACGTTCTCCACGGCGTCTCCAGACTCTGTCACGTCTGTCACATGTGCTCAGTGTGAACCTGCTTTCATCTGTGAAGAGCACAGGGCGCCAGTGGCGAATTTGCCAATCTTGGTGTTCTCTGGCAAATGCCAAACGTCCTGCACGGTATTGAGCTGTAAGCACAACCCTCACCTGTGGACCAGTGGTCTATCCTGGTTTTGTGCTGCCTTAGGGGTGTCTTGCTAATTGCCTATAATTTCCACATGTTGTCTATCCCATTTGCACAACAGCATGTGAAATTGATTGTCACTCAGTGTTGCTTCCTAAGTGGACAGTTTGATTTCACAGAAGTGTGATTGACTTGGAGTTACATTGTGTTGTTTAAGTGTTCCCTTTATTTTTTTGAGCAGTGTATTTCTTATATGCTTTTCACCTTTTGCGCTTTTTCAGATTCTTACTAATTATATTCTACATATAAGGAGGAACAAGGATACCTCCTATCCGAAAGCATCCTTAGGGCTTGCAGCATGTGTACACAAACATAGCGTTGTTGAATATTGTTCAAATTTCATTCATATGAATATTGTATTAGGTGTACTATTATCTAGACAGTTACCATATATATATACAGGCTGTTCGATTTTAGCATCATATTTGTACCGTGGTTTTTATATACTCCGGAGTCCAGTACTCTAAAGGTTTTGAACACAGAATACATTTGGGGCCTATTGAAGTATTCAGTATTGAAGAGATCATTCACTCTAACCAAATCCCCAACTCCATATATGTAAAAGCAGCCCCAAACTTGACCAAATCCCCAACTCCATTTATAGAAAAGCAGCCCCAAATAACATCTACTATGCTTCATTGTTGCCTGCAAAAAAATGTATTCTTCTACCAAGTCCTTCGGTGAACAAACTGCCTTCTGTTTCAGCCAAATATCGAAAAGTTTGACTCACCAGTCTAGAGCAGTCTGGACCTAATGGCATTTTTCTCTTTTCATCCAGAGTTGCTAGGCCTTGCTTTCAAGTCAGAGATCTAGCTTTTTGGCCTCTAGTATTTCATTAAAACAACTTCTGATCAAAAGTTTCTGGAAAACAAATGGGTGTACCAGAGTCCCACAGGTTTCTGCCAGTTTTGAGCTGATTGCAGTGCTGGACATCTTCTGATTGTGAAGGGAAGTAAGCAAGATGTATTTTTCATCTACTGCACTAAGTTGCCTTGGTCTATCACAACTGCATCTATATTTTTCATTGTTTATGATGATCTTTAGCACCTGTTTAGTATAATTGTCTAAACATGTACCTGGGTTTATGCCTACACAATCCCTGACTTTCTTCAAGCATACTTAGAAGAACTGGAGGCAACTGGTGGTAATACCAAATACTGGCTTAATTAAACATTTTCACCAGTAACATACAAAGTGTATAACCAAAGAAACTGAAAAAAAAGGAAAACATGACTGTTCAGGTTTAGTAGTTCTCACAGGAAAGAGAAAATTGAAATAAAGAAAGAAGTAAAAAAATACATTAGAAATCAAGTGAAAAATAAAATACATTTTGTGAGTATTGTAATAAATAAAGCACCCTACCAAATTGCTTTATAATAAAATTTTCTTTTTGAAATGAAACACAAAGTATAAGTATTATAGCCAAAAATATTAAGTGCCACAGCCCCTAGTAGGTTTCCTTTTTCAGTATTGATGCTTTAAACCAGGGGTCCCCAACCCCTGGGATGCGGACCGGCGCTGGTCCACAAGAATTTATTGTCGGTCTGCAAAAGCTTTCACCTGACTATGCCATCAGGTGAAAACGTTTGTGGACCGGCAATAAATTGCCGCAAGATATTTCCCTGGTGCTATGAACTTATGATCATAGCACCAGGAAATGTGCCTCCCTTTACCCTGCCGGCTCTGTAGGACCGGAGGGTCTCTGGCCCGCTCACAGTGTACTGCTGGCAGCCGGCAGCGGAGGGAGGGAGAGAGGACCCGGGGGCTGCTAGAGTTCATTCTCACCACTGGGACCACCAGGGACTGCAGGAGATGTCCCCCCTCCCAGGGAAAGGTAAGCAGGGAGGGGGGATGTCAAAATAATTTTATTTTTTTAATTAAAAAATATATATATATATTTACTAATCTACCCTCCAAACCCACAGACCCACAATCATTCTCCCGATACACACACACTGCCCCCATACACACATACTGCCCCCCCATAAACACACATACTGCATTCCTCACACATACCATTGAGATTTATTTCTGGCTGCAAAATATTTCTCCTCTTTTCGCCGGTCCCCGGGTGCTAAAAGGTTGGAGAACACTGCTTTAAACAATAGAACTATGAAACAAAACCTAATTGCCATATTGGGTATGCTTGTGTGTATACACACGTGTACATTATCAGCATTTATGTTGTATAAGCAAATGTGTGATAAATCTAATGACCTGTACATGTAATTAAATAGAGGGTTTTACTACACTGAGGTGAAATTGACTTTGATATATAAATGGAAACATATGCTGCTATGTTTACATTTTTTTGATAGATCATATTTTTATGTTTAAATACAGAGCTATAGTGAAGACTATTACGGCCTGAGGAAATCACTTGAGGAGTTTACATCAAAATATCTGAGCTGTTAATTGCAACTTTTTACAGTTGTAATTATGTGAAATAGATATAATGCATCAACATAGCAAGGAGGCTAAACGTTTGCAACAATTAATGTTGATTAGTGGTGGGTCTGCACAATACTACACTTCCTGTGTAACCTTTTATCAATCTAGAACAGGGGTAGGCAACCTTTTAGCAGCACTGGGCCGATATGGGATTGTGATGTCCCGTAGCGTGCCGTTCCTATTTATTTAAATTGAGGTGTGCATGCTTCTGCATTCTGCTTGTGTTATTTTTACTGCAGTTGCTTTGTATCATTGTATTTGTGCGTATATAAGCTATTATATTGTATATGTTCATTATTAGTTTATGGTATCGAGTATGATACATATGAATGTGGGCTGTGTATGGGGGTTGCTTGTGGAATTGTGTATGGATGGATATGTCACATTGTGTGTTTGGTAGTGTGTGGGGGCTGTTTGGAGTATTGCATGTGAGAGGCTACATGTGGGGTTGTGTGCATGTATGTGAATTGTTAGCGGGTTACTATTGTGCGTATGTTTGTGTGTGGGCTGTTTGTATTATTTGTATAAGGGGAGGGTTATTCTACATTTCTGTGTATATCTAGCAATGTGGGTGGCTTCCCTGGGTTCCAGTGGGGACCAAGCTAGCCAGGTACAGGTCAAGGACAGGAGCTGCAACAGCAGCTGCAGGCTGCTCTACGACAGTATGGATTCCTAATTAGGGATATCAATATTAGTTTTTAACCATTACCTAACCAGGCATATCAATATTAGTTTTTAACCATTACTATTAAAGGTTACATTTTAATTTATTTTGGGCACTCATCTCTCGTTTCTATACTACTACTTCTCTAGCCCTTGCTTTAACCACTATTTTGAGTTTTCCCCTAGCTTCCACCTTCCTGCTTTGTTCTTACAGTGTGGATTCCGATTCACAAGTGCTGGGAGGAAGTGATCTGAGATAACTTCCTCTATGTACTGCAATGCATAAATTGAGGATTGTCCTTCACCACCTCTTCGTATTAGCAGATATCTGAGGTTTTACTGGGACTCCTGATAGGCCAGAGCCTGTTTGGCTCTAGCAGCCTTGAGTGCCGTGCAAAGACACCTTGAGTGCCATAAGTTGCCTACCCCTGATTTAGAATATGGAACAGTTGGTAGTAGGTCAGGAACCATAGTCAAAGGGCAACAGCCGAGCAGTGTAAAAATAAATAGATTCTTGGGGATCCACTAAATATGCCCCCCAAGCTGCAGTAAAGTCTTTTGAGCAAAGTTTAATAAATAAGGGAATTTTAATTAGCTGACGTTATGGCACTGCATATCCATGTGAGCCTTTCTAGCAGTTGTATCAGTGAGTGTGTCTGGAATATGTGTTTATATGTGATATGTTTATTATAGTATATTTGTATTTGCATGTATATAGGACTACATATTATGATTATACAATACATATTTGTTATTTACAACATACAGTTTCTATATCTGTAGCTTCTTTATTTGATAAATGATTTTTAAAAGCTGTTCTGTTCAACCAAAGTGCTGTTTTTGTAATATGCTACCTATGCATACAGAAAAAAAGTACATTTAATTTAAACATTACTTTTCATGATGACCAAAATACCCACTATACATCCCCCTACCCTCTATACAGTCCCCCTACCAACCTCACTGTCCCCTACCCACCTCACAGTCCCCCTACCCACCATACAGCCCCTCTACCCACTATACCGCCCCCTACCCACCTCACAGCCCCCATACCCACCTCACAGTCCCTCACCCAGCTTACAGGACACCTACCCACCTCACAGTCCATATATATATATATATATATATATATATATAAAAAGGCACTATACCTTGCACTCAAACTCCATATTTCCAGACCGGGTGCACTCCCAGGGCTCCAAATATCCAAATGACAGTGTCAAAGGTTGCACTCACGGATTCATTAAAAAGTAACTTTTATTGAATTTTCCTTTAAAAAAAAAAAAAAAAAATCGACGTTTCAGTCCTATTCAAGGACTTTCATCAGGATTATGTAAATTTTACATAATCCTGATGAAAGTCCTTGAATAGGACTGAAACGTCGATTTTTTAGGAAAATTCAATAAAAGTTACTTTTTAATGAATCCATGAGTGTAACCTTTGACACTGTCATATATATATATATATATATATATATTGTGATCTTTGTCTGCAGGTAGCACGGTCCTCTAGGGCAAAAACATGCACAGTCTTTCAATGCAACTTCATTCCAGGCACTTTATTTGTAAGTTTACATGTGAGGCAGCAGCAAATGAAAACATAAATATAACAGGTTTCCCTTTAAACAAAAACCTAGCTCGTCTGAGCACTGACTCACTTTGTATATCCCTCTCTATCAGGGTTAAACTAACAAAAACATATTGCACCAACCTTATTAGATAGCAACATTCTGCTAGCTAGCCTGTTGCTTTCCTTTCTGCACTCCCAGTGCTCCAAGCCAGCCTTGCCCTGACTGCTTTCCTTTCTGCACTCCTAGTGCTCCAAGCCAGCCTTGACTGCTTCCTCCTGCACTCCCAGTGGCTAGTCTCCTTGACTCTCTATCTGGAGAGAACAGCCTCTCTCCTACCTGCTTCCTGGGAGGAAGCCAGCAATCCCTCTCCTTTTCCTGCCTAGCCAGGAGGGGTTTATTCCCACTGCAACAGCTCATTAACTGCAGCTGAGCAGTGGGTTGGAGACGGTCCAAAAAACCCTGGCCTGGATCTATGTCTCTCCAGAAAACCACTAAACTGTGGAGTGGAGCACTGGCCCACCCTTCTCTCCAAATGCTCCACCCCAGGGGCCCATAACTAAACAAAGCTTTGTGTTGTGCAACACACAAACTACACGTACTTCCCCTGGGGTTAAAAGGCCTATCTGCCTTCACTTTATCAATATATATATATATATATATATATATATATATATATATATATATATATATATATATATATATATATATATATATATATATATATATATATAAAATCCAATAGATCTTGCACTCCACCTTTAATTCCAAAGTAAATGCTGGTGCTTGTCAGCCAAAAATATAAAAATAATAATAAGTGATAGCACTCCAAGGACTATAAATAAAATTTAACTTTTATTACCTCCACTAAAACAGTACAGTCAACGTTTCTGCTTGATCCCCTCAAGCTTTCATCAGGACATACTGAAAATACAAACCAACCCCACATATATAGCATAAATGATGACATCCACTTACCCCACCTGTGGTGTATCTGACTTCATGGACGCTGGGACCGAGACTGCCGTGGGCTGCCCGGCAAACCTCCGCAGCCACGTGGCGTCGCGCTCAATGACGCGGCCAGAAGTCATCACCATGGATACCAATAAACAAATACACAGTGTGCATAAAAATGGATCGCAGTTCTTAACAAATGTTCACTGGATCTGATGTTAATAATCATAGAAGATGTCAAGGAGGATTTAATGCAAATCAGGGGGGAAATTACGGAATTAGAGACCAGGCAGGCATTATTATTAGCATCTGCAGAAGCTGCACCTACTCTATTAAAATTGGAGAATAATGTGAAAGCATATAAAACAGATCTCATTAGATTCAAAAGAGATAAACAAGAAAAAGTGACTGCTGATTATAAAGAACATAGAGTTTATAAGTGGTTGAGTGGCACTAGTGATTTACCCAGGTTTGCAAGGAAAAGAAGACCTATTCGTAAACCTAGGCATTACACCATTGATATGACATCAGGGAATTCCAGTACGGATTCTGAACACAACAGCAATGATAGAGTGACTGCGACAGGAAACCCCCAAGCTCTAACTTTTTTAGAGGATACAAATTCGGATCAGTCGGGCATACAAACCAGATATCAGAGCAGAATTGTCATTCCAGAAGAAGGACTATCACGAGACGGGGACAGAAGGGGCGCACCTTCTGGGGCAAGAGGAAGGCCCCCACGTCAGAGGAGATAATGCCGATCTTCAATTTGTCCTCCCGAGTATTAACAGCAGCTGAAACAACCTTACTCAGTAAAGGACTGTCGTTTGTACCCACTGCTAAACCTAATCCATTGGACTGGGAGGTCGAATTATACAAATTTGGAAGATCATAAAGATTTTTTTAAAAACAAGTCCACTGATCTGGATGAGCACATTATGAAGTTTAAGAAAAAAGTACTTTCGACCCTGTGCCAAACCAAGCCACTATCAAAACTTTTTTAAGATCAGTTCAGAAGGAGACCACTGACTATCTGAAGACGACCCATCCCTATCATTCCAATTGTTCTCAAGCAGACCGAAAAATCATTAAGTCCTTGGCTATGGATAAGGATATTGTGATTCGCTCGGCAGATAAAGGTGGGGGGATCGTCATTCAAGATTACACTAAGTATAAGTTGGAAATAATACAGCAATTATCTGATACTGATACTTACCTTAAGTTGAGCGGTGATCCCACAGTCCAAGTGAAACATCTTATCGATACTGTGTTACACAAGGGTCTGGAGCAGGAATTTATGGATCAGGATCTTTGGGAATATTTACAACAATCTAATCCCAGGACACCAGTGATCTATACACTCCCTAAGGTCCATAAAAACCTTCAGAATCCTCCTGGTAGACCAATCGTGTCAGCAGTTGGAGGCATTTTGGAGCCTTTGGCGAAATGGCTGGACTTCCTTTTTAAAGAAACGATTGAAAGTCTACATACATACATTAAGGACACCCCAAACTTCATTGAATTGATTTCTTCACTCACTTTACCTACTGGGCCGATTGCTCTAATTACGTGTGATGTTAAGAGCCTATATACAATCATACCCCGTGCAGGGGGGATTCAAGCTATGAGACGGATTCTTCTAAATTCTGAGAAGTATATGGGTCCATCTATTGATTATGTGATGGAGGTTCTGGAATTGGTTTTACAACAAAATTATTTTCGATTTGAACGCAATTGGTATAGACAAATTGCAGGTACATCAATGGGAGCGTCTATGGCTCCAATGTATGCCAATGGATATATGTTTGAATTCGAATCCCAATACATACTGGAACCATTTAAAGACATCATCTTATTGTATGGGCACTACATCGATGATGTTTTTATGATCATCAAAGGTGATAAGGATGTTGCTGAAATTATGATTCAAGGGATCAATTCATGTACATCAAATGTTGAACTTACCATGACTGTGGATCCATTTACGGTCGACTTTCTAGATGTACGAGTTATGAGAGAAGGTAACAGATTGGCTTATTCGCTATACTCTAAACCAACCGATCGTAACACTCTCTTACAGGCAAACAGCTTTCACCCTATTGCCCTGAAACAATCCTTACCATACTCTCAATTTCTCAGGGTGTTGAGGAATAATTCTGATTACAGTAAAGCTGAGGAACAGTTGAGACTTATGTGGGACAAATTTCAACAACGTGGTTATAGTGCCCATCTTTTACAGAAAGCCCTCGATAAGTGCTATTCAACACCAAGTACTTTAAAAGATGTTTCTACAAAGAGATTGGTATTTCCAACAACATATACCACAGCCTCTACACATTTTAAACAAATTATTGATAATAATTGGAGAATTTTGAGGAATGATGCTTCATTGCCTACATCGTTCCGCCAAACACCTATGATGTGTTATAGGAGAAATAAGAGTCTTAAGGACTTATTAGTTAAGACAGACCCTATACTCTGTTATGAACGCAATCAGATTCCCATTAATTTGGGTTGTTATAGGTGTTTAGGGTGCGTTACATGTGGGCATATGTTACCAGGTAAATTTTTTACTCATCCCCATACAGGAAAGAAGTACATGATCAGACATCGATTATCATGCACTACGGATTTTGTAGTGTATAAACTAACTTGTCCATGTGGGTTAACATATATCGGGAAAACGGATCTGCCTTTGCAGGAGCGTATCCGGAATCATAGATCCAGTATAAGAGTGGCTTACAGAGACCAAAAATCAGACCTCCCAGTGGCCAAACATTTTTTGGAGAAGGGCCATACGTTGCCAACTTTGAAACTTATGGCAATTGACCACATACCATCACCACGACGGGGAGGAGATCGCAAAAAGATGTTATTACAACGTGAACTCTTTTGGATCAGAACTTTGAGAACAGTATACCCAGATGGCCTTAACGAGAAATATTCTCTTTCTGCATTTTTATAACTTTTTATGCATTAGTGTGTAGAAATAGTGGTCCCGTTATGCCCACCCTGGGGGATAGGCATAGAGCCCGATGTTTATCTCACACTATTTATGCTGTTATGCAATAGGTGTACATTCCTTTGTATATTGGATATGGTCATGTGTAGAGGGTTGTGATTGGGAGCCCACCCTGGGGGATAGGCAACCCATGTATATACCCACTGTGACCAGTATTCATTTAGGTTCGATTCTCCATAAGTGGTATGGTTTGTCTCTGCTGCCTGGGTAATAGATTTATCTTTCCATTGGATAGGTAGTATAGATGGATGCTGATCTAAGTCGATTATTAATGCCTCTTTGACCATGTTATCTATTTAACTTATATGACTCTAGAAATTATAGACTATTTAACTTCTGTGTTATAATAAGAAATTTTGATAAAAGAAATTTTGATAAAATTAATTTTTTTTCGATGGAGGCACCCATGTAATTAGTTAGAGGTTCTATAGACCTCTTTATAACAATATGGGTCATCATATAATAACCTTTGCTAGCTTTTTATCATATTAGAATCACATGAGGTCTGTGTATGTATTTTTCTAGCTCCATGTTTCATTAGGATCTATTACATCTATTAATATCATTATTGTTACCTGAGACATTAGTCCCCAAATTTTTCTCTTTTTGTTTCGTTTTGTTTATTTATTTATTAGTTGTTTTTTTCTGAGTTTGTGGTTTCCTAGCTTTAAAAGTTTAGCTTGCCATTTTTGCTTAACTTTACATATACAGAATTAAGGCATTAAGTTACATTCACCAGCTGCTAGACAATTTAGCAACATTGTTTTTACGTGTCGGAAGATATGCACACTGTGTATTTGTTTATTGGTATCCATGGTGATGACTTCTGGCCGCGTCATTGAGCGCGACGCCACGTGGCTGCGGAGGTTTGCCAGGCAGCCCGCGGCAGTCTCGGTCCCAGCGTCCATGAAGTCAGATACACCACAAGTGGGGTAAGTGGATGTCATCATTTATGCTATATATGTGGGGTTGGTTTGTATTTTCAGTATGTCCTGATGAAAGCTTGAGGGGATCAAGCAGAAACGTTGACTGTACTGTTTTAGTGGAGGTAACAAAAGTTAAATTTTATTTATAGTCCTTGGAGTGCTATCATATTATTTTTTATTTATAGTCCTTGGAGTGCATATCAGCACCAGGCATTTATTTTGGAATTAAAGGTGGAGTGCAAGATCCATTGGATTTATATATATATATATATATATATATATATATATATATATATATATATATATATATATATATATATATATAGCTTTATATATATATAGACACATATAGATATAGTGGCACTCACCCTTTCATGTAGTATATATCAAAGAAAATATGCCTTGGTGCAATCCCACGCTGGGTATGAATACAAAGTAAGAAAGAGATGCACTTTGTGGTCTTTTGAAGATAATAATTAGTATTTAATATCCAACATAGTTAAATGTCCGATCGACATTTCGACCTCTTCAGGTCTTCCTCAAGATCTTGAGGAAGACCTGAAGAGGTCGAAAACGTCGGTCGGACATTTAACTATGTTGGATATTAAATACTAATTATTATCTTCAAAAGACCACAGAGTGCATCTCTTTCTTACTTTGTGTATCTATGTATGTGTATATGTATGTATGTATATATGTATGTGTATATGTATATATATATTACTCAATCAGCCCTTCCGTTCAGTGTCCCCACATTCTGCTTGGAGACGCTGAATTTTCCTCATAGAGATGCATTGATTCATGGAGAACTATACAAAAAGAGAAAAAAAATGCAATATACGTGGGTCTTCAACTAAATATGAATGAAGAACAAAATGCTACTAGTTAGGACAGTTATAAAAAAAATAAAAGAAAAAAATATATATACCACTTGAATTTGTCTTGAAATGTGACTGTAAAGAAGGTTGATACTGTCATAGGGCAATATGTTTTGTACACAAAGTATATATAAAAATTAGAAACAAGAGGAGAGAAACACTGTCCTGAATGGAGATAGTTAAAACATAATTTTTAATCAGAAAAAAATCAGTAAATAGTGTGTAATGTAAAACCTTACTCTCAGAAAGCCCATATGCATATAAAGAGATTATAGAGAGATAGTATGTGGAGTTAAAAAAAAGTATTAAATTGGTTGACATTGATAGAAATGTCACTGCAAACAGACAGAATGAAAATGTCAGTGTCTAGCTCTAAGTGTAGAGGTGTAATTACGGCTTGATGTGGCTGGATAAATCGCTCGAAAATGTAGCAGGAAAAAAGGTTCAAATGTTCCAATATACAATGACTGTAGCGACTTGAATGTAACAAGTCCAGCACTGATTTAAGTAGCATGCACTATCCAGTGCTAGTCATGATAGAGCTAGACATAAAAAATAAATTACGTCCAGTCTGTCTGCTTGCTCCAAACCTTGGCTGAACTGTAGGCAAAGCTAGAGAATCTATTAGTGTTACTTAGCGTTCAAGGATTGATTAGCAAAATAAAGCAGAAAGAAAAAGATATCTGCCTTACTCTGTCACTTATGTACGATATATTGCCAAATATACAATATATAGGCTGGTTGAAACTGCAGAGCTAATCACTCTGCAGATATATATATGCTTACAAGAGCACCTGTCATATAGATCGAACTGTTGTACTGACAGGAACTGTTAGTGCTGGCTGATGTTGCAAAATAAATATATATAAAGTGAAATACAGAGAGGAGATATATTAAAGAGAGAAGGAGAGATTAGTTAACAGTATCAATATAATGAATGACTAGATAAGGTACCAAAAATAAATGGAACACTGTCTGCTAATATGAAAAAAACTGAAATTATAGGATGCGACAAAAAATCCCTGTCGATATATCTGTGCCTTCGAGGGCACCTATCTCCTTGATAAACCGCCAAGCTAACTAGCTGATACTCGCTAATAGATGAACAAACTCCCCTGCAAGGCAAATTAAAAATAAATAGAGTCTGATATCTGCATTCAGTTGCATTATATTTGCGCTATATTAGCGCCTGCCGTAATGGTATTAACGGCAAAAAATCCCCAGCCTCAGAAAAAACCTCACTTAAATGAAATAAAGTGTAGCAGAATCGAATTCCCGAAACCTAAAGTTAATCAAAGAGAGGAACGGAGGACTGGGGCTGAGACTGTCTGATACAATCTCAAGCCCTATATAAAAATTAAAACACTTTAGATGGTATCACACTCGCATTTTCTTGAGCCAGTTTTAAACTGGCTAAAATATATTAGCCTGGGTGTGATATAGATGTCCTGAAATGAGCTTGCTTCAGATAGATCCTCCAAAATAAACAGAATAAAAGTATCAACAATTAGAATACAATAGTAAAATGTGCCTCAACAAAACATAAAATGTTCTTACATGTAAGTAACTAAAGTCACAGTATCAGTCCCACCAATGCAGGCGCACAACATGTTTTGCTGTTTCTCATATTCCTCAGGTACAAGAACTTCTGTGCTTCTTTGAAAATAAATGTTACTATTTTATCCTAGTTGATGGTGCTTTTATCCTAATTATCTTGGAGAATATATCTTATAGGAACACTATAAGATAGATAAACATGCATTCCTGTAGAACCTATAGTGTTAAAAAAACATGTTAGCCCCCCGTCTCCCATTGTCCCCTTAAAAAGGTAGAAAGATCAGCTTTGGTCAGTTCTGATGATCTCAGCCGAGGAGGCAGGCTGCGCAGCTGACCAATCACCATCTCTCCTGAGATAAATTGAATCTATGCATCTCTATAGCACTGACCCTATAGCACTGACCCAGGAAGCACCTCTGGTGGACGTCTGAGTGACTGCCACCGTAGGGAAAAGTCTGCAGGGGCATACTATACTCACCAGAACAACTACATTAAGCTGCAGTTGTTCTGGTGACTACAGTGTTCCTTTAAGCAAGCTCCATTCCAGGAAATCTACATCAACTCCATGCTGATACACTTGAGCCAGTTAAAAACAGGTTCGAGAAAATGTGAGTGTGATACCATATATAATATCTAGAATTGTTTTGTGTTTATAACTTGGAGAGCTAACAACATTTCTACTGTGTACGTAGGCAGCCTCACTTGTTTCTGTCTCTCAATGCAATTCCAGAGAGACTTGATCATGTTAAGCACGGTGCTCTCTGGGGGTCATATCATCACTTCCAGTACGTCTTGTTATTCTTTATGCAGAAGATAGTTCTTAATGACTTTGGCTGTGTGTTCCCTAACTCCATTTACAGAAAGGAAGCCCCAACTTGTATGTAACCTCTAAGAGATTCACTGTTTCCTGCACACATTTTTCTTGTACCAATCAATTCGGGAAACAAACTGCCTTCTGCTGCCAAGAACTGTGTTTTTGTCCTGAGTTCCTTGGCCTTGTTTACAAATTGGATAAATAGCTTTTTGGCCTGCTTGTTTACCATGAAGATCACTTCTGATCACATATTACTGGACAGCAAATGGGTGTCCCAGAGTCCCACAGGTTTCTGAAGTTTTGAGCTGATGGCAGTGCTGACCATCTTCTGATTGTGACGGGATATAAGCAAGATGTATTTTTCATCTGCTGCACTTTTGCAGTTGTCATAGACCAAGTTGCCTTGGTCTATGACAACTGTGTCAATGGTTCTCACCATTTTTGATGATCATTAGCACCTGTTTGGTATAATTGTTTAAACATCTAACTGGTTATTTGCCTACATAATCCCAGATTTTTTTCAAGCATACTTAGAAGCATTGGTGCTGTTTTGAATGCAAAGGATGGTCATACCAAATAATGATTTGATTTAAAAAACATTTCAGCAAGATACAAAGGGCATAAGCAAAGGAAAACTGAAAGAACAAGATAAATGACAGTCCATTTTAGCAGTTAGCACAGGATAGAGAAAATGGCAATAAAGCAAAAAATAAATAAATAAGTAAAATACAATAGAAATGAAGTAAAAAAAAAATCAATTCCATTTTGTGAGTATTTTAATAAATAAACAACATCACGACATTGCTTTATAATGAAATGTTGTGTTTGGAATGAAACACAAAGTACATGTATTACAGCCAGCAATATTAATTGCCATAGCCCCAAGTACTCCTCTTTTTTCCATTATTGATGTTTCAAACAATAGAACCACGAAACTGCACAGCATTTAACAATATCTGTCATATTGGGTATGCTTGTGTGTATACTCATGTGTGTACTATCAGCATTTATGTTGCATAAGCAAATGTGTGATAAATCTAATGACCTGTACATGTAATTAAATAGCGTTTTTAACTACCCTGAGGTGAAATTGTCTTGGATATACAAACTGAAACAAATGCTGCAATGTTTAAATGTTTTTGATAGATCATATTTTTATGTTTAAATACAGAGCTATAGTGTAGACTATTACAGCCTGAGGAAATCCCTTGAGGAGTTTACATCAAAATGTCTGAGCTGTTAATTGTAACACTGCATCAACATAGTGTAGAGGCTGAACGTTTGCAATAATTGAAGATTATGCTAGCATTAGTGTATTTATAATCTTAATTTTAATAATGACAGGAGGCGAGTATTTTGCATAACTCTCTTTACTAAACTCCACAGCAGTAAAGAAAGTGAAACATTTAACTAATCAAAAATGCAGTAGGGAGTATGATATTCCCAGTAAATAGGCTCCTCCCTCTCTTTCGGATGCGACATCGTAACCAGGGAAGTAGTTCAGTGTAGGAATACGGTAAGCAAACACCAACGGGTGAACTTTTAAGAAAACAAAGGTCTTCATCGAATGAGCAGTAGTCCGAGGAGTTTCCTTATAGATATAAGGAATAGAGGCCATAAATGGATCCAGGTTCCGTTCTATGCACCAATTGGACCAGGAGTTCCAAGCGGATAGGTAGCATCTTCTAGTTCCTGGAGCCCATGAGTCCCATAAGAGGTCCCTAGCAGCCTGCGATAGTTCGCCAACTTGCCAGGCACCCCGGAAAGAGTCCAAGCCACCAGAGTGAGTCGGTTGTCCAAGATCAATGGGTGAGGGTTCCCTTTCAGGTCTGTGAGGACATACAGATAGTGGGGTAGTAGGAGGGAATCCTTGTATGATAGGGCAAAGAGGTCCGGGAACCATGGTTGTCCCCTCCATAGTGGAGTGATGAGTAGAAGGGACACTTGTTGTCTTCTCAGGAAGTGGATGGTCCTTGCTATCATGGCAAAGGAAGGAAAGGCGTATGCTCCCACTATTGGCCACAGTTGAAGGAACGCGTCTGTTGCTTTGCTCTCCGGGTCTGGGAGCCAACTGAAGTATGCTTGCGCTTGCCTGTTGTTGCGGGACGCAAATAGATCTACGTGAAATGGACCCCGATGTTCCGCGATGCCGTCGAAGATCTGAGGGTCTAGTCTCCAATCGCTGGTGTCCCACCAGTGGCGTGAGAACCAGTCCGCCGTGAAGTTCGTTTCCCCTGGAAGATATTCCGCTTTGAGGGAGATGTTGCGATGTAGACAGAAGTCAAAAATCTCCTTCCTTATTTCCGACAGAAGACAGGAACGAGCTCCGTCCAGGCTGTTGATGTAACGGACTGCAGAGATGTTGTCCATCCTCAGGAGGATGCAGCAGTCTGTCTTGTCTTTTGCCAGGCTGCAGATGAACCCACCAGCAGTTCCAGGCAATTTATGTACATGTTGCGGTCCTGTGAAGTCCATGCGCCTCCTGTCGATGTACCTTCGCCTCTCGCGCCCCATCCCCAGAGGCTGGCATCCGATTCCAGGACTATGTCGGGTGTGTTCCCGAAAATGACCCGACCGTTCCATGCTTCCATGCTGTCCAGCCACCATCTGAGTTCGTCCCTGACTTTCTCCGTTACCGGGACCGGTTGGTCATATGAGGGATGGCTGACTTGTGAAAGTTCACCACGAAGCCCAGGGATGACAGTAGATCCGTGGTATATTTTGTGTGCCGTATAAGTCTGGACTTGTCAGAGCAGAACAGCAGGAGGTCGTCCAGGTATATAATGCAACAAATTCCTTGTGCTTGAAGATGAGCAACCACGGGCTTCAGTAATTTGGTGAAGCACCATGGGGCCGAGCTGAGGCCGAAAGGGAGGCACGTGAATTGCCAGGGAAGACCTTGCCAGAGGAACCTTAGAAATTGTCGGCAGGAATGGTGGACGGGCACGGATAGGTATGCGTCCTTTAAGTCTAGTTTTGTGAACCAATCTTTGTCTTGTAATAGGTCCCTCAGAAGATGTATGCCTTCCATCTTGAAGTGCCTGTACGAGACGTATTTGTTGAGTCGTTTTTAGTTTATGATGGGGCGGAAGTCCCCCGTTTTTTTCTTCACTAAGAATATGTTGCTGAAGAAGCCCCGCGGACCTGAAGGATCCATGCGTCTGAGGAGATGGTTGTCCATTCCTGAAAAAAAAGAGAAATGCGCCCCTGCTGTATGAAGTGGAAGGTAATATGTTAGTTGGCTGCTTACCTGTGGAGAAGCGTGCTCTGCCTCGGGAACGTGGTCCACGACCTCTGTCTGCACCTCGGGTGTAGGAAAACGGTTGCCGGTATCCCACCTCTGGGTAGAAAGGTTGGGGTCTTGAAGTGCAGGGGCCTGAGGGCCAGAAGCGGCTGGCAGCATGGCCCTTTTGGCAGCCAGCCTGTCCAAAAACACCCCTGGTGGGGTTATGTCTGAAGACCCTCCTCATCAAGGTTTGTGCCTTTGTCAGAGATGTGAACACGTTTATGTGTCTACTCAACTCTATGAGGAACGGGTTCCCGAATAGTTTGCCCTGTGCCAACGGGCCTAGTTCTTTGGTGCCCAAATTCACCAACTTTCCATCTACACGGAGAAGTGCTGCTTTGCGCCGCTCGGAGGAGAGGGCAACATTAGCATTACCCACAAAGCAAAAACATCTTTGTGCCCACTCTTGTACATCGTTAGCCCATTCGCGAACCATTGTCGCATCAAATTGGTCTGCCCTCGTGAGGGTGTCATCTGCCAAGTACATAATTCTGGATAGTGGTCCCACGGAATCCAGTAATTTGTCTTGTACCCCTCTGAAACCCTTCTCCACGCCTTTACGGGGGTTACAGCCACCACGAGACATGAAGGTGGTCATCACCTGATCAAATTCTGGTGTCTCTGCGACGTGATCGGGAAGTGAGGGTCGTGGAGACTCTGACCGGAGTCGATTGTGAACAGTCTTGTCCAGGGATTTGCGGAGCCAGAGATGCATACATTTTGCAAGGTGATTTGGGGGGGTCCAGTCCCCTGAGCGTGGATGTCTTAAGTTTCTTGGGTCAAATAGTTTGTGGACCGACGGGTCAAAAATGGCGTCTTCGTCTTCCTGCAGGTTATCTGCAGTATCAAGTTCTTGGGATTCTCCCATTAAAGTATTTCGTAGGAAACCGGCTTGAGAGCCAGAGTCGGAACCCCATGCGTCCTCCTGTGAATCTGATTCGTCTGCTTGCCATTCGTCCACAATGGCCATGGACTTAGTGTGTGTGTCTTCCTCTTCCGCGGAGTAATCGTGCTGGAGGGTTGGGGTGGTGACCGTTGAGGGCTTGTGCCATTTGGCAGGGGTCTTACCCTTGGTCGGGTTTTGGTTACCCTTTTCCCCTTTCCAGTGGCGCTTGCCAGTGTGGGGTTCTTGGTTCTTTTGAGATTCTGATGCTTCGGATTGGTGGGTTTTTGATGGTTTGCTCTTGTCAGAGTTAGAGGCCATCATTTTGGAGAGGGCTTTCTCCATGGAGGTAGCTACGGCCTCATTTATCATGGTTTGGAAGTCTACGTATTGAGAGGCTTCCATGGTAGTGTGGCACAGGGCGTAGTTGGCAGAGGTCAGTGTAGCTGTATTGCAGTCAATGAGGGTGGCACCCTTCAAACCCCAGCAGGGTATTATAATAACAGGCAATTTGTTGTAATTGCGTTCCAAAAGAACCCTAGTAGGGTGTATGGTATGAGGTTCCCCAGCAGGGTATTTATTAGCAATAGTATGTGACCCCATCAGGGTTTATACAGTGAGGAAATTCAGTCAGAATTGATTAAGACCCCAGCAGGGTATATGTAGTATGTAGCTGGCACTGGTAGTGTCAGATTGCCTCCGCAGGGCAGAATTTACAGTATTGGGCTTTAGTGTGTTACTGGGCCTCACTCAGGGAACAAGGCAACCTCTAAGAGCAGCACAAAAATAGGGGCAGCACCCCAAAAAGGCAAGGATTGATGAACCTTTGTGCCTAATTACAGCTATTAAGAATAAACTAACTGACCTCTGATAGAAGCGAAAACCGTGTGGTACTGAAATCTTTCCGATTAGGATTAATCTGGCTGCATTCTCGCTGATGAACATGGCACTCGTGGTAATTCCAAGATGGCCACCGTAGTCTTGCGAGACGCGAGACTTAAGATGGCCGCCGTGAGAATCGGACCGTGGTTATGGCCGGGACCGCGGTAAACTGAGGTGAGATGGAGCTGTCGAGAGATGGCATGGCTGGACTAAGGGGGTAATAGTAACAAGGAAAAGGGGGGATCCGGCGGGTAAAAGCGGGTCCGTCCGAGGGCGGGAAAAACGGAGATAAACTGAATGGGAATAGGAGGTAGCTGGTACCGAACATTAACCCTAGCAGCCCCACATACATAAAGGAAACACTATAGTCACCAGAACAACTAAAGCTTATTGAATTTGTTCTGGTGAGTAGAATCATTACCGTCAGGATTTTGCTGTAAACGTTTCAGAGAAAATGCTGTGTTTACATTACAGCCTAGTGATAAATTCACTGGCCACTCCTCAGATGGCTGTTAGAGATCCTTCCTGGGTCATGGCTGCCTAAAATGCATCCAAACATTCAGTGTTTCCTCCCTCTGCATGCAGACATTGAACTTTCCTCATAGAGATTCATTAATTAAATTCATCTATATAAGGAGATGCTGATTGGCCAGGGCTGTGTTTGAATCATCCTGGCTCTGACCCTGATCTGCCTCTTTGTCAGTCTCAGCCAATCCTATGGGGAAGCACTGTGATTGGATCAGGCCACCACTTCTAATGATGTCAGCAGACTGCTTCATTTTATGAGTCTAACAGCATGCAGAGTTACAGCTTCAGGCTTGAATATAGTAGGATTTTGCTATATTTATGGAGGCCATGAGGGGCCCAGGGGGGCTAGATGGTGGTGTTAACACCATAGGGTCATGAATTCATGTTTGTGTTCCTGACCCTATAGTGATCATTTAAGGTAATGCTGACTTTGGTCTCTCTAACACTGTGGCATGTTTCCTTTCTTCTAAACTCACTACATACAGCTTTTCTCTGTCCCAGACCATATACCAGGAGCTTCTGCCTGCTAGTAAGAAGGTAAGGAGACAAGTGGACCAGCGAGTGCTAGGGGACAGTCCTTAGAAAGCGTTGAGTGAGCGCATCATTAGATGCATTTATGCCAAGCTCAGGGTGCTGTCTGCATAGTATGCCCTTAGTTGGCCAGCTGCATGATTGGCAGGCAGCCTGACATGCATTCATGCCAGGCTGGCCTTCTAATTCTTTGGGCAGACATGTCCTCTTTTTGGGCATGTTCGCCCCTTTTGGCAGGTTACGTGATTTGTGTCAGTGGCACACCCTTTTACCATGCCCATTGACTTCTTGCTTGACTGGACACTGCTGTTAGGGGTTATGGATTTACTTGAAAGATGAAAACATAAATTAGAGAGAGGTTAGCCTAGGGTATGTGTTTTCTTACAGCTGCTGTTTTCGTTCTCTCCAGCGCCATCTCCATCAGATTCATGATGCTTGGGAGTGTTTTACTGTTTTTGGTCGAAATGATTCTGTAATTAGGCCCGTCATAATTGTCAGCACCAGGCCCACTGGGCTCTTAATCTGGCCCTGGCAAGAAGGATTGAGCAATATCAAGTATGTAAGTATTCGTATAATTTTGTATCTGCAGAGAGCACTATATTTATGTTTTACCTGGCCTGTTGAATGATTTTACCAGATTAGAGTTGGAAATTACCAGTTTTAATACACTTAATCAAGACTCATAAGCACATCTTTAATTAGCAACATCTAACTTAGGAGCACTATAGGGTCAGGAACACAAACATGTATTCCTGACCTTTTGGGTTAAAACCACCATCTAGCCACCCTGGTCCCCTCATGCCTCGCTAAGTATAGTAAATCGTGCTTGTATTCAAGTCTGCAGCTGCATGCTTTGTGCCTGTTTCCTTTAGACCTGCCCACTGCCTGCTGACATCATCAGAATCATATGGGGAAGATAATCACAGTGCTTCCCCATATGATTTGGTGAGACTGACAAAGAGTAGCAGAGCCAGCATGATTTAAACACAGCCCTGGCCAATCAGCATCTCCTCATAGAGATGAATTGAATCAATGAATCTCCATGAGGAAAGTTAAGTGTCTGCATGCCAAGGGTGGAGATACTGAATGTTTTGATGCATTTTAGGCAGCCATGACCCAGGAAGGATCTCTAACAGCTATAAGAGGAGTGGCCATTGGAGTTATCACTAGGCTGTCATGTAAACACTGCATTTTCTCTGAAAAGACAGTGTTTACAGCAAAAGCCTGAAGGTAATGATTCTACTCACCAGAACAAATTCAATAAGCTGTAGTTGTTCTGGTGACTATAGTGTCCCTTTAACTAGTTACGACACATTCATAACTTTCATGTTGCATGGGAACGGCCCACGGCCTTTGAAAAAATAATTTCAAAATTATTAAAACACTTTTTTTACACCATAACTACTGATAAGTAACTCTTTCACATGAAAACAATTTCATCAATAGTATTAATTAAAACATAACCAAGAGCTGGCCTGTCATATATATAATAGCCAGACTGCCCTTTAATGCCATCTGAATTTACTGTGTATGCCATTTCAATGTAGGGGATGACTTACCTCAAAAGTACTATGACAATGACAAGTTATTTTCTTAATATTTGTGAACAAAAAATAATTTTCTTGAATTTAAGAGTGGAAAATAAATAATCTTTACTTATATTAGACTTAAATCTTCTAATTTAAAATCAGCAATTATTTAGAGTCCAGACAGGTCATCTGCAAATGGAAAATGTTGATTGCTACAACAGATCTTGGGAATAATATAAGTAGACTATAAATGTTGGTTCTGATGCCACCAAGTGTTCATTTCTGTAATTGTTGACATTCCAAAGCTGACAGATGAAAATTATAGTTGATCTGGTTTACAGGTAAATGTCTAGAAGGATTTAGTATGCTGTCATATTAATTTAGTAGATATATGACAGTATGCACTTATACTGTGATTTTACGTAAGCTTATATTATCACACAACACAGAAAACTCCTTAAAGGAACACTTTTTTTACATATATATATATTTTAACAAATTACTAGATATATTCACACAAAAATATGTATTTATTTTACATGCATGTTTTCTTTGGGGGTTGTGGGGATATTTATGGTATAATAATAGTAACAGTGAGAATTGCCCACTAATTCAATTCTCAGATCCCAAAGAACGTTTATCGTGTTAAGTGAAATGTATACCATATAAATAATATCGCAATTTTGTTATAAAAATAGATTTATTTATAATAACCATTAATTAATAATAATAATATGTAACATGCGTGACAATAATCAATGAATATCCAGTATAAAATGATATGCAAAACTTTTCACAGCGAAGGGCCATAAAACCCTGGCTAACAGTTAGAATAACCCTTTCAATGCTGGCTAGATTTCCTAGATAATTAAGATCTATTCTTATGTAATTTTAAATAAAATAACATTTAAACCAGTTCATTAGTCATTTCCTGGAACCATCCAATAAGAGAATCTACCATATTTTTACAAAAGCAGAATTTGTTTTTAATTTGCCTAAATAGATCTTTTATCTTATTTTATAGCAAATCAATACACCTGGATAAAAACAGTGGTATGCTAACACGTGATAATATCACATCAATATATAATTATTCTTAATTCCACCTGCAGAATGGAATGTTTATAACTATATATTCTTTAGTTAACTAAGATTTCTTAATATGGAAATCTGACCGTGATTTATCCAGTCATATCTAATGCTATTAGTAAATTTTAATTAATTTAATTAATTAAATGAAACCAGTATAATTACCAGTTGAGTAGATATTTCATCATCCGATTGGTAGATAGTCTCAGGAACTTATTTGGATGTCTGTAGGTGCATGAGTTATGGTGAAAGGTGGTGTTGGTTAGAAAGTCAGTGAAATTCTAAGTGTTAGAGTTTTAAGAGTAGAGTTTTAGTCTCAGATGTTGTCCGAGTTGGAGTCCCCAAACTTCCAATTCCTCTCTCCTCTTTTTCCTTTCTTTGCATCCCCCTATCTTCCCTTTGTCCTAACTTTTAAAGGGCCAGACTCTCTGTACGTCATCAGTTGATAACCCAATAGAAGCACTAGAGGTGTGCTTATCTTCCAGATCGCAATTTAGGTATTTGGTCTATAGAGGGCAGTCTTGTCCCACTAAACATACCTATCCAGGAAAGAGTTAACTTTTCTTGGTGGCTATTTTGACGTCATTTTGCTAATCTAAAATGACTACCATAACTTACATTTTTGCTGTCAGATCAAACAGTTTCTTTAAGTTTTGTCGAGACTATGTGTCTGGCAAATCTGAGTTTTGACCCATAACTTACAATGGGACCTTATACATATAGACAGTTAAATTTTATTATTTAATCTTCTCTGTCACAAATGTCTGGGTTTAGAATTGATCTGTTCCATTAGCATTTAGACAGTCTATCCAAACCCCGTTCTCCTTATCACTTGGTTTGTATATACTATGCATTCCTTTAGCTCTGGGAAAGTGGTTAGTTTTACAGAAAGAAATCTTGTGTCTTTTGTTAGCTTGAAAATAACAAAATGGAGTCTGGTCTGTTCAGAGTGACTCAGAATACACACTTTTAATTTCTATCATAGCACAAGATGTCTGCCGATATAAATACCCTGACAGGGTATGTGGAAAAAAGCTTGCAATAGATACTGACTTTTTTTTCAGCAGCACAGAAATTCAGTCTGTGCCAGTGAACACTCCAATATTAGGCTTATTGTATTTGTTCTGGTGAGTAGAATCATTCCTTTCAGGCTTATTGTAGTAAACACTTTGTTTTCAGAGAAAATGCAGTGTTTACATTACAGCCTAGGGATACCTCCACTGGCCACTCCTCAGATGGCTACTAAAGGTGATTCCTTCGGCAGTGCTGCACAATGACATACAGTGTCTCCACCCTCTGCATGGAGACAATGAACTTTCCTAATAGAGATGCATTGATTTAATGCATCTCTATGAGGAGATGCTGATTGGCCAGGGTGGCTTTGGCCCAACTCTGCCTCCTTGGCGATCTCAGTTCTGATGATGTCAGCCAAAGAGACATCATTGTGGGCGCGGCCATCACTAGCTGACCCGTGGAGTGCTGGAAAACAGTAATTTGCCACTATACTAAGAAAAAAGGATTTACGGTAAGTAAAATTACTGTTTTTCCTCATAGATAGTGGCAGTACTGACAAGTGGGATATAGCAAGATCCCTGCAAACAAACAAAGAGTGGGAACTTAGAAGGCCACCGCCTGGAGCACCTTACGTCTTCAGAGGATGAGAATATGTCCAACCTATAATGATGAATAAAGGTATGAAATGAAGACCAAGAAGCCGCCTTGCAGTTGTCTTCAGGTGAGGCTGCTGCTCTTTCAGCCCATGATGTTGCCATAGCCCTCGTGGAGTGGTCATTCAATGGAAGTCCAATCAGAACCCCTCTGGTTTGATAAGCCAATTTTATGGTATCCGTTAGCCATCTGGATATAGAAGGTCTGAATGCAGCACTACCTTTACTAGAGCCCTGAAAAGTGACAAAGAGATTGTCTAAAGCATTGTGATCTCTGAAGATAGATTTCCAATGCACTTTTAACATCAAGCAGATGCCACTTACTTTCAAGATCCGAAGAAGGAGATTGTCAGAAGGAAGGCAGAACAATAGGTTGGTTCATAGATTTACTAAAAATAACCTTGGGCAGAAACGAAGGTCTGGGGTGCAGGACCACTTTGTCTTGATGGAAGATAGTAAATTCAGAAGCCGAAGAAAGAGCCTGAATTTCCCCAATCCTTCTTGCTGAGGTGATTGTTACCAGGAATGCTGTTTTGATAGTAAGCAGTTTCAGGGGAACCTCTTGTAATGGTTTAAATGGGGGTTCACAAAGGGCTTGAAGTACCAAGGACTAATCCCAGGTAGGAAAAGGAGAGAGCTTGGGAGGACATTTCAGACGTAAAGCTTTAAAGTATCTGCGGATAAGCAAGTCAGAGGCAATGTCACGGACAAGGAAGTGGCTTAATGCAGAAATCTGAACCTTGAGTGTAGAGACCCCTAGGCCGGCTACAAAACCATCCTGCAAAAAAGAGAGAATATAAGGGATAGAGGCTATAGCAGGATCTGAAACCTGTTGAGAACACCAGTTCCTGAACTTCATCCAAATTCTTAAATAAATTTTGGAAGTTGATAAACGGACCAAACATAGAAGAATAGTACACAAACTGTCTGAAAGGCCTTGCTCTCGGAGAATCAACCTTGCAGCAGCCATGCCGTCAGATGGAACATTTCCAGGGTCTCTATTGGAAGAATAACCTTTTCTATGACGTTGGTAAAAATTGGAAGAGACCAACTTGAGATTGTCATGTTTTCTACTTCCGAGAACCAGCTTCTGTTTGGCCAGAAGGGCAAGATGGCTAGAATTCTTGCTTTCTCCCATATTATCTTTTGAACAATCCTTGGAATCAATGCTATAGGAGGGAAAACATAACCCATGTTGTAGTTCCAAGTCAGAGACAGGCCATCTAGAAAGTCTGGGCAATCTCGTGTATGGAGAGAAGCGAAGGTAGGTACTTTCCTGTTTCTCCTTGTGGCCATAAGGTCGATTTCTGGTAAGCCGAAACAGGTAACAAACTCAAGGAACATTTGTGGTGTCAGTGACCAGTCTGCCTGCGACCAATGATGCCTGCTGAGGTCGTCTGCTATGACATTCAGAGACCCTCTGATATGTGTCGTCGAGAGTGAGATAAGCCTGGATTGGGCCTAAGACATGATCCAGTAACGTAGGTCCTTTAGAGTTCTCACTTTTGTGCCCCCTTGGTGGTTTAGGTAAGCCACTGTGGTGGCGTTGTCTGACTGGATTCTTACTGCCTGATTGGTGATAACCGGACCGAAGGTCTTTAGAGCCTTCCATACCGCTTTCATCTCTCTGAAGTTGGAGGATGCCTTTGTCTCTTTCCAATTCCAAACTCCTTGAATGAAATGAGAACCTAGATGGGCGCCCCAGCCAGTTTGGGAAGAATCTGTAGTGATTGTAATCCAACCTCTTTTGCAAAAGAAAGGCCCTTTGAAATGTTGTTCTTCCTGTAGTCTTGACCATTGAGCAAGAATGTCCCAAACTGCTTTTGCCCAACCAACTGCTGGGATTGCAGAAGTGAGAAGCCCCAGTACACTCATTGATTCTCTGATGGAGCATGATTCCTTTTGTAGGCTTGAAATGGCCTTGCAAATCCATCTTTGTTTTGACCTCGGAAGAAACAGAGACAGAGACCTTGAATCTACCCGAAGTCCCAGGAATTCCAAACTCGAAGGAGGTATCAACTGTGACTTGTTTTAGGTTCAGAAGCCAACCATGATCTTTCAAAACCTTGATAGCGATCTTGATGTGTGAACTTTGAAGTTGTTCTGATTCTGCTTTCAAGAACCAATCGTCCAGGTAAGGAACTATCGAGATACCTCTCAGGCATAAAGATGCCACTATGGGAGCCAAGATTTTTGTAAAAATGCGAGGGGCTGCTGAAAGGTCAAAGGGTAGTGCCTTGAACGGAAAGTGTAGGATCTTCCGTCTTCCTGTTAAAACTGCAATTCTTAGTAACTTCCGTGAGAACATCGACACTGGCAAATGGAGGTAGGCATCCTTCAGATCTAATTTTGCCATGAAATCTCCCTTCTGTAGGATGTGGGTGACTGACAAGATACTTTCCATACGGAATTTCTGATATGGAATGCAAGTGTTGACCTCCTTGAGGTCCAGGAGAGGCCGGAAGGATTTGTCTGGTTTTTGTACCAAGAACAGGCGTGAGTAAACTCCTTGAAACTCCAAGTGCTTGGGTACCTTGTCTATAACATCCTTGCGTAAAAGGATAAGGGATTCTGCCAGGAGAGCCTCAGATGTTTTCCTTGACGGGTAACTTGAAAGCAGGAAAGATGGCTTTGGTATTGTAGAAAAACGGATTCTGTATCCTTCCGAAATGGTTCTTAGAATCCAACAATTTGAAGCTGTATCCTTCCATTTGTGAGTGAAGAACCAAAGCCGCCCTCCTACTCTCTTGGCGTCATTATTTCTTCTTTTTGTCCTGCTTGTTGAGATCTTGCTTTGACCATTGTCTGCTGATGTCACCAGGTTTTTGAGATTTACGAAATCTCCCCTGGTAGCGAAAAGAACAATTTCCTCTGAACTGATACCTTTTATAGTTCTGAGGTCTTGAATCTTGAGGTAAAGCCTTCTTGGTTTCAGACATCTGCCTAATTGGGTCTTCCAAAGGCATACCAAAAAGCTTGTTTCTCTCAAAGGGTAGTTAACATAAGGCAGCTTTAGAGGCTGAATCTGCTGTCCAAGTTCTGAGCCATAAGGCTCTTCTAGCCACTGAGGACAAACCCATGATCCTGGCGGATAAACGTGGCATCTCATCAGAGGCATCTGAAAGAAACTCGTTAGACAGTTTCAGGAGGAACAGAAGCTGAGCCGGATCATTATCCAATTTTCCCATGAGTGATTCTTCTAGTGCTTTGAGCCACACACTCTGTGCTTTAAGAACTGCTGAACCCGCTATGCATTGGTAGCCAGCGGCTTGGAAAATCCCTCTGCTAGACGTTTCGGCTCGCTTGTCCATGGGACCTTTCAACCCAGAAACCTCACCAATAGGTATAGTGGTCTTCTTTGATAGTTGAGCCACCTGAATGTCAACTTTGGGAAGGTCTTCCCATTTTTCTTCAGATTGTAGTTTGAAAAGAAGTTTAAAGTGCTTAGAAATAAAAGCACATCTTTCAGGATTCTTCCACTCTCTTTGTAGGAGATCCATGATTTTAGGATGCATAGGGAAGTCTTTTACCTTACTGTATAACTGTTGATACTTCTTTGATTAACTTTATTAGCTCTTCTTGTGGAAACCCTTCCTCCACACTTGAAGCCAGACTGGAAATTTCTGAAGGCGAAGACGATGAGCATTCCCCTGATGAGAGCTCAGATAGGGAAGGAGATCTTTCTCTCCTACGTTTCTTATTCTGTCTTTCACGAATAGCAGCCAGTCCGCTGTCTTTTTTCACGGAATCTTTAAAAGACTGAAAAGTCTGGGATAAATTTTCCTGGGACCAGCTCAGGAACGAAGACATATCAGATTGCTTTGCTTTCTCCAGCAATTCCGTGGAGCATTGGTTGCAGGGTTTTTTACGACAAAAAGGTAGAGGAACTGCACATTCCAGGCAACATAAGTGCTTAGATTTGCTTGTGTCCTTTTTTGGGACAGAAGCTGACAATTTCACCTCAAACACCTCACAACCGTGTAGGAGGGCTGGTGACACGGAGAAGCTGACTGGACCCTTGGGGTTCAGACAGGTTCTGCACAGCTTTATAGCGCCAAATCTTTTTAAAAATGTTCAAATTTGTCACCAAACTGCAAACCACCGATTCGCACATGCGCAGTAGCGCGATTCGCTGTTCAGTGGAACGCAATACCTCCCGGGTGTGCGTTCCATTGCTGTGTGCATGCGTAAGAATAGTAGGTGGGAGGTCCGCCCGGGACTTCCCAGAAGAGGCCATAAAACGGAACATTTCCGGTCGCGTTCCGTAACGCAAGTCCGGAAGTATGCCTGCCACTCAGTTCCCGCCCAGGGAGCTATTGGGCCATCACCTCCCTGATCAGCAGCCTGTGTTGACCGCACCATTCTCCACCTGGATCCTTGGAGGAGCTCTCCGTCCCATTGCCGGGACAAGAAGAACTGGGGTTCTCTTCTAAGGAGCAGGATTTAGAGAGGCAGCAGGCGGAGCACACAGGTATGTTTAAAAAAGAAGGGGGAGCTTTTGTCCACTATTGAAGGCACATCCCACTTGTCAGTACTGCCACTATACGCAGGGCCGGATTAACATAGGGGCTGATGGAGCTGCAGCTCCAGGCCCACGCCCATGGAATAGGCCCATTTAAAAAATTTTATTTTTTTTTACACACTACTCTTAGGTTTGCCACCTGACTGGTATTTTAAGGCACAGCCAGTATTTGAGGCTGCCTGGCCGTGACGGTATTGCAGTAATACTGGCAATACAAATGCAAATATTAGTCTCAGTATAAACAGAGATTACTCTGCAATACCAGCACCGGCCAGTAGGGGTCACTGTGTATAGAGAGAGGCAGGCATACTAAGTTACAGCATATCCCTGCCTCTCTCTACTACTTACTGATCCGTGGGGGAGCAGCAACACAGCACAGAGTCCAGACAACAGCTCTACAGCTCAGGTAAGTGAGGGATGGGGGGAAAGGCAGCAGGGACACATGGGGACACTGAGACACTAGGGGACACTGAGACACTAGGGGACACATGATGACACATACACTAGGGGACACTGAGACACTAGGACACAGACACTGGGAGACCTGGGAACACTGAGACACTTGGGGACACTGGAAAACATGGGGTCACTGAGACACTTGGGGACATGGGGACACAGACACTAGGGGACACAGATACTAGGGGACACATGGGAACACAGACACTAGGGGACACTGAGACACTAGAACACATGGGGACACAGACACTGTGAGACCTGGGGACACTGGAAAACACGGGGACACTGAGACACTAGGGACACATGGGGATGCTGAGACACATGGGGACGCTGTGAGACATAGGGACATTTGGAGACATTGGGACATGGAGACACTATGTCCCCCAGCCAGTGTCCCTATGTTCTCAGTGTCCCCAAGTCTCCCAGTGTCTGTGTCCCATGTCTCTCAGTGTGCCTAGTGTCCCCATGTGTCCCAATGTCCCCATGTCTATGTCCACAACTGTCCCCATGTCTCCCCAAGTGTCTGTCTTCCAGCCAGTGTCCCCTAGTATCCCAGTATCCCCTAATCTCCCAGTGTCCCCTAGTCTCCCAGTGTCTGTGTCCCTAGTGTCTTAGTGTCCCCAAATGTTTCAGTGTCTCCATGTCTCCCAGTGTGTTCTTAGTGTCTCAGTGTGCCTGGTGTCCCCATGTCTCCCAGTGTCCCTATATGTCCCAGTGTCCACATGTCTATGTCCACAACTGTCCCCATGTCTCCCAGCCAGTGTCCCCTAGTTTCCCAATGTCTGTGTTCCCATGTCTGTATCCCTAGTGTCTTAGTGTCCCCAAATGTTTCAGTGTCCCCATGTCTCCCAGTGTCTGTGTCCCTAGTGTCTCAGTGTCCCCATTTCTCCCAGTTTCCCTAAATGTCTCAGTGTCCCCATGTCTCTGTGTCCCCGGGTCTCTGTGTCCCCATGTCTCTGTGTCCCCAGTATCCTAGTGACATGGGGACACACTGAGACATTGGGACACTGGGGGAAATGGGGACACAGACACTGGGAGACTAGGGGACTGGGCGAGATGGGGACACTGACACTGTGATACATAGGGACACTGAGACACAGGGTGACTTGCAAGACTGAGACACTGGGAGACATTGAGACACTGGGAGCATTCTATACAGCAGAATCAAACTGTGAGTAGTTTGTTGGTGATTTTACAGAATTTTCTCTGATGTCACTCCTTGTGATTTACACGCATAACTAATTAATTATGCAAATGATTAAGGCTGGTATTTTTTTCCAAGAAATGTGGCAACCTTAACTACTCTTCACATATTCTTGCTTAAAGGAGCACTATAGTGTCAGGAACACAATCATGTATTTCTTACCCTATTATGTTAAAACCACCACCCTGGCCCCTTCTTGCCTCCCTAAATATAGTAAAATATTACTTGTATTCAATTCTGCAGCTGCTGGCTCAGAAGTGGTGGTCTGAGCAAATTACAATACTTCCCCATAGGATTGGCTGAGACTGTCAACTAGGCAGATCAGGTGCAGAGCCAGCACAAGTCCAACATAGCCCTGGCCAATCAGCATCTCCTCATAAATATAAATTGAATCAGTGCATCTCTACACTGAATGGCAGTGCTGCGCACTAGGCAGTACAGCCCTAGGAAGCACCTCTAGCAGCCATCTAAGGAGCAGCCAGTGGAGTTATTTTCTCTGAAAAGACAGTGTTTACTGCAAAAAGCCTGAATGTAATGATTCTACTTACCAGAACAAATACAATAAGCTGTAGTTGTTCTGGTGACTATAGTGTCCTTTTAAGTTTGGAAGCTTAAGAGGGATGTATGGGAACAAAACTTGTGTGCACTGGCTGACATTAAAGTTAGTTTAGGTAATGCAGACGTTGGTCTCTCTAACACTGTGGCATGTCCCTTTTCTTCTACACTCACTACAGACACCTTTTCTCTGTCTCAGACTATACCAGGAACTTCTGCCTGCTAGTAAGAAGGTAAGGAGACAAGTGGACCGGCGAGTGCTAGGGGACAGTCCTTAGAAAGAATGGAGTGAGCGCATCATTAGACGCATTTATGTCAAGCTCAAGGTGCTGCCTGCATTGTATGCCCTTAGTTGGACAGCCTGCAGGATTGGCAGGCAGCCTGACATGCATTCATGCCAGGCTGACCTTCCAATTCTTTGGACAAACATGCCCCCTTTTTGGGCATGTTCACCCCTTTTGGCAGGTCTTGTCACGTGATTCGCGCCAGTGGCACACCCTTTTACCCCGCCAATTGACTTCCTGCTTCACTGGACACTGCTGTTAGGGGTTATGGATTTACTTGAAAGATGAAAGCATAAATTAGAGAGAAATTAGCATAGCGTATGTGTTTTCTTATAGCTGCATCCTATGAGTTTCCATCCAGCACCATCTCCATCAGATACATGACGCTTGGGAGGTATGACTGTTTTAGTGTTTTTGGTCGATAAGATTCTGTAATAAGGCCCATCATAATTGTCAGCACCAGGCCCACTATGCTCTTAATCCGGCCCTGACTATACGTGAGGAAAATAAGGTATGTTTTAAGGAGGAGCAGGGGCAAGCCACCTAAATCTTGGTTTTAATACTATAGGGTCAGAAATCCATGTTTGTGTTCCTGACACTATAGTGTTCTTTTAAAGGGTTAAGGGTTTAATCCTTTATAATGACGGGGACATTTTTCTGTGTAAAATGCCTTATTGGGCACTCTAGGTAAGGTCCCTCCACTCTGATTGCAGTAAAACCTGTATTTAAAAAACAAAACAAAAAAGAACGGCTTTACTTACAATGAATCCAGCACCAGGCAAAGCTCACATGGAAAGCCTGCAGTCCAATCACAGGCTTCTCATAGGTGCTCTGCCTGAAAAGGGAAGATTTTAATGTCTGTCAGCCACATGCAGCGCCCAGAGTTCTGAGTTGCCAATTTTTTTCATGTGCTGGGGGTGCAAGTAGCCTCCAGCACACAATTAAGAATATCTCTTTATGTGCACTGCTTCGAGCTGAAACACTACTCCTACCACCATGTCCACATCAATTCACTAAAGTTTTCATGGTGGTTGGAGTAACCCTTTAATGAATTAAATCTCCAGGCAAATATGTTGGAAAGGGAACATGAACTTTTCTGGAATTTACACGTTCAAATAAAACATTGAAAATCACTAATAACTTTTTTTTTTTTCCATGAGATGCTTCAGCTCATGAGATTTTTCATGAGAGGCTTCATTTCGCCTCTTCTCTGTATATTTTTTGTAAGCTGACTGCACATAGTTTTAAGCATTTATTCACAAACAAAGCCTCCCTGCTCACTCACAGCTTTTGTGAGGCTTGGACTATTTAAGAGCATATCCTCCTTGTGGCGGAACCAGCCACGCCACTGGGCATTGGAGAAGACTGATTGCCTGTGACTATGGCCCCATGTTGAAATGCTTTTCCCGTGCAAAGACACGAAAGCCGGGTCATTCAGTACTTGCCCTATTTGAACAGTGATACCCCAGATAGCTTTGCCATTGAGCCCATTCGTATAACGAAAGACTATGTGAAAGACTTTGGCTCCATGGCAATTGAACTGTATGTATGTGATCTGAGCGCCATTCAGTAATAATGTGAGCTCAGATCTAAGCTATCTGGGGATATATAACTTATGCAATAGCTGCACAGTTATATATATTTATGTATTTTATTGTCTTTTGCTACAATGTGGCTAATTGAGTTTTGCCTCTGTCCTTGGAAATAATTGGATTACTTTCCTATTATCTCCAGGATAGAAGACTTTGTGGAACCGGTTTTGGGCAGAAAAGCCATGCTTCATTTGGTCACAAAGGACTTCAATCTAACTTTTGACCCACTGGAACAATTTGTATGATTTTGACGTTTGTTGGTATTTGGAGTCTGCTGATTCTGAAAATGTAAGTTTTATGTGAATGTGATGTATACTTTTAAAGTTATGAATATTGTGTAAAACTGTGTATTTTCCTGTCTGTAATAATTACATTAACCCATTGTGTAAGTTAATTGTATCACAGGCAGAGGGGAGGATTTTTTGTGGGAGTGTCTGAGTGTATTGTACGTGTTTATTGGTTATTTTACAAAACCCTGTGGGCGGTACTGTATCTGTAAAACCAGCATAAAAAAAAAGGCCCTTTGGTGCCAAGTAAATGAGTTCTACTTCACCCTCAATTTGGAGTGCCGTCTCTTATTGGGGGAATCTGGTACAAGGGATTGCTATGCTAGTCATACTCCCTTGCTATATCACTACTAAGCTCTTGTAAGAGCTTGCTCCTGCCTTGCTCTCTGGAGGAGTCTACGGTGGTTATGGTGTCGGCTGGAGTGCTTGGAACCCTCAGGAAGCGCTAGGAGCATCCATTAACGGAGGTACCCAGTCGGGGTGCCAGATGATCCATTACACTCCTAACTACTCTCGCAATAAAAAATGAATTAACCGTTGGTCACTGAATAAGTAGGAGGCTTGGAGTTAAATCTCTGACCTCTCCTTCACCCCTCATGTCCAGTCGATCGTCAAATCCTGCCACTTCCATCTTAAAAACATTGCACGCATCCGCCCCTACTTAACGCCAGATGCGGCTAAGATGCTGGTCCATGCCACTGTCCTCTCTCGCCTTGACTACTTCAATCCGCTTCTCAGTGGTCTTACCAACTTGCCCCACTACAGTCTATAATGAATGCAGCGGCGAGGCTCATCTTCCTGTCTGCCCGCATCTTCCACGCCTCACCCAAGCAGCTTGGTGAGAAGGTGACAACAGTTGGTGCAATTATTCACAAATCAAAGAAACACAAAATAACTGACAGTCTCCCTCGGTCTGGTGCTCCATGCAAGATCTCACCTGGTGGAGTTTCAATGATCATGAGAACAGTGAGGAATCAGCCCAGAACTACATGGGAGGATCTTGTTAATGATCTCAAGGCAGCTGGGACAATAGTCACCAAGAAAACAATTGGTAACACACTGAATACCTGCAGCGCCCCCAAGGTCCCCCTGCTCAACAAAGTACATGTTGTCAGGGTATTTCCACTGCAGACATTTTGTGTTAAGATTGCAATTAAAAATGTATCAAAAAGGCAAAGACAGACAAATTTTTACTGCTCTGTATAACACTATTCATTCAAAAACCTGAGCAAAGGAATGTGGCTAGCGTAAACATTGGCCAGACATAAGGCTCTTTCTTTCAAGACCTTATGTCTGCAGCACGATGTGTATATATATATATATATATGTATATATATATATATATACACACACTGCTCACAAAATAAAGGGAACACAAAAATTACACATCCTAGATCTGAATGAATTTAATATTCTTCTGAAATACTTTGTTCTTTACATAGTTGAATGTGCTGACAACAAAATCACACAAACATTAAAAAAATGGAAATCAGCCTACATCACTTCGCACACAGGCAAGAAATTGACCACCCCAAAGGCCATTAGCGACGAATTCGCACAATACTATGAGAAATTGTATAACCTGAGACTAGACTCCATGACACCGCAACCGATAGAGAGAGATATCCAGACATATCTAAGGGACATACACCTGCCACAACTCACAGCCCAACAACAGCTGGCACTTACGAAACCACTCTGCGCAGAGGAAATAAGGGATGTAATAAGGACCCTACCACCGGGTAAGGCCCCGGGACCTGATGGGCTAGACAACACGTATTACAAGAAATTCAGCACCACACTAGCGCCATACCTAGTCAAAGCCTACTCACATGCTACAGAACATAAAGTTCTACCCCCTGAGATGCTGACTGCACACATAGTTACCTTGCCCAAACCAGGGAAGGCACCCACAATCACACAGAACTTTAGGCCCATATCCCTTCTAAACACAGACGCCAAAATCTTGGCCAAAACATACGCGCTGAGGCTAGGGTCTATACTGCCCGAAATTATCCATAATGATCAAGTAGGCTTTATCAAGGGGAGGCAGGGAGCGGATAACACGAGGAAAGTACTAAACATCTTACATTACCTCTGCAAACAGAAACAAGGGGGGCTTATGGTTTCCCTGGACGCAGAGAAGGCCTTTGATCGCCTAAACTGGACTTTTCTGCGGGCAGTGTTAAAAAAGTTTAGAATCCCGGAGGGGTTTGTCTCAGTAGTAGAAGCCCTGTATAGTTCACCGAGAGCCCAAGTGCTCAACTCAGGTTTCCTCTCGGAACCAATAACATTAACTAATGGAACCAGGCAGGGATGCCCCTTATCACCCCTGTTATATGTTTTGGCCCTAGAACCGCTAGCGGTAAGAATCAGAAACAATCCAAACATCCATGGTGTCAGGATCAATGAATGAGAATACACTACCAACTTATTTGCTGACGATGTCCTACTGACGCTTACCCAGCCCCAGATCTCACTCCCCAATCTTTTACAAGAGATAACAACTTATGGCACCCACTCATACTACAAACTCAACATAACGAAAACACAGGCTATGGGAGTGGGTGTCCCGGTTGGCATACTAGACCTGCTGCAGAGGTCCTTTACACTAGACTGGAGGCAAGATCATCTAACTTTCTTAGGCATTAAAATCACAAAAAATCCGACAAACCTCGTAGCCGCGAACTATGACACATTGCTGAAGTCTATAGCGAACACATTGAAAGGATGGGAAGGTAAGTTTCTGTCATGGCTAGGAAGGATGGCCGCAATAAAAATGCTAGTGTTGCCGAAGTTCCAATATTTAATAAGAACCCTACAAATCCACATACCAAAGAGTTACCTAGATAACCTACATAAGCTATTCACGGGCTTCATATGGGCCCATCAAATAGTAAGAGTATCAGCAAAAATATTGTGCAGACAGCAGGCAAACGGTGGCATGGGAATGCCAGACGTTCGGCAGTACTATAGGGCGGCTATCATGGCCACAGCTGTACAAGCACACGCTAGCAAAGACGTACCACAGTGGGTAGACATCGAGGCCTCGTGGGCGTGCCCTAGAGGTCTGAAGTACCTATTCTGGATTCCCCATAGATACAGAAAACTCCATCAAGACGTGCCACCCACGACGCGACTCTTATTGAAGGTATGGGACACTGCCACAAAACAATGGGGGCAAGACAAGGGGTGGGCGCAAGCGACTCCCCTCTACAGCCTATATTTGGCAAACCCAGCCTTCGACTACAGACCTTGGACAAGTAGGGGGTGTGTCAGGGTAAGCCACTTATACGACCAAAACAAACTACTTGACTTCCCAGACTTACAAAGGAAATACTCATTACCGCACAACACCATTTTCCAATACCTTCAATTAAAATCCATGCTACAAGGTTCCAACAGCCCCACTGCAACGGCCAACACAAAACATATTGACCAGATGTGTACAGCCACCACTCAACCCAAGAAATTATTATCCACACTTTATAATATGCTGATCCAATCACACGCAGACCCCCCAGACAAATTTAAGAGTGACTGGCAAGAGGACATAGGCAAAACCTTTACTGATCAACAATGGGGAAAAGCATTTTTAGCGCACAAAAAAAGGACAAGTTGTGCCTCTCACTTGGAACAAATGCGAAAACTCCAATACCGCTGGTACCTAGTACCGGAGCGATTAGCAAGGATATACCCAAATACCCCGAACACATGCTGGAGGTGTCAGGGAAATATAGGAACAATGTTTCACATCTGGTGGAGGTGCCCGAAAGTGGCAACATACTGGAGGGAAGTTGAGGAGTTAGCGAGAAGGGCCCTAGACAGGGAAATCACACTTACTCCGGAGTGCGGACTCCTGTTTATGGGGTTGGAAGAGCTCAATACCACAGACTCACGTATACTATTTCATATCCTCATAGCAGCAAACACTCTCATTGCCAGGGTGTGGAAGCAGGATCAGGCACCCACTAGAGAGGCCCTGATTCAACAAATTACCACGAATATGATTTATGAAAAGGAACTACATAGACAAAGTTCCTCCAACAAATATGCCAACCTGGCGCATGCGAAATGGGAGATGAGACTGAGCAAGGAGGGAGAGTGACACAAAGAGGGAGAGGTGATGGCATACACCTGCGCAGAAAACCCACGTGTACATAGTTCTTTAGGGTATCGTTTAGTTTTTTTTAGTTTATCGTTTAAATCTGGTTAAAATGGGGGAGCCAAAATGCAGGACCAAGATGCATAGAAAGCTCATAGGAGAGTATAGGCTGGAATAACATGATGGCCGGGATATGACCAATGAGATCAAGAGCTTTAAAACTACACGGGACATGCATGAGAGATAACAGATTACCTACCCCCCCCTCCCCCCACCACTGGTACTAGATACTTGTCATCCAGGACGAGAGGAAGGAAGTGGGGTACATGTCATGCCATTGTTCATGCTGTTTAATGTTTAATGCCTGAATGTAAAGATGTCATTGAAATGTCTGAAGAAATCAAATCATGTAAACCCCCTTCCGCCCCTTTTCTCTTCTGTACCACTGGCGAAACCAATAAAAATTGTCAAATTGAAAAAAAAAAAAAATGGAAATCAAATTGTTTCAACCCATGGAGGTCTGGATTTTGAGTCACACTCAAAATTAAAGTGGAAAAACACACTACAGGCTGATCCAACTTTAATGTAATGTCCTTAACACAAGTCAAAATGAGGCTCAGTAGTGTGTGTGGCCTCCACGTGCCTGTATGACCTTCCTACAACGCCTGTGCATGATCCTGATGGTCTCCTGAGAGATCTCCTCCCAGACCTGGATTAAAGCATCTGCCAACTCCTGAACAGTCTGTGGTGCAACGTGACGTTGGTGGATGGAGTGAGACATGATGTCCCACATGTGCTTAATTGGATTCAGGTCTGGGGAGCAGGCGGGCCAGTCCATAGCATCAATGCCTTCGTCTTGCAGGAACTGCTGACACACTCCAGCCACATGAGGTCTAGCATTGTCTTGCATTAGGAGGAACCCAGGGCCAACCACACCAGCATATGGACCTCATCTCGGTAGCTAATGGCAGTCAGGCTACCTCTGGCGAGCACACGGAGGGCTGTGCGGCTCCCCCAAAGAAATGCCACCCCACACCATTACTGACCCACTGCCAAACCGGTCCTGCTGGAGGATGTTGCAGGCAGCAGAACATTCTCCACAGCATCTGACTCTGTCACGTCTGTCAAATGTGCTCAGTGTGAACCTGCTTTCATCTGTGAAGAGCACAGGGCGCCAGTGGCGAATTTGCCAATCTTGGTGTTCTCTGGCAAATGCCAAACGTCCTGCACGGTGTTGGGCTGTAAGCACAACCCCCACATGTGGACGTCAGGCCACTCATACCACCCTCATGGAGTCTGTTTCTGACCGTTTGAGCAGACACATGCACATTTGTGGCCTGCTGGAGGTCATTTTGCAGGGCTCTGGCAGTGCTCCTCCTGTTCCTCCTTGCACAAAGGCGAAGGTAGCGGTCCTGCTGCTGGGTTGTTGCCCTCTTACGGCCTCTTCCACGTCTCCTGATGTACTGGCCTGTCTCCTGGTAGCGCCTCCATGCTCTGGACACTACGCTGACAGACACAGCAAACCTTCTGGCCACAGCTCGCATTGATGTGCCATCCTGGATGAGCTGCACTACCTGAGCCACTTGTGTGGGTTGTAGACTCCGTCTCATGCTACCACTAGAGTGAAAGCACCGCCAGCATTCAAAAGTGACCAAAACATCAGTCAGGAAGCATAGGAACTGAGAAGTAGTCTGTGGTCACTACCTGCAGAACCACTCCTTTATTGGGGGCGTCTTGCTAATTGCCTATAATTTCCACCTGTTGTCTATACCATTTGCACAACAGCATGTGAAATTGATTGTCACTCAGTGTTGCTTCCTAAGTGGACAGTTTGATTTCACAGAAGTGTGATTGACTTGGAGTTATATTGTGTTGTTTAAGTGTTCACTTTATTTTTTTGAGCAGTGTATATATATCTGTGTCTAATACGAATATATTTTTGTTATTTGGGTCTAATATAAATTTTGTAGTAGCCAAACTGAAAGCATAGCGGACTTTTTTTTGACCATTTAGCCATTTTGGCTATTTTGACCTTGCATTTAAGATTCACTTAAAATTTTCTCTTTAGTGTATAACCATGCATGAGTTAATACTCGACAGCACTATATAAGCCAATATACTGTGCCAGAGTTCGCTCCATACAGATAGATTAAATATAATATAATATAATGAATAGAAATGGCACACCCTTCTAAGAAACCCACCTTTAAATTTCTTGTTTGTGAAGAACTGCAATACTATGGTTTTTAATGGTTTCCAGCTAGAGGCTTCTTGTTACTTACTATATATTATTGCCTTGTCCATTCCTTTATTAGACCCAGTTTTACAGTAGAAAATAAGTTAATTTATAGAGTTATTTATTTTTCATTTTGCACATACTTTAGGACCGCTCAACTTGCTAACTTGAAAGATTTCTATTTCAAAGGAGAAAAATCAGGGGCTCTGCAACCACGTCTTGCTTAGTGTCTTGTTTAATGGATCTCCTGATTTCTATCACAGAGTATTGCACACTATTGCACATTTACCAATTGCACAATTACTTTATATTAATAATAAAATACTATCCCTTTCCTAAAGAAAGTAACACGTCTCAAAGGTTAGTTTGTTTTTATTTTTGCTTTGAGTTTTCTCTTACTACAAAGGAAACATTTGAGCAGGGGTGGATCCTGTGTTTGGCACACCTTCCTTCTCTTCCCTTCCCCCCCACCACCCTCCTCCAAAAACACAAAAAAAAAACTGAATTTTGTTTACATGTTTTCTGTTATTTCTTTTTTTTTTTGTATTGCACAAATTTGTAAAACCCCTTTCAGTTCCTTCTACCAAACCCCTGCACCCCACACACCCAGTCATAGGCATACAGTCACACACAGTTACAGGCAGTCACACACAGTCAGTTACAAGCAGTCACACACAGTTGTAGCCAGACAGTCGCGCACACAGTTACAGGCAGACAGTCAGTCAGTCACACACACGGTCACAGGCAGACAGTCACACGCACACAGTCACAGACAGCCACACACATGAAACGTCACAGTCACACACACACACACACCTAGTCACATGCAGACAGTAACACACACAGTTATAGGCAGACAGTTACACACACAGTCATAGCCAGACAGTCACCCACACAGTTACAGGCGGACAGTCACACACATAGTTACAGGCAGCATCACAAAGTCACAGGCAGACAGTCACACACAGTCACAGGCAGACAGGTACAGTTACAGGCAGACAGTCTCTCACACACACACACAGTTACAGGCAGGCAGACAAACAGTCTCACACACACACATTTACAGGCAGGCAGACAGTCTCACACACTCACACACATTTACAGGCAGGAAAACAGTCTCACACACTCACACACATTTACAGGCAGGCAGTCTCACACAAACACAGTTACAGGCAGGCAGACAGTCTCACACATGAACACTCACATTTACAGGCAGGCAGTCTCACACACACACAGTTACAGGCAGGCAGACAGTCACACACACACAGTTACAGGCAGTCATACACAGACACACACACAAGGTTACAGACAGACAGTCACATACACACACAGTTACAGGCAGGCAGGCAGACAGTCTCTCTTTCTCTCTCTCTCTCTTTCTCTCTCACTCACACACACACACACTCTTACTTACAGACACTGTGGGCTGGATGAGGAGTGGATTCACTGAAGTTCTTCCTGGAGCCTGTTAGTTGGAGAAGTAGGGATTCCTTCTTGCCAGAGGCGGCTCTAAACTTTGAGGCCTTAGGCGAAACTCAAACATGAGGCCTCACTAACAAAAAAGTGTCACATATACACAATGATGCACAGTTTACCTGTGTATGTGCCTGGGAGTGTGTCTGACAGAGAGTATCTGTGTGTGTGTGTGAATGTATGTCTCTGTGAGCATGTTTGTGTTTTTGTCTGAGACCCTGTGTGTATGGGGTAGCTGCTTGAAGTATGTTGTGTGTATGGGGGGGGTGGTGAGAGGGGGTGACGGTTTGGGGGTGATGTGAGAGGGGTGATGGTAATGTGAAGTGAGAGGGGGTGATGTGAGAAGGAGGGGGTAATGTGAAGGGGTAATGTGAGGGGGGTGATGTGAGAGGGAGGGGTGATGGTGAGGGAGGCAGTTGATGGCGAGGGGTTGATGGTGAGGGTGGTGATGCTGAGGGTGGTGGGTGGTGATGCCGAGGGGTGGTGGTGAGGGCTGAGGGGTTGTGGGGGTGGTGGGTGAGGCTGAGGGTGGTGGGGGTGTGAGGCTGAGGGTGGTGGGGGGGTGGTGAGGCTGAGGGGGGTGAGAGAGAGCCTACCTTTATTCCCTGGTGGTCCAGTGGGCTCCCTGGTGGTCCGGTGGCCATTACTTCCGGTCTGCAGCTCCTCAGAGCTGCAGACCGTGTAATCTCGTGAGACCATCAAGTAACCCGTGGCAACGCTCTGATAGGCCAGTTCTCGTGAGACACATGGTCTGCAGTTCTGCTCACTGCGGAGAAGCAGACCGGTGTCTGCGGTGGCTGGCCAGGCAGCCAGGAGGGGCCTCGCACCCGGCGGCATACCGGCCAAGCCGCCGGGCCCCCTCCTGGTGTCAGGTCCTCGGTCACTGACCGAGGATCTAACACAGTCTGCCCACAAGCGGTTTAGGCAGCCGCGAGGCCCCAGCCAGCACAAGGCCTTAGGTGGCTGCCTAAACCACCTAATTAGAGAGCCGCCTCTGCTTCTTGCTGTACCTCTGTGTTAAGCTCCGCCCTGACTTTTCTTAGCTCCACCATGCTTTCCTTCCATGCGGCCAGTTCAGCTGGTAATTGTGTGTCTGAGCTGTGCTGGCCGTCCGGCTCCCCAGCTGCCATGGGGCACATCCCCCTCCCTCACCCAGATCAGGGTCATGGCACCCCGCTACCAGGTGGCACCCGGGGCGGACCGCCCTCACCCGCACCCCCTTAGTATGCCACTGATTCGCACAATTGATGCATCAATAGAAATGTTTCTTTGTAGAAATTGTTCATCTGAAAGTATTACAAACTTTAATGCGACAAAAAGGGTTGGAAAAATAAAAGATGAGTGAAAGAAAAGGAACTAGATGATATATATTTTTATATAAGTATATGTTTATCGGAAAGTGTCTGTCATCACAAATTCTGCTGCATGTGGCTGGATACAAGTGCTCAGATGCAGCAAAAGTGAGAACTTATTATTCTCACTATTACTTTGAGAGATTTGTCTCCATTGGTGCAAGGAGTATTAATTTTCTGCCATTTACCCTAAAAGCACTTTTTATATAAAAAAATAAATAAATTGTATCTACAGGTACCTTTTAATACCTCCACCCCATCCAGCACCCTTCCCTCCTGTCCACGCATCTTTTAAAGGGTTGCTCCAACCACCATGAGCAATTTAGTGGTTGGAAGTGGTCTGTATGTGCAGGGTTCCTGCTTGAAACATGGCACATGCAGAATTATTTTTAATTGTGTGCCAGGGACTAGTTGCACCCCTAGCACACATGACTTAGTCATCCCAGAACTCTGTTCTGGGCTTCCTAATGTCAATTCTGTGCATGTTTTACGTTTTTATCAGCACACTGGCAACAGATGTAAAAATCTCCTCCCTTGCACACAGAGTGCCTGCAAGGGAAAGATAAATTTCCCCTCCCTTCTGTCTCCTTTCGTAACTGCAATAGGTTTATTTTTCTAACAGAAATAAGAGAGGAATCTGTCCCTATAATTAGAAGTGTGCTTAAAAATCACGAAGATACTTTATTGTATATACCAAAAAAGAGAACTATAGACACACAGTCCCTTTGTCTAACTGTCTGACTCAGACAGAGGCAATAACGGTAGTTTATGCAAGGGGCATACGTATAAGGGATAAGGGGAGTGGAGGATGACACAAAAAAAGTCAGTCACATAGGTCCACACAAACAGTCTGGAGCAGAGCTATTGGTGGCAGTCTCCAGTATTGTGGTGTGGATTAAACGAGGAACAGAGCTAATTGGAAAGGACAGGCAAAAAATCAGAAGCCGTGATCGGCGTTGGAACTAAAAATTGAATAAAGTATGGTACTACTGCCTGTGTAGGGGTCTGTTAGATGTGTAGACGGCTTGCTTAATGTCGTCTGATACATGTAAAACTAGCTAATATCGTGCCGATTGGACACCGTAGAAGCCTATATGCTTAAGGCTACAAAGTGTCCCAATAGGCATTGTATAGCTAACTAACTTATTAAAGGGTGCCCAAATTGGCAACAAATAAGTAAGAGTCGGCTTGCTAAACTTGTTGCAGGATTATGTCACTAAACAGGTCCAATGAGCGATGTGATACTTGGTAACGTTTGGGTCACGATCTACTGCCTAACATGGAACGGTTAAGATACAGTAATGGTTTATAAGTTGCAAAGTGTCCTAATAGGAACACAAGTAGCTAATTTACTGAATAGGAGGTGCCATAATTTATAATGTCTAAATATAAGTAGCGTCTACTCCTGCATAAACGTGCTGGAAACTGTAAAGCTGGCTAGAAATGCAAGGCTCAACAAACTTGGGCTCGACACTTTCCCGATATCTTCGTTTGCATCCCTTTTTCTACGGTACCCTTGCTGCGGTCTAGACCTCACAGCCCGCAAAAATTCAGTGACCATATAGGGTATCCCTAGAACCTGGCTGATTGATAGCCACTTCAAGTGATTGGGAAGTAATATGCCTACCAGGGCATTTTCTCAAAATAGCTAATTGGAATAGCACTTTATAAGCACTAACTCTTTTCTACACTCTGCTAAAAGTCTCTTTTTTCATCTATTACTTTACTGTTAAAGGTGTCCATAAAGGCACTGTTCTTATTACTTTATTTTCTCTATATCTATCGGCACCTTCTACTCAGTAACTCAGTTACTCTACAGGTCCATGATTACAGTAGATTCTGCCATATATTAAGTGGCTGAACGGATTAAGTTATACATATTTCTGGTTATGAGTGCTTTATGCTTTATTTAATTTTATTACTCTCAGCACTATTAGGCAGCACAGTTCTGTATTGCCTATTTGATGAATAAGTTATTCATCCTGTTTTACTAGTTTTTGCATTTCTAGCCAACTTTACAATTTCCAGCACGTTTATGCAGGACTAGACGCTACTTATATTTAGACGTAAATTATGGCACCTCCTATTTAGTAAATTAGCTACTTGTGTTCCTATTAGGACACTTTGCAACTTCTAAATTACTGTACCATTACTGCCCTTATTTGGGGCCACATCGCTGGGCGAGCGGCTCGAGCCACCCCCAGCGCCGGGCCGATCCTCAAGGCGCCCAAAGGTGGGGGCGCCGAGATATGGCCACCTCAGGGCGCAACTGAATCTGTGCTAGGTAAGGCAGAGAGAGGCACCTGCTTATCTTGATGGCAGGTACCTGCTCTGCCAAAAAATGCCGATGACCAGGAGGAGAGGGGGAAGGAGCAGGCAGGCGGCGAGGGAGGCTATTCTTGCAGCCTCTCACTCCTCCCTTGCGCATTTCTGTGATGCCAGGATCTGGAATATGAAGTCTTTCTGGCACCGGCATACTAAACAGCATGCTGGAGGAGTTAGGAGCTGACCCACACCGGACTCCACGAAGGTAGGGAGGCTGGATGTCGGAATCTGTGTGCGAGTGTCTTACTGACTGTCAGTGAGTGAGTGTGTCTGTCAGTTAGTGTGTGTGTGTGTCTGTCAGTGAGTGTATGTATGTCAGTGGTTTGCAGAGGGTGAGAGGGGTGCTGGACTGGCAGAGGGTGATGGGGGTGGCTGGGTTGGCAGATGTGATAGGACTGGCAGAGGGTGATGGGGTGGCTGGGCTGGCAGAGGGTGAGAGGACTGGCAGAGGGTGATGGGGTGGCTGGACTGGCAGAGGGTGATAGGGATGAAAGAGGGTGGATGGCAGAGTGTGATGGGGTGGCTGGGCTGGCAGAAGGTGATAGGACTGGCAAAGAGTGATGGGGTGGCTTGATTGGCAGAGGGTGATAGGATTGGCAGAGGGTGATGGAGGTGGCTGGGCTGGCAGAGGGTGTTGGGGTGGCTGGACTGGCAAAGGGTGATAGGGATGGCAGAGGGTGATAAGGGTGGCTCAGCTGGCAGAGGGTGGATGGCAGAGGGTGACTGGACTGATATAGGGTGTTGGGGTGACTTGACTGGCAGAGGGTGATAGGGGTGGCTGGGCTGGCACAGGCTGTTCCTCACCTGACTCTCCGGTCGCCTCTCATGGAGAGGCAGTGAGTGAGTGTCTGTCTGTCAGTGAGTGTCTGTTTCTCAGTGAGTGTCTGCCTGTCGGTGTGTGTGTGTCTCAGTGAGTCTGCCAGTGAGTGAGTGTGTGTCAGTGAGTGAGTATATGTCTGCCAGTGTATGTCTGTCAGCGAGTGAGTGACATGAGGGGATGGCAAAATAGATCTTTGTCTAGGGTGGCAGAAATCCTTGCACCGGCCCTGACTGTCCCATACACACACACTGCCCCCCTCCATACACACACTGCAATCCTCACACAAACACACTGCATCTCTCACACACATACACATTACAGCCCTTATCTCCTGCTAGTCCCTATCCCGGCAGATCCCAGGTAAGTTGTCAAATGGTTCTTAAACGGTTTGACTGCTTATTCTGGGAGGGCACCACAGCACTACTGTAACCATAACCACTACAGAGAGCTGTAGTGGTGATTGCACCTGGATTGTGCCTGTAAATAATCTCCAAGTGCCCCTCCCGATATTCGGTTCTGCATCCGCCCCTGGCTGGCACCCTGAGACCACATATGGTAACAGGTATTGCTGCAACATTGGGTGCCTTTCCCCACTTTTCAGCTCCCCCAACACCACTGCACTCTGGCATCAGCCTGAGCTCCTAGCCAGGAGCATGAAGAGGAGCTCCAACATACAGAGTGTTAATGAAGTGGACTACATTATAATTTAGGTATGCAATTTTTATTTTATTAATATAACAGTTTCATTTTAGCAATTTTTTGAAGATATAATAATAAATAAGTCTGTGTGTATATGTATGTCTGTTTGTACATTTATGTGTGTGTCTATCTATACGAGTCTTATATAACACATGTTGTGTGTTTCTATTAGTTTGTGTGGGTATATGGGTCTGAATCTGTGTGGATAAATTAATGTTTGTGTATTGAGTCATTGTATATGTGTGTGTTTTCATATGTGTGTGTGTCTATGTGTATATGAATGTAAATATGTGTGACTATGAATATCTATTTATATTATTGTGTATGTGTGTATAATTAATTGTGAATTTGTATGTGTGATTTCTCTAGGGAGGGAGTTCGGACTGCATAGTAACACAAAATACAAACAAATTATAATAATTCTACAGTTTGTATGTTTACAGGTCACATCAGGACAGGGGTGGTTAGTTGTTCCATGGCACTGCTGGGAGGATAGCTTTTTCTTCAAGGAGATTCCAGCAAGACAATTTCCCCAAGACATGTCAAACTTCTCTGTATCTAGTGACTTTGAATGATGTCTGGTCCTACAATGAAAGGCAGAAGAAAGGTAATGGCTAATGTAGGACTCACCTTTTGGGGCTTGCCTTGACGTGTCAGGTGAGCTTATATTCAAATGGCCATTGGAATAAAACTAAAGAGCCTCCATTTTGTTTAAATATACATAGGGATTAAGGCCAGAGCGCAGGTAACGTTCTCTTTGTTTTTACTATCTAACAATATATATCTGCCTACCTCAATTCCTCGTAGATTGTAAGCTCATTTGAGCAGGGCATTGATCACCTCTTGCTTCTATTAAAGGAAAACTATAGTCAGGAAAGGAAACTTGCTTTCCTGGCACTACAGCTTTCCCCTCTGTCGTGCCCTCTCTCCACCCATGGTGCAGAGAGGGTTAATAACCCCTTCTGTCACTTACCTGGGTCTGCCCACGCCCCTACCCCGCCGGAAACCTAATGCGCAGCAATGGCCGCACGCATTAGGATTTCCACACAGGAAAGCATTATTCAGTGCTTTAGTATGGGGATTCCGGTGACACCTTCAAGCCCAGAAGTCCATCTAGTGCCTGTCTTGTAGATAGCCACTAGAGGAGTTAACCCTGTCCTATTGTGTTTTATACACCATCTCCTAAAGTTTTTTTTGTAATTGTTTTATTTATTGTTAAATCTCCCATGATAATTTTGTAAAGCGCTACGAAATATGCTGGCGCTATATAAATACCAATAATAATAATAACCCTAGCAGGTAATTATTGCAGTTTATAAAAACTTACATGGTCAGGGTTAAGGGTGATGAGACACTGCACCCAGACTACTGTAATGAGCTAAAGTGGTCTGGGTGCCTAGAGTGTCTCTTTAAAATTCTTCATGTCAATTACTTGCTGTCTAATATCCCCTGTATATAATTGCAAAGCGCTGCGGAACATGTTGGTACTATGCGCATGCTTATCATAACAACCTACATAAAGTCTATAAATGAGCTTTGCATGTATGCTAGTAAATAGGCAGGATATAATTCAGCAGAACTCTGCCTTGAGCCTTGTTGTGTATATTCTTTGAAAATTAACAAGCCTTTCACTTGAGCAACAAAGCAATAATATAAATCAGACAAAAATGTACCAAACAACTTTTTGCAGTCACGTATTGATAGGTGAATTTGAAATGTATTTTATAATTGTGACGGCACGTAGCTTGGCTGGGCAGTGGCCTTTTGAATTAACCAAGCAGCTGCATGACAGACTTCATGGATCAGTGTGTCCCGAACATGACCTGGAGGTTAGGAAATATAATTCAATAAAGTAAAACGTTATCTAATTAATAATTTCAAATGCAGATATTACAGATTTTGGAACAGAATATGCAATTTTACCCACTATTCCTGTTTTGTCATGTGTTGATTCATCTTAAGTACTGCTCTTGTTTGTACAGAGATATTGTTTCACAGATACAAGGACTGTCAATATATGGATGACCAGAAGGGAGAGAAACAAGGGAAAAAAACAAAAAAGAGAGTGACAAAAGAGAGAGAAAGACAAAACACACACACACACACACTGCATTCATTATATACACAAAATAAATATTCAATAAATGTAATTTTTTGGGATCTAATTTTATTTAGAAGTTTACCAGTAGCTGCTGCATTTCCCACCCTAGTCTTATACTCGATGTCAATACGTTTTCCCAGTTTTTTGGGGTAAAATTAGGGGTCTCGACTTATATTCGGGTCGACTTATACTCGAGTATATACGTTTATATACGTTTTGTTCCACAAAATGTTACAAAGCAAGAAAAGTAAACGCCACTAGCATGGCATGATACAGTTCGTAATTTACCTGCAGAGTCACTAACTTTCTCCGACAGATGTATAACAGAAGAGCCCTCTAAGTAAGGAGGTTGCTTGAAAGTGTTTTAACAGTGACTATCACTTTTCCTTAGCTTTTTATTCCACAGAATTTTCAAGTCATAAGAAAGCTGAAACAAAAATTAACAAATGGTCAGTACAATGCCTGTTGTACTTATTCAGAATCAGCCAGCAAGTTCTTGAATTGCTTTTTCACAGCATATGGAAACCAATAAATACATTTGTGAATGTAGCTTAAGACAATTAATGCACCTAGTTGGTAAATTTTCTAAAAGGAAAGCACACCCCTCTTTGAAAATGGTGCATTGTAGAGTTTGCCAACTTGTTTCTTTTTTTTGAAGTTTTTCACATAAACAGAGTTTGGTGTCGAGAGTTCTGCTAGGAAGCAGTCAGGATCTCCACGATGAACTTTCCTGAAAAGGAAGAAAAAACATATCAGGCCATCAAACAACTACCTGCTAAAAATGACACTTATGAAAAAAAAAAAAACACACATTTGGAAAGATGTATCAATCCTCCTTTGATAATAAAATGCTGAAAGTAAAATATAATTGCACAGCATATATATTAAAAACTTGAAGCAGATCTCGCTATCTACATATTTGATGGTGTCTGATCTACGTACAAGACAACTGTCATGTTTTTTTTTTGTTTGTTTTTTAAAATTCTTTATTTTTTCAGGTGTATGATTACATCGCAATTAGACAATGAGTAAAATAATCATACAAAAAAGAAGCTATTGTATTTGTCAAGTATATCCACCTATTTTTGTTATTTCTAGAAGACTGACCGCACAGCCTAATTCTCAGGAATGGTTTTGGGCATAGAACCATACGTGATGTGCACTCCTTTGCAAAAGTGCTTCCAATGAGAAAGATGAAAATTTATCCATACTTACCGTAATTTTCCTTTCCTGGTCATAGGCCATGGCAGCACAACAATGGGTTAGCTCCTCCCTATCCCTAATTAGACAGGAACAGAATTAAAATCAGGGGTATAAATACCCTCTCCCACCAATGGTCCCTTAGTCTTGTTAACAGCAATATCCCAGGGCGGGATCTAAGTGCTGCCATGGCCTATGACCAGGAAAGGAAAATTACGGTAAGTATGGATAAATTTTCATCTTTCCTGGCCATATCCATGGCAGCACAACAATGGGTAATACCCAAGCAATAACCAAGGGAGGGAATAAAGAAACACAGACTCAAGAACATTTTTAAATGCTGGTGTATTAGAAATCACACGTGCAAATAGAAATTAATCAAGAAGAGTTGACTGCGGATAAGACTGATTTGCCAAAAGAGTCTGATTGGCTGGCTTTAACGTCAATCTGGTAATGCTTAATAAACGTGTTTGGAGAAGACCAAGTGGCTGCTTTGCAAATCAGCTCGGGTGACAAATTAGCAGCTGCTGCCCAGGAAGAGGAAAGGGACCTCGTGGAGTGAGCCTTGAGCCCCTCCGGAACCTTCATCTTTGAGGCTTGGTAAGCCTGAACGATGGCGGCAACAATCCATCTACTGATGGCCATCTTAGAAGCCTGAAGGCCTCTTCTGGGGCCGTTGGGGATAACGAATAGCCTTTGAGAGATCCGCCAGGCTGAAGATCTTTGTAGATAGACAGACAGACATCGAACAAGATCCAATGGAGAAGGCAGAGATTCATCATTCTCAGTAGAAGACTCTGAATGAAGAGCCGGGAGTATTATATCTTCGTTGATGTGAAAAGCTGACACCACTTTAGGACGAAATTCGGGAACAGTTCGCAAAACAACTCTGTCCTTATGAAAAACTGTAAAGGGCTCTTTCGTAGATAAGGCATGGAGTTCAGACACTCGTCTACCTGAGGCTAAGGCCACCAATAGAACCGTCTTAATGGTGAGTACCTGAGGAGAGATGGATTCAAGAGGTTCAAAATGAGAATTGCTCAGAGCCTTTAATACCAAGGGAAGATCCCATGGTGGAGCGAAGGGCTTGATAGGAGGCTTGATTTTCAAAACTGCTGCCATAAATCTGATCACATCTGAGTTTAAGGCCCATCTCTGGTCCGTAAGGGCCGAAAGAGCTGAAATATGTACCTTCAGGGTATTGTAGCTAAGACCCTTATCAAGACCGGATTGTAGAAATTCAAGGATCTCCTTGGTGGAGATAGACTGAATATTCCTGTGGTTGGATGCAGCCCAGGAGGAAAAAACGTCCCAGATTCTGTAGTAAGTGGAAGATGTAGAGCGTTTCCTTGCTTGCAGTAGAGTTTCAATGACAGAATGGGAAAATCCCTTGCAGTTCAACCTTTCCCTTTCAATTTCCATGCCATCAGCTTGAGGGAGGCAGGGTCTGGATGGAGGACAGGACCCTGATGTAGAAGGGACGGAATATTTGGAAGCTGCCAGGGGTCTGCGCTGCAGAGGCTCAACAACAGAGGAAACCACGGCCTGCGAGGCCAAAAGGGGGCTATGAGGATGATGGATACCTTCTCCTGCCTCAATCGTCTCAGAAGAGGAAAGATGAGGGGCGTAGGAGGAAATGCGTAGCCTAGGTGAAAATCCCAATCGATTGAAAGAGCATCCCTTCCTGATGCTTGGGGATCGATGCTTTTTGAAAAGAAGTGCTGCACCTTCCTGTTCTTGTGTGTTGCCATAAGGTCGACTTGTGGCATGCCCCATACTTGAGAAATGTCTTTGAACACCTTGTTTGACAGACTCCATTCTCCTGGATCTAATTCCACTCTGCTCAGGTAATCCGCTATGGAATTCTGGACTCCCGGAAGATGGATCGCTGATAGGCACGCAAGATGCTTCTGGGAGAAGGACATTAGGGGCTTCATGATGGACATCATTTTCCGACTCCTTGTTCCCCCTTGATGGTTGATGTAGGCAACTACAGTGGAATTGTCTGATCTGATCTTGATCCACTTGAAGCGTATGAGGGGAAGGAAATTCTCTAGAGCCTTTAGAACTGCCAGAAGCTCTAATTGGTTGGAGGGAGTCTCTGTTACTAGAAAGGACCATTTCCCTTGGATAAACTGATCTTGTAGGTGGGCACCCCATCCCCACTGGCTTGCGTCCGTGGTAATAACTGTCCATGTGATGTTCCCCAATGGAAACCCTCTGAACAGGGATTTCTTCTGTAACCACCAAATCAGAGATTGATGGACCTGTGGGGGTATCTTGATAGGCTGAAGTGGACTTTTCGATCTGAATTGAAGGATGAAGTTCTTCTGGAAAATCCTCATCCTCCACTGGGCCCATCTTGTCAGCCCGATGGTGGAGGACATTGATCCCAATAGGCTCATGCATCTTTCTGCTGAGGTCACATTGGATGCCAACATGTCTTTGACTTTGTACATCAATTTCGTACCTCTTTCTGGAGACAGTTGCACTGTGCCTGCTAGAGTGTTGAATATGGCCCCCCAAATATTTCATCTCCTGAACCGGCTGTAATTGGCTCTTGTTCTCGTTTATCTTCCAACCATGACGGCGTAGAAAACGTAGACAAACCTGTCCATGGGTCTGAAGAGTATCTGTGTCTTCTGCCAAGATGAGGATGTCGTCTAAGTAATGGTAAATGGCTATGCCCTTTTTCCTGAGTTCCGCAATCAAAACAACCAAGACCATGGAGAATGTTCTTGGAGCTGTGCTGAGAACAAACGGCAGGGCTCGGAATTGAAAATGCCCTTGTTCCACCGCAAACCGAAGGAATTTCTGATGTTCTGGAGCGATGGGGATGTGGAAATAAGCGTCTGCCAAGTCTATAGAAATCATCCATTGGAGTGGAAAGACGACCTTTATGATGGATTGAATAGATTCCATCTTGAACTTTCGGATGAGGAGATGCCGATTCAGCCTGCTTAAGTCTAAGATAGGTCTCCAACCACGTGAAGCTTTTCTGGTGAGAAACAGGTGAGAGTAAAACCCTTGACCTTGTTGTTGCTGAGGAACTGGAATGATGACATTTCCTTCCTGGAGCGTCGAGATGAAATCTTTCAAGGCCTGTCTTTTTGCTGCGTCTCCTGGCCATTTGGTAGTTTGAAAGGAGTAAGCTGGAGGGGTTCTGAAAAATTCTAAACGATATCCCCTTCTTATGATATCCAACACCCATCTGTCTGTGGTGGATAATTCCCATACGTCTTGGAAGAGCAACAGACGTGCCCCCACACCTGCTGACTGGGGGGGAAACCAGTCATAAAGATCTGGGGTTCTTGTGGAATGAGGTGCCTCTAGATTTACCGCCTCTGGATGACTGTCCACCTCTCCAAGGCTGGGATCTACCATGCTCTCTTCCAGGTTTGTAAGATCTGGCATCTCGAAAGGAAAAATAGTCTGGATATCTTTTGGATCGAAAGGAACCTCTGGGTTTACGATCCTTTGCCTTCAGCTGCTCTTTTAATACATTCATCCAAGTTTTTCCCAAACAACATGTCGCCGTGGAAAGGTAAGGCACATAAACTAGATTTAGAAGAGGTATCTGCTATCCAGGACCTTAACCATAGAGGGCCATATTTCTGGCAAAGGCTTTAACCAGATCCACCGAAGCGTCAGACGTAAAGTCTACTGCAAGCTATATATCTTTTAGGCTTTCTAGAAGACTGGATCTGCTCCTGCCTCTTTGGATGTCTGCCTCTAGATTTTCCATCCAGATCTTTAAAGCTCTGGAAACTGAGGTAAGAGCGACTGCTGGATGGAGGCCTGTGCCTGCAGCCACGTAAGCTTTGGTGAGGTTCAGATCCATTTTCCTATCCATGGGATCTCTGAATGAACCTGCGTCGTCAACTGGTAAAGTAGTGTGTTTGGCCAGTCTTACTATGGCCGCATCTACCTTAGGAGCCGAATCCCAACAGCTGGAGTCTTTTTTCTCAAATGGATAAAGACGAGCAACTCTGCCTTGAGAGGTCAGTTTCTTACGAGTATTAGACCACTCGTCTTCAATCAGCTCCTTAATTGTCTCATGAGCTGGAAACGTAGCTCTCTTTTTCTTCAGATCAGCAAAATATCTACTAGAAGTAGAAGGTTGCTCAGAGGAAATTTCCTTGAGACTCAAGGATTTGCGCACTCTGGCTATTAAATGATCAACTTGAGCAGGCTCCATGAATTCTGGGGCATAAGATTCTTCTTCAGAGGAGGATAGCCCGTCCCTGTAGGAGTCTAAGGACTCATCTGAGGATTCTTCCCGAGAAAACCCCAAGGGTTCAGCGAATCTTGGCCTCTTGTGGGACTTGCCAGCTTCTCTGATGCCCTGGGAGACCGCTTGTTTAATAAACTCCATCATATCTGGAGTAGGGGCAGTAGTGGAAGTGCCTGCGGCTGTAGAGAGGCATTCTGCGCAGAGACGCCTGCCTTCCAGAGGTTTATTGTTGCAGGCTTCGCATCTCTTCTTCATAGGCGACTTGCCTTTGGAAGTTCTGGATGCTTTAATTCCCGTAGAGCTGACATAATAGGGAAATATAATTAAACCATGCACTCTTTTGTTTGGTCTAGATAGAGAGAGGGAAAAATAATGGCTTACCTATAACCTTTGGATTGTGACCTTTGTTTATGAATGGAAGCCTCTGATGAGAAAGATTTGTCCATCTTCCCTGTCATAATATAGGAAGGAATTGAAATATTTATACTCAAAAAAGCATAAAAACTCAATCTGTGAAAAAAGGGAAATGTGCCTTTAAGAAATAAACCCATACCTGAGCAACAGAAACTGGAGGTTTGAAAAATCGAACAAAACTGGAACAAAAGATACTGGAAGAGTTCCCCAGAGTCCAGGTAACCTGAAACAGGTAAGAAAGTTCAAATTTGGCGCCTTTTTAAAGGTGGCGAGTGACGTCACCGATGACGTCACCGCGAACCCGGAAGAACACTCCGCGCATGTGCACAATACTCCGCGCATGCGCGGAAGTTCGCAAGACGTGCCCCCTAATCCGCGCATGCGCGGAGACGCAACAGACGTAGCTACCGGTCCGCGCATGCGCGGAAGAAGCCACGACGTGGTGGCTGGACCGCGCATGCGCGGGGGACCGGGAAAGACGCGCCCACAGTCCGCGCACGCGCAGAGCACCAAGAGGACGCCGGCAAGATGGCGGCAAGCCCGGTAAATTCAAAATTAAAGGGGAAAAGGGGAGAAAAAAAAAAAAATACAAAATCTATGGCACATACAAAGGAGGTGGAAGGGGGAAAACCTGACAGCCATAAGTAAAATAATACACAATAAATGCATTAAAACTTACTGTGCCTGCCAGGTAAAGGTAAGAAGAATCTTCTGTAGATGAGGTTCTTCTGCCACTTCCTGCTACCGCTTGGTTACTGCAGGGAATGTTCCTTACTGGCAATATTTTGCTTGCTACCCCTAGGGTCACTGCAAGTGGCTCCCGGTCACTAAAGGAGCATCTCCAGGGGGATATCCTTTGCGCAGGGCCACGTACTGGAGACTTCCCAAGGAAGAGAGGCTGAACTCCCTTAAGGCCGAAGGTAAAAACCCTCAGGTAAGCCAAAGAGAAAAGAGTATGTTCACAGTCTACAATGACTGGAGTCCTATAGGGATAGGACAGGAAAAAAAAGACTAAGGGACCATTGGTGGGAGGGGGTATTTATACCCCTGATTTTAATTCTGTTCCTGTCTAATTAGGGATAGGGAGGAGCTAACCCATTGTTGTGCTGCCATGGATATGGCCAGGAAAGTTGTATAAAACACTTACAACAATATGTTGTTAAAATTGCAGGCAGCTCTATACCATCCGAGTTAGTACTCAAAAAAAAAAAAATACAGAAACAGAACATAGTGTGATCTTTTAAAAAAAATATTATAGGTGTAAAATATAAAGAAGCACTCACAAATAGAGAGCAGATGAGCCTGCTCTAACTTTCAGCACGTGTAGACCACAAATAGGGTAGATGATGCAGGAGAGGACGCAAATATTTATTCACATAACACTTTAAAAGAACGTCCCCAGTCCACCTCCTTCTTTCGAATGTGTGCTGTGTACAGTCTTTTCACCATTCAGTTTGCTACCAGCTGCAAAACTTCAGATCTTCCAGATCTCTCACACGGCCACTTCCGGGAGGCAGGGTAAGCGTCCAGACCACGTGATGAGGTAACATGACGTGGGAGTGCATGATGACACGTTTTGCCTATCAGCTTCCTCAAATCACTTTCTCATCTCCTTCCAGTCTGCATTTAGAAGTCCACCCACCTGGGTGGGTTTGTTTCAACAAACATAATCATTCCTTGCATAAATCACTAAATTTGTGTGCTAAGTCCTCTCTCAGGTCCATTAGTCAAATACACATTAAAGGAGCACTATAGGGTCAGGAACACAAACATGTATTCCTGACCCTATAGGGTTAAAACCACCATCTAGCCATCCTGAGCCCCTCATTTATTTATTTATTACTGCTATTTATAAAGCGCCAACAGATTCCGCAGCGCTGTACAATTAGAGGAGAAACGTACAATATACACAGACAAATACAAGAGGTAGAGAGAGCCCTGCCCGTAAGCTGATATCTAGCCATTGGAGCTCTTTTATACAAAGTGCGTGGCTAGATGGCCCGTGAGTTTACCATCTAAAGGATACCATGGGGATTTGAGACAAGAGGTAGCAGGGGATGTTTGGAGGTGATGGCTGAAAGAGTTAACAGAGAAGCAGCTATTGTTAAGATGTTAGGGGAATGAAGAGGTAATTGGGTGAGAATCTCAAATAGCTGGAGGAGCATGCTATATATTTAGGGGGAGCCCGGGTGGGGAGAAAAAAATGCAGTCTTTCACTGAGTTGAGTGAGGCCTGAAGAACAGAGCATGGGATTGAACAGTTATATGGAGGTATTTACAACTGGGGAGGAGAAAAGGAGAGTGAGAGAGGGGGAGAGGAGGGGTGTAGAGTATCCATGTGTTATTTACTATTGAAATGTTTAGCAACCAAATTCTATCACCCAAAATATGAATAACTGTCTACATGAAGTATTGGTCAGAAACATTAAATGACTATAGTACATACTGCATGCACAGAATATTACAACCTACAGGTAAAATGGTTACAAATCTATAGTAATACATGAGAATGTTAGCAATCAGGAATACAGGAGGTGGAGTGTCTTCCAGCTTCAGTCAGTACCTGAGAGTGGTAGGTGTTTCACTGCAGGATGGAAAATGCAGTCTTTATAGAAATCTTACTGTATTGTATGTAGTCTGGAGCTGCTGGCTCTGTTCCTGTTTTCTTTAGACCTGCCCACCACTGCCTGCTGACATCATCAGAAGTGGTAGCCTGATCCAATCACAATGCTTCCGCATAGGATTGACTGAGACTGACAAATAGGGGCAGAGCCAGCATGATTCAAACACAGACCTGGCCAATCAGCATCTCCTCATAGAGATGCATTGAATCAATGAATCTCTATGAGGAAAGTTCAGTGTCTGCATGCAGAGGGAGGAGACATTGAATGTTTGGATACATTTTAGGCAGCCATGACCCAGGAAGGATCTCTAACAGCCATATAAGGAGTGGCCAGTGAAGTTATCACTAGGCTGTAATGTAAACACTGCATTTTCTCTTAAAAGACAGTGTTTACAGCAAAAAGCATGAAGGTAATGATTCTACTCACCGGAACAAATTCAATAAGCTGTAGTTCTTCTGGTGACTATAGTGTCCCTTTAACATACCTAGATCTTAGTAGTGGCATATTGTCTAAATAACACAAAGCGCAAATTCTCTTTAAAAGCCAAGAACATTTTTTTTTTTTTAGAAGAATAATAATAAGCAATATAAATTACATAAAAAATAATCGAAACGTATTATTATGTATCACCTAAGTTATATATCCTGTAAAAAACCTAAAAAGTCTCAAGCATAAAACAAGAAATAAGAGAGCACTTTTACCTAAAAGCTCACTAAGGGAAAAGAAAGACATTTTATTGCATCTATTTAAAAAAAAAAAAAAATTAGTCACAAACACTGGCCAAAATTGGTGTTTTTTGCATTTTTCCACACACAAACAAATATTAACGCTAACTTTGGCCAGTGTTTGTGACCAAATGGTTACTAAAAAAGCCTGGACATACCCCATTTGCAATACCTTGGGTTGTCTACTATTGCAAATGGTATGCCATTATGGGTGTAAATTTCATTCCTGGGCTACTATAAAGTCCCAAAGGCAATGTAACCAATCTGGTGAATTTCAATTTCAAATGTAACGTGCTATATTTGACCCTGTAACTTCCCAAAGCACCATAAAACCTGTACTGTTTTACACGTGATACTTTGCTGACTACAAATATGTGTATTTTATTGCAGTAAAAGCAAACAGTATTTTGACATTCACAGTTAAAATGTCATGTAGAACTAAAAAAGTTTTTTTTTATTTTCTCCCATTTATTTCATATTAAATTATGTTTCATAGCTAAATATTTGATATTAAATGAAAGCCCTGTTTCCCCTGAATAAAATGATATATAATAAGTGAGGGTGCATTTAATATGAAAGAGGTGAATTACGTTTGGACAGACATGTAGCGCAAATGCCAGGTTTTGTTTACGTTTTGTTTTGTTCACAACGTGTACATTTGGTTCCGTCCTTAAGGGGTTAATATTTCAGGCTGTCTATACCACCATCCCCAGTGTTAATATTTTAGTCTGTCTATACCACCATCCCCAATATTAATATTACAGTCTGTCTATCTATACCACCATCCCCAATATTAATGTCAGGCTGTCTATACCACCATCCCCAGTGTTAATATTTCAGGCTGTCTATACCACCATCCCCAATATTAATATTTCAGTCTGTCTATCTATACCACCATCCCCAATATTAATGACAGGCTGTCTATACCACCATCCCCAATATTAATGTCAGGCTGTCTATACCACCATCCCCAATATTAATATTTCAGTCTGTCTATCTATACCACCATGCCCAATATTAATATTTCAGTCTGTCTATCTATACCACCATCCCCAATATTAATGACAGGCTCTCTATACCACCATCCCCAGTGTTAATATTTCAGGCTGTCTATACCACCAGCCCCAGTGTTAATATTTCAGTCTGTCTATCTATACCACCATCCCCAATATTAATATTTCAGTCTATCTATACCACCATCCCCAATATTAATGTCAGGCTGTCTATACCACCATCCCCAGTATTAATATTTTAGTCTGTCTATCCACCCCCATATTAAGTCTCTCCCTCTTTCCCAAACTTCACGTGTCTCTCCCAATACTGTTATTCTCTCCCATACCTCATACCAGTTGTCTCTTCTTCCATCCCCTCTTGCCTTTTTCTATCTCATCCCATCACCACTTTCTTTGCTCTTACCTTTAACCCATGCTTTGCATGCCACTCGCTTTCTCTGTTCCTGCCTTCATAGCAGAATTTCCTCTATATCTCACACTGTGCTGGTTCTGTGTGTGAAGAGGTATGACATCATATCCTGTCCCCCTCTCAAAGTGCACTCAGCACAGGAACCAGAAAGGGGAATGGTTCCGGGCCGTATTGCTAAAGAGAATGTCCTGTCACTATACTACTGTAACTGCTACTTAATAAGTAGTGTATATTGGGGAGATCTGCTGATTGCAGCTTCAGACTGTGAGCTGTTGTCTGCCTGGTGCCTCTGTTGCCATGGCACCCTGAACTGCTCGCACACCCCAAAGGCCTGATTTAATCCACACACCCAAGTGACAACAATTCTGTTCCACTGAGCCCTTCACAAGCCAAGAAACTTGTTTGTATGGATTAAAGTACACCATGTGTTCACATATTCTGAGTGCCTTATTCTTTCTTTGATTTAGGGAGAAGTATAGTCACTAAACGTATCCCTCATTATATTGGAATAAAATCCTTTCTTTACAAAAAAATTGAATTAAAAAAACACCGCTTGGTATATATGTATTTTATATTTCTATAGACATTACCTGTTAAAGTGACACTATAGTCACCATAACAATTACAGCTTAATGTAGTTGTTCTGGTGTCTATAGCCTGTCCTTGCAGGCTTTTTAATGTAAACACTGCATCCAAGACTTGGGAATTAGGACATCCCACATAAGTCCAAAATGCATGAATTTGTGGAGGATCATAACAGCTTGATGGACCATGTGTAGCAGTCCCAGTTGGAATCATATGAATATAAGCTCATGGACCAAGAGGACAGGTCCAGGAGGAATAACCTGCCCTTGAGGGATATACCCGAAAGTGTGTAATGGGATGCTTTGATGACTTACCTACATGCTTTGTTAAAAGTGCTACCCTCAGACATTCCTCCAGATATGTTTTTGCTGGATAGGGCGCCAGATCGCGACATCTACCTGCTTCCACTCCACTAGATGTTTTGGTGCATATGGTATGCGCAATTTCCATGCTAAAGACTTGATCCTATGTGGAAGCAGAGCCATAGGTGATCGCCCACAAGAATATAAAGAAGAAACATATTCTGACCTGTAATGCATTAAAAAAACAAAAACATAAAACCTATACACCCCAAAGTGAACACACAACTATACTTATAATAGAAATGGGATGAGGGCTTCCAAAACATGTAGCAGCAGCAATAGCTGGAGTCTAAAATACAAATAAAACTCAAACATACATAGAGTACTGCATAAAATACCATAAAAATTCAATAGAAAAAAACTCACAAAGACAGACAGGCTCTATATTTATGGGCCCCAATGTGCCAATTCTGGCTTATGATACCCACCATACAATAAAGAGCAGGAATCTTCGATTCAAATGCTTTATTGTAAATAAAAATAATTGTATAAAAACAGGGACTAAAATATTTAGCAGTGCAAATTTACATAAAAGTAATAACAAGCACCGCCACAGTCCAGTAACAGTTTATATGTAAACAATAACGCAGACGTTTCGACTGCTTTCCAGTCTTCTTCAATGCCTGTGAATGGTTCCTGCACAAGTTCCTCCTTTAAATCCCCGGCTTTATCCATTGATTTGGTGCACCTGTATCCGCAAAGTCCACACGTCCTGGTCGACAAAATGTTGCATCATATCCGGCGTGACTTTACAGTCCCTGTTCAGCGATAGCTCGTGTCATATCTGTTATCCTCGTTACATTATATCTAATGAGTCTACAGATGCCGGCGAATCACTTCTGCTTTGTATGTGTATATATATATATATATATATATATATATATATATATATATATATAAATTTTGTTAGCACTATTGTGGGAGGACTCCATCTCGGGTTGATACACGGACACTCCAAACACAGGTTGTTGGAAGTACAAAAATGTTTATTAATTGTAGCCACAAAGTCCCAGTGCATTATGAAAATACACAATACACTGGGCACTAGACAACAAGAGAACAAAGAATATATACGGTTAACACTTATCTCTTACATATATTAACTACTGGTAGGCGTTCCTGACATTCCACACACGCGTGTGTGTGGATAGTACTTTTAACCATGTGAGTGCCTGAGGTTTTTGTTAGACATTCTGCACCTTCTGCCACACTATGATATGTTTTTCAGCATGTATTCATGCATATTTGAGATCCCAGTTTATAGCTCTTTTGATAAGTATACCTATACCTCATGAGCAGATTATTTTTCAGAGTTTTTGTCTAATTTGTATCATTCTGTGTGGAGGATTTTACTTGCAAATTTATAGTATAGCACTTAAGAGTCACTTATCCTAGCCCACCAAGGAAAAAGCCCCCAAGGATCTAGCGTAGGCGTAATCCATGTCCTTGTGGTAACCGGCGTAGATATTTATGCTCAGTAGCTGAACTTCTCTCTTCTAGGGATGAGCCCATGGGGAGCCTGTGCAGATAGCTCCCACAGCTACTGCCACCCAGGTTGGCCATACCACATGAAGACCAACCCCTACACTGGTGCCAGACCAAGGGGACCTCTGCACACAAGACAGAAAACACAAAAAGAGTGAGGGAGGGATCTTGCGAACAATTTTTAAAGAGGAAGTAACGGGTATGTGTTTTTTGTATAACAATAAATAACCTCAGCACTAGCTCCAGCACAAATATATAGCCCCAAGAATAAATCATTGAATAATTAGCACAGTCTATAAAAGCTCCTGCCTTTCTGGGCCTCCCAGTTTTTTTTATACCTATCCTAGATGACAGGCAGGGCTAGTTTTATTCCCCAATTGCAATAAATATTTTGTATAACATGGTACTACCAGAGTAGACCCAGCCTCTCTCCCCTGAAGGAACCAGTAAACAGGACCAGCTGGTAATGTTTATTTTTACTAGTGGTAAGAAACTACTTTGTGGGATTTATATTTTCTGGAAAAAATGGAGGCACAGGTCCTTTCAATTAGTATTTCTATCCTCGGTGCCGCCACATTTGTGCAGTTCACGTCTTTTCGGGAAGCCCTTCTGAGCATGCGCAGAGCTTGGGAAGTCGTAAAGAGACATAGCCTGTGCATTTTTTATTTTTTTTTGCCATGAAATTAAAGAAACAGAGCTAATTTTGGTTTCCTTAAGGAATTGGTTTTGTTTGAGCTGCCTGAGCTTCCTATTTTGTGCCCCAATTTAATTTATGCTGTTTTCTTATTTATTTATACTTTTCTACTTTCTCTGGGATTTATATTTATTTATGTCAGAGTGCTTCTTCTACCATCTCTCTTAGTAGTGAACATAGAAGAACAAGGCAAGGCCATTTCCTGTTTGGGGGTCAAGAGTGTAGTGACTGTAAGATTAATCATAAGGGGCGTACCTAGAGCATTTGGCACCCGGGGCGGACCCTGTGCTTGGCAGCCCCCCCCCTTCCTTCCCCCCCCCCAAAAAAACCTGTAAAAAATGTTAAAGGTTTTCTTTCTTTTTTTCAACTTTAAAGCTGTCAGCCCCCAAAACCCTGTCTGCCCCTCCTACAAAACCCTTGTCCTGCCCCGCCCCTTCTACAAATCCTGTACTGCCCCGTCTACAAAACCCCTGCAACCCCCTTCCACAAATCCCCTGCTTATCCCCCCTTATAAAGACTCCTGTCCCAACACAAAACCCCCGCCCCCTTCAGGCAGACAGTCACACATACACATTTCCTCCGTGCTGTTTGCTTGTGTGAGCTGTACTGGCCGCACGGCACCCTAACTACCATGGGACACTGTGCGGCCACAGCTCACACAGCCCCCTCCAGCCAGGGCCGGTGCAAGGATTTTTGCCACCCTAGGCAAAAGTAAAGTTTGCCGCCCCCCCCATGTGACATCACAATGCCCCACCCATATGATATGCCATGTTAACTAACACCAGTGCTGCAGTGCCGCCGTGTTTACATTAAAAGGCCTGCAGGGACAGGCTAGAGACACCAGAACCACTACATTAAGCTGAAGTGGTTCTGGGGACTATAGTGTTTCTTTAATGTGAGGTAAATTAGAGCTTAGTGCCACGAATAATATACTAGATTGCCTACTTACAACCAGATGAGGGATGATGATGGGCTCTAGCTGCAGTCTGGCTCCACTGGTCTGGTGCAGAACAGGCTCTCTGGAGGCGGTTTGTAACTGTGGTCACAAAAATCAATGTTCTGGGAGAACGGGAAGCAGCTCCATTTTTTGGGGTCCTTTACACAGCTCAAGGTCTGGGTCCCAGGGTCCACCTTCATGTTCCACCAATGAGTTTGTTCACAGGGGGTGGATGTGTAGGGGATGTCCTGATATGTGTGTAAGGAATGCATTGTGTGAAATTGTGTTTGTATGTGTAGGGGCTGCAAGGTGTGTTTCTGTGTATGTATGGGATGCATTGAATG
>OW240914.1:265670757-266023994 GCA_933207985.1 Pelobates cultripes
CCGGGTACAGGAGACAGCTGCTCTCTGTACCCGTCGGACCATGCTGCAGTGAGGGAACTGACAGGAGGGAGCGCTCCCTCCTGTCAGCCCCTCTCCTCAGGCTGCGCCCGGGCAAAGCTGCAGCCGCCTGAGGCTCTCTACAGAGCGCTCGGGCGGCTACAGCATGGGGGAGGGGGCGGCGGGGCTGGTCATGGCACCCCCCACCCTGGTGGCACCCGGGGCGGACCCCCCCCCGCCCCCCCTTAGTACGCCACTGATCATATGGCCATACCATTTCAGCCCAAGAAACAGTCCTTAGACTTCTCCAAGGAAAAAGAGACAGAAAACAGACTGCCATGGTTCATAACATAACTTAAGGCAATAACATTGGTTTCCCATGTCTGCAAGAAGTAGCAGAAAGACACACAAGGAAGAGATCTCCACAAATGGATCTGAAGCATTGAATTTCTCAGCCTATAGCAGAGAAATCCAGCTTTTAAAAACACTCAGAGCTTTTACCATCTCTTCAGATTCAGAGAGCAAACAGTTTCAGGACTTGGTTCAAAAGAAGACGAAGAAGTCAGTGAGTCCCGCTATAGAACTCAGGATAGTAGATAAATTTATTTATTTGGTGGAGGCACTTTACAAGTCCCTAAGGAGAGATCGGAAACAGCAACTTCCAATGTATTCATTTTTATTTTTTTTAAAGATCTCAGAACATGTAGGCCTACTTTCTCTTTACATATGACCATAAAAGATCTTATTTAACTAGAATGGAACAAGACTGAAAAAAGATTATCACTACAGGGGAAGGTTCGCAAAGTACATACATTTTCTTCTAAAGAATGCAAAATTGTAAAATTGTGTGTGAAAAATAGAAGCAGCAGTCATAAGGATTGATAACACTCTCCTGATTGACAGCATGGTGTCTCATAGGGAACCTATAGATAAAAGACTAGACTCAGATCTGTTAATATCTGGTGATTGGTTCAGGCCTCCATCCAGTGGTGGCTATGACCTTGGTTTCTAGAGCCCTAGAAGTCTGGGTGGATAACTTAGAAGAGGACATAGCCCACAGAGTTAGCAGATCTCATCTCCTAGACTCTAGCAAGCATTTTAGACTGGTTTTACCAGTTTACCTTGGAGGCTTCATTGGCTTGTCAGGCCTTAAGAATGGCTCTTAGAAGAGCCATGTGGCTCCACTCATGGGAGGCATTATTTTTCAAAAGCTGGTCTGTGTGCTCTCCCATTCCAGGGAGATCTTCTACTTAGATTAAGTTTGAATGAAGCAATCCAAAAAGCATTAGAGGGAAAGAAGACTTAATCATGTAAAGACAGACAAAAGAGGGACCAGGCCTTTCATGAAAGTAGGTAATAGAAGCCTGGAAGAGAGTTCTCCAGATCAACTCTGTGAACACCCCAGCAAACTCCTTCTACCAGCACCAAAGGAACTAGCGGAAGTAGGTTTAAACAGCCCTCAAAAAATTTATGATAAGGTTGCAGGCCTACAAGGGAGATCATCTAAAGGAGTTATATTCTGCTTGAGACAACAGTAACTCAGACAATTTGGTTCTGAGCATAATAAGAGAAGGGTACAGACTATAGTTTGAAGAAGTCCCTTCAGAATTGCTACAGTGTCTAAATACATAAAAAATTAAGCCATGTCAAAATGTCTTTGGGAATTGTTAATTTAAAAAATAATCATACAAGTTACTCCAGAAGAGGAGTTCAAAGGTTTCTGCTCCACAGTTTTTCTAGTTTGTTTCAAAACATCAGGGAAAATGATATTGTATCTAAAAAGATTAAAACCATTCCTGAAGAAGCGTTTTTTCAAGATGGAGTCAATTTCCACCATAAGGCATGCAGTCCATAAAGGAGACTGGCTGACTTCCATAGACTTGAAGGATGCCCATCTTTGTTTTTATGTTAAAGTTAGACATTTTCAGCGTCTCTGTTGCCCATTTGGGAGTCTGGCTCTGAGGATTTTTTTCAAAAGTCCTAGTATCTGTCATAGCACACCTCAGGAAGCAAGGCATTCAAGTATTTCCTTATATGAAAGACACTCTGATATTTGTGCAGGATGGGCAAACATACTACAGGGACACCTGGAAGTGTTGTAACACTACCAACAAACCTTGAATGGATAGTGAACTTGAAGAAACGCAGCCTAATTCCCTCAAAGATTCTAGTGTTTTTAGAGGCTTCCATAAACACAAAAGTGTCAACAATTTCTCTATACATTTGTCAAAGTAATGTCAAAAAACTGCATGATCGGGGCAGAGCTTGCAACCAACAGGGTCGGACGCAGGGCCGGACTGGGGACACGAAGCAGCCCTGGAAAAAAAATCTATATCAGCCCCATAAGTCATTGTGCTATGTAGTGTGTGTGTGTGTATATGTATATGTGTATATATATATATATATATATATATATATATATACACACACATAAAAAAAGTAAGGAAGTCAGGCACTCTACCTTTGAAAATTTGTTGAGATGAACCTCGGTGCTGCACAGCGTGGATAAATACGAGATGTTGAAAAGAGCACTTCAGAGGATTTGTTTAACAAGCTTTATATGTGATTCAAAATGATCAACGTTTCGACCCAAGAAACAAAGACCTCTTGGGTCAAAACGTTGATCATTTTGAATCACATATAAAGCTCGTTAAACAAATCCTCTGGAGTGCTCTTTTCAACATCTCATATATATATATATATATATATATATATATATATATATATATATATATATATATATATATTATTGGAATATTTCTTTTTCAATTCAAAATATTAGTCCTGTTAGGGTAATTAAATTATACAGTAAAGTATACTCACATGCAGACACAGACAATCTTACTAATGCACACAAATAGGCTCATTGACAGACAATCTCAATGACACACACAGACAAGATTACTGGTACACACACAAATTTAGTACAGACAAACTCTGATACACACACAAGCTTACTACAGACAAGCTCACTGCACACACATGCTCACCACAGACAGGAGCAGACACACCCATGCTCCCTACAGACAAGCTCACTAACACACACACGATCCCTACAGACAAGCTCACTGACACATACAAGCTCACTCACTAGCAGGCACACACACAAACTCACTAGCAGGTGCACACACGCAGAAGCTTACTCACTAGCAGATGAGCACACACACAGAAGCTCACTCACTCACTAGCAGATGCACACACAAACATCCACACACAGAGGCAGACATCCACACACACAGAGACAGGCAGACAGCCACACACACACAGGCAGATAGCCACACACTCACACAGGCAGATAGTCATACACACACAGGCAGATAGCCACACACTCACACAAGCAGATAGTCGTACACACACAGGCAGATAGCCACACACACACAGGCAGACAGTCATACATACACACAGAGGCAGACAGTCATACATACACATAGAGGCAGACAGTCACACACAGACAGTCAGTCACACACACACACACAGGCAGACAGTCATACACACACAGAGGCAGACAGTCACAAACACACACACACAGGCAGACAGTCATACATACACACAGAGGCAGACAGTCACACACACACACACAGAGACAGTGTCACACACACAGGCAGACAGTCATACATATACACAGAGGCGAAGAGTCACACACACACAGACAGTGTCACACACACACACACACACACATACAGACAGTCACACATACACACAGAGGCAGACAGTCACACACACACAGACAGTGTCACACAAACAGGCAGACAGACATACATACACACAGAGGCAGACAGTCACACACACACAGACAGTGTCACACACACACACACACACACACACACAGAGGCAGACAGTCACACACACATAGACAGTGTCACACACACACAGGCAGACAGTCATACATACACACAGAGAGTGTCACACACACACACACACACACACACAGGCAGACAGTCATACATACACACACACACAGAGGCAGACAGTCACACACACACACACAGAGTGTCTCACACACACACACAGGCAGACAGTCATACATACACACAGAGGCAGACAGTCACACACACACAGACAGTGTCACACACACAGGCAGACATTCATACACACAGAGGCAGACAGTCACACACACACAGACACACTGACCTGCTTCTTACCTTCACATCCCTTGGAGCTCCTGGAGGCTGGTTGTTGGGGAAGCAGGGACTCCTTCCTGCTTCCCATGCTGCATTAACCAGGCCCCCCGCCTCACGCTCTGCCCCACCGCAAATTTTATTTTTTTATGATCCTGGCCGGCCATGTGTGAGCTGTGCTGGCCGCCTGGCTCCCATGGGGCCCTGTTCACAGCTCACATATGGCTGGCCAGGATCATAGGAGCCTGAGCAATAAGGGCCGTCAGCCAAGCCCCAGGTGCCGCGGCGCACCAGGAAATTTCCCGGTATCCCGGTGGGCCAGTCCGGCCCTGGTCGGACGCCAGCTCGGCCAGCTCCCCGCAACTAGCCTGAAAACCACCGGAAATCGCTGGCATCCTGCCCCGTCCAGCAACACAACCCGGCTGACCTGCCTCACAGAGCGTCCCCGCATCCACCGATGCCTGGACGACCTACAGCCTGGACGACCTCCTCGCGATCGGCAGAGTGGGAAACAGCCTGCATAGCCTCACCCCCACAACAGACCCTAATGCCGGCAAACACAGCGGCAGAGTGCAGGGATATCAGCACCATGCTGCAACGACCGGCACAAGGCAAAACACCTTCCGCTGAGGCATTGCAGCCCACAAACATGGCAGCCACGAGTAAGAGCGATGAGGTAGGGGCCACACACAACCCTCAGACTGATCAGGCTCCCTCCCAAGAGCCCCCACCACCAAAGCTGATTTAAAGGCACCACTGGCAGACATACACAAGGTCTGGGCTGCAGACCTCCAGCAAATAAAAGCAGACATACAGGCAGTCACAAGCCAAGTAACACAAGCCAAGTAACACAAGCTGAAACAAACACCAGCAACATTAACTCTGACCTGACCACAATTAAAGACACAGTTACTCAGCTACAAGTCCATCAATCAGCCTTGTCTCTCAGGCTGACAGCCTTTAAGGCCAGGAAACTCACCATTGAAGGAGCATTTAGACTACCAGGCTCACCCACTACAAAACCAGGCCAAATGCGAGGCGTCACACTCCGCTGCGCCACTCCTCAGGATAAAGCCCAGATTATGCTAGCCCTGAAGGGTAAAACACCACTGTCCTTTGAAGGCTCCTCTCTAACCTTCTACCAGGACCTCACACGAGCCACACTGCAATGCGGCAAATCACTGACATCGATCACCTCTCAACTCAGAACGGCTGGGGTGACATACAGATGGGGCCCCCCGGTACGCTGTTTTGCTACGCATAACGGGACTGTCCACATACTAGAAGCTGGGGCAGACCGAAGGAACAACACAAGACAAGCCATCCAACACCTGGGACCCAGCGAACACAACCACATTCACACCAAGAGCCACCACGTCTGGAGAACCGGAGCCCTGGCAGGACTGAGCATTAAATACCTGGACGCAACTCGACAAGACAGCCGAACACTCTCGCACAGTCCTACTGTTTATAATGTGTTAAATGTTTAACATTAATGCTTTTAGTTTTTGTCTCTAAGCAGCACTAGGGCTAGCCACTAACACCCGAAAATGGGTTACAAATTACACAAACCGAGATGGCAGTCCCACCCACCCATAATCCCCAACTGACACCTCCCTCGGGAGTGGGCTAACCACTCAGAGGTGCGTATACACCCACACTCTCACTCACCTCCCTTAGGCAAAAGGAAGATACACACTACCCCACAGGTACGGGACCTACCAATCCACCTGACAGTTCACTTGGCAACCCTGTTACCACATACCCTGATAATCAGCTTAGTATAGAGCCTAATCAGTCAAATGCAATATGCTCACAGAGTAACAACAGGCACAACACCCCCGAACCTTTAAGCAACAATCCACAATCAACACCAGGTTCCTTCAACCTCAACTAACTTGAGCTGATAGAAAGCTAAAAACCCCTCCTCAACCGCCTAGACCTTCTCAGACAAAACACTAACCTACACCCAATCAAACTAGGCATACCTGTCTAACACGTACGATCTATCTACATGATGCAAATCTCCCATCGGAGATTGCTTAGTTCAGCTTGTTTATACAACTCACTAAATGTAAAAATGTGCAAGTTCAACACATAACTTACCTATGTTCAAATAATAATGCGCGTGTGGAAGCTGTTGTGACTATACAAGCACTGCTGTAACCCCATGCACAAAAAAAATAAAGAATTTTAAAAAAACGGCATGATGGCAAGAGACTATGAGTTTCTGGGTTCCCTTAACACCACTTTTGGCTTGGTAAGGTTGTCTTCATTGGCATGTAAGAGCTGCACAAAGAAATTTCCTGAGGCAGTTTAACAGGAAAACTCCAGATTGAAACCAGTGGATTATTATTTCACAGAAACCCAAACCGAGACCAAGATGGTGGATACAAATGAAGAATGTGTGCAAAGTTTTCCCTCTGGAAGAAAGTAAGAGATTATTGCAAAATTTGAAACCTCCAAAGGTTGAGGATCCCATTTCTATAACCTGATGTCTTAAGGAATATGGAACTCACAGAACCAGCATCTTCATTCCAACATCCTGGAGTTGAGAGCAGTTTACAAAGTCCTGCTTTCTTTTGACAGTCCTCTACAGAAGAGGTGGGTCCTTATAAAGATAGACAACAGATCAGTAGCATCTGATCTCAATCATTTGAGAGGAACAAAGAGCAGCAGAAGACTTATGCTCGAACTTCAGCATATAGTTGTTTGGGCTCAAGGTCATCTCCAGGGAATGAAGGCAGTATACCTGCCAGGGTAAAAAAATATCAGAATTATCGACCTCCATTATTGAAGGCAAGAAAATTATCCACATCCTCTTGCTATCATAGCATCTGGGAAATATTTTGTGAGTAATCAAGTATTAAGGGTCATATTTTCCTACAGCCATCTGAAACCAACATCAATGAAGGTCTTAGTCTGAGTATGCTTTAGGTCTAGGTATCTGCAATCCCAGCCTTGACTAATACTAGATGGCCTTAATAGTTGGCTTTTCTTTTTTTTTTATTTTTTTTTTTATATGATTCTTTATTTTTGCAATGACAAAAGGGTATACATTTTGTACAGTGTGGCTTATGCAAAAGCCCATTTTTGGTTCAGATCTATATATTTGCTTCGTAATCAGAAAAAACATAGGCTCATAACATAGTCTATTCTGTGTACACTTGTTTTGCAGCTGTTCGTTGTCATTGGTTTTAGCAAGAAGAAACAAACACTGTGAACATGTTTAACTTTGGTAACAATGTGCTTAGATTGCCTTCTTGTTTTGGCATCTAAGTGCAATAAACATTGGGCCGGAGTACCGGTTAGTTCGGCCCTTTGGTGAAAAATAGGGTGGGGGTGTCTTGGTCTTTTGTTTGGGTAGTGTGTTCCCTGTCTATCACTGTGTCATAGTTGGTCAATGTAGTTTTCCCAGGGTTCCCATGTCCTAGTAAATGTTTTGGTGGAGTATTTGGGCTCTGAGCTTGTCCATGAGGTGGCATTCTTTGATTTTATTGAGTACTGTGGTCATTGGAGGAGTGTTAGGTTGTAGCCAGGTCTGGGCCAGGGCCTTTCTGGCTGCCAGGTCTATTTTGTTGAGTAGTTGTTGGTCTGGTCTGGGCCAATCGTCTAGGGGTCTGGCCAGCAGGAATGTCCATGGATTTAGTTCTACCGGTCTGGCTAGGATTTGGGACAGTAGTGTTTGGGTTTCCGTCTAGAAGAGTTTTACTTTGGGGCAGTGCCACCACATGTGGGTGTACGTCCCTTTCTCTCCACAGTTTCGCCAGCAGAGGTCGGTAGGTGCCTTTTTCATATGGTATAGTTAGACTGGGGTGGTATATCACTGGAACATCGTTTTGTATGACTGTTCCTGCATTATGACACATATGGATGTTTTGGAGTTGGTCTCCCAAATGTCCTGCAAGTCAACGCCCTCCAGGGTTTCCCCCAAGTCGGTTTCCCATTTGTCTGTATAGTGGAGGTCGCCCCATTCCCGTGTGGTGGAGCAGAGGTGGGAGTAGAGTTGGGTGATCATGCCACTTTGGTATTGTTCCGCTTGGCAGATTTTTTCAAAGAAAGTCTGTTTGGCTTTGGCGGCTATTTTCACCGTTGTTTGGGCGACAAAGTGTCTAAGTTGAAGATAGCGAAAGAAGTCTGCGGGGGTCAGGGTAGCTCTGGTTTGTAGTTCTGGGAAGGAGATGATTGTGTCGCCTGTATATAATTGGTGGACTTGTTGGAGGCCAGCTCTCCCCTAAAGTCCCTAGGTCTCATGCCTGGTTTGAAGGCCCTATTGCGATATATAGGAGTGAGGGGGGAGGATGTGGTTGTTAGTTCATACTTAAGGGCGAACCTGTCCCACACCTGGATGGAGTTGGTGATGGATGGGCATGTTGTTCTTGGGAGTGCTCTGTGCTCCCTTGGGGTCCAGATATAGAATTGTGGAAGATCTGATTTTATAAGGAGTGATTTTAGGTCAACCGACCTTCTAGTTTCTGGGGAGGTGTGCCATAGGGCTATCTACGTCAGTTGGGCCGCAATATAGTAGAAATGTAGGTGGGGTAATCCCAAGCCGCCTCTCGTTTTGGGTCGGTAGAGTATATTACGGGAGACTCTATGTCTCTTGTTTTGCCATATAAATCGGTCGATTGCTCGTTGCAGGGGAACAAGGTCATGTTTAGTAATAGGAATGGGCATGGCTTGAAACAGGAATAGGATACGGGGTAGGACATTCATTTTAATCAAATGTATTCTCCCAATCCAGGATATGGGTTTGTCCGCCCAGGTCTCCATGTCCGATAAGAGTTTGGCTATCATAGGTGTGTAGTTTAATCTGTGGAGCGCCGAGGGTTCTGCTGGTATGTGAGATATTTTGGTGAAATGCGTATGTGGTGATCTGAGGTGATTTGGGCGATATCCGTCCGTGGGAGGTGGAGTGGGAGAGCGCAGGACTTCTCCATGTTAACCCTGTATCCTGAGATGGTGCTGTATGTCTGTAGGAGAGGGAGTAGTGCTTGTATGGATGGAATGGGATTGGTTAAGGTAAGGAGGACGTTGTCTGTGTATCCAGATACTAGGTACTCCTGGTCTTCTATCTTGGCCCCCGTGATCAGTGGGTGTTCCCTGATTGCTTGGAGGAGTGGCAGTCAGAATGGCAGTCAGATTAATACTTGGATCAAGAAGCTATTATCCTACATTGAAAATTTATATCCTAGAATATTCTGTTTTTGCAAGTATGTATGTACGATGTATGAGAATTCCACATCCTTATTGTTCTTACAGTAAAAAACATTCTTTGCCTCAGATGAAATCCTCTTTCTTGCAGTCTAAACGCATGACCTTGTGTCTTATGTAAAGTCCGGTTTGTGAATAGTTTTCCACACAATGGTTTGTATTGGCTATAGATATATTTGTATAATGTTATCATATCCCCTCTGAGGTGACATTTTTTTAAACTAAAGAGGTTTAAATTTGTTAAATTTGTAAAACCTCCCCCTTGAAAAGCCGCCTTACCGGCGAAACGCGTGTCGGGGTTTTAGGAGATTTCTATCTTCCGTTATCTCAGCCTTAGCTTTATATTAATAGATTTTACAATTCTGGTGGGACTTACCTAAAGAATTTGTATTGATTTGACTTTTAGATTGTTAGGTTGAGTTTATGTTGAGATCCTACTCCTCTCGTCTATTAGGACGTTGAAGTTTAGATTCTCCCACCACGCTTATCAAGGCGTTTAATTTATATTCAGCTTTGACTTGTGTAGTATAGCCAGCTAGCGCAGCTTCTTTATTTAGAGGCAGGTGCCCTCGAAGGCACAGTGAGACTTTTTTCACCATATAGTGTTATATTTAACCATCTTAGTTTAACTAATTTGTAAATCACATCGAGTGAAGGATCGTTCTAGCTGTGACTTGAGCTATTTGTAAAACACATCGGGCGAAAGACCTTTCTAGCTTTGATCCACAGGCTCTCATCTTTCATTTATTAGGGCATATGTTAGCTAGCTAGTCTCAGTCAGACTGCCAGCACAGTTTTCCGCTTAGAGGCAGGTGCCCTCGAAGGCACAGTGAGATTCTTTTCACTATATAGCGTTACAAAAACATTCAATCATCTTATTTTTGAATCCTCTATAAACTACATCGGGCGAAGAATTGTGTCTAGCTGTGACTTATATGTCCCTCCTTTTTCTTATCTATTAGGGCATGTGTTAGCTAACTAGTCAGACTGACAAGGATTTTTTACAGACTTTTTTCACTTCATATCTCCTAAATAAATATATGTTTACATTAAACAGACTAAGGTTTAGACTTAGCAAATCGATCGTAGATAGACTAAGGTTTAGACTTAGCAAATCGATCGAGATACATGTCTGTTCATATTAGACAGACTAAGGTTTAGACTTAGCAAGTGATCAAGATAAAATAATTGATATATCATAACATTTTGTAACATTAATTTGTGTCCAGCTGGTATTTTCTGTTAAGTGTCCAATTATGGTTACACAGTTACAATACACTCCATGCTAACTTGGACTTCTTGCTATGAAGTACGATCACCTGTCTGTCTATTTTAATTTTGGTTATTTTCATTTGTGTTTTTCCTACATTTTCTTTGTGGGAAACTGAGGTTTCTCTAATCAATACCTATTTACTTGTTTTCTTTTTTCATTATCTCTTTATAAATTTCTTATTAAAAGCTATGTTTTAAATATATTAGTAATATCTCTTTAGGGTAGTGCCTCTCTCTTTCTCATTGTACTTTCTTCATAGCTGATATGTTCCATTCCTTTTATAAATTTTGTAGCCCGCCTCGGCACTTTTTCGAGTGCCATAATATTCTTCTTTAGAACAGGTGCCCAAAATTGCACAGCATATTCAAGATGTGGTCTAACCAGTGATTTATAAAGAGGCAAAATGATATGCATGACAATACCTTACTGGCCTTAGCCACTGCTGATTGACATTGCACATTATTGCATAGTTTGTTGTCTATAACAATTCCCAAGTCCTTTTCGTGTGTTGTTATCCCTATTCCCCTTCCATTAAGGGTATACGTTGCTTGTGCATTCTTTACGCCGAAGTGCATTTTTCAACATTAAATTTCATCTGCCATTTGAGTGCTCAGTCCCCCAGTCTATCTAAATCCCTCTGCAGCAAAGTAATATCTTGCTCACATTGTATTACTTTACAGAGTTTTGTGTCATCTGCAAACACTGAAACATGACTTTCAATGCTTTTTCCAAGATCATTTATAAACATGTTAAATAGAGGGGGTCCCAGGACAGAACCTTGAGGGACACCACTTGCCACCTCTGTCCAGCTTGAAAATTTACCATTAATGACAACTCTTTGAACTCTATTTTTAAGCCAATGTTCTACCCAAGAACAAGAATTTTCATCTAGACTGATTTCTTTGAGTTTGAACACTAATCTATTGTGTGGAACTGTATCAAATGCCTTGGCCAAATCCAAATAGATCACATCCACTGCAACACCCTGATCTATACTTCGTAGAATGCAATCAAGTTTGTTTGACATGACCTGTGCTTCATAAAACCATGCTGATTTTTGCTGATAACATTGTTCTTCTCAAGGAATTCTTGAATATTATCCCTTAATAACTTTTCAAATACTTTTCCAGCCACAGAAGTAAGGCTCACAGGTCTATAATTTCCAGGAAAGGATTTTGAACCCTTTTTGAATATAGGAACTACATCTGCCTTCCTCCAATCCTCCGGGACACTTCCTGAAAAAAAAGAATCTTGAAAGATTAAAACCAGAGGTTCACCTATTTCTACACTTAGTTCCTTAAGTACTCGTGGACGAATACCGATAGGCCCTGGAGGTTTGTTTATATTAACTTTCTTTAGTTGCTGCAGCACCTTGTCTTGAGTTAACCAATTACAATCTTTCTGCACATTTTTAGCCACAATCATATGCACAGCTATTGCCATGGGTTCTTCCTTAATATATACGGAGGAGAAATAGTTATTTAAAATGTCTGCCTTTTCCTGGTCTTCATTAACTAACACCCCAATTCCAGTTTTTAGTGTACCTACACTTTCATTTTTATTTTATTTTTAGAATTGATGTACTTAAAAAATGCTTTGGGGTTGGTTTTGCGGTCTTTGGCTTTCATTTTTTCTGTAGAGAAGCCATCTCTAGTTATTTCCCATCGCACAGGACGTGTGTGTGTGTGTGTAATAACAGATGAAATTAGTATCTTGTAATACCACACATTCACATACATATGTACATACACAAAACAAACAAATATATATAAATATATAAATTTCTGTTATCCTGGAGTTCCTGAACCGTTATTTATTCTGCATATATTAAAATGCATGTGGATATTTAGGATAGAAGAGTAAGATATTAGTGGGAGTCATGTAAAACTTGGTGGAACCACTCCACGACTCTCTGCAGGTGAAGTTTGAAGTCTGCCAACACCAGATGATTCATTAAGTCTTAAGTTATGCAAAGTTGGTCTGTGCAGTGGAGAGGTCAGTGTTATAAGGAGTAGGGTGTGGTCCGCTGTTGCTGGCTGTATCTGAATGCTCTGCAAGTCTGTAAGGAAATAGTGAGGAAGAAAAAAATAATCCAATCTAGAGTATATTTGTTCCAGCATGAGAAGAAAGTTAAGTCTTTCTTGTGTGGCTGCATGGCCCTCCAGCAGTCAACCAGCATATAGGCTAACAGGCATTTTTGAATAGAGTGAAGGATGTGTTGAAGTACAGAGGAAGTGCCCAAGGATGTGTCTGGTTTGGGAACTAAGGCAACATTGAGATCTCCACCCAATACAACACAACACCCTCCACAAATCCCTCTATAGCTCACAGGACCAAGTGCGTGAGTCGGCTCTGTCTCTTGTTCAGCATATACAGTTGCAATCAAAATTATTCAACCCCCATTGAAAATCAAGTTTATTGTCCAAATGTACAGACTTTAAGCTGTTTGCAATGAACAAATCAAACTAAAGCAATTGAAATAGCTCAACACAATGAATGCTTTAAGTTTGTGTTCCCCAAATTCAACTGAAAATGCATCTTATATTGACCTCCAGTCTCAAAATTATTCAACCCCCTGAATAGAATCCCTCACAAGAGCACAAATATGCAAAACAGGAGTTATCTCAATTACACCCCAAGCAACTAAGCAAGGGCTTCACTAGTTGCAACAGGTGTGTTTGAGCTGGAACACTTGAAATAGCTCAACTTACTAGGGGTTTGTGGAGTGTCCCATTTGACTGCATCTTAGAAATGTGATTTTTTTTTAAAAATGGTCCACAAAGTTAAGAGAAGAGATCATCGCCATTCACAAACTAGTAACAGGATACAAAGAGATAGTTAAGGCAACAGTGTTCCTAGAGACACGGATGGAAGCATAGTTCACTAGTTCAAAGTTCAAGAAACAGTGGTTACACTACTTGGACTCGGCAGAAAAAGAGAGCATACAATGGCTGCAACCAGATTACTGAGAAGGCAGGTTGTGAAAAACCCTCAAGTTACTGGAAAAGACCTGCAGTAAGAATTGGTGGCAACAGGCTTGAGGTGTCAGTGGGAACAGTAAGGCGCGTACTAAACGCATAAGGTTTTCATGCCAGAATTTCAAAACGTGCACCATTACGACTCCAAAAGCAGAAGAAAAGTCGGCTCCAATATGCTCAAAATTATATAAATATGCCACAGAACATTTGGGTCTGTATGCTGCTCTGCATCCTCTGGCACTGGAAACCTGCAGCATGTGGAAAGCAAGACAGATTAATTGAAGTATCAGGACGTTATGCCATCTGTGAGGAAGCTGAAGCTTGGGCGTCATTGGATCCCAGTGATCCCAAGCATACCTAAAACTCCACCAAGGCTTAGTTGCAGAAGTAGTTCTGGGAAATTTTAAAGTGACCATCACAGAAACCTGACTTGAACCCCATAGAAAATCTCTGGTGGGATTTAAGGAAGGCGGTTGCAGCACGCAAACCCAAAAATGAACAGGAGGCCATTGCTCATGAGCAATGGGCTAAGATTCCTACAGAATGCTGCCAGAAGCTGGTATCTGGCTATGCATCTTGTTTGCAGCAGGTCATCAATGTAAAAGGGTGCTTTACTAAATACTAAAGATGCTTGTCATAAAAGGGTTGAATCATTTTAAGACTGGATAAGTCATAAGTTGCATTTTCAGTTGAATTTGAGGAAACCACTTGAAGCATTTGTTGTCTTAAGCTATTTCTATTGCTTTTGTTTAATTTGTTTCTTGTAAACAGCTGAATGTCTGTTAGGCTCTGCAGGTCAGTGTTGCAGATCTGCTCTGATTGAGGCCTGTATTGCAGCACTCACCTGTTTCAGTTCTTCTTTGATTGGCAGGGCTTAGATTAGACAAAACCGGTCTATGAGTGAAGGAGGGGGTTCCGCTCTACTTGGCGAGGAGGACATCTGCGACAAGGGCTCCAAGGTGTTATAGGCCTCATAAGTTCTGCCTGGGTGGGCAGGTACTGCTGCATTGAAGAGTGGGACGGTGTCTGAAGGGTCCCCAAGGGTTTACAGGGGCCAGAGGTCCTGTTATTCTTCCCCATGAGCAGCTCATTTGGTGTTTTATAATGCTAGAAAGCCAAAGGGTCTGACAGAGCTCTGCATTATACTGCCATCTTGCTTGTCTGCTCGGCCATGCCCCCAAAAGCTATGTTTTTAAGATGGAAGTGACACGATTTGGTGATCGACTGGACATGAGGGGTGAAGGACAGTTTGGAGACAAACAACACATAGGCAGTGAGCCTGTGAGGTAGAGCTGATGGTAGTGCCATTGACTTGATACATGCATGGAAGGAGCAACGCTTGAGGGAGGAAAGACGAGAAGTTCTGTTTAGAACAAGAAACTGAGCAGCCATGTAGTTAGAAATAGCAGATAAGCAGTCAGAGACGCAAGTCAGGAGGAACGGCGAGAGATAAGAAGAGTACAGATCGATTTGTGTGTCATCTGCATAGAAGTGATATTGGAAGCCTAAAGAGATGATGCGTTTACTAAGGGAAGCAGTATAGATAGAGAACTTTAGGTGACCAATGATAGAACCTTAGAGAACACTGACAGAGAGGGATTGTGGAAAAGAGGAAGAGTCATAAAAAACAAACAAACACTGGAAGAGCACTGGGAGGGGTAGAACCAGAAAAGAGCAGAGTCCCACAGTACGAGATTATGGAGGATGAGAAGAAGTATTTAATGAACAACAGTGTTGAAAGCAGCAGAAAAGTCAAAGAGAATAAGGAGAGACTAGGAATTACTGGCTTTAGCAATAATGGGCTAAGATTCAATTAAATTAAATTAAATTAATTAAATTATTGGAATACTTTGGCCAGGGCATTTATGACAGAGTGACAAGCGTGGAATCCAGACTGAAGCAGGTCAGAGAGAAAGTCGGTCAATCTAGCATATACAACTCTCTCGAGAATTTCGGAGGCAAACGGTAGAAGCAAGATAGAACAGTAGTTGGATAGGGAATTATTTAGTTTTTAAAAAAAAATCTGAATTATGGTTGTGTGCTTGAAGAGTGAAGGAAATATTCCAGAGGAGATGGAAAGATTGAATCTTTTTTTTTTTTTTTTTTTATAATTCTTTATTTTTGTGGTGGGAACAGTCCCACTTGTTTTGATGGTAGCTTACATACATTCAATACATGTAGATAAAAGGAATACAAATTAAACATCACATTAATTAATAATAAACATGGGTTTTTCTTGGTTGAACATGCTAGCTTCTCTGGTGCACTCAGTGACAAGTACTGGGAGGGAGCTGTAATAACAAAAATCTGTATATCACACCCGCAGCTTATGTGGACTCATGGTGTGCAGTGCACTGTAACTCTTTGGCATTCCGTGTGGGTTCAAGAATATCGGGTTGGCTTCTCAAGTTAGCAGCTCTAGCGGGCTTAAGGTGTATATTACCGTATAACTTACTTTCGACTCATGAGGGTTTAGGGTTTACTCAGTTAACATGTCTTGCCAGCTGGTAAGCCAGACTCTGGATGTGCAGCTTGGAGTGTCAGGCCCCTTGGGGGTTTTGATTATTTGGGTTAACATGCTGGCAGCTTAGGCGCACCCAAAGTGGTCCGTATGGCACTTCGCGCTGGCCCCCCTGTAGGGGTTAAAGCATACTGGCCGTTCGCGTAAGTTCGCAGGACAAAGTGAAAACAGGAATAAGAAAATAAAGGGCTGAAGTTCATCCCATTGGTGACCCTTATAGAGCCTATGGTGTAGTCATTTAGTTGGGTGTGCTGATCTTATGTGGGGTCTTACTATGTCGTTTGTAAACCGCTCCTTTAGAGTTAGAATACACACTTTAGCAAACAGCGGCGACGACACCTATAAAATTTGTGTACACTCCTGAATATCCCCTGTTCGTACCTCTAGTGGAGTGAGAGTATTCTAATACTAGGTCAACAGAATACAATATCAGCCTGGTGTTAAACTAACTTTTGTGGTATTGGTCCCTTCCCTCTTCCCCATCTTTAGGGTGTAAAAGTGTAGAGCCATAGGCCAGTAGGTATGTGAGTATTTAAAAAGGGGGGGGGAAAAAAGGGGGGGAAATGAAAAAAAGAAAAGCACTTTGGGGTCACTTATATGACCTTCATAGTATAATTTTAGCAAATCAGTCTGGGCATACAGCTTGTAGTCTTGGGCAGTTTCTTTGCCTGCCAGTATCGTCCGTGTAGTTGGTTTGTAGTGAGTGTCACCTGGTGAGTATCGTGGGTTAGCCTTTTGCCTGTTCAGGTCTGTAGGGGATTATGTGAGTGCTGTTTGCTCCTCTTCCTCTCCGCCCTAGTGTTGCTCTCTCGGTTCTCAGTCTCCAGGTTCTCGATCTCGCCCGCCCCGTCCGTGGGTACTTGCTGCTGCAGTTGGAGGGCTTGGATGAATCCTGCCGGGTTTTCGTCCGCAGACAGTGTGAGGATTGAGTCCTTTTGTGGGACCACTAGCGTGCCTGCTGCTCCCCACCGGTATCTGATGCCCTTGTCTCAGTTGGCGGGTGATTGGCATAAATGTTCTCCGCTCCAGCAGGGTTGTGAATGGGATGTCAGCGAAAACTTGCACGTGGTGGTTGTCCACGGTGACGGTGGGGGTCTTCCTGGAGGAGGCCATCAATGCCGCTTTGACTGCGACATCTTGGGTAACGGCTATGATGTCTCTCGGCACGTCCGTGGGGCGGTCGGGGCTTTCCGGATTCTGAACGCTGCCGTAATCGGCCATGTTTCTCCCTCCTTTTTTGCCCCCATTGTCACCGCCACTTTGTTTGCATAGGCCAATAAGGCCTCTGGGCCTATGTCTTCAGGGGCTCCGCATATGCGGACATTTCTTCTGCTGTGGCATGTCTCCATCGCCGTAACTGAGCGGGTGAGTCTTTGGAGCTGGAGTGTCAGTGCGTCCATTTGCCTTCTGGAGTCGGTCAGTAAGGCGTCTCTTTGGCCTTCTCGGGTTTCCACTGCCTCCAGACGCCCCTTAATGTCGGGTACTTCTGTCCTCACACCGGCCAAGTCCGATTTCCACATCTCCCGGAGGTCTAGGAGGAGCTTTTTGATGTCGCCCTTTGTTGAAGGTGAGTGGTCAGAGTCCGACGTCTCCGACCCGTATAATGCGGTGGCTGGGGTCGCGTTCTGGAAGTTCTCCTCCTCCATAGACGAGTCGGACTCGCTGGCGTTTTGGGGCCTACCCTGCGCCATTTTGGCCTGTGGAGCCTGCTGCGGCTTTTCAAAAGATCGCCTGATGTCAGGTTGGTGTGAGCTCTCTAGGCGGGCGGCTTTCTTGTTTTTCTTCCCCATCTCTCTGTAGGGGGTCTAATGCTTGTTACTGCTTGGTTTTTGGGTCTCAGTTCGGTGTATTCGTGGCTTTTTGGTTCAATTGTAGATTAGTGAAGCAGGAGCTCCACATAAACACACCCTGTGTGAATATTTTAGTCAGGAGGAGAGCAAGAGAAGAAGACAGAGCACAGGTAGAGGGAGGTTGCAGGGCTTATTTTATTATATATGAAGTCAATAAACCTTCACTCTAGGGTGTTACAGTATGTCAGGCCCAGTGCTGGTCTTTAAAATTAACCAAAATGCATGAAAAAGATAACACTCCAGGGACTTGACTTGTGAATATTATAAAAAAATAAAACAACTTTGCCAACACAAAAATATCGACAGTGAGCAGAATTCATCAACCGAATTGAGGTATCACTTTGATGCTATGTGTGACGGACCGCCTTGCACCCCGGTCAATCGATGCTTCCTGGTACTTGCGAGTACCATAAGCACTGCACTGGAACACCATAACCACTGTAAACCCCACGAACCATCGCAGCTTGGTTGGGGGTCTCGCTGTTCTCCACCCACCCTGGACCCATGACCAGGATCCAGTTTCCTGTGGGTAGACCTCTCCTAGTCCAGAGAGCGTAGCAGGAACAATTCTTATATACTCAGGGGAGTATAGTGATTATAGCAATCCCCAGAGTGAATGTAGTTCTCCAATCCCCCAAACATGAGCCAAGACTTCATGAAGGGGTAAACAAATCTATTTAATGGGGGTCACACTTGGCCTTTTATGACAATCCCCTTGCAAGGGGTACTGCCACATGGATCTTGTTGGGGACTCCAACACAAAGACACAGACCAATAAGAACAGTGATAAAAAGCCTTACGGGGGCGGAGTCTGACCGCTGAACCGAGCAGAAGCAGGGGACACGAGCTCCTGCTCGACGGGCAGGAAAAGCGGCACAAACGAGGGCTAAATAGCCCAAAGACCTGCCAGGGTGCATCACCCACCTCGGGGGTGCACCCCTGAACCAAATGAGACTTTTTTGGAGCTCGTAGGAGCTATATAAGCGGGACACCAAGCGCGGCCTACAGAAGCCGGGGCCGGGGAGAGGCGGCCGCTCTCTCCGACACCGGACACCCCAAGCAACCAAGCAGGTTTCCAAACCCCCCCCCCCTTTGGACCGGTGGGGGATATCCCGGTCCCCACTGGGCAGACAGACCAGGCAGGCTGATCTGCCCCTTGGCTACGTCGCCGGCAGGAACGCTGGACCACCAAGGTACACACAAAATGGCTGCCCAGCAGAAGCCAAGATTGGCAGGCGCACACGCCACACCACCCGCTGGCTGCATGGAGGGCTTTGACAGGCTCTGCAAGGGCCTCTGGACACTACTTCGCCACCGCGGAGTGTCCTGCAACCAGAACGATCGCCTCATGGATCCGCCCTGTGACCCGCAGACGCCATTACAGATACCCACTCCAAGCCAACAGGCCATCTAAATGGCCACGAAGGCGCCAAAAACCGTCATGGCGGACCATAGTACCAGGCTGCCGGAACCCACGCACTCGCACCTATGCACACAGCGGCTGGATCAACGAGCCATCCCTGCAGCCACACCACCTACTCACAACTCTACGCCCGGAGAAGATGGCTGAGCACCACGTGGCTGTACAGAAGGACGCCTCACACGGAAACACCACAGATGGAACTAATCCAGGGGGCCCCACTGGGCAGCGAGCTTTATATGGACACAGCAAGTATCTGCCACCGATGCCCGTAACTGGCATAGGCTGAGGGACTCCTGGCCTGCATAACTAAGCCCCCAGCTTGGGCCCAAAGCAGTAGTACACACCCCCCCCCTCACTACGACCTCATGCTAAATAGTATGCGTTGGCACCCTGTGCCTTTATGAATCCCACCTTAGCAATAACAGATCACCTGCCAGGCCACCCAGTGGAATCTCATTTCATGTAGATATGTCCTGTTTGCCTTTACAATCTAAGCATTAGCTGCTGACTCCACCTTGTCTACAATGTGTTCTAGAGATCATATAAATACAATGTGTGACTAATCTCTAACAGTTTCATATCTTATATTTTGCAATGTGCTAGCCGTTAAGCGACTATTGTCTGTTCCTCCTATTGATAGCACAGATAGATCAAACATACTTAAAAATGTGCGACCAATCTCTACCAGTTTCATATCTTATATTTTGTAATGTGCTAGCCATTAAGCAACTATTACCTGCTCCTCCTATTGTTAGCACAGATAGATCAAACATGTTTCTATGCCGTATGCATATCACTTCTGTTTTATACTATATAAAAATGTGCAGTCATATTATTTGCCATGTTTGAAAATGTATGATTTTGCGTGTAACTGCTGTTGTGGCAACACACGCTCGTTGTTAAAACATGCACAACAAAAATAAAGAATTATAAAAAATAAAAAAAATAAAAAAGCCTTACACTCCCATAACAAACATACAATCCCTCCTGCCTGCTTGGGAGATAATTGGATCAGTAAATGTACTAATTCTAATCCAATTATCTCCAAGCACAGAAAAAACACACTTTTTCCAAAACACCCCAAAAGTACCCTAAAAATACATAAAACCCCACAAATGTTACATTCCCTGATGGTCCTGATCTGGGTGACCAACATATCCAAAAATCACCCAGATCAGTTCAGGGGTTCGGACATTTCATGGAAGTCATAGTTTTTACTGACCACAGGCATGGTCCCATTGCCGAAAATAGTTCCATAGAATTGCGGCTGGAGGACTGACCGGGAACCGCAAAGTTTTCATGCCGAAAATAGTTCCAGGGCATTCGCAGCTAAGTCTAATTGTGGTTTTGGTACATGTGAACAAGATGGCCGCCACCTCGTGGTCAGTCATAGGAATTGCAGCCACCCACAGACACAGACCACAGAGGTGCAAATTGCAAGAATGTATCAATTAAGTTTAACAAGCTCCAGGGTGGTCTCCGGTTTGTGCGGCTGTTCGCTAAACGAACCATATAGTCCCAATTGCACGAACAGAGCCTGTTTAAAGTATTTTAACCAGGTCTATTGCAGGGGCCATTGTCACAGGGTAAGAGGCTGGCGAACAGGCCCCTCCAAAAACTTGTGGCAAACTCACAGGAACAGGGGAGTTTGTCATACTATGTAAGATTGAAAATAGGCTAAATTTGCATTAGAAGTAAAATTCGCTGGATCCAAATGAGTTCCAAGTTTGGGCTGAACTGTGAATGCCATCCTAGTTAGTGAAAGGCTGAATGTGGGCAGAATACGTGTTGAATGTCAGTGATAGTGATAATGAGGGCAGAACAAACAAACTTGTGGTTTGTAGGAGAAATAGCCACCCCAGCCCACTTACTTAGCCTTCTTGCTTCGTAAATCCTACTATAGACTATCTTTTAATCTTATACAGGCCGGCCTGGGGAGATGTGTTTCCTGTATAAAGGCAATATCAGCCTTTTTGGGGCTCTGTGTCACAGCTTAGGAGATCCAGGCTATGCCAATATTCCAGCTTTGCATTGGGGGTCCCCACTCTGTGAGCTACAGCAATGTAAGTAGAATTTTGAGAACTTGGTGGGGGATATATTTTGTGATTAATCTGTCCCATTTGTTCCTCACCCCATTTAGGTCCAAACAGTACAGTCACGGTAGTCGTCACCCCTCTCCATTAACAGCTGCGTAAATTGGGAATAGGTAATTAGTCTGGGCAACCCTACTTGACATCCTTTTGGGGTCAGTCCTCCTGCCACAGCGAGAAAAGTGTTAGGGACAGGACCAGATAGGTTTCAACAGAGAGGGGAGAAGCTTACACATTACAATACCATGTTGTCGGGGCCCTGAAACAGGCCTGTACCAACATGCCCGTTACAGTGTTCAATGGGGTTCGCGGAGAGGTGTCAATTTCCCCCCATTTTGTTCTCCCGTTGAGACCCAAAGCCCGTGTAAAGTACCCATCCCGTGATGCGGTGTGTGAATGAAGCAAGATCGAAGTGAAAACCATTAGTCAGCACATGTGTCAAAAGGCTTTGGATCTGTCAGTAGTGGAAGGTATGTTGGCAATATGGAAATGTCGGGTTGGGAGGGATCAGTGAATAAACTGATTGTCATGAGTATAACAAGTAACACTTAGCTGGTATGGGACCATAAGACTGCAGTAAGTACATTACAACAATAGTTAGGAAGTATATCAAACCCACAACCCATTCCCCCACCTCCCGGCCATATACCCATATTTGACAGAGGTAAAATGTGTATACAATAATAAGCAAAAGTTAGCTATACACAGTAGAAATCATCGCTGTCTGATTAAATACAAGGGAAAGGCTCTAGCGCCCATACAATACAGATTAAGGCATACCCCTTGCTACCCCTTAAAACGCCTGCCCCCCTGTGGCTCCTGTACAGATGTGTAGGAGATCACTTATCTGTAAAAGTACTACTTCAGGTGCGGTTCTCAATCCATACCAGTCGCGAGTGAGTTCAGCGCTGGACGTGCTGGCCAAGGTTAGGTGAAGTCAGAAGGTGGTCTGTGTAGTTAAGAGAGCTGGGCCAGTTCCCAGCATCAAGGTGCGAGTTTTACCAGCTTGAAAGGCAACACACTTAAAGGGGTGTCCGCAAATAGAACGGATCTTATACTGTTGCAGAAACTCTGCCACAGGTTTCTATTCCCTCCGTTTTTGCAGAGTAACTGGTGAAAGATTTTGGGAGAGCAATGCATCAAATTGTTGCGTCTATAACAGTTTCAGAGGTCCTCCACTAACCTGTCGAGGCTGTCAATTTTCTGTGCCATTGACTCAGAGTGTGTCACCCTGTTGTTATTGGCTTGCACCACAGATTCTACCAGATGCTCTTGGTCCAATATGCATGCACCCAATGCCAGAGTCTCAGCCTTCACCTCATGAGAGCTGCGGGTGATTTTGTCTGCGAGGTATGTTTTTTCTAAAGCGAGTTTCATGAGAATGTGGGAATTTTGCTATCCACTGCAGAAGCTGGGCGAAGCAAGCCACGTTGGCTTGCGTGGTAACCATCTTGAGAGGCCTGAGAAGAGTGTGAGGCGGCAAACAGATCAACCACTATTAAAGTAGTATTGCTCTGTTCTTGGTGTTCCCAAGGTGGTTTCGCTCCAGAATCTGTACTGGACTTCTCGATGTCAAAGATAAGCTTTTGTGAGTATCAATGCCGCTGGCATGTCCTAGATTGTAAGAAGATTAGCGGGAGCTCTCAAATTAAGTGGCCATTGAGGTCAAAGGCAACATTACAATTTTTATATTTTGTCAAATCAATAGTGGATTTCTACCTACATATTACAGACCAAGATAAATTTGCTTTTGTTAATGTTAGAAGCAATGTGGTAACAATTAAAGTAGGAAGTTTGTTCAAGTTGTGACTAATGCAGGGGTGCCCAAATAATAGATCCCAAGATGTAGTAGAACTACAACTCTCATGAGACTTTGCCACTCTAAATGCATTCTAAAGGGATGGAAAGCATCAAGGAAGCTGTAGTTTTAAAGCATTTGGGGATCTACCTTTTGGACACCCCTACTCTAATGAAGTTGTTATCAAACGTATTTGTTTCCTTCACATAGATTAGATGCAAAAAGATTACGGTCATGTTGTTATTTAAAGGACCAGTTTAAAAAAAAAAAAAATCCAGGATTTTTGGGGACACCAACATGTGTTCAGTGGGACTGGTAATAGATATTGTACTGTAGGTTGCCCATGATGACCAATTCCAAGCCATAGCTCCACAAACAAAAGGAAACAAATATTTTTATAGACCGAATTTATTGCACCAAAGCTCCCCATAAAATTGGGAATGGTTAATATAATACAGTGCATGTTATGGAAAATATTTACAAAATAGGAAGACTGCTCTGTACATTGTCACAGAATTCATCTAAATAATTTAAAGTAAGCAAACCAACATAAACAAATACATTTTCATAGCATACCAGGAAGATCATAAAATACACAAACAGGGTGAGTATCAGTTCTTTAGACATGTAATTAAGACATAAGGTTTTATTATCAGGACTTTGGTCAAATGCATGAGGCCTTTTTTCGTATTGCAAAAGTAGTTTTAAAATTGGCGCTTAGTATCTCTGCAAGAAAGTTAAAAATATTAATAATCTCATATTATGCGAATCCTGTGTAAAGTGTGAGCAGGCCTAGAATATATATTATATCTTATTTTCTGAAAAAAATAGGTCCGATAGAAAAGATAAACGTTTAATCGCCACAGTGCTCTGTAATTTCTTCAATAAGCAGAATGTTTAGTTGTATGACATTTTCAATATCATTAAAAAAGCCCTTTTTTGTTGAAGGGGTCATCATGATCTGCTTTTTCAAAAACAAAAATAGCTTTAAAAAAAGTGTTAATAGTCTCCTGTTTTGACATGCTATAGTAAATAGTGAAATGTTATACAGATCCATTTATTTTATATATAAAACAAAAACGTACACATTTAAAATTCTGTGATCCAAAATACCATAGAGCGTAATTTGTTTCTTTCATACGTGACTGCACAAGATTTACATGTTTTTGTACAAATGCAAATACAATAAAATAAAGTGCATGCAATTTATTAGAATCTGCTGTAAACAATCTGCATGCATGCAACATAAAGACAATAATCCAGGACAGGTCTCTGCAAAATGGAGGATATTGGCAGCTAGAGTTCAAATTTAAACTTCTCTCTCTTTGTTTCAAATGAAAATATATAGGGAGATTGACTTATTTAAACACCCCTGCTTATTTATTGGAGATACACTACAGGTATAAACGGCAACTGTCTAAGGACATAAATTGTTCAAACGTGGCAGTACAGCTCAAACAGTTAGCCATCTGGACAAAAACACACACACAAAAAAATGGCTTGACGTCACTAATCAAATGCGAAAAATGCATTCTTACATTCTGCTCACTGAAACAGTCAGCCATCAGTCATCATTTATAAAGATCCAAATAATTCTGCAGCCACAAATAACAGAAAAATTAAGCATCCAAGCAACTTTGAGAGAATTCTGACACAGGAATAAGAGCGTGTATATTACACTAGGAATTGTGGGAGGAAAGTACACGCATCATGTATGTACTTGTCTATATATGTATGTATGTATAGATTGAATCTGGAAATAGCTGAAGGTGAACCTGTCAATTTATTCAGCTCCCACATCACAGCAGCTATCATAATTGGGCAATAAGATTTACCTGGTTTCTACCAGGTAAATTAATAATATTAGGAGTCTGAACGCACTAACATTACACAGATATAGCAAACTGGAAGAATACTTAAGTTCAAAGAGAACAGTCTGGACAGGATAAGGCAGAAAGAAATTTAAATGCAGAATAACCTGAATATAAAATATTCTACAGAGATCTAAGGGAAAATATATTTATCAAAGTACTTTGGAAAGTGAGGGTTATATTCTTTCATTACTTTGATCATATTTATTAGTGTTCTAAAAATGATCTAAAAAGGGATGGTATTCTTTACAGTAAATTCCATCCATTTTCACCGAAATTTCTATTTCAAAAGACTGGCAAATTTAGAGTGATGGATAAAAGAGAAGCAAAATTGAATGTTTTAATGTTAAAAAAAAAAAATGATGTCTAGGGAGCAAAAAATATATAAAAAAGCCAACAGCTTTAATAAACTGCACCAGCAATTTGCCAAAAATGGACAAAGTGTCTGCAACGTATTGATAAAGCAACCCCATATGGTTATTCTATCTCAAAACGGTGACAAGACTACAGAAGACAAACTTAAATTCAAACGCAGAATCAATTTGAAGAGTAGAATAAAATGACTTATGCAAAGTTAAATTAGAAGAAAAAAAGTGAAATATATTATTAAATTCAGCTTTTAGTATATCCCAACAAAGTGAGCACAATATTGACCTCAGGAAAAAATGAAGCGCAAAGGATGCATTCACTCAACATTGAACTGAAACAGGCTAAAATATCTAAACTGAGATTATACTCAAGTTGAAGATTTATTTATTTTTGTCAAATTGGCAGCTTTGGCCTACAATTTGTATTTCGGTTTTCAGTTCACTTTTATGTGAATAAACACTCAAACACTAAACGAATAGGCATCAAACACCAGGTTTTAGAAGCCATGGAATTCAACGAGAAGTCCCCGTGCAGAAAACAGGACTCTTGTGCTGTATGCTATAGTAGAAACAACTGATAAAGAAAAAAGAAGATTTGTATGTATATTTATTAGCACTGCACTATATTTTTTACATCAGAAAGAATTATTATTGCAAAGATTGACTTTGTGTTCGAATGTGAGGTAGTAGAAAAAGCTAAAATCATACCCTCAGGGATTATTTACCTTCATAGAACAGAAAACGTGGTGTTGGAACTACTCTGATGAATAATAAATAATTTTGTAATTTGTAAAAAGAATAAAGAAAATAAAATAAAAAATCCCCTATTAAAAATAAATTATAAAGGTAAGCTCCAGGCTAGTTATCCAGATTTAATGCATTCTATGAAAAATGCACAGGAAAAAATAAATTTTAAAATAATACATTTATATTTATTTTTGAAGTCCCAATATTTATTTTTCCCAAAATAAGGGAGCGGCTGAGATCTCAACTGATACTGTGACACTTAAGCTTACTATGGGGTTTATAGTATTTAGTCGATCCAGAGTTAAGCACTCAACTTTTTACTGAAGGCTGTAGAGCAGGTGGTAGTGCAGCCACAAAGTAACAGGGCCATAATACTTTTAACCCCTTGAGGACCAAACTTCTGGAATAAAAGGGAATCATGACATGTCACACATGTCCTGTGGCCTTAAGGGATTAAAGGAACACTATAGGCACCCAGACCACTTCATCTCATTGAAATGGTCTGGGTACACCGTCTCTGTCCTCTTAACCCTGCAATTGTAATTACTGCAGCTATTAAAATAACTGCAATAATTACCTTGTAGGGTTATCTCCACCTCTAGTGGAGGTCTACCAGATAGTGACTAGAAGTACTTTGCAGGAGGACATCCAGTGTCGGCTAACACCCCATGGGAAAGCACGGATACAATGCTTTCCTACGGGCAAGTCCTAATGCGCTTGCGCATTAGGTCCCCCAGTCGGCTGAGGAGGAGCCTCACTCAGCGCAGAGGGACATCGGTGCTGGAATCAGGTGTCAAAATTTATTTTAACTCTTTCAGCGCTGAGAGGCTGTAATGAAGGGGTGGAGGGAAAGGGGCAGAGGATGCAATACAATTAGGAACACAACTTTGTAATCCTAGCAGTATAGCTCTCCTTTAATATAAGAAAATTCTAAGCATGATGAAATCTACCATATAAGGCTATAAATGGACTCCAAAGTGAGTACAATCTTATTAGGACAGTGACAAAAATAAATAATGTAGATGGGGTGGATGCACAGCTGGAGCACATTAATTTAAAATAAAAAACTATGAAAATTATCATAAATTGTCCAAGTCTTGTACTGGTACATCCCTTTAACATGAAACTATGTGACATAAGAGGGCAGTGATAGGCTAAATTCCGTTCTTTCCATAGCAGCAGTATGTTTAAAACTAATTAGGAAATAATGTCTTCTTAAAGTGGCAAAACTTGTCAGGTTTTGCGTTTAAACTAATCCTTTTTGTTCCTCTATTTCTTAGGGATTTTTTGTGGTTTTTTTTTGTAATGAAGCATAATATAATTAGGAAATGCTTTTTCTAATGGGGGATGCAATCTTTGGTAATGGGTCGAGCTTAAGCAAATTTCCATTTCAACTGTTAAACTAATTTACCCACAAGCCAAAAGTCACAAAAATCCCACAGAAGGTCAAACTGGACACAATAAACAAAGAATAACAAAAGGGCACCACCCAGATATTAAAATATGGAAGAAAAGATAAATATAAGTAAAGGTGTGTGAGGATTGTTTTAATCATTAAAGGACCACTTAAATCACCCAGGACACTTCACTTAAATGAAGTGGCCTGGGTGCAATAGTCCTGTACTTTTAAACATGCAGTGTAAAGGTTTGTTTTGTGGGGTTTTTTTTTTTTTGTTTTTTTTTTTAATAGAAACTGCAATGTATATATTGCAAGGTTTCTAACAGCCACTAGAGGTGCTTCCACAGAACTGACAGAGTAAAATTCAGTCACATGACATGTAAGCACCATTAGAAGGTAATCATTCAATGCTTATGGAGAAGCTTGGGATGAGCATGCGCCTCAGGTCCCAAATGCTCCTCTATGAGAAGCATTGCATTGGACCGTTGTAGAGATGGCCATTGCTCCTCTATAACATTGCAGGGAGGAGAGGTAAGCAGTACCAAGAGAGCCTCAGGGCTGGGGAAAGGTAAGTTAGAAGATTTATTGTATTCAAATTTATTTGAAAAGGGTGGGAGGAACCGCTAGAACTAGAGACAGGATACTAAAGCACTAGGAATACAGGATTGTATTCCTAACACTTCACTGTTCTCTTAAGATGTGAGGGGCATAAGGAAAAGTAAGCGGACAGAAAAATAAACTGACAGGACAATTTTCTTTGGTTAACTTTACAGGACACACCAACATTTTTTCTGGGTTGACTATAACTTTTAGAGCATTATATGTCCCAACAGGGATTAATGAATATAACATTCTCTCAGAGGTAATAGCAATGAATAGCCTATTTGAAGAAGGAAGCAATACACCTATATTATTTGGAGTTTTGCAATTCACCTAGTAGAAATTCTAAAAGCTTTTATATTTGAACTCTTCATTCATAGCATTTTTTTTCCTTGAAATGTGTGCCAATAAAGATTAACAGGAAAAAACATTAGCAAAAAAATTAAATTAGGTAAAATCCAGACGTTGCATATCCATCCTTGGCTTGTTTGTTCATGCTGTGTTACAGACCTATTTACAAAGAAAAAACAAAAATCAAAGTCCCCATAACTTGTTTAAAAGGTTCGTAAAAAATAAAGAATCCCACAGTTCTGATACTCTTAAAAATGAGCCTATTTTAATTTGCGTGGTACCCTTTTAAAAAAAAGTTTAATTTCGCAAATTCCAAAGATCAATGATGCAAAGCACAATCTGTCGATATTTTGGCGCTGACTATGTTCACCGATGCAGGTACTGATATGATCTATTGGTTTCACTGAATATGTCTGTTATCCCCCCTGCCGAGATGCGCAAAGGTCCAAAAGACGAATATTTTCTCCTGGTATTAATTAATGGAGTTCATTTCCTGCATTCCCTTTAAAGAAGGATTTGTGCAACATATGGAGAGTGAGTGCTGGCTACGGCTGCCAACAATGGAAGATCACTGGATTCAATTCTGGTAGGAAAAAAAGAAAATAAATATAATTCGCACATCTCTTAACCCTGTAAGAACAGAGGCAATTGTCCAAGTTTTGACCAAAACAACAATTGGAATTTGAGCTAAATGTTTGTTAAACCATAAAGTGGCCATTTTATTAATTCCAAATGTCTGCTTGCACAGTATTGATTCTTCTGATAAAGTAATTAGTCACTGTTTGCCTACAGAATAAAAATGCAATAGTTAGGAGTTGTGGTCTTACCCAAGAATCTCATTGAGCTCCTTCACATGAACTCTGGTCTGGCCTTTCAGATATTCTGACAGCATTCGGCTTTTAAAATACAGTTCCTGCAGCCGATTTTCCAGATGCATGATACACTATGGGAAGCGATAATTAATGTTATCATAAAGTATAAGAAAAAATATTCCATTAACACTATGAATATAGATTCATATGGATATGAATGGTATTTGTTAATCAAGTGTGCACACGCATGTACACACACACACACACACACAGTCTGGAGAGTGTTTCTTAAAAGAGATATAAGGGCTGTGACTGTGCTGCTGTCATGCAAACGCAAAAGCCTGACACTCTCCTCTTGTGGTATGCGAAGAAGAAGAATAAACATTATGGGTAGGGGAAAAGAGAGGTTCAAACTTTGTAAAATACATTTCTTCCTTCTGCTCTCTCTCTATTTTCCAAATACAATCATGAACCAATAACCAAAAAGATAAAGCTAGCATTAAGCCCATTTTAAAATAACACCATCATCACACATATTTGATTGATATGCTTTACAAAAGATTTAATATATTTAGAAAAACTTTGCAAATGATTTATCTACAAAAAGTCTCACAGACTTTAATGGTGACTTCTGTAGATAAATCATTTTGGAAGTTTTTTAATTTTGATACAAAAATAAATACTTATAAGTAATCATACTCACAAAATTTGCTGACAAGTTGTGTTTATATAGCTGGAGAGTGGAATGAAGCAAACTGGAGACGAGGCTGGATACCAGCACTTCTTTTCCCAGTTTGTTATCTGTTGTCCGTCTCTGGCTACTGGCCACTTGCACTGTCCATTTATCCACGTCTGCGATAATGCAGACAGCTTCCGCAATGGGCTCATCCAAAACTGGATGCTTAAAAAGTAAAACAAAAAGTCAGATGTTAATTTTGGGCAAAAAGGTCAAGTATCTTATGTAAGTAATAATCAAATCTTGACTAGATTACAATTGACTTCATGGAGGTTATATATTTTATTACCTTCTACCAGTTATCCAATTTGCTAATAAAAGTTTTATTTTTGTTAAAAAAGTGCCGGTTTGAGTTTTTGACACAGCATATTAACATTTTTTGTGTGTAATTCTGAATTTCCGTTTTTGCTAAATTATTAATTTAGTTTGAAATTATAACTGATAAGTTTGTGACTAAAGTGCAAGTAGCTCAAGTCTCCCTACATCCGCGATATCCAATAATTACAAAAAACATGCAGTTCTCTCTCTTTAAAAATGGTGCCTTTTTTTATTGTATGACAACAGAATATATGCATTGATTTAACCTAAACATATTTTTGAAAAAGATGCCCTACGTATGTAAAAAAAAGCAATACAACAGAAATCAAAGCTTAATATAACCGTAAAAGGCTTTGAAGAAAGAACGAATGAAAAGCGCATTGTGATAAAGAAGAAAAATAAAAATATCAGACAGAACTAGTACTCAAAATTAAGTAAAAGACTGTAGAAGAGCAAAGAGGAGAGAAAAAAAAAAAGGTTAATACAAATGCAAAGAGTGAGATCTTATCTTATATTAACAATCAACATCATAATATCAAAAACAATTTAAAATGCGTCTCTCCATGAAGGTCCCTTTCAATATAATTTACCTGTACAGCATGAGACAAGTCTGACATCAGGCACTGCCTTAACCTGTCCTCGCTCCCTATCCCTTGAAGAACAAAGTCCGGTACATAGGAAGAGCAGTAGCCAGCTAACAAAGATCTCCCAAAATTGGCAATGTTGGGTTTTACAGAGTTTACTTCAACCAGTTTCGACCTGTGAGACAGTTCATATTATGTCAGTCATTTGCAAACAATTCCGCAGGTGCAATAAATGTAGAATTAAACTTGTTGGCGAAGCACATCCGTCTACATGCTCAACCAATAAGTGCTGTCCAAAGTGGGACAAAATTATTATTACTAATAACAATATGCTAGGCAAGGGTCCAGGCGCCTGAGGATCCCTCTGCACCATCAAACCTCTTGAGAAAACCAGGTGATGGATTAATTGTTAAGCCTTTGTAATGCTTTTTTGTCATGTACGTCAATACACACTGCAGGTGCCATTAAATCACATTGGGGCGCTCTTTTCGTAGGCAAATATATATTAAATATTGACCTATTTTTTTATTTAAATTAATTAGTATTTATATCCTTAACATATTCCACGGTGTTTTACAATTAGAGAAAGGGATAAGGAAAGCCCTGCTAAAACAAGCTCACAATCAAACCATCATGAATTTTAGCAACACCTTAAAACACAGTTGCAACTATACGTACACAATGAAATTTCATTGTTATTAAAAAAAACTGTGCACTTTTACATGTAAACCTACCGTATTTTTCGCTCCATAAGACGCACCTCACCATAAGACGCACCTAGTTTTTAGAGGAGGAAACCCAGAAAAAAAAATATTCTGAACAAACTGTTCCATAGTGTTTCTTACCATGGGACAGTTTGTTCAGAATATTTTTTTTTTCTCCCCTGTCCCATAATGATCTTTAACCCCCCTTTCCTCTGTCCCATAGTGATTGTTAACCCCTCCTACCCTGTCCCATAGTGATTGTTAACCCCTCCTACCCTGTCCCATAGTGATTGTTAACCCCTCCTACCCTGTCCCATAGTGTTCTTTAACCCCTCCTCCCCTTGTCCATTAGTGTTCTGATCCCATAGTGTCCCCCCCTCCCATTGTTCCATAGTGCACTTTCCCTCCCATAGTGTCCCCCCTGCCCTTGTCCCATAGTGTCTCCCCCTCCCCTTGTACCATAGTGTCTCCCCCTCCCCTTGTCCCATAGTGTCCCCCCTCCTCTTGTCCCATAGTATCCCCATCCCCTTGTCCCATAGTGTCCCCTTGTCCCATAGTGTCCCCCCTCCCCTTGTCCCATAGTGTCCCCCCCTCCCCTTGTCCCATAGTGTCTCCCCTCCCTTTCTCCCATAGTGTCCCCCCTCCCCTTCTCCCATAGTGTCTCCCCTCCCTTTCTCCCATAGTGTCCCCCTCCCCTTGTCCCATAGTGTCTCCTCCCCTCCCCTTGTCCCATAGTGTCTCCCCCTTCCCTTGTCCCATAATTACTTACCTGTCTTGGAGCGTGGGCCGGCTTCACAGCGCGCTCCGCGGTCCAGGAACTAATATTTCAGGTTCCGGTTTCCGGCGGGACTGAAAGGAAGTGTGCACACTCAGTGTGCACACTTCCTTTCAGTCCCGCCGGAAACCGGAACCTGAAATAAAAGTTCCTGGACCGCGGAGCGCGCTGTGAAGCCGGCCCACGCTCCAAGACAGGTAAGTAATTCTTCACATTCGCTCCATAAGACGCACAGACATTTCCCCTCACTTTTGAGGGGAAAAAAAGTGCGTCTTATGGAGCGAAAAATACGGTATTTTTCTGGAATCAGTGTATTCACTGTGCAATATTTACATCAGGTATTTAAAAACAGAAAATGAACAAACAAAAAGATATATAACTATACATTCGCTAACAATTTGCCAGCAGAGTGAACAAATGAAATCTAGGCCCTGTAAGGTGACATTAGTTTATGATTGGCATAAGATCATGCTTTCAAAAAATAAAGTAGACATATTTGTGAGTGAGATAATTACTCTTCACTGACAAGAAAGGAAGACAGACACTTTCAGTATATGTCGGTTATAGACTGTTCTAAGTCTATAAATGTCATGCTGTGGAGTTGATACACGAAACGTTCTACAACGACTTCTCAAATTATGGTACCACCGACTCCAATGCCTTATAATATATATAATTGTTATGTGCTGTGGAGTCTGAGTTACTAAAATTGAGGAGTCTGAAGTTTTGTGTACGGATTCCACCACACTGGATAAATACAAAAATAATATGCATTTTTAAATGTGATTACCCTGGAAAAGAGATTTCTTCTTCCTCCATCCAATCTTCTTGTTCAGCTCCATAATAGTGTATGCTTGGCCTGTGACTCTCATGGCTTGTATCCTCACTCTCACTGTCGCCCAATGCACTGTCTGAACTCTCGTTCCTCGGAATGTCCCAATCAGTGCTCAGGGGAACTTGAGAGTTTTCTTTATCCCCATGGGGGACAGAAACAGAGACTTTGTCTCTTTGGTCCTGCTCAGCAAAGCAGTTTTTACATAAATTTGGATGAGAAAAATTTATTAAATTAGAAGCAGGTTTATTATTGTTTGTGTGCAGACTGATAGAAAGTCCTAAACTGCTTTCACAATCTGATCTGTCCTTAATATCTTCTCTTGGAATTTCACCGATAATCGGTGCTTCGATAGAACCATCCTCTGGAAAGTATTCATCAAACACACTAAGGTTTTCTGCTTGAAACATGTTCCAGTTCTGAATTTTGCTGGTTACTTTATGAAGTTTTTCAGCAGAACCACTTCGACTTTTTTGGTCCGCAATATTTTGTTTTGTCTCGACCTTCTGTACAGCAGTAAGTGTTTTCTGTTCCTTCGCTTGAGTAATTTGGTGCTTATTAATCTGATGGACTACAGTCTGGCTTTTAACCTCTATATCCGAGTCAGGTGACATAGAATCTCCAATCAGAAATTTTACCTTATTCAAAGGAAAACCAGAACTACAAGGCATTGCCACAGACTGGGGCTTATCTGGAGGCTTTTTCTCTACTAAAATTTCACTGCTTCCTATTCCTTTGACAGACAAGCTTTCAAGGCCAAATGTTTTTTCACCCTTCTCCACTTTCACTGCTGGTTCTACCCCTGTTACTGGCATGCTATATTTATCGAGGGTAGCAGCCCCTACGTTAATTACTTTCTCTATTTTGGTATCCAAGAAAGATCTTTGTTTGTCCTTGTAGATTTTGGTATAAGAGGTTTCACTTTCCTCTTGACCAAGAGAAAGAGGGGATGTCTGACTTGCATCCAAAGATGCGGCCACAGAATCTTTACAAGTGCCATTTTTTTGGGTCGCATCTATTTTACTATTTTCCGAGTCTGTAAGAGGACATTTACAACACTGACATTTGTTTTCACAAGGTTCAGTTTCATCTGCATCTCTGGTTAACAAACAACCTTTGTTCTTGTGCATGGTTATAAGTACATAGTCTGACTCCTCCACCTCTCCTTTCTGAAGCATTGTAGTTATGACTGTGCCTGGCATAACAATGGCCTCATCTTCCCCACTCTCCAAAAGATGTGTCTCTTGGAGTTCAGAGCATCTGATGAAGTAGGTTAGAAAGTAGAGTAGCCGCTGCACAAGATCCTGCCGTTTGCCTATCACCACTGTTCGTGCCAAACGCACAGGAGAACCAATCGCTCCATATAAGTCGCCTATGAATAAAGAAAATAAAAATAAGATTTATTATATCAACAGATGTCTTGAAAAGATTTAAAATAGTTTTACTTCTAATGTATAAATATAGGCAACATTGGTCACAACCATGAAACTAAGAAAAAGCAAAATTTTTTTCAACTGAATATGTTTCTTTACAACTTAATCAAATATATTCATGAGGACTCTTTTTCAAGGCTCAGGCATCACTGGCCCATCAAAGCCCCGGGATAGAAATGAGTATTGTACTTTACATTTTATCACATACTACAAGTATTTGACTTAGAAGACTGTAGATTTGATTTTAGTGGAGTCGAGCTAATAAGACTTGTTATAAGTTTCACCTCTTTTTTTCACAAAATCCACTGTAGTCTATTCGTTGAACAGTGAATGGTGGAGAAATGAAAAACAAATAGCAAAATGCAAAGTAAAATAGCCAAGAGATTACTAAAGCTGACCTGAATATCTTTTCTTTATATTGCCTATTCTGGCTTGAATTTAGTAGTTTGATATTCAATTCATTGGTTTGTTAGCACATTTCATCTATCAACCATGTAACAGCACATAATTTACACATTTTTCCTGGTTACATTATAGTGAGGGGGCGGGGCTTGACATCCGTGAGGAGCAGACGCATGCTGTGCGAGCTCCTGCTCCAAGCAGTGATTTAAAGCACTAAGTGATTGACAATTTGCAGATCTGACCGCACAACAACACTTTCCTGAAAGGGGGCGAACACGCAAATATTAAAATCATGACGCTACTCACTGGATCACCCAATACCTCAACTTTGCGGCCTACAGGCAGACCTGGCGTGGGAGAGATGGCCGCTCTCCTGGTGCCCTGGTTGGCTGACCTGACCAGATTGTGCAGATCAGTTCTCCCCCACCTCTGGACCGATGGGGGTCATCCCGGCCCCCACGCGCCTGCAGACATATCAAGCTGTGCTGTGCATCCTGACCGCAAGCAGCAGTGCACCTTAACAAGATGGAGGCTGTCCTCTCCTTGAGAGAGCCCCGACACACACAATATGAGGTGGTCTATCTTAACCCTACAGGAAACTTCATGAAGCGGCTGGAGAAGCTCTTTACCCGCTTCTGTGATGCCCCGTGGCACGGCAGGCAGCCATAGCACCTTCGCTACAAGGGGAAACTCAGGAGAACAGTACTTGGCTGCAGAGTGAGCCTCCCAGGGCGATCACTCTCTTGGCACACATCGACCCACAACAACTAGCCCGCCTGGGTTGAAGGCCAAGAGGGGCACGATCCCAAAGCATCGCACACAGAGACGGAGGATAAACCGCTCTTAGCAGCGCCGTGCTCGTAGGTTCCTCTGTTTCTCTCCAAGGGGAAAGGACTTGAATTTTGAGGGATCTCAAGTCCATGGCGCAAGGATGCAGGCCTGTAACCCGACTTGGGGCAGGTGGGAGGCTCCACAACTCGGCCAGAGTATCGTTGCCTTCCTGACCCTTCATACTCTTGCACAAGATTTCCCAATCTCAGGTGTAGGCTGACTGTTTAATTGTCACCCAGGACAGTGCCACAGTGACTATACTGGGACTTACCAACCATCTGCCGATACTATGTGATAACACGATCACTGCTGTCCAGACCATCTTCTTAAATTTAATGTGCTCCAGGTATTGTATGTTTTTCCTTAGTTTGCCTAGCATGTTAATTCAAAATATTCTATAGACAACACTTTTTCCGTCTAGACAGCCTACTCTGCTTCAAAGTTCCTATAGATTCTAGACCGGTATGCCTAGCCAGTTCCACTTCATACTCTTACTCTACATAAATAGACTAAGACATGTCTGAACCTGCTAGTGTTTATATGTGTATATATATATATATATATATATATATATATATATATATATATATATTTTTTTTTATAGTAATTTGACAGCCTGAATACTAGGAAATGTATTGCACACTAAAATTGAATATACCTTGATACCACTATTGTGGCGTACTAAGGCTGTTTGTTAATTTTGTGCACACATTTTTTTTAAAACTATTTATATATATATATATATATATATATATAAACAAAAACAAAACAGGATTATAGCACTCCTACTTACATAACATTAAATGGGAAATATACATGGTCATTCATTAAGCTAAGAGCTGACCAGGGAAGTTCCAATAAACTCTCAAATTTGTAAACCAGCTATTTTCCAACTCCACTATTATGGCCTAAAATTTGGAATTCTATGCCAAGTTTCTGGTTTAGTAAATAAACCTGATACAACTACATTATATTTTTTGAAGAAGTCTCTTACACAAGAGAACATTTCACAGATTTACATGAACTAAATTAGATTATTATTTAGAGGACAATCACCTAATTATCATTAGTCCAATTATATATTTTTTTCTTTCAATGGTTTGAGAGCCTAAAAGATCAGATAAAGCAATAAAATGGACCGTGTTCAAACGATATATTAAAGCCCAAAACACTATTATTCACCCAATGGGGCGATAAAAACTTCAAACCAAAAAAGAGCCAGAGTTTAGCCAATATCAAGCAGGTAAGGCAGACAGATCAGCACATCCACTCAACATCAAAGCTGACTGCCTGGTGTTACAGCTCAGTAAGGCAAATACATTTAGTTTTTTTGTTTTAAGATTTTGTTTTGTGAACCAGCTTCCTTCTATCACTTTATTATGGAACAACATTATAGCTAGTTTGTTTTTCAAAAATCCTGCCATCAATTAAATATAAATTATAAAATGATTATCTTTGATTCCTACCTACATAATCTATTGACATTAAATAGTTAATACGGTTACCACCATTTAAACATAAGCAAAAGGCATTTCATGCATAATCCATACCTGGCAGTAGATGGCAGCAAAGCTAAACTCCAAAGTGAAAGTTGATCTGCCACACCCAATGCAAATGTCTGAAGTGAAAAACCCTCAAACCACGTTTAAAATATGCGTATCACAAATCATTACAGTACAAAACGAAAGCGGATTTCCATACAACCTTGTATACCTGCCCACAATCTTTCCCCTTCACAAAGAACCTAGCAGAAAAGTTTCATTTTGCAATAAAATATGCTAAAGGTTTGTTCTAGTTCTTAGAAAACCCATACAACTTTATTTTTTTAATTATTATTTAATTGATATTCACCCAAAAGAAGACATGCATGTATTTTTTTCCTACATACTTTCTTTTGTCTGCAGCCTTTGCAAACCCCCACCTTTATCCCTTGTGCAGACGTTCAGATTTTGATAGGGACTTGACCAGTCAGAGGCTTATCACAGAGCCTATGTGCTCATCACAGCTTTCCAATGCTTCTCAATGAGCCGCAGTACAGAAGGGGGGAGGGCACTCTCTAGTCCTAGCACTGTAGAGAGAACAAAAATGGAAGAAAACCTCCCAGGCTGTCTAAGTGTTCACTAGGGAATTGTTTTTCTTGAAAATCAGCAATTTTCTAAACTGTCAAAAATGACAATCTCCAGACACAAAGTGCATGGTCTTCCCTACTTCACTCTGCAAATGCAGTGACATCAGTAGACAGGCTGTCTGCTTGCAAATAGTGAATACATATAGGAGTGTCAAAAAGCAAAAAATAAAACTAAATTCAACAAGTGCAGCATAAGTATATAAACTGCTCCTACTCCACCAGCAGAGTGATCAAATCGCAAAACAGAGTGAAACATACAATGAGCATCTTATGTAATCAGGCCCACTTGTGCAACCCACAGTTGCTTGATTTATGCTCTTATAATAAATGTTTTGCGACCCCCAGTCCCTTTCTCAACGTAACAATGCCCTGCAGTACCTGCCCTTGACCTGTTCCTGGCCATACCTGTCTCCCTTCTGGACCCCAGGAAAGTCATTCACATTGCTAGATATACACAGAGTTGCAGAAGAAGCCTGCCCCTCATTCAAATAAGACAAATTGCTCACACACAGTCCCTACAAACACAACACCACGGACAATCCGCATACACGTATACAACCCAACACCAAACACACAATGTGATATATATTATCCACACACAATTCCACAAAAAGCCCTCTGCTTACATATATAGGTATCATACACAATACCACAAACTACTCATGAACATATACACTATAACAGCTCGCATACACACAAATACAATGTTATAGAGTCACAAAGCAACTGCAGAACCCATAAATAACACAAGCACAATACGACAACATACCTCAATTTAAAAAATAAATAAAGATTGGCACACCAAGGGACTTCAAGATGTTGTCTTCACACAGTACTACTAAAATGTTGCCTATGCCTGTTCTACACTTTAATATCAGCATTTAAATTATTCTACATATTGCTCCGGTTTCCTAGCTCATTTACGGTTATAAACGGAGCCTATAATTTATCTTCTTCATCCTGCATTTGCGGTCCTGGTTCTCAGCAATTCTTTCCATCACCTGCGCTATCATACTTTCTTTCCTGCCTCATTATTCCATGCGAAGGGTAGTCCTTGGCTGATTCTGATGGTCAGGCCGCTGGCACAGTTTGTGGAAAAATTATATAGAATTGAAAGAATTGCTTATTATTTTTATATGTGGCTAATTTGGCAAAACAAAAGCATGTCATGATTTTCTTCACTATTTAGAGAGTGTTAAAATACTGACCTATAAACCCTGACAAGAAGCCAAGCATAGTCTGAATTACAACGCTTATACATCCTACTGCAATTTTATTTTTTTTCTGCCTTCATCTTACCCAATTGTGCCCAGAGTGGGTTGTAAGGGTGCGTCTTTGCCAACATATCCACACTTTGTGACGAATGCTTCTCAAGAAAGATTTTAATAGGAGGCTGTCCGTTGGGCATGACTGTTGGAACCCAGGCAAGGTGATTTGTAAGAAGAGCAGTAAGCAGAGCTGGTAAAAAACTGGAAGAGGGAAAAAATATATAAATATATGTTAACCCACAAGAATTTAGATGGCATCCAGTTACCAACATGCAGGCAAATACCATCTACCTCACCAGCTAATAACCACCAAGATCTATGCTAGTGTGTGTTTGGAAATGGCATGTGATCAAGTGGGTATACAATGAAAGCATGTAAATGAAGATCTGTGTACAGTTTGTTTTTATATCTTGTTAAAACAGAGTTCCTTGCTAATAGGGCTTTAATTAGGTTCAGCTGTAAAAGGGAAGCGCTATGAGTGAATATTTGGCTGGCAAGCACCCCCAGGCTATGTTTAGTACTGCTGACTATAGCATTACCATTTGGAAGTAGCACTGTATAAGGAGGGTAAAGGAGAAAGCAATCAGTCTACGGGAAGACTTTGCACAGCCTTTTAACTACACAAATCCTAATTACACATTTCTGTCATTTCTGAAGGCTCCCCAAGGAATTTTTATATTGAAAACTTGCTAATCTGTTACAGATTGTTTTGCACACTATGATAACACTATTTTTTTTACCTATATGAGCAATGGTAAATCATGATTGTCTTCAGTGAATCGAAGGTTGTTTCAAGTCAGAAAAAAAATATATAATGCCTCATTTCTAGACACTACAGGCTTACTGGATTAATCAATTTATAGAGGAAGGCCAGCACGTTGCATTCGGTACAGTGCATGTTCTCCTAATGTATTCAAAGCAATGGCTGGCTTCATTACTGGACCCTTATAGCACCATGTCTATGTAACGTAAGTTGAGGAACAAGACTCGAGTGTCAGCATTAGAAGATACAGTTATAGTCTAGATCAGTGGTTCCCAAACCAGTCTCAATGGCCCATCAACAATTCAGGATTAATGTACTTCCCTTTTTTATTTCAATGGAGATACTGAAAAAACCTGGACTGTTACTGGGTCGTGAGGACAGGTTTTCAAACCATTCTTCTGGATTATATAGCATACTAAGAAATCATATGGGAATAGTCTAAACACATAAAAACTAGATTATTTTCCTATGGATATAATTATTATAGTATCCAAAGCTATCTTTATTATTCATCTGGTTTAGTGAATTATTTTTCCTTCCTAAGATATATTCATTGTTTGATACTTAACATCCATGGCTGTGAGGACAATGAGAAGGAAATGTCCTGAATATAATGATTTCTCCATTATTTTGCACTTTTGATATCTTAGCATCACAGCTCTAAACATATAGCACCCACGTTACATGCAGTTACCGACTCTTCCTGTAAGGCTTCCAATTATGGTCATTTTGGATTGATAAAGTACTCTGGACTTTGGGTTATTGTTTACCACGTTGTACATTTGCCTGACCTTCTGTTTTGGAATATTTCCCATATTAAAAAAGTATTAAAGTTACTCCAACAAGCTTCCTGCTGACAATAACTAAATACAAAATTGGGATCTGAAAGCCCAAACTATGCATAGAACTGTATTCATGATAACAATTACCATTCATATTTTTCCCCCAAGATTAAAACAAATTTGTTCTCAGTTGATAATGAATGTCATAGATAGGTTGACTGTTTTAGCTCTCTTTCAAGTGTTTTTGTTGATATTAAACACAAATTGACATCTGCAATACTCATCTAATTCTATAAAAGGAACAGAGCCTGATGTGATTCATCAGCAAGCCAGAGATTATAATGTTTCTGTAATGTACCATGTCCTGTACCAGCTGATGCTCTAAACACAAAATTTCCAGCTTTTTGTTTTCAGACCGGACAGCTTCAAACAGATAAAGCAAAAGTGAATATTCTGCCTTATCGGGGTGGCTACAGATGAGCTGGCCTTGTGTTTTAATAGAAAATGGAGGGTGGGGAGGGGAAGATTCAACATAACCACTATAATGAGCTGTAGTGTTTATGGTACATGGGACTCCTCTTTAAACAACACAGGTGAAATATACAAATATGTTTTGTGAAACTGTTAGTATGTACAACATATTGAAAGTCTTCTGAGAAATTAAAAATGGTATTGAAAGAGAGATTGCTTTGTTTTGTGGCCTTGTTTTGTGCAAATTGCTAAGTATTTACATTGCCAAATGTTACATTGCAGTAACATTATTATTAATGTTATTTCAGTACACAGAAGTGGTGTTCGAGTCTTGGGCAGAATGTACTTTGTTACATGACAAATCCCAAGGACAGCAGCTCTTCTTTTCAATAAACACTGCAAGATTGTTTTAAGATATATTTGAGAAGAAAATGGACACATACTGGCTTTTCGAGGTGTATTCCATGAGGAAGGCAAACTCTTTCATGAAGCGATGGCAGAGGTTATTTTTTTCAGGTGCCCCAGACATCATAGTCAACCAGACAGGCTCAGAAATCCTTGGCATGGTGTATAAATTACTGATCGTTGTTCTGGTAAAAGCAAAGAGACTTCGGTTTAGTAAAATAATAAGACAACATGTGCTCCTACTTATCAGTAATAATAAACACAAATTGTTGTTTAATGCAGTTTGTTTCCTTTAGATTGCTGCTCACATAAAAATCTAAGAGGCAGAGCTAGTTTACGGATGCCTGATCAACGTTTTTGTATGTCAGGTATTTGTTCTATTTATTTTTTTGTGAGTAAACTCACCTACTTCGTTTTTATTTTGTTGTTTTTTTTTGTTTGTTTTTTTATATCTCCCTGCTGTATAACTATGAAGCTCCTGTTTCAGAAATGCAAAGTATCAGGAATTAAAAGTGAATTTAAAATCTTAGGCCAAAAGACAAACTGAAAACACAATTGACTTGGAAAATATTTCTAATTTGTTTATTGGGCCCAATAATTTGAAATCGTCTTTGAATATCCAACAATTCAGATATTAGTATACAATCCTTACAGTGTCACCAAATGCACCAGATTTATTGTACATTGTATATGTATGTATCTGATTTAAAAAAAAAATTTAAGTTATTTGTAGATTCTTTTCGATTTGCAGGGTCACTGTTTTATGGTGAAAAACCTCTATTAGGAAATGTGGTCGAACCTGTAAGTACACAGGCACTGGTGTCAGAAATAAATCTGAAAATGGTGAAGGCTAAATCATTTCACGGTGTTAAATGCACGTATTACAGTGTTGCTTTCCAACAACATCACCATGTCAAGAAAACTGCTTGTGACTATACATGTTAACTATAATACAGAGTAAAAACATGATGGACTCGCTGTGCAAGTAAAGGACATGTCCAAAAAAATGTAATTAGCCTTGCATTTTATGGTACTTAGATGATTTACCACCCCCATGAATGAACACACGCCTCACAAGCTCTACTTTAAACAAACTGCACATGAACAACTGACTTTGTTAAGGGTTAAGGGCCATCGGTTCCAGAAGGTGTTAAAATGTGTTTGCTGTGGGCAGATAGACCAAGTCTTGTGACACATTATTTACTATTCTGGTAGCCTCTGGCAGAGATCAGATTCTACTGGCAGCCTACCAGCAGACATGTGCCTTCAATAAAGGGAAACCTCCATGCAACAAATAAGAGTATTATTGCTCAGAGAGCAAGGGCATGGCATGTAGTTATATGTGTCATATGCCCACACCCAGTTTCAGTAGATTTCTCTCCCTCTTTAAACATGGCACTTAACCCCTCTTACACAGTAGACTGTACTCATGTGGTAGCACCATCTAACCACAACAAACTGCTTTACAGAGGTTCTGGTTTAAACGTTAGGCTTGCCATTGTAAAAATACAAATCTTTGTAAACAATAGTCAAAAACGTAACATGTTGGAAGTTACAATCAACAGCAGCAAGAATACAAGGTCACAGAAATTTGCTTCACAATGACAATGGTGAATGGAAAAGGTTAATTAAGAAAATTCCAACCATTTTTTTTTTTGTTTTTCCATCATAAAAATGTCAAAGTTAAAAGTGATAGGTCCACTTTAAAATGTTTGATGTGCTTTGAGATCATATTTCACACTAAAGTTTCTGCACACTGAGGAAGCTGATTACAAGTATTTGAGCAGCTAAAAGCAGAAGGTGTGCCTCCCTAAAATTACTTAAAACTGGTAGAGAATGGAGTTTGGATCACCAAGGCTTAACTCTTAGATGTGAAATATGTTGAGAAATGATTTGATGCAATGCTAACACTTTTAAATGAATTTAATAAATGCAATAGGCAGGATAATGTCAATGAGTGGAATTATAATAATGTATGCTCATGTTATAGCATATTCCATGTTGGAACCTGGGCAGAAACCATACTGGTGAGTGAGGAATAGAGGAGAAAGAATGAATATGTGTTGAGTAGAAGACATGCATAGAAACAGTCTGCAGTAAATCAAAAACTGGCACTCCATCCAGATTACTCCACTTAACATTTTGTTTTTTAGAATGAACTTATTTAGTTTTATAACACCCTGCACTTACAATTAAGTGTCTGCCCCCCTCTAAATAAATATGAAGAATAAAAAATTGTAAAACTGGGGTTTCTCTCATCTCCATTAGGTGGTATGACCATTCCACCCACCAGTGGTTATCTACTTAATGGCCTGCCCAAACCCTTTCACTGTTTGGCAGGTGTAGTTTGTAGAGGGCTATCAGACCAACGATGCCTCAGGCTCACTGTTATTCCTGTGCATGATGTGCTGTGGGAAAAGTCATCCCCCTGGCATAGCTTCCAATCAATTGCATTATCCATTATTTTACAACCAAAAAAGGGCTTCTCAAATTACTAAATATGTATATTTCCTTTGATGGTCTTCAATTTTCCCACAACCCAAGAAACTCTGAAAATAAAGGTGGTGGCATAGGGTTTCTGCTCTCACCTCACTGCTCCTTCAAACCTCTACCCACACCCCTTCCCAATCTTTCTCATCATTTGAGATTCATTCAATCCGCCTTTTTAAAGCCATCTCTGCTAACATTGCGGTTATCTATCGTCCCCCTGGTTCCCCACTTCTCTTCCTTGACCACTTTGCTGCCTGGCTTTCTTACTTCCTTTCCTCTAGAAGAATGCTTGGTTGTATAGGGAGAGGTATTAGCAGTAGAAAGAGGGAAGTGCTCATGCCATTGTACAGAACACTGGTGAGACCTCACTTGGAGTATTGTACACAGTACTGGAGACCGTATCTTCAGAAGGATATTGATACCTTAGAGAGGGTTCAGAGAAGGGCTACTAAACTGGTTCATGGATTGCGGGATAAAACTTACCAGGAAAGGTTAAAGGATCTTAACATGTATAGCTTGGAGGAAAGACGAGACAGGGGGGATATGATAGAAACATTTAAATATATAAAGGGAATCAACACAGTAAAGGAGGAGACTATATTTAAAAGAAGAAAAACTACCACAACAAGAGGACATAGTCTTAAATTAGAGGGACAAAGGTTTAAAAATAATATCAGGAAGTATTACTTTACTGAGAGGGTAGTGGATGCATGGAATAGCCTTCCAGCTGAAGTGGTAGAGGTTAACACAGTAAAGGAGTTTAAGCATGCGTGGGATAGGCATAAAGCTATCCTAACTATAAGATAAGGCTAGGGACTAATGAAAGTATTTAGAAAATTGGGCAGACTAGATGGGCCGAATGGTTCTTATCTGCCGTCACATTCTATGTTTCTATGTTTCTCTAACATTCCATCTGTAATTCCTGGAGACTTCAACATTCCAATTAACTCACCCTTGACCTCAGCAGCCTCAAAACTACCTTCTATTACCTCCTCCCTTGGGCTATCACAGTGGGCTAAGTCCCCCACCCATGTAGCAATACTCTAGACCTTATTTTCACTCATGATTGTACAGTCTCTACTATCTGCAACACTCCATTTCCTCTCTAAGATCATCATTTCCAATCATTTGCTCTCAATAGCCCCCTCCCCCAACAACCTCAACCTAACCCCCCTCAACTCAGAAGGAATCTGAGTTATATAAACCTCCAGCAGCTGTCAGCTGATATCAATTCCCAACTATTATCCATTACTGCTCACTCATGTCCCTCACTGGCTATCTCCTCATATAACTCTACACTCACCTCAGCCCTGGAAACTGCAGTCCCTCTCCAAATACACACCGCAAGGAGGACACGCCCCCAACCATGGAACACTAAATCAACACGCTACCTGCAAAGATGTTCTCGTTCTGCTGAACGCTGCTGGAGGAAGTCTCACACCGAGTCAGACTTTCTACACTCCAAATTCATATTGCGTTCATACAGCACAGCCCTTGCCCTTGCCAAACACTCATACTTTTCTTCTCTTATTCGTTCATGCTTCCACAATCTCAGGCGTCTCTTTGATACCTTTAACTCTCTTCTTTGCCCTGCTGTGGCCACTCCCCAAACTAACCTTACAGCCGATAGTCTTGCTTGCTACTTTACTGACAAGATTGAACAGATAAGGAAATAATTCTCACCACCTTGCCCCTCACCTTTTCAACCTCCCCTGGATCATGCCTCTCCAACCCTTCCGACCTTCTCCCAGGCTACTGAACAAGAGGTGGCTGCACTTATCCTTTCCTCTCGCCCCACCACTTGCCCGCTTGATCCTGTCCCATCTCACCTTATTAGATCTCTCTCTTCTTGTCTTGTGCCCTCCTTAACACACATCTTCAACTGCTCTCTTTCTTCTGGCACTGTTCCTGCTGTCCTGAAACATGCTACTGTAGTACCCATCTTAAAAAAAACCATGTCTCGACCCATCCTCCCTCTCTAACTATCATCCTATATCCCTGCTCCCTTTCTACTCAAAGCTTCTTGAAAGACTACTCTTCACCCGTCTGGCCTGCTTCCTCAACTCCTACTCTCTCCTCGACCCTCTTAAGTCTGGCTTCCGCCCCCTCTACTCTACTGAGACTGCCCTTATCAAAGTCACTAATGACCTCATCACAGCTAAATCCAAAGGTCTCTACTCCATATTAATTCTTCTTGATCTCTCCGCTGCTTTTGACACTGTTGATCATGTTCTCCTTCTCCAAACTCTTCAATCACTCGGTCTCTGTGACTCTGTCCTCTCATGGTTTTCCTCCTATCTCTCCCAACGCTCATTCAGAGTCTCCTTCAAATGATACCTACACTGTTCGTCCTGTCTCATTTGGAGTCCCTCAAGGCTCTGTCCTTGGTCCCCTTCGATTTTCTCTTTACACTGCCTCTCTTGGCAAGCTTATTACCTCTTTTGGATTCAAATACCACTGGTACGCTGATGACATCCAGATATATCTCTCCTCCCCAGACTTCTGTCAAATCATGCCAATTCCACCTCAAAAACATCGCCCGCATCCGTCCCTTTCTTACACAAGATGCTACTAAAGAGCTTATCCATGCTCTAGTAATCTCTCGCATGGACTATTGTAACTCTTTCCTAATTGGTCTTCCCAATAGCCGTATTGCCCCGCTACAGCCTGTAATGAATGCTGCCGCCAGACTGATTTTCCTCTCTAGTCAGTCCTCTCACACCTCACTCCTCTGTCAGCCCTTACATTGGCTTCCTGTATCCCATAGGAGTCAATTCAAAGTGCTAACCCATACCTATAAAGCACTGAATAATCTAAGCCCCTCTTATATCTCCTCACAGATCCATAGGTATGCCCCTTCTCGGTCTCTCCGCTCTGCCCGTGACCTTCTTCTGTCCGCTTCTCGTACCCGTACGGCCAACTCGCGCTTGCAGGACTTTTCGCGGGCGGCATCCTACCACCATCAGACTCTCCCCTAGTCTTCAATCACTTAAGAAGTGCCATAAAACTAATTTCTTTAGGAAAGCCTATGGCCTCCCAGACTAACCTCTACCTCACATACCTGCCTCTTGCTCTCTCCTAAAGGGCAGCACTCTACTCTCTCCACCACCTCTGCTCCACTCCCACCTAATTTGACTTCTATTCCCTGTCCTAATGTGTTTTATACCCCACCTCCTATAGACTGTAAGCTTGTTTGAGCAGGGCCCTCTTCAACCCTTCGTTTCTGTAAGTTTTCTTGAAATTGTCCGATTTATAGTCAAATCCCCCCTCTAATAATATTGTAAAGCACTACGGAATCTGTTGGCGCTATAGAAATCGCAATAATAATATATGTTAAGTCACATAAAATAATTAAAATTTAAAATAAAACTATGCAAACATACATATAAATAAATATGTTGGAAAAAACTAAATCCAAATCAAATGTTTTAACAGAGAATTTGTGGACCAAATTATGCGAAGCAATGCTAGCTGTGGGTTAAATTAGGTAATTTCAGGACACTGGCTGCAGTATGAGATGCCTGGTTATTTCACAGGTAGTTAAAGCCATCTGGCTGCATTAATACACCTCGTGAGATTCACAGATCCGGCCCTGATAAACACCACATGGTAAGATTACCACTGGGGTTCATAGTCCGCAGAATTCTGGGCCACCTAGCATCTCCTGTTAAGGACACTTCTTGCTGTGCACATAATCAGGGCAAAATGCCCTTGACCTTAATGAAAACAAGCAGCCAAAAATTCAAAGCTACCACTCTTTTCTTACAACAGTTCATACACGAAACTGGATTAAAATTAGAGACAGCTTATGGGAAACAGAACCCAAAGTCTAGCACTTGCCAATATGTAGTACTGTAAACTTACACAGAGGAATTTGTGCACCTGCTAAGATTGTATAGTTATCCAAAGTGGCTTTTGGTTTTTCATCACTGCATTCTTTTTTTAGGAACAAAAATGCACAGTTGAAAAAACAAAGATACTGAGGGCTCAGGGACAGGGCTCAAATATTCATAAACTACTAGCCAAACTTAAAATGTACTCACCACCACAACAGCATACACACTACTTTTTTTTTTCCAAACAGCATGTCATTCTGAGTAAATGCAGGGGTGTGTGTTTGCAGCGTGAATCTGTGTATGCAGGGATGTTTATTAAGAGTGTAAGTGTGCATATCAATGATAAGGAATTTAAAGGTATATTTGTGAAAAGGAATGTGTGTGAATGCAGGTTTGTATGTGCATGAAAATGTATGTACCCTCTGTATGTATCCTTTATTTCCTATCCATGCCACTTTAATTTTCCCTTGGTCTCATACCCATCTTCACCTTGTTGCCATGCTTCTCATCCAAGCCACATCACCTCTTTGCAAAGCCCTTCTCATTTATGTCACCTCTCCCTCTGACCCTTCCTTTCCTCATAGCGCTTCTTACTCTCGTCCAGATCAACTCTTCCCATAGCCCTCCTTCTGCAACATCAAATGTTTCTCTCAAAAGTGTTGGGTTTACATCCCAATGGTATGCCATTTATCTACCACATTCAAAAAAATAAATGCATACATAAAACATGCAAACTACGAGATATAACATATTTTTTCCCAGATATTATAAAACAACCACTGAGCAAATATGGCTGAATCTCATAAGTATTTAAATAAAACTGTCAGAAGGATATTGAATGTTGGTCCACATTTTTAAAACCTTTAATGTTCCATTGATGGGTAACATTGAATTAAGAATTAAGGTTATCAGTGGAATGCTGAAATAAACTGCTCTATGTCTTGAAACCAAACAGGGTGTCTTTACGTTAAACCTATAGATGGCCTTTGTTTATATTTGAGAACCTCAGGGTTTGATCGGATGATGCATGTTCCTCTTGATTTATAGAAATCTTACCTACACATTATAGCTGAAGTGTTTTTTTATTACCAAGATTTTTATTACTAAGATGTGGTATAGACAAATTATACGGACTAAGCACAGGATAAAGGTTAAACTATGACATGGACTTTCGACTATATGGACCTACATGTGAATGCAGGATTTTAAAGAAAAGAGTAAAGAAAATAGAAGTCAATTTTTATAGCCATTACGTAAAAATTGAAAAAAGCTTGTATGTCCGTAAGAAAAAGATATTCACTAATCACATGTCCTTGAAACGTGACTATCACTGTATCCCATGACTTGGCCAAACACTTATAATTCTGCTTCCAAAGCAACAAATACTAAAATAAAAAAAAATAAAAACAGTTCTAGCTCATTCCCCATGGGTCAATTTGACTCCTACTGAGATTGATGTGACTTGATATTCAAGGACTCCACACACATTGCTGCATTACTCTCCAAAATTAATTTGGCTGCTGCACGTAGAACAAATTGTTTCAAGTGGAGGGGAAGTGAAAATCTCAAGGCAGGCGAGGACAAAGACCAGGTTTAGCCAAATGGCTGCTCTCCAGATTCTACTATAGTTGTACGAGCTACAATAAGCGTTTGACAAGTTAGTAGTTATAGTTGAGCAAAAGTGAGGTGTGCATGGGGTTTCAGCAGAGCCTTCAGGTTTGGTTGGTTATTACCTGCCCATCATGCTTAAGAAAAGGCTCGATAGAGAGTGGAAACATTACGCTGGTGAGGAATTAAAGGTGCATAAATGCAACCTTTTAGGTACCTGATCTATTTGTATTTATTCAGTATTGGAGGTGGTGCATCAAACCATTTGGCTTTGGATGAGTGCTTGCATGGCCAATCACTTATTCTTTCTCTATTAAGGATGGATTATTACCAAGACTTCACGTAAAACAGTGATCAGAGTTTAATGTAACTCCACATTCTCCAAGCAATAAAAAAATGTTCCGATACTGGCAGGTTCATTTCCCATTTGGTTCCAACCACCTTCCTACCGTAATAAGAACGGGAATTGAGAGACCTCTATGATGCATATAAGAAACTGCAAGTATGATTTTTACCAAAGGCATATTGGGTTAAGTAAAGAATCAGGTCATTTATTCTGACTAATTACAGTACCACCAAAGGCACCCAAATCAATCCTTCTCAGAGCAGTTGCCCTTTTGTTTTAACACTACAAACCAAAACATTTGTATTTAATAGAAATAGTAATGTTATGATTGCAGGGTTAACATACCTCTACTGGCATTCTTCCTGACAGCAACTAGAGGGTGTCTATGCTGAATAACTGAGTGAGACTTTTAAAGGACCACTATAGTGCCAGGAAAACATACTCGTTTTCCTGGCACTGTGGTGCCCCACCCTCAGGGTCCTCCTCCTGCCGGGCTCTGGGGAGAGGAAGGGGTTAAAATTTTACCTTTCTCCAGCGCCGGGCGCGGAGCTTTCCTCCTCCTCCTCTCTTTCTTCCTAGCGACGTCATCGGATGAATGCGCACGCGCGGCAGGAGCCGCGCATTCAGCCGGTCTCAGAGGAAAGCATTTACAATGGACGCTGTTGTCTTCTCACTGTGATTTTCACAGTGAGAAGCACGCAAGCACCTCTAGCGGCAGTCAATGAGACAGCCACTAGAGGCTTTAGAGGCTGGATTAACCCTCAGTGTAAACATAGCAGTTTCTCTGAAACTGCTATGTTTATTAAAAAGGGTTAATCCTAGCTGGACCAGGCACCCAGACCACTTCATTAAGCTGAAGTGGTCTGGGTGCCTATAGTGGTCCTTTAATCAAATGACTCTTGCAGACAGCATTTGACTGGCGAAGTTCAAATTGATAATCTTAGCGAAAGAGAAGAGACCACCGCACAGGGCGATATAGGATAAAGCAAACTGTTTTTTTAACTCTTGAAGGGAATGGGGGCCATATTTACATGGTGAGGACAACACTATAGTGTTAGGAATAAATGTTTGTATTCCTAATGCCATAGTGTTCCTGTAAAGATATCACATACAAATTTAAATACTTGTACTTTGGCTAACTTTAACTTTGGAAAACCACTTTAGAAATGTAATATTATTATAATACACACTGAAGAAGGAGAAGAAAAAAAAAGTATCAGATGATGGACACCAATGATAAAAAAAAACAAAAAAAAAAAAAAAACAAACAAACAAAAAAAAACCCACTTACCTGAAATCATTCAGGGCATCTACAATCTTGATGTACGCTAAACTTCTCTGGCTGGCATCATTTGATCGACGGCTCATTTTCATGGCCTTTAAATGTCAATTGGGAAAACAATAGTAAATTTTCCCTAAATTGTATCAAAGAAGTGCAACAATATTATTTGATATACAATATGTAACCAAGCAAATATATTTCCTAAAAAAAAAAGAAAAAAAAAGAAAAATAGGCTGTGCAAATTTTTTTTATAATTGACTGGTTTAAGATTTCTATAACATATTCCTCTTCTTCTGTGTTGATTCACTATTCAAGATAAATTACAGCAAATGGCTGTCTGTAAAAGAGGTCAGTAGCTATGCTCCTGATAAATATTGCATTGGTCACATCATTTGGAGGCCGGCAGTTGTACAAACACCCATTTCCGACAGCCATAAGTATTTTTAATGTACACATTTGATAACCATGTTGCAAGTAATGCATATTAATTAGGTTACAACTCTTTTGAGCATGTCCCAACCTAGACTTTTAAAGAGACACTAGAAGTACCTAAAGAACGTTAGCTTAACAGAGTGTTTTGGTGTATAGATCTTGCCCCTGCGATCTCACTGCTCATTTCTCTTCAATTTAGGAGTTAAAGGACCACTATAGTGCCAGGAAAACATACTCATTTTCCTGGCACTATAGTGCCCTGAGGGTGCCCCGACCCTAAGGGTCACCCTCCCGCCCGGCTCTGGGGAGAGGAAATGGTTAAAACTTCCCTTTTTTCCAGCGCCGGGCAGGGAGCTCTCCGCCTCCGATCCTCCTTCTCTCCTCCCTTTTGGCTGAATGCGCACGCGCGGCAAGAGCTGCGCACGCATTCAGCCGGTCTCATAGGACAGCATTTACAATGCTTGCCTATGGACGCTTGCGTGTTCTCACTGTGATTTTCACAGTGAGAATCACGCAAGCGCCTCTAGCAGCTGTCAATGAGACAGCCACTAGAGGATTTGGAGGCTGGATTAACCCATTTATAAACATAGCAGTTTCTCTGAAACTGCTATGTTTATAAAAAAAAAGGGTTAACCCTAGCTGGACCTGGCACCCAGACCACTTCATTAAGCTGAAGTGGTCTGAGTGCCTAGAGTGGTCCTTTAAATTACTTTGTTTATGGAGCCCTTGTCACACAACCCCTACATGTGATTTACAGTTTCCCTACACGTTTTCTGCAAAGAGAGATCCAATGTTTAAAGGGACTCTCCAGTTCCAGGAAAACAATCCGTTTTCCTGGTACTGCAGGTCCCCTCTCCCTCCCACCTCCCAATCCCCGGTTGCTGAAGGGGTGAAAACCCCTTCAGTTACTTACCTGAGACCCCCACCAATGTCCCTCGACGGTGGTTTCAGGTCGCCACCGCTCCTCCTCTTTATTACGTCGGCCGGTGGGAGAGACTGATCCCGGCCGCCGGCCGGGGAGACCTAATGTGCATGCACGGCAATGCCATGCATGCGTATTAGAGCTCTCTATAGGAAAGCATTAAAAATGCTTTTCAATGCTTTCCTATAGGGAATTGAGCGACGCTGGAGGTCCTCACACAGCATGAGGACGTCCAGCGACGCTCTAGCAAAGAAAATGTGCTATGATCCAGGAACTGCCCTCTAGTAGCTGTCTAGTAGACAGTAGCTGACAGATCTGTTTGGAAATGAAAACATTTTTCATGGAGGCTGCATGAGTCACAACCTCGGGACGTGTGGCTAGGGTTGCATTAACAGAAACAATTGTGATTTAACTTCTAAATGACAGAATTGAGCAGTGAGACTGCAGCATCATGCTTTATACACCAATACTACTTCATTAACTAGTTGTTTTGGTGCTTAGAGTATCCCTCTAAAGCTCCATTAAAGGATCACTATAGTGTCAGGAAAACAAACTTGTTTTCCTGACACTATATCATCCTCAGGGTCCCCCTCCCTTGGCGCTGAAGAGGTTTAAACCCCTTCAGTTACTTACCTTAATCCAGCGCCAGGCTCTCTCGGCGCTTGTGACTTCTCCTCCCCCGCCGATGTCAGCTCCCGAGTGGAGCGGCATGCGCGGCAAGAGTCGTACGCGCATTCAAACAGTCCATAGGAAAGCATTTCTCAATGCTTTCCTATGGACGTTTTGCACGCTGGATGCGATTTTCGCGTCCAGAGTCGCCTATAGCGGCTGTCAGGAAGACAGCCACTAGAGGCTGGATTAACCCTGCAATGTAAACATAGCAGTTTCTCAGAAACTGCTATGTTTACATCTGAAGGGTTAAAAAGTGGGGGACCTGGCACCCAGACCACTTCATTGAGCTGAAGTGGTCTGGGTGACTATAGTGTCCCTTTAAAACACAGTTTTTTTTGTTTGTTTTTTATTATTATTATTTGTCCATTAAATGGTATATTTGTGATTTGTTCACCTTTTGTGGATGAGAAGCAGAGAAAAAAAAAGTTTCTACATCACCATGTTTTTCTTTACCTGTTCAATTGCACTTTTCATTTTGTTCATGTGACTCTCAAAAATTGGAAAGTGAGAAAAGAAAAACTCATGAAATTTGTTATTTTCTTCTTCATCCTGCGACAATGAAAAAATCACTCCAATGGCAATCTTTTTCTTTCTTGCAATTCCTAGGTTAGCCCCACATCCTTCATCAGATATATTGAAGCTTTCTTCCACAGACCTGTGAAGGAAACATTGGAAGGAAAAAAAATGTGTGAGCAGACTAATCTCTAAAAATTATGTACAATAGCAATGTATGTATTCTATCATTTTGTAAACATTGTTGCTTACTTCAATAAGGTTTGAGATTGTGAGCGGTCCTTGTATTTTGAATGTACATACTGGATTGGGAAAATTACATTAGATCAAGTATAAATACCGATGATTCTCACTTACTGACCGGGTTCTGTTCTTTTACGATTGCTAGAGAGCAGGTCTGCATTTGGGGAATTCGCCCGAACATAGACCAGCTCACTAGCGCAAAGAATCCCTAGAACCCATGTTCGAGGCAAATTCCCAGAATATAGACCAGCTCACTAGAGCAGGGAATCCCTCAAATCTATGTTCTTCAACATGGGGCATCCCTCGAATCCCCAGGCCATAGAACTGGTTGTAAGTCCAAGCAGTCGACGTGCAGGTAAATCGTTAATGTATGTATTTTAAGTTGTGTCATAAAGCTTAGAAAATGGATTCAATGATTTATTGAGAGAATACCATACAAACACCTCACCATCTAGGAAAAACCCCATTCTCCAAGCTTGTGGTCTGACTACGGCGCCAACGACGTTGATAGCTGCTTGCGCAGCTGCTGTTGAGTGAAGAGCTTGGTGAAGGAAACGGAGTAATAAGAAGACTGCTCAGAGAAGCTATGGACAAAGAGAGAGAGTAAGACAAAAACTATCAATGGCAACAGCTGGCTACAACTAAAATAATATTTTTTGGCAGAAAAATAATAGTAAAATCTGTATAGACCTGACATCAGTTTGTGCTCGAACTTTATGAAATCAAGGAGCATAAAATTGTTAAAATACATTAATGGATTCTCACCAGATCGTGCTATGCCGCTATCTCGATCCTCATTGAAGCCCCGGTCTGGCATGTCCATTGGGTTGCTGTGGACTGGAAAACAATATTAAAAATGATTATTAAAATGCAAATGCAGCAACAGCAGGTCCAAACCCATGCACTTGTTAGGATGTAATTCTGTAAAATTATCACAGCTGTGCCAATGAACCTTGTGAGTGAGACAGATGGTTATAAATTCCATATTGTGCCCTCCAATACCTATTTATTTTCAGAAATTTTATATCTACAGTGAACACAAATTATAGAGATATTTTATTGAAAAAACTGATTCTACGTGTACAAATGATCATGCAAACCACCACCAAAAGCCATTCCACAGCTGAACAAGTCTGCAAGTTCGGGCCAATACGACTATGATTTTTGTTTTTTTTGTTTTTTGTTTTAGGATTCCACTTTAAAAATCCCACTGCATTATTTTTAAATACAATCCTACAGTCCTATTTGATAAATAATACAATTACCTGACAGCCAGCAATAAATTGTGTTCGTTTGAGGAGGAAAAAAAAATAAAAAAATCACTGTGCAATATCATACTTTTGGTTGAGAACTTGTCTTGTTCAGCTGGGTTTTGAAACTTCAAAATTAACAGGTCATGTGCTTGTGTGAGAATTGAGAATATCAATGTGTTAAAATTAAAACAATATCGGCATGCATTTTTTTTTTTCTCCATACATATAGTTTTTGGTATTGACAAAAGTGGTGCTCAACTCCGGAAATAAGGTCGTGTTACCCTCTACGCAACATGCATTTTGGCTGCTCCACTATATGTCAATGTTTCAAATTCTCCGCTGTGACCTTTGCCTTATAAGACAACTGAAACTTTGTCAAGATTGTGCAGTTGCATTGTATGGCAATTATATCGCAAGTCCATATTGGATGTGGCTAATCAATCTGAGCCACAAGGTAATGTTCAATAACGGACATTGTGGGATCCTCTTATCCTTTTCAAAGCGAAACATTAACCAGTTCCAAGTATGGACTAAGCAATTAAATACGAATTTGAATTAACTTCATCACGTTTACTGCACATCAATTATTTTTGTTAAACATGCTCATCTCCTGCTGACCCAGCTTCTCAGACAGAATAACAACACATTGTGTAACGTACTAATTTAAGCTGTACTGTCATATCTCCAGGTGCCATAGGGAAATATTTTACCTGCTTATCATTCTAATAGGACTTAACAGAACATTTCAATGTGGATGTTTTACTAGGTAATATAAATAAAAAATGAATATAATACACTGCACCATTCACAGTCCTATTCAACTAGCTATAATTAGAGAATAGCACATTCCATTTTTGGAGGAGCAGAAGCACGGAATTATAGGGACACTCTACTGCCCAAATGATCAAATAAGTAGAAATCACTATTTAGTAGATATACTCCAATGAATACATACATGTATTTTTCATACATGTATTCATTGGGTATAAATTATAAGTTTGAGAAGCACGCACTGCACATTGTTCTGATCCGAGAAGGAGATATGGGGGACGGCGACACACACAAGTGGCAGAGGGGAGTTAAGTAAAGCAGGCAGTTTGATGGACAGCTAGAGGGTGTTTCATTAATTAATCACAAAAGTGCTGATTTCTCATACAAAATCTGCACTTTTATAAAGTACCTTTGAAAGGAGGTACTCCTCACCCATAAAGCACTTAACTAAGCTGAAGTGCTTTATGGTTGGGGAGTGGTCTTTTATTAATTAAAATTCAGCAGATAGGGTATCATCAGTGAAGGTTAAAAGATGGATGAGTGGATGAGTGAGTGGATGAGTGGGTGGGTGATTTTAAAATACAATATTTTGTACGTAGGACAGGCCTATTTAAATGCTTACTCCTATTTAATCTAGATTGTCCATATTGTTCCTTAGAAGGATATCTGAACTATGTCAAAGAATTATTGTACAGTGACGAAAACACAATCCTAACAAAACTAATTGGAGATAGAATGTTAACTGTTACAGTAACACCGGTACATATTATATGTTTTAGCATATGGTTGTCCTTTGCGCACTACACCGAGTCTATTGTTATTAGTAAAAGGTTTTAGCTATTTTGTTCTGATTGCCTTAATTATGGATCTTGTAGTTCCTTATTTCCACAGTGAAGCCCCAACTTAACATGCATCTAGACAAACAGTCTACACTAAGCCTCACACAGCACGCAGCACACCTGCAAAGAAAGAGGCACTCCGGATCAGGCGGAGCGGGCCCTGCTCTGAGAATGCCCGCCTAGGGCTGCAAAGCTGAGACAGACCTACATGTCGAAATGTAGAATAGGTTTGCAAAACAAAAAGTTAGTAGGACAGCTAACAGCCTAGAGGAGACAGAAGAAAACCATAAAGGAAAAAAAGCACAAACATAAATAAATAAAACAAAATCAAGAATAACAACACAATAACAGTATTTTAGACGCACTAACAAAATTGGTTTTACATGAACAAATAGTAGGATGTCGGCAAATATGATTGTAAACGCTTTCATTTGTTCACTCTTGTTTATGGAATTAGTTCCCTTGAGGGTAAATGTACTTGACGTAAGAAATACAGATAGATGCTTGAGTTCTTAGCACATTCATTCTCCTCTCCCAAATGTCCTTTTATGGGTTTTATAAATAGTTGATGGTGGCAATTTTGTTTTGCACATTAACATTCTGAAACTCAATGGCTATTAACAGTTTTTTTTTTTTTTTTTATATATAAAGTTAATGACAAGTTATCTACCACAGGACTTACAATTTAGATGCTAGAGAATGTATAATAAAATCTGCAATATGCCTTCATCAATTAGACTTGGATTTTTCCAGTGACAACCACTGCACTTGGAAAGGCAGCGACACAAAAAGACTTCATTGTGGGTAATTGCCTGGGGCAATTCGTAAGAATTCGTATGAATTCTTCAAATGATCATTGTCAGAGAGCATAGCACAGCTTTTAAAGAAATGCCATTTGCAAAAAAAAAAAAAAAAAAAGTAGTATAATATATGAACAATAGAACATTTAAATATAGGGGGTCAACTTTACACCATATTTTCCCTTCAATTTCATATTTCAAGCTGCTCAATGTATGTGAGCCTTCTACAAGCAATTAACTATAGAATTCTCTGATATTCCTTTAAAAGGGTCTCCAGATTCATTATCTGTCTTGATATGCAACATTGATGAGTAGAGACAGTAACTGAAAAGTAAACAGAACAAGAGGATATGTTTCTAGCGTTAGTGGTGTGGCTAATGGAAGGCAGCCCACATCAGAGTCTCTCTTGTCCTACATAGAACATCATAGAAATATATGGACCATTGATATAGTGTGTGGCTTATGCTATTCCAACAATAAACACAATATCTATTTTCTGTAATGTTTACAGAGTTCTGCATTGCCATACTATTCAAGTTGCAATATCGCAATAGACAAAAATTAATCTACAAAACCACTAAAAACTGAAGATCGTCATTAGGCAGTATGAAAGCTCTTAACAACTAAAATGTGAAAATCTACACCTGCATACATTTATATAGAATAAAACCTTACAGTTATCATGATTTAAAGCAAAAAAGCTACAAAGAAAAAGCAAATAATACCTATGTTTCCAAAGAGTCCATTCATGATGCTGCTGTTGTCTGGTTTCAACGTGTTGTTGTTGTCATGGTTAATGCACTCAAGGCTATCTTGAAGTCTGTAAAATTAGAAAAGATTTGAGTGTTTCCAAAATGAAGTACTTTTCTAGCACATAAATAGCATGCCGGCTGATTATTTTTAATTACCTAAAGCAGAAAAGATGGGAAGTTAAAAAAAGCAAAAAGCCCAGGACAACCAAAACCTGAATCACTATGAATAATCCCACCATACTTTTACAATTTATGTAACAAATATGTTGGATACTATCCTTCAAGTCAGTTTGTTGTCAAAATTGTAACTTTTAGAGACAATGACCACAAGTTACAATTGACTGATTCAGTTTATATATTTGATTGAAAGGTGGGCAAATCTGAAATCTATATCTCAATCAAGCAAAAACAGAATCTCAGTGAATTTGTCCAGCCTCAATTGTTACAGGCTAATGCTAGGTGTAATCTAAAATAAGACAATATAGTTATATAATTTTTTCACAATCAAAGTAATATATTTCTTAACTGCTGCTCCAAGCAGTCATACCCGATCGCAACTAATTTAACAATTACCATCCAATGCTGCAATTGAGCAGGGTAGACGGTTGCTCTGTATTCATCCTAAAATTGTCATTAAAATAATGATGGGGTGAATTACTGCCAATCGCTGATCACTGGCTTTCACAGCAAAAAATGACAGCAAACAGCTGTTGCACCCAGCACAGAGCAAGCTAGCATTGAAATGGGATGGACTGAACTCCAAATAAACCCTTCATAATCCCACGACAGATAGTTTGACGTTCAGGGTACACAGAATGATTGTTTCAGTAGACATTCAATTGCCCGAATACCTTTCATGTGTTTGGCTTGTGTTCAAAATATACTCACGTGTTAAGACTTCCATAGATGCTGCTTCCAGTCCGCGCTGTGAATACCTTGCTTAGCATTAACTGAGGAGGAGATCTGGAAAAATAAAGGCAGTATTTACAAAAAGATTATGCTTCCTGTAATTTGTCACTGATGAAATAACAGATCCAGCTGCCTGTGAAAGTGAGCTAAAGGCTTTGTAATCATTTTGATATATCTGATATGGAAATCAAACACAAGTGTAATTTAATAAAAATGAATACACTCAGGTTGTTTTTTTTTCCCTGCTTTGCACTACCATGATTAAAATGGTTTTGTTGTGAATCCCTCTGGAATACACAGATCCATGAACAGAAGGCATATGAAATGGTGAAAACAAAAGCTGTAGATGTGCTCCTTTGGCAACTGTTTTACCAAGTTCTGATATAAATCTGTTTTAGAAATGTTTTGCTTTTTGGGTCTGTATAAATCAGGTTATTACAATAATGATAAAAAAGAAAGAAAGAAAAAAAACAATACGGACTAGAACTATTGATATCTCTTTGTTAAGCTTGTGTTATGTTTTGAGTTTTTTTTTTTCTTTTTTCTCAATACAGTTGCCATTTTCAGCAACTTATTTAAAAATAGGGATAGACAAGTTAAGTTGAACCTACTCTTTAAATAATCGCTATACCTTCATGTTTTTTTAAAAAACAAGTTTATTTGTGAGTATTAGTCCTTTTTGTTCTACTAGAACACAACTTTGACGACTTGTGCACAGTACTGGGAACAAAGCTTGTAATTGTCATGTTTTACAACCATGTCTGGGTTTTATAGTGGCATTATTCTCCAGCAGGCAGCTAGGGACTTGCCAACTCACCTGTTGGTTTATCGTTTCAAATCATGTTTGCATTTGTGTAAGTCATTCTGTTTTTCAAATGCGTCCCACCTAGCAGCACAACTCTAACTGACGCACATCACATCATGGATTGCCAAATACCATTCAGGAATGGGCAGCTGCACCCACTGGAACTTGATTACATTTCAGTGCCTGTTCTGGAGGCTGTCTATATGATCTTAAGATAACTACATTGTTTAATGTACATTTGATTGCAAATGTAACTCTTCAAGCAAGAAAACTTAATAAAAATGAATAAATAAATTTTAAAAAAGCAAAAAAATATTATTTTATTTAGTTATTTTTTAACGGAGATCCCCATTTGTGGGGTGTCATTTAAAGTATTATGGATGTTCACAACAGTTTGTGCAAAAAATCCTAGTAATCGAATGCTAAGCAAAACAGAACTACTGGAAAGGTCATGAACTGTTGTTATTGTTACTCGATAATTACAATTCATGTTGGGGGGGGAAGCAGCAATATTCATGGAGAAATTGCCAACGGCCCTTGGCTGGAACACTTTGTAGACTTCCCTCTGTTGATGAATTTCCTGAAGGTTTGTAAATAGGGACTGACATTCCTTTGTGTTGTCAGCCTTGAGAGCAGAGAGGATTATTCATGTCCAGGCCCCTTCTTTCTTACCATTTTCTATTTTCCCTTGCTATACACTGTCCCTTTTTCCCTCTATAATCCCCTCTAGACATCAGGCTTACTGCAATATAGCCAGGTTAGCCCAACATTTTTACTCCTGGAGATTCCATGCCTTGTGTCTTTGCTACCCACTTATTTATTTCAATAGCATAGCTGGTTGAGAAAAAAAAAAAAAAAAAAACACAACTATAAAAAGTACCATCTTGTTACAGATACCTTTTGTTAAAGACAGAAATAATTTACCAGTTTGGAGTTCATAAGGTATTTGGATATAATTTCAGACTTTTTTGCTTTTATGGCTCAGCAGGAATGTGGAAATAATGGCCTTGATAGATATACATCTTTTTAAATCCAATTCAAGTAATGTTTTGCTCCCGCACCACAGAAAGCTCTGCTTCTCATATCCTTTTTTTTTAATATTAGAAATTTTTTTACATTTTCTTATTCATTTCCACTCTGTATGCTTCTCATATCTTAATCATTTTATTTATTTCTGCACAGACTGAATCAATTATGCTGATTGTGACAGACCGCTGGCACTCCGACTGAGTACCTCCGCCAATCGATGCTCCTAGTGCTTGCCGAGGACTCCAAGCACTCCACCAGACACCATAAGCACTGCAGACCCCACTTCCAGCGATGCAGCTGCGCCGGTGTCTCGCCGTCCTCCACCCACCCTGGACCCAAGACCAGGATCCAGCTTCCAGTGGGTAGACCTCTCCTACTCCAAAGAGCGTAACAGGAACAAGCTCTTACAAAAGCTTAAACTCAGGGGTGTATTGTGATTATAGCAATCCCCAAGAGTGTAGTTATTCCATTCCCTAAACATGAGCCAAGGCTTCAAGAAGGGGTCAAGCAGGTCTGCTTAATATAAGCCAGTACTCACAATTTATACAATTCCTCATGCCAGAGGCAAACCCCCTGGGCCTGATGGAACACAGGCACACAAACCAATCAGAACAATACAACAATGTCCGACACTCCCACATACAGCACACAAGCCCTCCCCTCTGCCTGTGATACAATTAACGAAGACAATGGACTAACTCAATTAACTCTAAGCAGAAAAAGAACATACATTTTTACAAACCCCAAAAAGTACCCCAAAATACAACACATCCCCTGATAGCCCCGATCTGGGTGAACAACATATCCAAAAATCACCCAGATCGGTTCAGGAATTTCCTGGAAGTCTTATTTTTGCCCCACTGTGCACATGGTCCAATGCCCAAAACAGTTCCATACACTCGACGGCAAAACCCTGCCGCCACATGTTTGAATCTGGTCCAGTTAGAAGTCCAAGGGGCAGAAACAGTGCCTTTAAAATCCAATATGCCCAAATAGTGTTTTTAAAGGGCAATATATCCCAGGGGCCATAGTCACAGGGCAAGAGGCTGGCAAGCAGGCCTCTCCAAGTACAAGTGGCGAGGTTACTTTCACCACAATGATTACCTACACGGACTACTAATCCACTTAAGGATTTGAAGTGCGACATACCGTATCTGGTGAATTTTCAGTGTAGATCCTTTATAACTCATTGCCACAGATCCAAACATCATCTCCCCAAGCATATTTGCATCAGAGGGGCTCCGAGAACTCTGAAAAAAAAAAAAAAAAGGATTAGAAACAATTATAGATTAAGAGGATGAAAGAATTTATCAAACTTGGAACACTTAAAACAACATTTTAGCATAGAAACAACGCACATGAAACCATATACACTGTGTATCTTAATACAATAATCTTTTGTCAGTAAAAAAAGGACAAATATGACTTTTTAAGGTTTATAACAGAACGAAAGGAGAAAATGAACATAGCCATGAGCGTAAAAATATAATTACTAGTGTTTTCTCTCACCTGTAAATGTGCACAACTCCCCTACGCAAGTACAATAAAGGTTTACCTTGGGGCTACAACTAAATACTTAGAAAGAAATTAAAAAGTAAATGAAAATGCAGTTAAACATACCTTTAGCAGATTGTATCTGGCATGTAGAGGGTCATTTTCATACCATGCCTTTGTTAAAATGCAACTATGATAGTTATTATCTGATTTTCTCGGTGTGTTTATGCATTTTTATTTTCTTTTTGAAAACTAAATTTTTCCATGACCATTTCAGTATGTGCAGCACATACATTGGACCTCTATCATGACAGGTTTACTTGGTCCGTGAAATTACCTCCCTTGATGCGGTTACCATAATGTTGAAAGCCACATTAACACCTTGTTGAGTTCAGTGCAGGTCCATCTTAAACCAGTTTCTTACTGGTTCTCTGTGAAAGCTCTATCAAGCAGAGCTGAAAATCTCAGTGTAAATAGTGAATGTGCAGAGCTGTCCCACTCTATGTATTAGAATATTACAAACTTAAAGGGACACTGCAGTCACTATAACAATTCAATCTCTTTGAATTTGTTATATTGCCTGGCATCACCTGGTATTGTCCCTCCATTCTGCGTTGAACCATTTTCAAGCAGTTTAACACTAAATAAAAGTACGACCCCCTTCTGTAGGTGTGGCTAAGGCAAAGATTTTACACTTCCTTGTAAAAATCATTTGGAGCTCTGATAGGCTGAAAACAGTCAGCTGACACTCTCAGCCAATCAAAGTTGCCCATTACTGCTCATTCTAATTATTAACCAAAGAAGCACAGATGAGATGGGCTGCTAGGTACTCTTATTTAGCGTTAAAACATAAAACACTAAAAACTGTTTAATGCTGAATGAAATTATGGCACCAGGGGATTCCGGATACCATATCCAGTTTAATGACATGAAGCAGACACAGTGCCTACAGTGTCCCTTTAAATGTAACCAGACTTTTTTTTACCTATCCAAGACCAACTCTTTTATTGCATATACTTTTCCACTTCCTCTAACTGATCAAAGGTTAGCTTTTGGAATGGGATCCAAAAGTGGGGCCAACGCTATTTTAGTTGGTCCTGATGGTTGTTGTAATAGGCATATTGTATGCATCAGCGGCCAGGAAACCAACTAAAACCACCTGAACTAATGAAAGTGATAAGCAGCATTACATTTGGTATACTAATAAAATCCATGAATGGGTTAATTATACAATTCAAAAATAAGGACAGCGAGTTAACACCATGTACACAGTTTGGATCCCTGTTAAAAACATTTAAGAACCACAGCATTAGACCGGTGCTCATAATCCACAGAATAACTAGATCATAAGACAGTGGGAAATCAAAAGGGAACAAGGTCCACTTAAATGCTCTGAGGTGAACATTTTACTTTTGAGCACAATTTATGCACTGCAAAGTTTGAATTCATTTTAGGAGCAGATTATGTAACTACAGACTAACAATATTTAAAGTTCCGGAGTTTGTCATGTTTTATGTGGGTTCCTGTGAGCTGAAATCATGGAGTTCATAATGTTGTTGCTGAGGTTACTTCTGTAATCCCTAACTGCATTTAGCTCTGAGGAGACATTCATTTCATCCTCCAGGACACGTCCTCTGTTTTCTTCCCTCAGGCTGGCCTCTGGGTCTTTCTCCACAATGTAAACAATAAAACAACTCTTAAGGAGCAGAGAACTTGAGCATGCTGCAAAAGCATTAGATCTTCTGTTAAAAGGTGTGAAACGGTAACAGCCTCATGCTCTGCAGTCCGTAGCTGTGGTTTTACAAAGGCTCTACTTGATATGCAAAATGAAGCTGTGATTTTGCCTAAACTTGTATGTTTGAAAAAGGCCTAGCCTAATTAAATAAATACAGTTGCTGTATTACATGCACATACAGTTGCTGTATTACAAAGAGCCAGTAGGTTTACTCTACTATTTTTGGGCTGCTGTAACAAAACACTTGTGATCTCTGCAAGATCGCTTGACACCAAGAAAATGTATTTGTGTCATATGACTGCCTTATTCTCCAGCCAAAATCTCATCTCTTATGTAAAATGTAATTCAAGCCAAGTGAGGAGAACCCAGTTCAACTGCTAGAGAAACAATTCAACATTTGAAAGTCTCACGCACTTGTCATTTAACTATTTGACCACTGAAGGACAGAAGCACATATTTAGATATAAAATACACCAGGTTTTTGTTTGATGTTGGCCTAGTATTGACAGTTAAAAAACCCAATGTGTAAATACCCAAAAATAATCTACATCACTAATAATTCCAAACAAAGAAGCCACAAAATTGTCAAGGATCTTGCACAGTAAAAAGTTAGAAACTATATACACTCAATAAAATTATAAAGCAAAACGTTTGTTTTTAACCCCCATTTTTCATTAGATGAACTCAAAGATCTAAGACTTTTTCTATGTACACAAAATGCCTAATTATCTCAAATATTGTTCAGAAATCGGTCTTACTGAGTGTGTTACTGAGCACTTCTCCTTTGCCGAGATAATCCATCCACCTCACAGGTGTGGCATTTAAAGATGCTGATTAGACAGCATTCTTATTGCACAGGTGTGCCTTAGGCTGGCCACAATAAAAGGCCACTCTAAAATGTGCAGTTTTACTGTATTGAAGGGGATCTGGGGGGGTCCGAAAACCAGTCAGTATCTGGTGTGACCATCTCCTTCGCATAGAGTTGATCAGGTTGTTGATTGTGGCCTGTGGAATGTTGGTCCATTCCTCTTCAATGGCTGTGCGTAGTTGCTGGATATTAGCAGGATCTGGAACACGCTGTAGTATACGCCGATCCAGAGCATCCCAAACATGCTCAATGGGTGACATGTCACGTGAGTATGCTAACCATGCAAGAACTGGGATGTTTTCAGCTTCCAGGAATTGTGTACAGATCCTTGCAACATGGGGCTGTGCATTATCATGCTGCAACATGAGGTGATGGTTGTGGATGAATGGCACAGCAATGGGCCTCAGGATCTTGTCACGGTACCTCTGTGCATTCAAAATGCCATCAATAAAATGCACCTGTGTTCGTTGTCGATTACATACACCTGACCATACCATAACCCCACCGCCACCATGGGCCACTCGATCCACAACGTTGACATCAGCAAATCGCTCACCCACACGACGCCATACACGCTGTCTGCCATCGGTTACGACAACTGACTGTAGTCAGGTCGAGACCCTGATGAGGACAACGAGCATGCAAATGAGCTTTCCTAAGACAGGGTCTGACCGTTTGTGCAGAAATTCTTTGGTTATGCTAACCGATTGTTGCAGCAGCTGTCAGGGTGGCTGGTCTCAGGCGATCTTGTAGATGAAGATGCTGGATGTGGAGGTCCTGGGCTGGTGTGGTTACACATGATCTGCGGTTGTGAGGCCAGTTGAATGTACTGACAAATTCTCTAAAACGCCTTTGGAGATGGCTTATGTTAGAGAAATGATCATTCAATTCACGGGCAACAGCTCTGGTGGACATTCCTGCAGTCAGCATGCCAATTGCACGCTCCCTCAAAACTTGCGACATCTGTGGCATTGTGCTGTGTGATAAAACTGCACATTTTAGAGTGGCCTTTTATTATGGCCAGCCTTAGGCACACCTTTGCAATAATCATGCTGTCTAATCAGCATCTTGATATGCCACACCTGTGAGGTGGATGGATTATCTCAGCAAATGATAAGTGCTCACTAACAGAGTTTTAAACAGATTTGTGAACAATATTTGAGAGATATAGGTTGTTTGTGTAAATAGAAAAAGTCTTAGATCTTTGAGTTCAGCTCATGAAAAATGGGGGCAAAAACTAAAGTGTTGCATTTATAAGAGTTGTGCATTTAGGCAGGACAAGGATAGTTTAAAGAATTCATGGAGCTGTAGGCCATCAATATCTGGGGGAATGGACATAGATCCTGTGAGAGTTTGAAGTGAAATCAAAATTATATTTTGTGGAGTCGCACGTTCAAACTTTTTGCAATCTATTTCATTGGTGACAAACATAATGTCCCCGTCGGCTGTACAAATAGAACTGGATGCTATTCCTACCTTACAGTCACCACAATCTATGTACGAATACATATTCAACATTTTCATAACCCACTAAAAGAAGAGTAATCTGTGTGATCAGCAGATACTTAAAGAGACACTTTAGTTACCAAAACAACTCTTGCTGCTCAATTATCTATCATTTAGGAGTTAAATCACTTTTGTTTCTGTCCATGGAGCATATGCCACAACTCCTCTGGCTGTGTGACACAGCGTGCACGAAAAACACATGGATTAATGTTCAATCAGATGTTAACTTACTTTAGATGTTTTATCTCCTGCTCTGTAAATTTAACTTTACTAACATACAGGAGGGCTCCTGCAAGGTCTAGCTAGATATTAACAGAGCAGTATATAAGAAATTCTAAATGAAAGACTGTGCAATAAAGTAAGTTTAAACAATAGATTTAGAAAAGCGGTGTAAGTCACATGCAGGGAGGTGTGCCTAGGGCTGTATAAACAAAGTGCTTCAACTCCTAAATGGCAGAGAATTAAGCCATGAGATCGCAGAGGCATAATCTATATACAAAACCGCTTAATTAAGCTAAAAGTTGTTTGGGGAACTATAGTGTCTCTTTAAGTAATGAACCATAGCTTTCACTCTTACTATAGGAATTTAGAAGATATGGGACACAAAGTAGTCCAATAAGTAGAATAAGGCTGGTGAAGATTTAGACCACTACCTGATTTTTTGAGTTTTGCTCTTTTGTGTCGGACGACAGGGAATTTGAAGAACTGTCTAAAGACGTGGAACTGTCCCCTCCAGGTCTCAGCTGACAACATTTCCCAAACACTTTCACTGGAGCGTCACTCACGAGTTTCTGCAGAGACAACATGGAAAAAGAAATCTAAGCACTTAAGTTCTGACCAACTAAATAAATTTACTACAAGGCAAACAAATAAAAAAAAAATATACTAATAATTGTGAAAGGCTTTACTTGAAAGGGGAACAATAACATACACGTTTACATCTTTTTGATAAAGAGAACTAATAATTTATATGAATAAAAAACTTTTCATATCTTGCAGGAAATAACGGGTTGCAATTAATGCAATCCAGGAATCCCCCCCAAAATACAATTTGCTTCTGCTTAAAATGGGCACTAAATTCTACATTTCTGCAGCAGAATTCTTATCAATAATGAAAACCCATCTACTTATACAAAATAGCAGATTGTGTAAAAGCCCTTATAAAACATGACTTTTTATAAACTGTATTTAATAAAATTATTTTTTGATATAGAGTTGCTAATATTCAATAGGTTACTGAAGCTGTAAAATGATTGCATGGTACCGGTAGTTTAAAAATAAATAAAGTCTTTTTCTTGATTTCAGATTGCCTTCATGATACTGAACTTTCCTCCAAAATATCAACAAAACCTTAAAAAGTTTATGGCACCTCATTGTACATGTGTGAGAGTATTAATGGAATAGAGATGCATAAGCACCATAACCACTACCACGTATGACAGTGGTTATAGTGCAAGGACTTTTCAAAGTATGACATATGACTTTCTGCCACCTGCATTATGGTAAAATGTTGTGGAAGCATTGCTTGCTCGTATGGTCACCCAATCAGGAAGCACCTCTAGTGACCGTCTGAGTGACTGTCACTAGCAGTGTCACTTTGAAGCAATGTAAACACTGCCTTTTCTCTGAAAAGTCAGTGTTTACGTTGAAAAGCCTGTAGGGACATGCTATAGACACCAGTACCACCACATTAAGCTGTGTGTGTGCGTCTGCTAATGAGTGAGCTTGCTTGCATGCGTGTGCCTGCTAGTAAATGAGCATGTGTTTTTATGTCAATGAGCTGATGTATATCAGTAAGATTGTTTGTCTATGAGGCTGTGCGTGTCATTGAGATGTCAGTAAAATTGCCTGTGTCTGCATGTGAGTATGCTTACTGTATAATTAAACGTTTTACCCTGAAAGGACCAATATTTTATATTAGAAAAAGATATATATATATATATATATATATATTACTCAATCATCTGGCAAGACATAGCCTTACATATTACACGCAACAATATATGGCGCAGTGACTTATGGGGCTGGCACAAATTGTTTTTTCCAGGGCTGCTTTGTATCCCCAGTCCGGCCCTGCTCTAGTGGCTGTCTGATATATAGATAGCCACTAGAGGAGGACTTATCCCTGCAAAGTAATTATTGCAGTTTATAAAATTGCAATAATTACACTTGCTGGGTTAAGGGTGATGGGAGTTGGCATCCAGACCACTCCAATGGGCAGAAGTGGTCTGGGTGCCTGGAGTGTCCCTTTGAAAAAAGGGACCATTATCCATCTAAAGAAGCCATCAAGTAAAATGTTCTAGGTATATGGGAAATTACTACAACTATCCCCAGTGCCAACATAGGTCCTTCCTGTCCTAAGAAATGGCTCAAATACCGAAAGAAAAGAAACAAGGGAAAATAAATCCATATTGTTGTCTCTTTGGGTAAAACTAATTTTACCAGTTGTATCCAAGAGCAAATACAATCATTAAAGGACCACTATACTGCCAAGAAAACATACTCGTTTTCCTGGCACTATAGTGCCCTGAGGGTGCCCCCACCCTCAGGGTCGCCCTCCCGCCGGGCTCGAGGGGGTGGAAGGGGTTAAACTTACCTCTTTCTCCAGCGCCGGACGGGGAGCTCTCCTCCTCCTCCTCTCCGCCTCCTCGGCTGAATGCGCATGCGCGGCAAGAGCCGCGCGCGCATTCAGCCAGTCTCATAGGAAAGCGCCTGTAGCGGCTGTCAATGAGACAGCCACTAGAGGCTGGCTTGACCCTAATATAAACATAGCAGTTTCTCTGAAACTGCTATGTTTATATAAAAAAGGGTTAAACCTAGCTGGGCCAGGCACCCAGACCACTTTATTGAGCTTAAGTGGTCTGGGATAGTGGTCCTTTAATAAATACATTGGCAATGAGTGAACCCCTTTGCTTATAGTATAGTATCACTGCTTGACTCATCCAGTAGCAATACAACAGCCAATAATATCTCCAGTTACGGAGCAGACAGCTTCCATACCCATTTAGAAAGTTGACAGAACCGTCTAATTTTCAAGATAAATAGAACTTGGATGCGATACCATCTATCAGATTCATCCTTGGTTATACAGCCTGTAACCCTAAACATTAAATCTTTCATTTGTTATTCAACTGACCCAAAGCATGAAGGAAAATATTTAGCACGAAGAATAATGTTACAGGATTATTGCATATGTGATAATCTACATCGTGTTATCATTTAGACTTGCCAAACACCTGTAATGGACTAAAATGTTGGCATTCATCAAGAGACTAACTAAATGAAATGGCAACTTTCTTACACAACCATAAATATAAAAAACAATCCTGAGGAGAAAAAAAAAATTACACAATTTACTCCTTTTGGCAGAGTTGAAGAAGGACTTTTTTTTCTAATAAACTATTGCTATAGGCCAAAATTTAACCCAAGTTAAAAAAATAATGAGTAGCTGCAGGTACTAAAGTTAAATGTCCAAGTATAACACCATGAATTTGTCACATTCAGTGCTACTGTTAAAATGTGTAAGTGTGTATGCTTTACGACGGTGTCTAAATTTATATCCAATGGTAAAATAACAGAGGAGATTCAATTTACAACAGATTTTCCTATGGCTAAATATTTTAAACATGGGGCAGTGGGATTTCACACAGCTGCTAAGGTTACAGGTTGGTCACAGTCACTTTCAATGTAGCCAAGATTATCAAATAATGCAAAACATGTAGTTTGTTAATCTATTAGGTATATTTAAATATGGGGCTCTGCACTGATCTTCAGTTAGTGATGGCTGTCACATTTTTTTTGTCTTATCTATTCTTCAAGGGATACTTTATAGGAAACATTAATCCCATAAATCCACCAATGCCCCATCAAACGTCCAAAATGGATACCTTTGTTCTACTGCAAGGTTAGATTTTATAAAGGAAGGACTTAGGGTCTTTCATCATCTTAATCAATGGTTTTAAAGCAGCACAGCCAATTTTAAACAAGATAAATGGGATATTTACACACAAACACAGTTTTTGCTACTACCCACTCATGGGCTTTGTGTATATGTAATCGGCCACCAATACAAGTGCCTGGTAATGCATTTTTATACAGTTGGCACTGTGGTATTGTTGCCAAATATGGCTTTTTGAAACACGTTTCTTACACAAATGTGTTTTCTGCCTCTACAGTATCAGACACTGCAAACAGGGTGGAGACTGTGGGAGACAGTCATATGATCTTAGTTTAGACTCGTGAGCTACAATTGCAATTTATCTCTGACCCAACAAAGTTTCTGGCAATGCTCAGCAAACACATGACACACACCACATTAACTGTTGGCTAGTAGCAATTTTAACATACAAGACCACATTGGCCATATTCTAAGTTCCTCTGCTACCATCCCCATTTGAACAAATGTTATTGCTTAAGCCTTAAAGTTTGAGACTGAAGAAAATAAATAAATAATTAGGGAAGGGGGGAAAAAAAACAAAAGCAAAAACTATGTTTTAAGGACTTTATTTTCTCTCTTTGTAAACTGTTATTCTGACTCATCTTTTGCAATTCAGCACAGTTTGCCATTTAGTGGATTTAGCCCCGGATGCTATTCTTGCAGAAAACTATTAATACGCTTAAAGCAGAAAAGAGTCCATGTAGCTGATTTAGAACGGATTTGACTTACTGCGGCTTTTTCTATGTCGATTCTTCCTATTTTGTCTGTAAAACCGATGGATTGCATGCAAACAGTGGATATACCGCCATGCAGGAGCAATAGACATGGATAACAGTAGCGTAAACCACACATGCACTACACTCCTGCTTTGCGCGGTTGTAAAATTCAAACACGTTTTCCTTCAGCACACATCTGCTAGGCGGAAACCGTAACCTCCATCATGGGTTACATTGAGAATAAACTCTGTGTCCATGCTAATACCCTCATGGGTGAAGCTGCCATGTGTGCTTTGTTCCCACTAAAATGTTATGTATATTGTGATCAAAAAACTCTTAACATACTTAATCCCTTTAACCATGAGAAATCCATGGATTTGTGTTTTATGTAGATTTTGAGAATTTTTTTTAATGCATTATACAGATGGCAAAACAAGAAAGGAACACTACAAGCACCATCACCACTACATCTCTCTGTAGTGGTTCTGGTGCACCCGACTTGTGAGGAGTCGAACCAATTTTTAACAGCAAGACTCCTTAACTGGGGTCCTCTTGCGTGCTACTCCCCTTGCCAGGAACTTCTGATAGTGTTCCTGAGCGAAGACCAGAGGTGCAGGGGCATCCAGTGAACTCCAGGTGAAAAAATAAAATAAAATAAGAAGTCAAACCACAATGTAAGGGAACCAGGTCACTATGGCATCATAACCACCACAGTACAATGCAGCATTGGAGTGTTACTTTCATTTTTGCCACGTACACAAGGATTTCAATTAAAATGCAAGTTTAAAAAAATAATAATTGTATGTATTAACGAGAGTAATTTACTTGCAAACATAAATAACATGTATTAACTGGGATACTGCTGCACAGAACAAGACGTTATGCAAAAAGCACATTAAATGAAAATTGCTCTAATTCATCATTGATCTAGTGCTGGACTAAACATTATATGTTGCTACAATCTACTACATCATACAGAATCAACAAAATTGTGTGCATGTATGGATGTACTTTAGTACTGACCTATGTACTCAAAACAGGAATGGTTGGAATGAATTGGACACAGACAAGTAAGAGACACTATCTCTGATCAGTCGCACTTTTGCCCAGCCTCCATCACAGCATATTCTGCAGCCTCTCTAAAATTATCATAGGAGCCATCAGTGCAAACAGATCACTTAACCTAGGTAAAATTATGAATTTTGGCTAATCCAGAACAATCCAAGTTATTGAAGTGTAACTCAATTAATAAAAAAAGTGGACGGGGTGCGGTGTCAAACTAGGATTTTGTGCAGAGAACAAAAACAAAAAAAAGTAATTTGTGATAATAAATATGAGTAGTAAGTGCTTTACCCACAGACTGTATTTATCATCTGGTGGGTTAAGCAGGTGCAAACTGAACTGCACACATTGCATTAAATGCTCCATAAATCACCAAGCCCCCATGATCCCTGATTCCACTTAATGTTTGCAGTTAGGAGCCTGACACAGAGAAGGGCCACAAATAGGCATTTATAACATCCAGAAACCGATTTCCAATTAGAAAGAATGTAAACGGATCGATAACAGGCACCAATTATAGTTGAGGTATATTTCTAGCACCAAAACCACTTTGCTTCTTGTATAGGTTATGTGTATGGATGTTTCCTGGTCTTGTCTGCCTGCTCATAGTACCTTATAACTTCCCTTAAGTAACTGCAGTTATACGCTCTCTATATCGCCTATACAAGTACTTTTGCCATCCTGAGAGGCTGACCAGTCAGAGTTTGGCCTGAGCTGTGGGTCAGTTGTCCTCTTTCTACAGCAGAAAGCCAACAGCTGAACTATAACTTTCACAAACATATTGAGCCCATATATCCCATGTGTGTACAGGGCTTATACAATAAACACAGCACTGCCACAAAGAGGTATGAAAGCATCAAGATTGACTAGCATTTTGCATTTTCTCGTCTAGACAATACACACTGAAATGCAAAATTTATATCAAAATTTGGGAATGGCAAAATGTGAGTATCTTAAGTGTTATAATTTTTTTTCTAAATGTATTTATTTATAACACTGACATGGTTATTCACTAAACTGAAAATTGTCAGAAACTCAAAGTGAATCTCAAAATATTAGCTCAAGTAGTTCAAACGGAAGCTACAGTTTGGCTATTTCTTTTCTTAAAGGGACACTATAGTCACCAAAACAACTACAGCTTAATGTAGTTGTTCTGGTAAGTACAATAGCTACCTTCAGGCATTTACATGTAAACACTGCCTTTTCATTTAACCCCTTAAGGACACATGACATGTGTGAAATGTCATGATTCCCTTTTATTCCAGAAGTTTTGTTATCAGGTTATAAAGAGTAATTAGCTTGCCTGAAATATATATTTCCATCATATTATGCACAGCTCTCTGTGTGAGCAGAAAATAGCTCCTAAAGAATCCAAACCAGTCAAGGATGGATACAAATAATCAGAGTATCTGGAAATGAAGTCTAGGTTATAAATAAGCACTTAAGAGTAGATTTAGTAAAGTCAGGCACAAGGCGATCAAGTGTCTTGACAAGGTCACAAGGTGTGATCTCCCACTTTGGAGGCAAACGCATAAAGCACATAGCTGTTCCGCCTCCCAGCCAGGCACATGATCTTTAGTGTAAAATAGCTGAACTCAAGCTGCGATGCAGTCAGCATGTTCAGAATACCATATGTCAGCAACTTCCAAGTCACAAATCACGCACAAAAAAAATGTTTGAACATGTTTGAACATGAACATTAGTGAGTGTCCATGTGTTCTATATATTAAACTCCTATACACTCATAGTTATCATTCTTTGAAGTTATTTTAGAAAAATGTTGGCAGAAGCAAAATAATGCACTGTTTATTAAAACACTGACCAATACACAGAAACAAAGTTGCAAAAACACATACGATATTAAAGGAACACTCCAAGCCCACTGCAATGGTTGTGGTACAAGCAGTGACCTGATGCCCTCCCAAGTAAGTAGTTTGTGAATGATCTGACAAGCTACATGAGGTACTAGGGGTACCAGTCCCAGTGCTCTTACAGCTGAGTGAGCTTAGTCAATATTAAGCCCTTCAGCGTTAAAGGGACACTATAGTCACCTGAACAACTTTAGCTTAATGAAGCAGTTTTGGTGTATAGAACATGCCCCTGCAGCCTCACTGCTCAATCCTCTGCCATTTAGGAGTTAAATCCCTTTGTTTATGAACCCTAGTCACATCTCTCTGCATGTGACTTGCACAGCCTTCCATAAACACCTGTGAAGAGAGCCCTATTTAGGCTTTCTTTATTGCAAGTTCTGTTTAATTAAGATTTTCTTATCCCCTTGCTTGCTAGACCCTGCAAGAGCCTCCTGTATGTGATTAAAGTTCAATTTAGAGATTGAGATACAATTATTTAAGGTAAATTACATCTGTTTGAAAGTGAAACCATTTTTTTTTTCATGCAGGCTCTGTCAATCATAGCCACGGGAGGTGTGGCTAGGGCTGCATTAACAGAAACAAAGTGATTTAACGCCTAAATGACAGTGAATTGAGCAGTGAAATTGCAGAGGAATGATCTATACACTAAAACTGCTTTATTTGGCTAAAGTAATTTAGGTGACTATAGTGTTCCTTTAAGCTAGCTCAATGTAAAACTCTTCTGGCTTAAAAAAGGTGGTGATGGGTGCTGGTCAAATACCAAGTAAGTTGCCAAATAACGACTACTTGTCCTCGGAGTGTGTCAGAACACTCCCAATACTATAAGCTATATAGCTGGCTAAAGTGATTATGGTATTTGGAGTGTCCCTTTATGGATACAACAGCTGTTTGAAACAAAGGTACATTACACTATTCACAAACACAAAAATAATACAACAAAGGTAAAATTTGGCTTGAGAGATATATATATATATATATATATATATATATATATATATATATATATAAAACAAGCCCGGTTTCAGCTTCCACTTTTTATGGTCACCTTTATGGTCACCTTATATACATTATATAAAAGAAGTCTGTGGAATTTAGAACCTAGGCTAGGTGTTAAATATAAAGAAATCATCACTTCGTGAAAACAATCCTTTTGGTGAATATAAAATTTGGCATCAACAAATTGCAGGTTACTTTGGACTTACCATGAACCAGACTTTAATTTGCACACTTTGAATTAACCTCTTTCTATGGAATAATAATGGAACTTCAACTTGGTTCAAACATAAGCTATTCTGTTATTCCCTATATCTACCCAGCATATTACTACGCATTTTATGGAAATATAAAAGGCTGAGTGGAGAATACTAGGTATAGAAATTAAAACTATGAAGTTTGCTCAGCTTTTTCTAGATGCCATATTACAGCACATACTATACAAGGTCTCTGTGTACAATGAATTTGAATACAATGAAGTGCTGACCCTTGTGATGAGACCAGAGGTGCACAAACGCTGCTGTGTATGTAATAAAAGGAACTACAACATTTACAAGAACAAAATAGAATGCCTAGCCAACATTACATGATCATCCCCTGCTCATGTTGGTTTTCTAAAAAATAAATAAAATAAAAAATTGTAAAAAAAAAAAAAAAAAAAGATAATAATAATAAAAATCAATGAAATTCTATGGAACTTACAGACACCAACAAGTCATCTGTCTTGCGCTTGGTGCTGGAGTCAAACAAGACATTTCTTCCTCGTTTCTCACAGTCTTGAGAAACAATCAGGCGGATCTGGCTTGGATCAAATTCATGAGAAGGCCAACTGTGGAGAAAAGATAGTGATGATTATTTATCTCAAACAAATCTTTATTCATGGTCATAAAATTATTATTTTTAACCATTTTAATAGTCTAAGCTTGTTTAAAAGTTTACCATCGACTTTACACATAATAAAAATAAAGATATGTATAAAAAAAAATTGATAAAGTTAATTTTAATGACCGACGTCTTTAATACCGGCTATATCAACCAGTGTCACTCTAGATGTTTTGCACCCTGTAATGTAGTCACTAACAAGGAAACATCTTTGAAGTATTTTTCATCAGGACTCTTGGATCTGGTCAATGCGGTAACTCTGCTAACATCACGGTCGTGCAGTGACATCATGCATTTACTTTCCAGAATGCCCCAAATTCATTCAAGTTAATATGCCCAGTGGCATTTACACACAGCAACCTGGCAAAACTGACTGTCAGCACATGGGATATGCTCTTGTTATCTTGACAACCTTGAAATAAAATTAGTACAGTTGCCTGTGCTATAACACCCTGGAAGCGGAGTTCAAAATCTGCAGACACCGCTTGGCACTGCTGCTAATAAGCAACAGTATCAAAGGAAATTCTGCTTGCAAATCTGTTGAGTAACAAAGTATGTATTCCGATGTGAGTGATAAAGGTCTCTAGAACTCTGCTTAGCTGGGTTCTTGCACCTCTTCTTTACAGTTGTACATGCTGGCAGCATGGTGCCCATATTACTTGGTTTAGGTACTGTGCTACTTCCAATACATAGGACTTAATGGAGGCCCCAGAAGTCTATTCCCACCAGCATACCTTAACTCTGACCATTCCAGTAGCATCTGGTAACACTGTATTTATTATGTCTGCTGACAACGATGAGATGGAGAAAAATGTGTCATGGACAGTATGTTGCTAACAATCCTAGAGAAGTGTAGTGCTAACTGGGTTGACGTGACAAACCATCTCCAAGTGTCCTTAAAGAACTGCAGACATCCACTGACAAAACTTTGGCAGTAAGGGTGATGGGAAAAGATAGCCCCTCTCCCCTATTGAGGAACACCAAGTCCTCTATAGGTCAAGCATTTCCAAGGAGTGCATGGGTTGGAAAGGATCCCTTAGTGAGGTGTAGACATCTACCTAGTGGATTCTCCTGTATCCTGTTTGGCAACATACCAAGTATTCTGCTCTCTTAGGTCGTCCAATGATGACCACATATGATACAGGCACTAATAGGCACAGTTATCACAGTGATTGTTACCTGGTTTAGGAAGGTCACCACACCTGCAAAATCTGCATGAAGTTGCCCTGTTTATTTCAGTAAGAGTTTCAATGAATTCACCTTCCATCTGGGAATACAAACAGAACTGAAGTTTTTAGAACAGGGGGCAAAGATGAAAAAGCACGCTGAACCATTGCATTATAGATTTACTCATCTTCTCTGGATGAGAGGGACTTTATCTCATATAATGACTCATGGGTTCTTACCATGTAAGGAGGGAAATATGTTGTTTAATGTACTGGTATTGCTCACTCAATCACTGCTTTTACCATTTCACCCTTGTTTGCACTACATCCCCCAATGATAACTTCAGCCATAGTAGCTAAAAATTACCAACTATTTGTGGACATCTAGCAGCCTTACATACATACATACATACAAGGCTTTAAACAAATTCTCACCCAAATGATGTACCAGGCTTTACTAGAATATTTCCTGGGTGAGTACTTGTATCCATTGGTATTACAGGAGCTCTATTACAGTTCTAAGCCATACCTAACCAAAATGAATCAGTGTATCAATTCCGCACACCACCCCTTTATGGTTTTTCCATATAAATGTGCACTTTAGTACATGAATAGGTGATACCCCTATCTAAATAGAACATTGAACATGAATGTGTGAAATCCAAAGACAAGTCCAGGAGTATTTCCAGAGACTCTAGTGCTGATAATAAGAGGATACACAATGATCATACAAAATGCTTCCACAGGGAAGCAGTGGACATGCACTACTAACCAAATAAGCAAGTACCAGAATATTATTTGTGCTGCTATAGTAGTACAATCACATAGTAACATCGGACGGACTAAATGGAGTGGGAGATACACATAGAGGGTTATTTGCTAAAGTGAGAATTGAAAGTGAATTTCCAATTTAAAGTTAGATATTCCCCCCTGTTGACATACAATTTAAAAATTCACTTTTTCATGGTTATTCAGTAAACTGAGGATTCAGAGAATAATAGACTGTGAGACATGTCAAGGATTTCCCGAATGGAGCGAACAGTTTTATTTTAAGAGAGAAACCAAATATTGATTTCCCCGAAATTACTTTCAAGTATGTGCAAGTATCCTATTTTTTTTTTTTTCCAAGCACTGGTACGTGAAGCATTACTACCATTTCTCTCTCACAGATAACTATTTATAAAATGTACGCAGTTAGTCTATTTTTGTACATAGCAGCAGCTTATCTCAATTGCATGCTTGTCACAATGTTAGCGCACACACACACATATGTATATGTAATATATATATATACACACACACACACACACATATATATACACACATACACACAAACAAACACATTCACTACATTATATATTCAGCTCAGTGGGCATTGCTCATTTGCATTATCTTTCACTATATCTCCAATTTATTAGGTGAGTGGTGGCGCCCATGACAAAGCAGAAGATAGCACCTCCAACAGGCAAAAATAAAGAAATAAGTAATTTAAATTTTGCAATTTTTTGAGATGGCATAGTCAATGCAAGGTTGAAAAAAAATAAAACTGCTATTTTGACTGGTGAAATCAGTACTTGCGCTGTATAAAATCAACAGTTCATGCATCCAACATTAAAAGTACATTTTGCAATTTTCAGGCTTCTGGTGGCTGTCAAGACAACCGGACACTAGGGGTTTTGGACTAAGATTCAATAATGGACTATTTTACTTCAGGCGTCAGCATCTTAAGTATGCCTACATCAGATTCTGGGTGTGTGTTTTGTGATTGAGAAGCACTGGATTGGCAGATTGTGGTGAAGTATTTGACTGAACAAAAACTCATCAATCTTGAAGATATCAGAAAACAACTAGATTGAGGAACATCAAAGTTTAAAGATGATGTATACATTTTTGTATTTAATTTTATTATTTGTTTTTAAGGGCCACAGGTGACTTAAAAACATTTTGCTGTAGTTTGGATTTTACAGATGAAATAATGTACATTTCAAACACACAAATAAAAGGTCAACCCAAATTAAATTTCAAAAGAAATCTCAACAAAAAGTGTTTTCTTTCTAATTTGAAGGCTTCATCAAAATCTCCTCTGATTGGAAAAAAAAAAAAATCATCACTGGGCCTATGGATACATGGATATATCTCTATATAATAGAAAGCGACAGAGAGAGCATTATTGGGCAGTTAGGAAATAAACACACACAAGGAAAATTCCATTGTTTCCATGTAAATTACCCAGCTTTTTTACACTTTGCCCCACAAACCATATAGATATAGAAAGTGACATGGAAATTGGAATATGAACTCAAAGTTTAGAAAGAAAATGCGATAAATATGTAGGGCAAATAAAAAGCATGTTTATTTTAATTAAAGATGTGTCATTAAAGTAAGAAGAACAAATGAATTTCAGTAGAAATTTTTTTATCATTGTAAATTTGTTTTAGACCTGTGCCACACAATACCTACACAGAGACTGCTGCAGACTATTTATAAACATTTTTCTTTAAATGATTAAGATAAAAATAGAGATACAAGGTTTATCTGATCAGTGAAATAAGTAAAGTTTATTGTAGACAATGAACAAGAAAATACATTTTTAAAAGTAGAATTAGGTAACTTTTACAGGTACCTGGACTGCATCTTGCTCCTCTCTGCAGCTTTACCGTTTGCAGAAACTCTTTATAAGTAAGAAAACAAACAAAAAAATAAACAAACAAATAAAAGAGAAAGAGATAGTAAGAGTCTCTGGGAGAAAAGCGCACAGGCCCACCCAGCTGTTAAAAATAGCAATAAACCATGCTCAGCTCAAAGCACAGGGCTGTCAGGTGATGCATGGAGAGATGTAATTGGGATAATACACTGTCCATGCTGTGTTTCAAACTGGCTAGTACTAGCCACACCAGAATAGCCACCTCTGAGCTTTCGGCTGCCAAAGGCAAAGTCTGTGCTTTTGCATCAGGATCCATTTAACCAGCTTTGAATCTTAAGAGGCTGCAAAACAGTCCTGCTCTCCTTTAAAACACTGTGGCGTTTGCTCTCTTCTATGGCAAAAAGAGTGGCCACCCAGAGACTAATTATCAGTGATGGGGACTCTACGATGACAGTTCTGTGCGCCAGGCAAGTTTATCTCTCTTCTTAAATAAAGCTCATATGTCTTCAACCACCTGACTACGGTCTCTTGGCAACTGTGGCTGTGCACCTCTTCAGCCAAAAAGTGTCAGACAGCAAAACACGAAGGGAGGAGGGGGGGCTGCAAAATGAAGATGCCTTTGCTGTAATTCTGTCCCTGCTGCCTATTCTGCACCACCCGAGGTGACATTCTTGGGAGCGGCAGGATTCCTGTGTGCAAAGCTGTGATCCAGACTAATGGTGAAGGAGGCACTAACAGCCATCATGTGACATGGAACTGTCAGTGCTTGCCACCTGGATCTGCAGCACATGTGCCAACCAATCCCAGAGATGCTTTCAATTAATGAAGTGCAGCTATAAATTAGACAAGGCAGCTGTCAGAATACAGTTACTAAGTAGCACAATACCGGGGGGGTATTGTACGACTCGTTTTCCTCACCATCAATTTACGAAGATTTGAACTTGTGTCTTTATTTCCCACATTTAAAAATAAGAATAATAAAAAGGTTATTCTGACATTTAAGCTGCACATTGAATGCAATATAACATGTGCTAGGAATTAAAGGGGTATTACATACACCCACACAGATAAACTAGGTAACAGTTCTGCTGTGTGAGTTCATTTTACCATTGTGTTTTAACTCACTCCTTTAGCTCCGTACCTGCAGACTATTTTTTTTGTTTTTTTAATTTCATCATTTAATAAAATGCAAAAAAATGTACATTGGTTTAAAAGTGCTGCATTGAATTATCAATAGAGCTGAACTACAACTCCCATAAAACCTTGCAACATCCATGGTCTATGGATGTGTGAGGTGTTTAAGAAGATGGTGAATAAGATTTACAAGGTAATCTTATATAAAAAAAAAAACATAAGAAAATACACTAAGGGAGCAGAGAGATTTTCTAAACTACATCCTGGCTTGGGTGACGGCTCAGTGCAGAAGATTAAAACAAGTGGATTTTAAGCAAATACAAAAATGAAAAGTCAGCTCCAGCATATAGTGTTTATTTAACAGCACCCTAGGCTAGACAAACACTTTATAGTTGCCTGTGTCTAACAAATTTTAACATAATGCTATGTTAACATTATTAATGATAATAATGCCTTCTACTTGAGCACCATTAGATTCATATTTTGTGCATGTATGGTGATGATTGGTTTGGCAGCGAACAAGAGTAACCCCACTAGATTAGGCAACCACTCACGACATGAAACTCATTTTTTTTTCACAAGAACAAATCCTCACATGGAACTGCTTGAAATTGTATTCGACCACATTCTAATGTGATACAGATAGAGCATTGCAATCACATGATGCTCTGACCTCTATCCCTGCTTGCTAGAAAAAGAGGAAGTCTTGCTGTTTATATAGGCGCTGTAATTTTGGTAAAGCCACAAGATATACAGTAAGAATACAGGAGAAAGCAGAGTGACGGAGTTATACACCCCACCACTATTCTAGCCTACCCTCATGACAATCACAGAGCATCATCAAAACACTGAATGGAGTCACAGAAAGAAAAAAAAAAAAGCAAATTCTTTTAATTTCACCTGATCAGGCAATGGCATTATGTCACCATTTACTGCGAAATAGTCTTTTCTAAATGCACAGTTGAGCAAGTCCTTCCTGTGAACTACAAACCACATTTTTTTTAAATAGCCGTGTAGTAAAAATAATTAATAAAAATAAATAAAAAGGTAATTATAAAAGCCACTTTGTGAGACATGATGTTAGTACAACAAATTAAAGTATTGTAAACACAGACCAATATGCAGATCTTCATTCTGTACAAGTTAAAGATGCGTTGTTTTAGGTAGACATGCAAAATGGCTTAATACAGAATATCTGCTACTTTCCCAGTTCAATTATTTTTGTGGAAAGACACGCAATAATTTTCTAGTAAAGGAATGCATATATTATGGTTTACAATAGAACAGATTGCATCAGGATATATACCTCCACTTATGTTACAATTGCACTTTAACTGACAATCATTAAAATGGTAAATGTAAAAGTTCATCCAACAATATTAAGTCATTGAAAATCTTATCCTATGTTGCAGCTGTAATACCCATGAAGAGTATTTTTGGGCTATATTAAAGGACCACTATAGTGCCAGGAAAACCTACTCGTTTTCCTGGCACTATAGTGCCCTGAGGGTGCCCCCACCCTCAGGGACCCCCTCCCGCCAGGCTCTGGGGAGAGGAAGGGGTTAAACACTTACCTTTCTCCAGCGCCGGGCGGGGAGCTGTACTCCTCCTCTTCTCCTTGCTCGCGACGTCATCGGCTGAATGCGCGGCAGGAGCCGCGCGCGCATTCAGCCGGTCGCATAGGAAAGCATTTACAATGCTTTCCTATGGACGCTGGCGTCTTCTCACTGTGATTTTCACAGTGAGAAGCACGCAAGCGCCTCTAGCGGCTGTCAATGAGACAGCCACTAGAGGCTCTGTAGGCTGGATTAACCCTCAGTATAAACATAGCAGTTTCTTTGAAACTGCTATGTTTATAAAAAAAAAAAGGGTTAATCCTAGAGGTACCTGGCACCCAGACCACTTCATAAAGCTGAAGTGGTCTGGGTGCCTAGAGTGGTCCTTTAAGCTGTAGATTTCTATTGTGGATAAGTAATCATAATATTAGGAGGGAATTTGGAAATTTGGATAGAATACACTTGTCAATATTGCAGTTTTATGGTAACTGTCAGTGACCTTGTATTTTAATAAAAAGTAGACATTTATTGATTTTTTTGAAGAATTTACAAGCAGGACATGTTTTTCAGCACTCACTGAAGAGGCATATAAATAGAGTCCTACAATGTGTCCTGAGCTTAGTGAAGCCCAGAGTCTAAATTGGGAAATGATGTGCTTTTATTTACTGAACAAGTAAAAGATGTCCTAGATTATTGCAATTTGTTTTCCCATTACTCTGCTGTAAAACTCAAAATGAGCCACTGGCCAAAAAACAAATATACATAATACCAGCTGGCACTGAAAGACAATGGGACATTTCTCTTGGTATGCCGAGGGAAACATGTGGCAGTGTTTTTACAGCTTCACAAATCAAGCACATTTCTCTTGTCCTCCACAAGTATTTTAAAGATATCAGCTAGCTCTGAAATAGCAACAATCTTAATTAAAATACCAGAAATTTAAAAAATATATATATTATATACATACACAAACATATTTATACCATACAGTAACACACACACAGTAAATTTGTAGGGGCTACAGTGGGTATTCATTTTTAAATAAATAAAAAAAAAACTTTTTGAGAACGGATTTATCTCTGGATCAACAAGCTGTCAAAACATACTTGCTAGAATAACTGAATAACCTGCTTTGAAAAAGAAAAAAACTGATAAAACATCATCTTTAGTCAGAGTTTAGGGTTTTTTTTTTTGGTTTGTTTTTCTACTGTAAAGAATCCTTGCCTACTTCGGACGTGAAATCCCCTTTCTTCAAATCTCAATGGATGACGTATTGTAGTTTGTACAATGTTCTTAATAAATAAGTCACCAGAAAGCAGTTTGTACTGTCCTTATATACAGTATGTTTGTAGAATGTTATCATATACCTTCTGAGACCTTTTCAAAAGTAAACAATAGCAACTTTTTGCCTTCCATCACAATCTTCCATTCACCTTACATGTTAAATAAATGTTGCGGCTTCTTTAAAACACCATTCATCATTGCTCTGCATTTTTCAGTTAGAATCCTACTGCTATCTTAGCTTGCACTTCCCACCCATGCAAGCCTATATCCTTACCTTAGGCTATTCCTCATCTAAAAATGTATAATTTTACAACTTAATACATTCTAACAACCTGTAATTTAAAGGGACACTATAGCCACCAGAACAACTACAGCTTACTGAATTTGTTCTGGTGAGTAGAATGATTACCTTCAGGCTTTTTGCTGTAAGGACAGTCTTTTCAGAGAAAATGCAGTGTTTACATTACAGCCTAGTGATAACTTCACTGGTCACTCCTTAGATGGCTTAGATGGCTGGTTCATAGCTGACTAAAATGCATCCAAACATTCAGTGTCTCCTCCCTCTGCATGCAGACACTGAACTTTCCTCATAGAGATTCATTGATTCAATGCATCTCTATGAGGAGATGCTGATTGGCCAGGGCTGTGTTTGAATTGTGCTGACTCTGCCCCTGCTCTGTCTCCTTGTCAGTCTCAGCCAATCCTATGGGGAAGCACTGTGATTGGATCAGGCCGCCACTTCTGATGATGGCAGCAGATAGCTTGCTATTTTGAGGCAAAAAGCATGCAGATTTACAGCTTCAGGCTTGAATACAAGTAAGATTTTGCTATATTTAGGGAGGCATGAAGGGCCATGGGGGGCTAGATTGTGGTTTTAACACTATAGGGTCAGGAATAAATGTATGTGTTCCTGACCCTATAGTGTTCCTTTAAAGGGACACTATGGGCACCCAGACCACTTTATCCTTCCCTTTCTCACATAATCCTTAAATATAAAACATTACACCTTTTAGGAACTGCAATGATTACTTTGCAGGAGTAAGACTGCCTCCACTGTCAGTCTATCAGAGTTTTGTTGGTTTCTTAACAGAGAAGGAGGGGCACATACAAGAAGAAATGTTATTGTTATATAATAGTAGTTTGACTGTTGTATTTTTGTTCATTTATTGTATTTTGAGTTATTTTATAATTTGTTGCCATATATCTATTAAACATTAACATTTTATATGCATTATTTTCTAGAATTTATCACAATCGCCATTATTAAATATGGACATTCATCTTATTTAGATTCAAACATTATGATAGCACATAACAAATAAGTGGGTGTTACAACACGTTTGTGCCCAATTTGGTTAATTTAATTAACTAGATTTATTCTGAAATTCTTTTGTGTGCTGGTGTAATTAGAAGAATTAGAGTAAATTAAGCAAGCATTTCATTACATTTAATCACACAGACTGCCCATGCAAGAGAGCTTCCGTAACCGCTCTGTATGGACAAATCTGATTCACTTTTCCCAATGTAGAATAAGTAATGTTTTCCATGGAGCATTATTGAAAATGTTTGAACTACCTGTTGAGTTGTACTAAGTTTTTATTTTTTATTTTATTTTTTTTTACAAAAAAGTGAATTGTGGTGAAATGGAATATTCACATCTCAAGACAACTCAGGGAAGAAAAAGTACATAAAATTCCATAAGGATACATAGCAAATTCATACATAGCAAATTTCCTTTTTTGACACAGTGATTCTATTCCAGAGATTTTACATAAGATGCATCTAAATCCATGATCACCAAGTTATGTGGATGAAATTTGTACCATGAGATGTCAACTGCTATTAATATTAACAAATTAACCTGCTTTGGCTTCTTGTGTGTATGACGGGCTTACACTTGTGACTGGATCAAGTTTAATAATACGAGTTTATGCCAAAGTACTGTTTGCCACTATCTTTAAAAGCCATGCCTGTGTAAATAGGAAGGCATTTTATTACTGAAAAAGAACAAGACATGTTCTTACTGTGTCAATGATAATGAACTTTAAAGCACTGTATCTCTTTAGTATAACGTCAGAATAATTTTACTTTAATCATTTGGGCGAGTTATCTTCCTATATATGAAAAATCATATATTTGCACATTGTAAGAAAATGTATAGTTAACATTACAAAACTAATTTAGCAGTCCTATATGGACTATCAATAGAACATCTCAAATAATAACTGTAAACAATTGAAACAATGAAATTATTATCTCTCCGCATGACTGGGATATTAGATTAAATGTATTACATTGTTGGTCAGTGTATAAAAATACACACTCTGCAAACCTCTTGTCCATGGGTTTCACAACATCAAGCACATGACTGCATTCACAAACAGCCAGGTATCCATTATCCCACAAACAGAAAACAGTCATCTTTGTATGTGCACATTAACCACTTCATGGCAAATAATGATACTACTGCCATGAAATCACAGGATTTGATTATCTGCTTGTCCTGAAGCGAATTAAAGAATTATTGCCAATTTGTTAGTGCTTCATTAAGAAAATGTCAACAGGTTCTGCAGCTGTGCTTAATGGAATAAGTAATACTTTTTGTTAAACTAGGATTTCCTTTTGACAAAAGAAGGGGTTGACAATGTAAGGGGTTGTTGACAAAGAAGGGGTTGACAATAAGGAATTCTTTTGTATAAATACATTTTTTAAAGGCCCTAAGAATGCAATTTATCAGTATTCCAATAATAGAACATTTAGAAATGAAATTGATTAGATTAATAATCTACAAATAAGAAAAAAGTCATGTTATTTTATGAAAAAAAAAACAACAACTAAGGAAATATATGCTTGACAAACCCATCAGCATTAATACTGTTCAATAATAATAATAATAATAGCATTTAAATAAAAAAAAATCTCTATACAGAAAGTGACAATAGGTTATCTGTAAGGAGTGTAATGATTGCCAATTGAGTGTACAAAATCAAATTGTTTTTGAACAGTTTGACATTTAACACAGTGCGCATGGCCCGATCTACATCTACATTACTACTACTACCGAAGAACTGTAAAAAAGCGTTGGCTCATTGTCTAAGACAGCCTGCTAATTGTGTAGCTGATGAGTAGTAGTTGCAATCAGTGAAGCCTAAATGGCCAAAAATGGGATCTTATTCCTTACACAGAGGGAATGACAGGGAACAGCGGTAGAGTAGGGAATATAATACTTGTAGGGTTGTTGTAGAATTATTAGGCCTCTATAAATCTGTAAGGCCCCTTTAAATCCTCTTGCTATACCTCTAAGAGGCCCCCATAGTTTTACAAGAAAGCTTTGTCTATAGAACATAGAATTTGCATGTCAGCAAGAAATAGCTTTGATAAAATGTGTATTTACTAAAAGCCTTGAAACCTAGCCTTGAGAAAGTAACAAGTGCCAGTTACGCTCTAAATGGATAGCTGCCAAAAGGCCCCTCCCGTCGAGTGAGCTCCTCATGTTAGCAAAATGGCGCTAAAACCTGGGGGAGAAAAGCATGACGTAGATAGTGACTTAAGATGGTACACCCCATAGGGAGGGCATTTTACTAACATCTTAGCACCTAAGCCAATTAACAATGTCTATTTGTCTATATCTTGATTTTCTTCAATGATGTAATAATGCCTTTAAAAGGGTCTGCGCACCCATTTTCTGTCAGAAGCCATTAAACTTCTCTGAAGTTCTTTCATTACCCTGAACCTTGTGTCTCAGTGTGAATTTACTTCTGCGTGCACGCAACTTTATTATCTTTAATTCGGACAGGAACAGATAGTCATTCAAACTAATTGGTTTGCAGTAAATTATCTACTACAGGGTTCCTTTAATGTGATTGTTATTTTTAAGCATACAGCATTCTGACATTGTAGCACAATCAGTATAGATTGTACTGTAGCACTAGAATGCAAGGGATGCATTCCCGTATATTTATATTTGTTAAACCACTTTCGATCAGTTTGACAAACTCTCACTTCTCCTTTGCCCATCCAAGTTCTTGGAACACAGTGTTACCAGGGGCTTGAGACAACAATGAAAAGAATGAGGTGTCCACATTGTACAAGAACCTAATGAGGAAGCACGATTTCCTCACTATAGCACTTAAAAGCAAATAGGGCCCACAGCTTCCTAGCATCACAACAACACAATCAGCAGTAAGTATTATAAATATAAAAATTTTTATTGCTGTATCAATAATGAACATGAACATACTGTATCTCTATAGTATAATGCCAGAATTACAATACACACACACACACACGTATAGACACATACATACACAATTATTATTATTTTTTTTTTTACTTGCTCCAGAAAAAAAAATATCAATCAATAGACGATAAATACAAAAAGAAAAGTCCTGCCCAGGAGTGATGGGAGTGAGCGCAGGACTTTTCTTTTTGTATTTGAAATCACTATTTGTATCACACAGCTAGGTTACAATGCTGCCACCCATCCCATGTGTTTCCTATTAAAGGTTAATAAGTATAGAGGGGTATATATAAAAAATACCCCTTTCTGTCTCATTAGAGATATCTTTGCCAAAAGCTCAAGGAAACAAGGTGAGGGGTCAGAGTAGGACCCGTCTAACTAAATGACCTCCATTTGTTTAAATATACATAGGGAATAAGGAGAGAGCGTAGGTAACTTTTTTTCCTTTAATCAATAGAAGATGATATCTGTTTGTGAGATTTGTTTGATTATTTTTTTTTTTTTTATTTCAAATCTCCTGGTACCTTAAAATTAAACCAGTACTATTGGATCACAACAGCACAGATTACATTCTACTCATGGACCTTAAAATTAGACAGCAATGATTAAGATGTTACAAAATATATTGGTATGCCAGTCACATGAAAATTATGTCATTTACTTGATGAATTGAGCAAATAAACACACTGTACTGACAAATCTAGTGAGTTCCTCAATAATGATTACTACACAGCCAGAAGTATATGTAGGTCGCACCCAACATAGGCGAAAGAAGCTCAAAGTTATTATCTATGGAATTTGTCATTAGGCTATGAACAGCTTCCTATTCTGGATGACATGTGACCTGTTAAGTTGGATGTTGATTAATTCAGTCATGAGACACCAATTGTGCGTGAGTAAATGAGGACACAAAGATCTACACATCAAAGAAACAGGAAAAGACAGTTCTTCCAGTTTCTTTTTTGATAAGGTCAGACAGGACAGGGAAGTGTACTACACAAATAAATAAATAATAAATGGATATTAAAAATAGAAAATGTTTCTTTACTCTGCATACCGAATGCTTTAAATGCGTTACTTAGATACAAAAGCTAATAAAAGTGTTGTTTCAGGCTTATTAATTAAAGGAATTCTACAGTGTTGCTCTGCCCCACCCATCTTAATTAAAGGAATACTATAGTGTTGCTCTGCAGCCCCCACAGCGAAAAGTAAAAGGTTAAATAACTATTTTATCACTTAACCAATTTCAGTGTGGCTGGAGCACTTCTCCGACGATACCAGCACGCATTAGGCCTTCCCCATAACACCAATGCACAAATTACTATAAACGTTATCTTATATATGGGCTGCAGCATGTGTGGGTATAGGAGATGTACTGAATTTGGGCATATGGCATTTATTGTGAGTGTTTAGGAAATGTGCATTACATTTGTAGGGGATGTAGTGTGTGTTCAGTGAATATAATTTGTGTGTATAGTGGATGCATTGAGTGTGAATTTATGTGGTGGGGCAGGAAGGAGCTCTATTGTAAAAAATTGTGTATACGAGATTGACAGACGTCCTCGAGTCCAACTCTCTGATAGACCGCTTCAGTCTGGTTTCCGCACTAAGCACTCTGTGGAAACGGCACTGACCAAAATATCCAATGATCTACTCGCTGCAAAATCTTGTAGTCACTACTCTATCCTAATTCTCCTTGACCTGTCTGTGGCTTTTGACACTGTTGATCATCAACAGCTTCTTCTCATCCTCCGCAATATCGGTCTACAAGATATTGCTCTCTCCTGGTGCTCCTCCTACCTATCCCAGCGCTCTTTAAGTGTTTTTTTCTCTGGCTCTGCTTCTTCTCCCCAACTCCTCTCTGTTGGTGTCCACCAAGGTTCAGTCCTTGGTCCCCTACTGTTCTCCATTTATACTATCTCCATTGGTAAACTCATTAGCTCCTTTGGCTTCCAATATCATTTCTATGCAGATGACACGCAAATCTACCTGTCCTCTCCTGATCTCTCCCTGTCCCTCTTGACTAGTGTCTCTGACTGCCTCGCTGCTGTTTCTAACTGGATGGCTGCCCACTTCCTTAAACTAAACTTGACCAAAACTGAAATTCGGGTCTTTCCTCCCTCAAGTGTTGTTACTCCTGTGTCTGTCTCCCTCCAAGTCAACGGTGCTACCATCAGCTCCACCACGCAGGCTTGCTGCCTAGGTGTTCTCTTTGACTCCGACCTCTCCTTCAAGCCTCATGTTCAATCTATCGCCAAATCCTGTCATTTCCATCTCAAAAACATTGCGTGCATCCGTCCCTACTTAACGCCAGATGCGACTAAGGTGTTGGTCCATTCCACTGTCCTTTCTCGTCTTGACTACTGTAATCCTCTTCTCAGTGGTCTTACTTGCGCCGTTACAGTCAATAACGAATGCGGCGGCGAGGCTCATCTTCCTGTCCGCCCGCACCTCCCATGCCTCACCCTTCTGTCAGTCCCTACATTGGCTTCCTATAAAATATAGAGCTCAATTTAAAAATCTGGTTCTTGCTTTCAAATCTCTACATAATGCTGCTCCCACCTATCTATCCTCCCTTATACACAAGTATGTCCCGTCTAGGCCCTTACGATCTGCTGAAGACTTACATCTATCTTCTGTCCGTACTCCCACCTCTGATGCTCGCCTTCAAGATTTCTCGAGAGCTGCACAGTTCCTGTGGAACTCGCTTCCCTCCTCCGTTAGATGCTCACCCAGTCTCCACTCCTTCAAAAAAATCGTTAAAAACCCACTTCTTCATAAAAGCGTATCAATTAAATTGTTAATAGTTGTTAATAGCAACTGTCACTAGTCTAATACTATCCTTACCTTTTTGTGTCATTTTACCCCACTCCCTCTAGCATGTAAGCTCATTGAGCAGGGCCCTCAACCCCTCTGTTCCTGTGTGTCCAACTTGTCTGGCTACAACTACATGTCTGTTCGTCCACCCATTGTAAAGTGCTGCAGAATTTGATGGCGCTCTATAAATATCAAAATAATAATAATAATAATAATAATAATAATAATAATAATAGTTGTGTAGGGAGGGTGAGAGGGGTTTGGTATTTATGTATTTTTACTGAAGTATAATCCCCACTTCCTGCATTTTATATTTGACCAAGGAGGAGAGAGACAGCGCTCCCTGGTGTTCAGGACTCTAGCATATTGTGTACCCCACATTTAGTGGTAAAAATTAAATAAAAACCTGTCCCCTATAGTTTTAAAAATACGCTAAAGTAAATACATTATGCCATACTGACACTTTTCATTTGGCAATGTTGTCAAAAATGTCTGCTAATGTGATCAAGCTGTTGGAGCATAAAATAAGCCTTGATCACATCTGATGACACCGTGCAGCCTAGTGAACGCAAAACTTTGGCCACAGTAATATAAAGAGCGGTTTGTAATGCTCACTGTAGCACGGCACACAGCTTACCCAGTTTGAAGCTACTAATTTGGTCCCAGATGATAGAAGAGACTGCCAGTTTTAAAAAAATAAATAATAATAATTACCAGGGCATACACATTACAAGGAGACCAAAAAAAAAAAGACCAGAAAGAACTTCTGTATTGTTATTTTTATCATATATGCCTTTATAGTCCTGTGATATCGGCACTGTATCTTTATATCGTATAAGGCAGAACATAAGGCAGAACATGTACACAACATGTACACAATAAAAGCTTAAATTATAATTCACAAAAACACTACTTCCCTATTGAGTAAGAAAATTATGGTGAATTCCAGAAACTAGACTTCCTGTAATGGAGATTAAAAATGGTAACGCCATAACCATTTTCTAAAAATAAAAAAAACTCTTCATTTTAGTTTAAACGAGAAGAAACACAAGACTAGTAGTGTAATACACTTCCTCCTTTGCCTTGTGCTTCAGTTACAAATATGTGGGTTATATCTGTAAGAAACAGAAAGTAGCCACAAATGCGAGTCTAGAATCAACATTTTTTACCGGAACAAGTATCAGTTGAAAAGAGAATAATTCACAAAAAACTGGAAGGTACACACACAGTTCGATGAGATCACTATTAATGCATCACTTAGCAATAATATGTACACATTCACCTAGCCAACCAAAGTTTATATTTTGGCGTAAGGAAAAAAAAGCAGGATAAAAAGATAAGTTGTCATAATGATTAGAACATACAGTGTGATCTCAAAAACCGAAAAAAAAAAAAAAAAAGTTTAACAAAAAAAATTTAAGAAACAAATACTATTACACAATTGTGTTTGTTCCTTTTTATGTATGTTGCTGCAAGGAATATTTGATTAAATAGTGATTAAACACACAAATTACTTTTTTGCTTGTTGGATTGTTTAACATTGCATGCACTTCTAACCAGAACAATTTTAATCACATGGCATTCACACATTTTAATTAATTTGAAGAGGAATTAAAGATCTAAAAATTTGGTGTAAATTCCTAATATTTGACTGCAACGATCCACACAATATTATTATTTTTTTTATTGATGGTTTACAGTGGTGTATACTTGTGGGGATGCACAAAGGTAGTAGTGATTCTATTTGGTTTATATTGAGCAGGTTTTAGTTGCATGTTTGATTGTAGGAAATAATGAGAAAAAAAATATATACCTGCCTATTAAAAGGCCTTTGTACCGTACCAAAACATTGCTGTGATTGTTATTTGATGACTAATACTAAATGCTTTGTATTTGAAAGCAAGATTCAGGAATGCACTATTTTCTCCTCTAGTTAAGTATAATGTGATTCAACAGTAGCACCCAGACATTAAAAAGAGGGCCACATTTCTAAACTTTCAAAAATAAAAAAGCTGTCAAAGTTATGTTTTAGACTGGTGCCAGTAGAAACCCTTTCTGATTGATATTCACTTTATTATTGATACACTGGTCTAACATTAGAGAACCAACACAAGCTGGGAAGAACAACAGACGATTATGTTTCTCCGTACCTGTTTTTCTCTGTTTTAACTAATATTCTCTTTAATTAACAACAACAACATTTGAAATACGGTTACTGAAGTGTAAACCATGATTAGACATATACAATTCACATAACTTCCTTACGCAATTACTGGTATGGTTTTGTGCGACCAAATGCTTCCTAAAGCTTCAGGGACCTGCAAGTCTCATGATAACATGATGATATTTTCTCTTTTCTGTTCACAACAAAATAAAACATTTGATATAATAAAAAAATAAATAAAAAAAATATAAAATATATATAAAAAAAAGAACCAACACAAACAAAATGCAACACAGTTCAATTTGATTTCTAAAACTTAGAAGGAATGAAACGTATGGGAAAAGGGAATTGTAGATTACAAATTTAAATTCATGGAGTCTAAAACCAACAGTTGCCTAAAACTCAAAGCAACAGAAAATGATGCAATTTATTATCTCCCAAATAAGCATCACCTGCAAGTACATCCGCTATGTTTTCAATTTTAATTACACTAGAGCAGCACTGAAAGCACATTTCTTGCTATAAAACGGTTTGCCTCTTTCACCAACATCATCACAACATAAAAGTGAAGTGCGCACAGAGCATAAGAAAAAAAAAACAAAATTCCTCACAAATGACTGGGTATAAAGTGAAGATGCGCCCCTTTTAAAAACTTCTAATATTCATGATAGCAGGGGTTTCAGATGGAAGCAATCCTTTTTTTTTTTTTTTTTTAACTAGTCCCCCCACCCCTTATATTCATTATTTGTTGGGTATCTTCCTTCTGACCAGCCCTGTTGTAAAGTGAATGACATTATGTAATTGCAATGTGAATCAGATTTCGGCACACGTTGATAAGATTCTCGATACCTGGAACTATGCCAGGTTTTATACCACATAGCAGCTATTCTAAAAAGAAACACCCAGAGGGAAAACAACTTTTTTACAGCTTATTCCAATTAATGGTTGAACTAGGGAGTTGTAAATAAGGTAACCTGCAAAGGCAAACAAACAAAGTATTACTAATGTTAACCACACTATAAACTACGCACGGTGTGAAGGTAAAGACCTTTCATTCAAGGAAGCAACGCTACAGAGAGTCTGATAAGAGATTCAAAATATTTACACTTTGTAAGGCACGATGTTGCTTTGCATCTAGAAAGCTCAGGAACTTCAGAAGAGTTATTTTATATAGTGTAAAGTGTTTACACCCATCAACAATGCATAAAACCACCATACATTTTCAAAGCCAATGTATTACATTTTCACTTTTATTTATTTTTTTTTTATTATGTATATTGTTTTTTGTTGTTTTTTTTTTTTGTTATTTAACAAAAAAAATGCACATATTTATCTGGCTGAGCAGCTATGTTGGGTCAGACTCTACTGCTATCTGACCAACTGCTGCTCAACCGAACTTGTGCAGTGAAAGATGATATATTATCTACAAATGGGTGAATGATGTGGGGACGTACACCAATCACGGAGGAAATTGAAAATAATAGATTTCTGCAGATAAAATGCTAAAATGATATCTGCGAGAAATCTGTTTTTACAATGTACTGGGCATGGTGTTCTAAAAGTATGATGGATACCTGAAGGCGCGTTCTTATTTACAAATGAGAGTATCAGCCATTTTGATTGCCATCTACAAACACGGCGGCTTCAGGTGTTTCTATTTAAACACCTGACTATTCTGAATTTTGAAATTATCTGAAGAACTGATAGCACTGAAGCATATCGGGGCTAGTTTGCAAAGACATTTAGGAAAAATCTGAGTCAAATTCAGAATTGATATTTTGATAAACGTATCCATTGAAGAATAAAATAAGATTTTGGTTTTTTTTAAACAGATGCACAATTGTAAAATGCCTGGATGGCGTATCTATCCATACAGTTAAAAAAAAAAAAAAATATATATATTTTTTTTGTTTACACAAATAAAAAGTACTTTCAAAAGAGAAACAAAAGCAGAGTTCAGAGCCATGGGAATGTCTACAGTAATTTCAAAATGTCACATATTTTTAGTAATGTGTTTCCATTCCTCTTTATGCCGTTCTGTAAATGAAAGTCCTACATACGGATATAGTGATATATGAAAACTGTAGGCCCATAGGATTTCAGTCAGGCATCTGACAACCAATGACACCTCACATCTAACAAGGCAGAAATGATTCATATGTAAATAGGAAGAAGTGTGGTTTAGCCCAGAGGGTTTCATTCAGTAGCTTCTGTGTAAAGAATTCCTGACCTTACCATATGTATTAAATTCAAGCTTATGGTTTACCTACACCAAAATAACCAATGACAACCTAATTTATGATATAGAAAGCATGAAGAATGGGACAGGGCTTGGATGTGTGAGGTTTTGCTGAAGCGCCAGTATATCTCCCATCTTTCCTTCTTTTAGTGGACGATTAATACTTTGCATATGTTGTAAGTGAATCAAGTTTACTTGACAGGTTGAAATCGGAAAACCACTGTGTAAGTGTTGTTTGATGCACTATACAACGTAAAAGATTTACACAACCAGATTGTGATGCCTTGATATTACCCCTTCCTCCCTTTCCTTTTGTTTGGTACCCTTTACCCACTTTTGAAAATATTCAATTAAGATTTTAATATAAAAAAAAAATACATAAAAAAAATAATTAAAAACAAGACTAAGAAAAGCTCAATCGAGAGAAGTCCAGACTGAAATATGACCATGCAAAGTCAGATCTTCAATTTTTGGAGCCGTGCATACTATGTAGTAGCCCACATTTTTTCAAATGTATATCATCTAACAGCTCTGACATTTCAGTATAAATTCAAATGCAATATAAGGGTAATTTTTGGTAAAACTGAGAACTGGCAGGTCTGCTTATACATCAGCTAGGGGTGGGAATTGGAGGACGATGAATGGTTGAGATCTTTGTCACTCCCATGTTCCTGTAGACATCACTATAACATTGGATGCTTCTATGTTATTTTCAAACATTTTCTTTTTTGTAAATTAAATTTTTTTGTTTGTACATTGCATAGCTAAACAGCTGTGTACACAAAAGTACAGCAAAATAAATTGACATGTGTCAAACAAAAACAAATTTCTGCAAAAAAAAGTGTTAAATTGAAATAAAGAATGCTGAAGTACTATTGTCGAAATTATATTTCCACCTTAGAGGGTTTAATGAGAAAGATGTGAGACACATTATATACAAAAAAAGGAAGAAGAAACATGCAACTACAGCAGTAATGAGTTAAGAAGCCTTCAAATCAGAACTCCTCTGTGGCTTAGCCAGGATTGTCCTGACAGGAGATGAAAACAGCCCTCATGGATGCCACCAAGGGCAGGACACAGTCCCACAAAATATTAAAATAGCACTACTGTGCAGTCTCCATTCCTTCCTAGGGTGGCTGTTAAGCTTCTAAAAAGAAGCAAACATAATCAGAATCCCTTAAAGTAAGGAATGTGACTCAGCACATGCAGAAGGGAACTGTAGCTTGACAATTAGGATATTTTTAGTACATAAGAAAAAAAAACATCTTCCAAGTTCCTTGCTTTCTACTCCAGTAAAAAACAATTTATGTATTAGCAACCAGTCATGAACGATCGAAGCATGAGAAACAAGCAGAGTAAGTATAAGACAGTTACATAAAATAACGAATAGAAAAAATTAAATGTTCCTTCACTGGTTAGAATTGTTTCTGCTTTACTTATTAACTGATTTGAAAGAAGTTAAATGAATGTTGAGTTGTCCTCTTTGATAGCAAGGTGTTGAACACCCTCTAAAAAGTAATAATAAATGTCAGCTTATCATTATTAGTTAAATGTGACGTCAATCTAGTCTATGAAAGTGCAGGTTTTCCTGTGATATTAATTCAAGTCAATGTCAAATAACATAAAAACACCATGTGCAGTGTGTAGGTAGCGATCTGAAACAGTCTCAGAGTTCAGATCAGATGCCATGTGGTTCGAGTGAATTACAGAATTTAAAACAAGCATGCTAAAATCAGAAAATGTGACACTAAAAAGGTGGGCAGCAGGGATTTTCCTTCTGCTTCACTGCTTACTTTAATCACGCATACAGCATTATCAATAAACCTGTGAATTCCCCTTCAAAAACGCTCCACTGTAATGCATGCATAGCTCACGATAGACCCCAAAGGGAGAATAGAAAGAATGCAGAGTATTTGAATGGGTAATTTGAATAAAGATGATGTCAATTCATCTTAATATACCAGTAAATATTTCAGACGAGTAACTAAAAAACACACACAACAAACTGCCATTAGGAAAATCAGACTACTACTACTACTACTACTACTAGTACTTGAAACCAATGCGTTTTTAATTTTGTACAACATATTCAAGCACGTTTATTCCTTTATTATAAAAAGAGGTTAAAAGATTGGCTCCTGGAGCTGAAGCGCTAATGTCACTGCTGAAGTCTCATGCATGCACAAACTATAAGAATAAATCTAGAAGGAAAATTATCACCATTTTTATTTCAATTCAGATTTTTACCCCCATGATGCCAGATATTTTGTTTTTTATTCTAAATGCTTTTAGAGTGCCAATCTGGTCAGCTATCTCATCCAGCTATAGGTTTCTCATAAACCTCCGCTAAGTATTATCACTGTAAGTATATAAAAAAAAAAAACAACTGCTCAAGCAAGAATATGGAAGTTGTACTGTCCTTGCACATCAGAACTACAAGGAGAAGTCAGTCTGTATCTATGCATTTAATATTATAGAAATTTACAGACCACAAATTATCCCAGTTAAAAGTTGAAGAGATCAAGGCAAGCAACAAGAGAGACTTTCAGAAATGTCATCAAGTTAGGATGAGATCAGCTTTTTTTTGCCTTCAAGAAACTGTTCATGATATTTTATACAGCTGATGACATAAGAGGAATCAGGAGATGAATCAACAGCTATGGATTAAAAGATTTGCTCCTTGATCTTCAAGGCACATCAATCCAAATTTACCTTGGTATTATCGTTAAACACCCGTGTGGGATCCCCTTTCCCCACACATGAAGAGAATTCTAAACACAAAAGAACAACAAAAGAAAACTTTTCCACATAAAGTCTTTAAAAGTCAATTGGAGTACTAAACTTAAATGAGAGGTATTGAGATGGTAGCTACAGTCTTACACCTCCTTTATAACTTTTAGAAGTTATGGTATATGGTCAGTTACTTTGATAAAACATTGTAAAGCTCTATACTTTCAAATAAGGATGGTTCTTCAGATGATGGATGAATGGATAGATAGAGAATATATATATATATATACACACATATACACACACACATATACACACCCCACTCTTTGGTATACTTAGGCATGGGGTGTTTGGTATCCCACAGTAACATGTCATAGCAAACTGATATAACCTTCCTTTTCGGTATAGTACCTGTGCACATTTTTTCTATAATGGACATGGATTGCACTGTGGGCAGGGTGGAATATCTAGGTTGGTTCATTTTCTTCAGTAGGGATTTCAATTGTAGGTATTAAACATAGCCCGTCTGGGGAAGATCATATTTCGATCTGAGTTGGGAGTAAGCTGTCAAGTTTTCTCCGCTCCAGATTTGGTGGTGAAATTTAAGTCCCCTATTTTCCTACCGCATGCTATCAAAAGTAGGGATAAAGTATTTAAAGCATCAAATTGGCATTGTTAGCAAAATCAGACTCCAGGAGGAGAACTTGTCTTTGTGTTCACCTCATGCCCTTAACATCGCAGACTTAGTGGGTAGTGTGGTATGCATTTTTGGTCGTATGGTCTTTGGTATCCAAAATAAGTAAGAGATCCCTTCTGCCAAAGGCCAGTGGGATTCATTCTCCACCCACGGGGGTTTGGTCTTGGTGTCCTGTGCCCCGGTGACATGATTGAGGAGTGTAGCTGTGTAATAGGCGCGGATGTCTGGTCTACCCACTCCCCTGTCTCCCACTTTACTTGTGGCCGTGGATTTGGGGATACGAGATTTGCAGCACCGGGTAATAAACCTGTAAAAGTGTCTTTGCAGTTGGATGTAATAGGACCTTGGGACACCTACAGGATGGGGACCAAACAAGAACAGTCGTTTATGGAGTAGCATCATTTTGAAGGCTGCGATTCAGTCCAACCAAGATAAAAACTTGTCTTTCCATTTGTCCATACATGAGGTGATTTCAGAGGCTACTTAAAGGCAGTTGGTATTAACGATGGCATCTAGGCTTTTAGTCAGTTTTATGCCCAGGTAAACTATGTGGTCGTCTCTCCAATTGAAGTCGTGGTGTGCTTTGAGGCAGTGTATTGTTTTTTGGTCAAGATTAATTGACATTGCCTGTGTTTTAGTCGTGTTTAACTGGTTGTATGAAAATTTACTATATTCTCTCAAAAACATCTGCGAGTGCACGAAGGGATGTTTCAAGTTGAGTGATGGGGAGGAGGACATCGTCTGCAAAGAGACTGAGTTTGTGCTCTGTCTGCCCTATGTGAACCCCTTGTATAGCCATATTAGCTCTAATTTGAGTCGCCAAAGGCTCGTGTGCCAGGGATAATGTATTTTGATGTTGGAAAGACATGACATTTACAGTGTAAGGGCAAGGAGCCATTTGGTTTGTGTACTTGAATGTGCAACGCTAAAAATAAATAATAGTGCTGACGCATTCTGTATGTCACTGTATTACATAGTACATATCTACACACAATGCTACCATAAACATGAAAGTGATAGACAGCGATGAGAACACTATGTCTAAGGTTTGTGGTTCTCAAATGTCTTATAATTATGATGTAAGAAGCATAGCTTGGCACAAGCAAACAAAAATGTGCTGAATATCAGCTGTCTGTTGAGGTCTTCCCAGCTGTAGCACTTTTAATTAAACAAAGTCTAACTACTCTACAAATGTTAAAACCATGCTTTACTACAGAAACAGTCAAACATGGCGCGCGCGTCTGTGTGTGTGCCACAATAATCAATGGCCATTCGTTAAAAGTTCCCCACACTATTTATTAGTATGACAACAGTATGCTTTAATTTTAAGGGTCACTGAGCACCATTACCCAATTCACCTTACTAAAGTACTTATGAAATAGTTAAGGGGCAAAAACCCTGTTATTGCACCTATTTTTACAAATGTTTAATTTCAGAGAATAATACTTTTTTTTTTGTGATATTAGGTTGCCTGCCTGGGCAGTTAGCCAGCCAGCTGGAATACTTTATTTCTATCCGGAAATATAAATTTTGTGCTTTATGTCATTAATTGAACATCCAAATAAAATCATTAACGGAAACCTAATTTTACAGCAAGGAAGAGTTATTCCAACAACAACAAAACAAAAGCGGAAAAAACCCCCCAAAAAAACGTGCCCCCTTCAAACCCAAAGAAAAACAAACATATCTGTAATCCCATTCCAAGGCCAAGTTCTCCCTGCAGCCTGATCTTCATCTGGTGACATTATTGTCCTTTACTAAGGGGAAAGGTATGTTCTGGAGGACTGCCATTGGTTTTCTGTAACCAGAATGCTATGCTTGCTGATGACAGATGCCCAATATGCCAGAATTCACCTTTACCAGCCCGGAACTCTTGTTCTACTTTAGTTAATGAAGCTCCTGGAGGATGAGTTACACAGTCTGCTTCTATCAGCTGCCTGTGCAGCACACAATGAATTTGCACCACTGTATAACTGTATTAAACCCTGTATAGAAATGGCCCATATCGGCTAAATTGTGCATGATCTTGACGCAGTGAATACAATACTAAAATAAATTATCCAGCTCTTTGTCCATCTTCTCCATAGATTGGTGTCATGTGAGGACATTTCACAACAAACAGTTTTATAAAAAAAAAAAAAAAAAAAGTGAAATTATATAGAACTATATAATACAGGATTGTTTTCTGCACTGATAATACTATATAGCATTATTTATCTATTCTGCCCTAAAGGGATAAAAGCCCTGGTTCTCCTTTGATTAATACAATATTTATACAGTAATGAAAAACCATGCTCACACACAAGATTCCTGAAAGAAAATGTCACATATGATAGAGATGCAAATTATTTAATTGATGCCACTGAAACATAGTTTATCCTACTATGCAACTCCTGAAAAAAACAGGTTTACACCTCTAAGGATCTGTGTAAATTCTAAAGTGTACGTTACTGGTGCCAAAGTCTACATTGCATACTGTACTTTAAATATTTTACGTGGCATGCCCTATGAATTATAAACACCAAGCAGCTAGATTCAAATGGACTTCAAAAATACACGTGAACAAAAGTAAACATACCCATGATTGTAAACAGTAAAATATTCTATATTTGCTAAAACCATTGACTGTTAGGACCTTTGTTGCTCAATAAGAGTAATCTCTCCACAATACTCAACACTGACACAGGTTTTCAGTATTTTTTTCCATCTAAGCCAGTAACAGTTGTGCCAAGTAAAGTAAATCACACATCAACCTTTTTAATTTAATACTGTGATTATTAAATTACATTATCAAACATCAACATACAGATACTGAAGTAACATATGGGAAACACTTCTTTGTCTGTCTGGGCATTATGGAAAAACAAAGCTCACAAAAGATGGAGTCCCCAAGATTTTAGACCAATTGGTGACCAAAATTTGGATTTTCAACTGTTGTAGCCGCAGGAGATCTTCTGTTTGACCACTACTGTCTGCATCAATCTCCACTCAGAGTGTGTTGAATTGCAGGCCTCCTGTATTATTGGACTACAACTCACATAATTGTCTGCACAAAAAACAAACAAACAAACAAACAAACATGGACTTTGCAGTCCCATAACATCTGAGGACCCAATTCAACAACTTAAATTTTATTTTATATATATATATAAAATGACATGATACAAACTAAATAAATCCAATGTAAAATCGGCACACTTACAAATGTAATTATAAAGTTAAATATAACCAATGTAAATGTCTTAAGGTAAAGACAGCAATGAGTCCTGTCAAACCTGTGGTCAGAATACTAACAGACAGTACTTATACACTAGTTCAGGACTAGGCAACCGTTGGCACTCCAGATGTTACAGCCACAAAGCACTGGCAAAGATAAAGTCCACAACATCTGTAGTGCTGAAGTTTGCCTACCCCGATCTAGCTTTATCCAACTTTAAGTGGCACACCAGGTATCCAGCTGCCTGCCGTGAAGATGGATTACAACTCACCTGATCAGCCATAAACACCAATTTATTTAAAATAAATAATTCTTCAATCATGTCCAGAAGGCAGTGAGGACACCCCAGCCGTCTTGGACTACATTTCCCATGATGCACAGCTAAACTGTCAAATGTTTTCTGAACAATAATATGTCAAAGAATTTGCCAATTAAATAAATGCATTAAACGATGGAGATACAATGCATCAAGAAACCTCCACTGGGGTTAAAAAAACAAAACAAAAACAATAATAACTAAAACATAACATAAGGCATGTACAACAAGAAATGCTGTAAGCACAATACCTGAACACATAGTCGTCCCTGGGGTCTCTGCTGGGAGAGAGCTGCCCATTTCTTTTGTTGAAAAGCTTTTGGAAGAGAGTGGGTGGCATGGTGTAGGAAATACCCAAACGCTGGGTGTTATTAACTCCTTGTGCGAGGCATTGAGCCTGGCACCCTGCTCCCACCGCACAGCTAGTACTGCCAACCTGACTCCATCAGTGTCACGGTCATATGACTGACTCACAGGCAAACCCTGCATAGACAGTCTGCAGCTAACTGGGCGGGGCCACGAATACATCACTCCCAGGTCTGCCAGCCACTTCCTGGACTGACAGGGGGAGAGAGACATTACAATGCTGCTTTGTGATTGGTCGCTTTCTCTATAAAGCTCCGCCCCGTAGAACGAAGTAGGTTTTTGTTGTGTTCTAGTGTCGAATGTGCGTGAGCGCACGATCTTAGTGAGTCACGTGAGGTGGGGAGATGGAGGGCCTCCAGCAGGGAGATCACATGACCGCGAGTCTTGCTCAGCCCAGTGAGCAAGCGGTCTTTGTTTAGAACGGTGTTTCCTTGTGTGTGGGTGGAAGTCTCAGTGGAAATGCCTTGTTCTGAGGTATCACTTAGTTTCCTTACACACCATGCCCGATTTTATTTTCGTCTACACCCATAAAAGGAAAAAAAAAATACTAGAAGGGTAAATCCTTACTCTGAACTGTAAGGAATTCAAAGTGAATTTAGGAAAAAGTAGTTAAAGTGGACAAATTCACAGTCAGCTACCTCCCTCTAAGATCAGACCAAGACTTTATGCTGCCTGGGTCCAATGATGAAATGCGTATTTGTTAGTGACAATGTGGGGGTGTTTGTGCTAGTTACAGTGGGTCGGCAGTGTGTGTTGGTGACAGCGAGGGGACTGTATGTGTCTGTTGGTTACAGTGTAGGGGGGTATTGTGTTTCGGCGGCAATGGGAGAAAAACTGACCATGATGGGAGGGGCAGTGTGTGTGTTGGTGACAGTGTGGGGTTGAAGAGTGTGTGTGTGTGTTGGGGGCAGTGTGAAGGTGGGCCAAGGGGTGGGAGGCTGTGACATACCTTTGTTTTTAAAATCATAAATTCCGTGGTGGTCCAATGAGCGCTCTCTGGTCAGCAGCTCCGCCGGATGCAGAGCTGCAGACCATATGATAGACGTCTTGCAACGTTCTGGGAGCTTGCAAGACCTCTATCATGGTTAGCAGCTCTGCACATGGTGGAGCTGCAGACCGGAGTCAATGGGTTCTTTCTCAGGCAGACTGATCTAAGGGTCCAGCGGCTTGTCCTCCTGGTCAGGGGCGTCACTGAGGGGGACCCCCCTACATCATGCAGTGCCCCCCCCAATTGAAATTGAAGTCGGGAGCACTGAGTCTCCCTTCACAAGGCACAGCAACACTGTCACTGCACTCTCTTCCCTCGCGCGGCCAGAGGGGACACTTAGCTGGGAGGAATTCCTCCTGGATCACAGAGAGCAGCGCAGGGGAGAGACAAGCTTAGCTCTGCACACTGGTAAGTGTAAGTCTGTGTGTGGGGGGGTTAGTGTGTGTGTGTATGGGTCAGTCTGTGCGTGTATGCAGGGCCGGCGTTTCCTATATGCCAAATAGGCGGCCACCTAGGGCGCTGCTTAAGGGGCGGCATCAGCCCTGACTTAATATTCAAGTTTGCTCTACGGCTGCCCCTCCATTATTTTGAGTGTGTAGCCGGCCATGTTACTTACATTGCTGCTCATTAGCGCCCTGTAGAACACCGGTACCCACGTCAGCCCTCAGAGCCAAGCCCCCTCCCAGGCATCCAATGCTGAAGCAGCGCGAGGGCGTTTCAATTGCTCACTCCTGCCCCTTCCACTGTACGTGGGGGCAAGTGGGCTAGGAAGGATAGCAGAGGCGGGGCTACAAAGCTCAGGCAACATAGGAACTGCAATGGAGGTAAGATGTGTGTCAGAGAATGTGTGTTAGTCTGCTTCAGTCAGTATGTTTGTGTATGTTTTTTTTCCCTATCCCACTCTCTACACCTCCTGAACGCTGTACACCCCCTCCAACACAGAGTACACCTTTGCATACACACACACAGTGCTCCCCTCAAACGTATCTCTTCACCTACATACACACTTATTCCCTAAATACCTTCACCCTCACACATACATACATGCTTCACCCCATTACAAACCGAATCTTGTGTGTGTGTGTGTGTGTATATATATATATATATATTTTATATTTATTTATTTGTAGTCGGTTAATATAGAGACCGTGAAATACCTTGAGATTGGAGCAAGTCAGTGTGGGTGTGCCCTAAAGCATATAGAACACACGTGCAGTAATCTGCAGGCATTGAAACTGACGTAAGGGTAGGCCTGTAATAAAGAGGGCCCCTTTGGAAGCATTGTTTAAATAAAAAAAGGGGTGAAGTGGGTGGGGTGAACTGAACGTCACGGCGAAGGTAAGATGGGTGAGTACGGTTTTATAGGAACGCTAACTCCTCCCACAAATACAGGCCTGCGGCCTTTAAACTTATGGTTGGTTAATATAGAGACTGTGAAATACCTTGAGATTGGAGCAAGTCGGTGTGGGTGTGTCGAAACCGACGTAAGGGTAGGCCTGTAATACAGAGGGCAAAAAGGAATGCAGAAAACACACTTTATTGCAAACATGATTATAACACAAGATTTTAAAATGCTTTCTTAACTCTTTCTATGGTTGTGGTACGTATCTATTGTATACCCCGGATTTCCAACGTCCCAACTTTTTAATGATGTAAGCAGGTGTATTGATACTGGATGCGGCTGATGTAGCCCCTATTCTGAATGAATGCCCAGAGTAAGAGGTAGGGTCCCACCCTAATCTAATGCATAGAGTTCCTATGTAGAACATGAACTTGGAAGTAGTGAGGGGACTACCTAGCAGAGTAAAAAGCGGTGAATGTATAAAAGTGTCCCTAACCCGGTGTAAATAAGTGTCTAAAACTTTGACCGGGCACCAGTGATTCTCGGTAGGGTAGAAGGGCACTTCTAGTGGATGGCCCGATTGATTAGTTTTGGAATGCCTGAGCGATAAAATATAGTGATCGTTCACCTTTTTTAAGTCTTTAATGGTGAGGCACAGATGTCTGATTGGGTTGTTATCGTGAACTCCCTAGGCCTCAAGAACCCATAGAATGCTAAGTACTTAGTGGTTTTTAAGACCAAATTGGTATGAGCGTCAAATGGTTGTGTGTCCAGCATGTCCGATAAAGCCTGGAATTTTTTCCCCTCTATAGGTAGACGTGTAGTGTGGTGATCTAATTTATTGATGCCTTTCAGTATGTTCTTTATAGGGTAAGCAGTAAGAAAAGGAGCGTGGTTTGGTATAGTGGTCATGATGTGGTGTTGTACTGATAGATGGAGTTTGATTGTGTTGATGAAAGTTTGGGATGAAGGTGGCAAAATGCGGCAAATGGTACCATAGTTTGGATCGAATAATCGTGAATGTTAAATTCTACAGCGAACCGCTTAAAATTACCATAGCTCTATTGTAGATTTTCCTAGTCTTTACAGGTAATGCAGCCTGGGCCAGTTTCCTGCCATGTGCCAATAGCTGGGTCAGTCCAGGATTAAGTTGTTGAATTCCGGGGTATGGGTTGGATACTTGTTGGCCAATGGGTGAAGAATGAAGAATTCCTGAACTTTGCAACGAGATAAGGCATCAGCGGCAGAGTTAATGTAGCCTGGTATATCTTTGCAGAAGAGGAAACACTAGTATGTGGCAGCCAACCAGGTCAGCCTGCAAATTAACCTCATAATGGTCAATGAAGATGACCGACACTTATTAATTATATCACAGACCGCCATGTTGTCGGTATAACATTTACGTGCCATACCTGACCATGAGTTGCTCCATGTAAATGCAGCCGCTACTATCGGGTAGATTTCGAATAATGCGGACGTTTTCGTGAAAAGAAGGCAGTTTGAGCGTCTCCTTCGGTCAGTAATCTCTCAACCAGTGATTGTTGTAAATTGCTGGGAACCCGGTGATAGCAGCTGCATCTGTCCAAAGAACTGGGGATTGGTCAGACACTAGAGGAATGAACATTGAGCTCCTATTCCAGTGTGCGAGGAACTCTTGTCACATGACCAGATCTGCCATAGCCGGAGGATATAAACGAATAGTACTGCCATCAGGCAGACCTGATAATAGGCGCAGCAGTCTAGATATAAAGATCTCCCCTGTGGCGAAGTTTACTTACCCCAATAAAGATTGAAAGTCTATCAGTGTGCAAGGGGTGCTTAACTTAACCCCATGAACATGCCATAATGAGGGATGAATAGGTAGTAACTTGAAAGCATTGGTAATATCGGTTTTGCTAAGCCATGCAGCTCTACCAGCCTTCAGGATTGCCTGTATAGCATTATCCACCGTGGTGTAATTTAGAGAGAAATCAAAGGATGGTATGAGAGAGTTTAGGCTTGGATTTGTAGATTAATGAGGAGCCGATAGGTCAATGATTAGACATTTTTTATTTGAGTATTTGCTAGTGGAGATCCCAATTGGATTTGTGCCAGGAAGAAAAGGGGGAGAGAGGGGAGGTTGAAAAGGGGTGTAACACGAAACCCTTTTGAACTTCTTTCCCAATAAGATCATCCACTGTTAGCGGGTCATACACAGCGGATAACAGGTTGGGACTTTCTAAAGTTCCAACGTGGAGTGTCACTAGCCCAGTGTGGAAACCTTGTGAAAATCCGTGAATTATGTATTCCACCAAGTGAGGGGAAGGGGTGAGTTTTTAAGTAGAATGCCAAGTTGTCTATCTTCGCCTTAGTTAGTCATTGCTTAGGGTTCAATTTTGATGGGCACATGGCTCTAGTATGTGCCCTAAAGCATATAGAACACACGTGCAGTAATCTGCAGGCACTGAAACTACACACTCCTGCATTAATATTGTGGCAGACTTGTGCCTTGCCCAGGAAAAAAAATGGGTCGTCAGAGCTGATCTTTTAAGCTGCGCTGGGCAGGCTTGCTAGGACCCAACTGGTTAATTCGAATATGAGGAGGGTTCAGCTTCTGAGGGGCAATTGGTGGTATGGGAGGTGGATGAGCAGATCGCAGAAGACGGGGGAACCAAGCCTGCAAAATGTCTGCAAAAGAGCTCTGTGTCCAACTGGCTCCAGTCGGTGTAGATTTTAAACTGGGCCAGGGCTACTGCTGCTTTTGCTGACACAGACTTATGATAATCATAAAACATAAACCCCCCATATTTATGGCCCAAGTTCACCAATTTGTGCATGCAAAGGGTCAAGTTCTTCACGGCGCTGTGGATAAACAGAGCACATAACGCCCCTATATAGACCGAAGGCTAGAACAAACTCAGTGATGGCAAGTTTTTTTGTTTAGTCGTGGTTTCTAGCTTTCATTACAACAGCTAAGTCGCCATAATTGTACATTCTGTTTTCCACAACATCCTGAGAAGCGATTAACAGAGAGACTAGATTTACGTCTTTCCCATCTAGAATATCTTTGGAGGAGGGGGGCATGTGTACTGGGGTAATTAGGTGGGTACAAAAAAAAACAACAATGTGTAAGCGCTATGAAATAAAACAAAATACAGACAATATGGGGCAGCAGTTAAACCAGTGATACACAATGATGTACACAAAAATTGATAGTTACCAAGAAAAGCACGCTAAATTAGTCTGTAGGTATAAAAAGAGAAATAATAGTGCAGACTATCTGGACTAACATAAAAGTAAAAAACGCAGGGGGGTATGAGGGAGAAAACTCACATATACCAGAGCCCTATCACCCCTGGCTCTGGGTTTTCAATGCTCCACTGGAGAGGGGATATCCCCACACTGTAGATAACATGTTGTATATCCAACGAAAGCTTGATAATGCTGTGCAAATAGAGGATAGAGAGAGGCAGGACCTCCAATTGAATAGTATCAAATGTGATTTATTATAGGGGATGGGGGAGAGGGGGAGGGGGAGGATAGGAGAGGGGGGGAAAAACAAAAAAAAAAAAGGGGCAAGACGGCCGAACGAAACTCAGACGCAGCGACACGGATATGCAACGGGAGCAGACACCCCTATTGGCAAACAGAGACGTGGCCAGACATCCACCCATAGAACTTAGGCCACATAACATATATGACCAGGTGACGGGTAACTGGGAAGGGAATGGCGAGCTGGGGGCCACATCAGGTCTCGCACACGGACATCTTATGTATCATTGCAATCTGATGTACAGTTTTCAAATGTGTTATCTCTAGACAAAAAAAAAAGTTTTATCCCTGTACAACTGACTCGCACCACGGTATACTGTGGAGCACTGTAAATCCGGCTCCCAGCCTAAGGTACCTAAACTTTGTCACAAATGCGATGACGCAGTGCACCCGACCCACAATAGAGCTAAAATAGGACACAACACGTGTAAAGAGAGTCAGGCACGACAGCGTATTCAGCACAGAGACCCAGACAGCGCACAGCGGCAACAGAGGTGTAGACGTCACAGCGAGAAGCACCATAGCTACCAAGCGGCCCGCGCGCGGCGTTGGATGCAACGCTAAACCCCCCCCTACTGCCCTCAATTAAATAAATAATGCCCAACAGGCGAGCGCACAGCGAAAGGCCCCTGCGCAGCTGACCCAGCTTAGACCGACCTTACTCTAAACGGCTCACGAGACACCACCCCACCGGACACCACGCGCCCACGGCAATGCGAATCACACACGGAGTAGACGCAAGATAGCGGCAACGGTGACATGTACACAGCCCAGCACGCCACACGCCCACGGCCTCAAACCCCACACAGAATGAGACACAAAGCGGACTGAGCTTCAGCCACACAGCCACCTAGGAGACGAAGGACCAAAATCCACAAACAGTAAGACTTAGTTCTCAAGACACGAGACGAACCAGTCCATCACGGACAAGTTGCCCGACCCCCCCAAAGGTATAGGACACAGAAACCCCCGATATATAGGGGGCGTACAACTCCCGGAAACGACCAGCGCCCACCAGTCGGTTGGGCTCACCGGTCAACTCACCGGGACACTTGTCCACTACTGGACAGACCACAGAAACCCTACAGATAACACGGACCCACGAAGGGCCCACCCAGACCCCAGCCAAACCTAGAACATCATCACAAACATCACAAACCACATACGTGCATACCACAGCCACACCTACACCCCCTCCTCCCCCTCCCTGCTGTCCGTCCGTCCCCTGCGGCCACCCGGATCATGCCGGCCCCGGACCCCAGCATGTTCACCAGGGAGGACTTAAATATAATCTCCTACAATGTAAAGGGCCTCAATGTCAGAGAAAAACGCACAAGACTCCTGAGGGACCTGAAACAATACAGGACGTCGATAGCGTTCATCCAAGAAACGCACTTTCAGGAGAACAGGGCCCCGGCACTGAAGGACCGAAACTTTCGAACGGGGTACTTCAGTAACAACCCAGATAGACGAACGCAGGGAGTATGCATACTATTCTCCAGCAGAATCCCGTACATAGAACAAGCCACCCTTAGATGCAAACAAGGCAGATTTATTTTCACTAAAGGCACTATCTCAGATCAAACCTACACATTCGCCAACATCTATGCCCCAAACACGAAACAATACCATTTCCTCCGGAGCACTGTGGCTTCCCTGATGAAGTTTACGGAAGGCACCCTGATCATCGGAGGAGACCTAAACCTGGCACTACACCCGGATCAGGACGCCACGTCCCCACAAGGAGCAACACCACAAAACAGACATGCGAAAACACTCCGCCTCCTACACCAACACCAGCTGGCAGACTACTGGCGAGCATTGCATCCAACCGCCAGGGACTTCACCTTCTACTCATCGGCACACTTAACATACACAAGACTGGATTATTTCCTAATGACACACCACAATCTGAACCTACTTAACGCCGCGGAGATCCTGCCAATGACCTGGTCGGACCACTGCCCGATTCGAATGCGGCTGAAATCGCCGCTATACAGGCCCCGGCAGATGTCATGGAGACTAAACGAATCGATCCTCTCGGACGTGGTAGTGACATAAGATTAGTAACTCCATACGAGATTATTTCCAAACCAATGACAGAAGACGTGACGCCACTAACATGCTGGGAAGCACACAAGACGGTAATCAGAGGCCAGATCATCGCGCTATGCGCAACCCGCAAGAAAGCAGCAATGCGGGAAACGCTCGAGCTTAACAGAGACATCGCAACCCTGGAGACCAGACACAAACGCACCATGGACGCAACGACATACCAGGAACTCACGGCCAAACGAAACCAACTCACCGCACACCTCAATCGAGCAATTCAACGTTCATACCAGCACTACAGACACATGATACATGAACACGGGGATAAATGCGGAAGGCTGCTGGCAAACCTTCTGAAACAACGTAAAACCCAACTGTACATCCCAAAGATCAAAGACACGCAGCAACGACTTAAGCACCTCCCGGACCAGATTGCGACAGAATTCCGCACATATTACCAAGGCCTATACCACCTCCGACAAGATGAACCGGGAGAATCGCAATCGAGCAAACTCGCCGACGTACGCAGATACATAGACTCGGCGCATATGCCAGAAATATCAGAGACGGACCGAGAAGCACTAGAAGCCCCCATCACGCCGGAAGAATTGGCGTATGCCATTAAGAAGGCAAAAACGGGCAAGGCACCAGGGCCAGATGGGCTGCCCCTTCAATACTACAAAGTTTTTACACAAGAAGTCGTGCCGCACCTACTGAAAGCCCTGAACTCCATACAAGAGGGAGCCACACCAACCGCGCAATTTACCTCGGCGAATATCACCCTACTCCCAAAGGAAGGAAAAGACCCAACACTATGTTCAAGCTACCGCCCAATATCAGTACTGAACACTGACATCAAGCTGCTGGCCAGCATACTGGCACTACGACTAGCACCATTGCTACCGGCCACAATACATCCAGATCAAACAGGATTCATCCCGGGCAGGGAGGTAAGGGACAACACTATCAGAGCCCTGAACATCATAGCGCACGTCAGAACCCAACAGAACCAAACCCTTCTCTTATCTACAGATGCGGAGAAGGCATTTGACCGGGTGGACTGGGACATGATGATGGAAACCCTCCACGCCGCGGGAGTGGGACCGAGGTACGGCATATGGGTGAGGGCGCTATACACCGACCCGACGGCACGAATCAGGATCAACGGTGCACTAACGGACCCATTCCAGATACACAACGGGACCAGACAAGGCTGTCCACTATCACCACTATTGTTTGCACTGACGCTGGAGCCGTTCCTCAACAGGATCAGGCACAATGACGCCGTCCAGGGGCTTACCATCGGAAACACACATCACAAAACGCTAGCATACGCAGATGATATGCTGTTCGTAGTCACGAACCCAGAAATGTCCCTACCAGCGATACAGACAGAATTTGAGGAATACGGACGAATCTCAAACCTCCAAATTAATTATTCAAAATCAGAGATACTGAATTTGACCGTCAAACACACGGACAGACATACACTGCAGAGACGCTACCCATACCGTTGGTGCGACCAACGCATGCGATACCTGGGGGTTTGGCTTACACCCAATCCGGCTGACCTGTACACCCAAAACTACCTCCCCATTTTAAAAAAAGTGACGGAGGAACTGCGTAGATGGAGCCCATACTACATCTCATGGCTAGGGAGGATAAATGCGATCAAGATGACACTGCTACCCAAACTGCTCTTTGTGTTTCAAACAGTACCGATACAAGCCCCACAAACATTCTTCAAGACGTTGAAGGCAGAGGTCCGCACGTTTATATGGAAGGGCAGACCCCCACGCATAGCATATACCCAGCTCATTCTACCCAAACTCCGAGGGGGTCTAGCGCTCCCCGACTTCGAACGCTACTATCACGCAGCACATCTTACACGAGTCATAAGCTGGACGGTAGCCAGTGGCACAAAACCATGGACCCAACTGGAATCCGACACCACCAACTGCGACCTCCGGACACTGCCTTGGATATCCGCGGCGGCGTACAGGCGCAAACGCATCACTAACCCCTTTGTGGCGGCAACCATGCGGATCTGGCACAGGCAGGGCACAAAACACTACCTGACGACGGATCCAGGCCCGCTGCTGCCACTAAGGGGCAAACCGGACTTCCCAGCAGGCAACCTTGGCCCCACACCGGGCCCAGCAGGACACCCAACAATTCCTTGCATGACAGACGTCCTGGTGCACCCGTTCGACATTCAGCCGTTAACAGAACTCTTCCCGGACAGATCACACACTTTCTCACACACACTAGCGAGAGCGCAAATCTCCCAATATGCTCGATCCATCCCGCAAAAACCATCCCTACTTAGGGAAACTACCCAATTTGAGAACCTGTGCACAGAGACCACAGAAACACCCCGAGCTATCTCACAGATATACACGATATTGATCACTTGTAGGTATTTATTGGCACCGCCCTGCATAAGAAACTGGGAAGAAGACCTAGATGAGACCATGTCGGAAGCGGACTGGGACAAATGCATCACTCTCATACAAAAAACCCCCAGCTCTGCACGCCTGCAAGAAAACTCCTACAAGATATTCACCAGATGGTATCTGACGCCGACAGCACTCCACGTCAGGAACCCAGATATACTAGACACATGCTGGAGATGCGGGGAGGAAACAGGCACGTTTCTACATATCTGGTGGGCATGTGCACGACTCCGGCCCTTCTGGGACACAATTAGGGATATAATACACGAAGTAACGGACGAGACACTCCCGGGGTCCCCGGCCGCCTTTCTCCTCCACCACACCAACATGACCGCGCAGCCATACACCAGATCAGTGATACCGCGGTTGCTGAACGCAGCCAAAACAGTCATCCCCATCTACTGGAAGCAGGCGAACGCACCCCCGATAACACGATGGCTAGAGGAGGTGGAAACCACTAGGAAATTTGAAGACCTAATGGCAAACACTCCGAAACTTCGAGACCGATATACCAAACGCTGGTTTCACTGGATACGATTAACCGCATCAAACGACTTTCAACGCCGCCTGGCCACACGGTAACCAAGAATGATGAGACGGAGGGGGCTAAGGATGGGGTCGGGGCGGGAGGCAGAGAAGGGTGGCGGACAACGGCGGCGGTAGGGGACGGACGCACCCATCCCCCCAACGCCCTCTCCCCCCCCCCATGTCAATCCCCAGTTAAACCCAGAAACACACCTCGACAGACAGACACAGTAGCAAAATGAAACCTAAAGGCCTTACCTAGCCACCCCCTCATAGCGAGACTGACCGACAACAACACCAGAATGAAGCAACCCTACCTAGTGCCACGAGACACTCAACCCTCAACAGACCCATGGACAGTCAAGACGCAGTGGGGGGCAACACCGCAGACAACACAGAAAGGAAAAACACACATAGGAGACACGGAACCAAGAGTTGGCCACGCCACGGACACACACCCAACCGAAGCCCTTAAAACCAGACATAACGGGGACGACCCATTAGAACACGAACGGGGACAAACACAGGGCACACCTAGACGCACACGACAGGGTAACACCAAACTGCATAAAGCAACAGATACCCAGACGCACAGGGAGCAAACAAGCACAGGCACCAGAACAAATAGAATAAGATTAGGCAGAAACACCCACAACAATGTACACAGGCGCAGCGGTAATATAGCAACACTGCAAGCCATACAGATGTAAAATGCGAGTAACAAATTGTGAATATTTCTGCGGTATGGTGCACGCAAGGACCATCCAGCCTCTATGTAAGGCGACGGAATGCAATCAAATGTATGAAATGCAACCTGACGCCCCTGCGTGGGCTACCCACACGGGTGCTATGACAGCACTACAAATATTCAAAATAATCCCACAAACACATAGAAACTACACGAACCAGTCAACGCAAGACAATTACACGAACATACCCCTCCACCTCCTTCAGTGTATCAATACACCAAGATGCATGTTAGCAGGCCATGAGCCGCTAATCGACACTAACACAGCTGTACACATATGCCAATAACACTAACACACGGCAACACCAAACCTGTTAAACGAAAATGAAAAATCTAATCCTGCAGAACATAAGTACTCTCACATTCTGTCAGGACATGGCTACTTTGAATTATTCATGCACCGAAAACAACGCCTCTGCGTAGGCGGTTAACCACTTAACCACATATACGTTTGCAATGGAATCTATGTTATGAACCAATCAACATATTCAAAACAAAGGCAATACCAAAACCGCCTCTGCGTAGGCGACACAATGCTTACATTATTATATGTTGACGCTTAAGCCCCTGCGCGGGCATATACCTGCTTTATCACAAATCAGTTTGATATATGCGATTATATTGTGAGAACAATAAAAATATTCAAAACAAATGTGATTTATTATATAACAAAAAGTTAAAAACCCTTACTTGGTAAGTGGTGGGAATTGCTCACAAAGATACCCACATAAAAGCATGTAAAACAGCAAAAACGAAAATCACTTCCTGGTTTCGTCCGTCCGATCACATGATCCGCTTCCGGGTCCGCCTCTTACATGACGTATGCGTAACGCGTTTCGCGCGCCTCCACAGGCTTCCTCTGACACCGTCATAGAGCTCCAGCCCTCTCTTTTAAGCGTCTGTCTCCTCCCCCTCTGTTGTTCCATTGGTCGGGGGCGTGGTCTGATATTTTATATCTCATTTAAGGGTTACATGCCTTTAAACATCTCTTAAAAAATTTATTTAGATATACCAGACTTTTGATTTCCAGTTATAAAACAAGGATATTATTTTTTTTTTTTATTATTTGTTTATTAATGTGTATATTTAACACTGAAATTTAAGATAGGAAGTGTACTCTTATACCATTGAATCTAAAGGAATATATGTTCTGTTTTAGCTTGATTCTAAATTGTGTGCAATAGGTGGATTAGCACCAGCCCTCAATTGACCCAAGTAAGATTAAGTGTCTGTGCACTAGAGTAAGTGGGACTTTATGTCAGAATCCATACTTATACAAAGAAGAGGCAAGATCAGCCTGGCCGATTAGACCACGCCCCCCGACCAATGGAACAACATTGAAAACCTAGAGCCAGGGGTGATAGGGCTCTGGTATATGTGAGTTTTCTCCCTCATACCCCCCTGCTCTTTTTACTTTAATGTTAGTCCAGATAGTCTGCACTATTATTTGTCTCTTTTTATAATTACGTGGGTAGAGGGGGGAGTGAAAGGTGAAACCGAAGTCCTACCCTGTGTGTTGGGAGGTGCGATTGCCTGTGCAGATCCTACGGAAGGTGTCAGTATCATTTAGACCCTTTTAGTGTTTCATATCCCCTCTTGAATGTGAACCCCTTTGTTTGTGTGTTACACTAAAGGGGGGATATAATACACTAAAGGGAATGTGTCTTACACCCCATTGTGTTTCTTACTTCCCCACCAGACCCTTTCTGTGTCACTGTGCTTTAGTGTGAGGGATAGGGACTTTATCATTATTATTTATATAGCGCTGTACAATAGGGCTTTAGTGGGGGGGAGGGGGAAAGGCAGTATTGCAGGGGATTGGGGCTTTATTGTGATGGTGACAGGGGTCGCATTGTGGCAGATTGATTATTTAGTGTAGGGTGACAGGGGCCGTATTGTGTGGGATTGATTATTTAGTGCAAAAAGTCCTTTAGGGGTTTAAGAAACTTTAAAGAAAAAAGTAGCTTATCTACCAAGTTCCACGGGAGGCAGTGACAGACGTTAAGCAAGTTGTCAAACAATTCTCAAGCGGTTTGACTAGTTAGTCTGGGAAGTGTCAGGACACATCAAATGTTAAAAATAATCTCCCCAGTGGGTTGTAGTGGTTATAGTTCTTGCATTTTATGCATTTATTTTGTTTCATGTTTTTTTTACTAATGTGTCAAGGATGCTAAGCAATTGTACTTTGTTCAAGAAAGTCAGTCAGTTTTCCAGATAAATTTGTGTCAAAATAACATCAAGATAAAGCAATTATAATGTTTGTCAGTGTATTGTTCGTGCAAATGGCTAATTGCAAAAGTTAATTATTTACTGACCAAACCATAATTTTTATACTTACGATAGTAAACATAAGAGTTTATTTATTTTTATTTTTTTATCAGCCTCGCTTCCCTATGTTTTGTTATGACATTATCTGCAAGTATGGAGAAGGATTATGAGGATCCTTATATGGATTATGGTAGTGAGGACGGCTCCAACATTGACTTGGATGATAAGCCGGCCATTGTGCTGAGAACGCTAAGGCTCAGGGCTCTGAGCCTTCCAAAGCGAATGAGGGCAGCGATCTCCGGGACCCAGATGGTCTTTGATTTCGGTTGGTTGCAATGTTTGGTTTGCATGGTGGGGAACGCAAATACAGGGATGTCCACATCTTATTAAAAATTGAGCCCAAACTGACCAGTATGGCAACTAACGAGCTGGGACCAGCTGCTAAAGGCCTTTTTGGAGAATCCTTTATCAAGGATTTAGGGCTGTATGTGAAAACATTTACAGCACTTGCAAAGGCACAAACTTCTCTGAAAAGAGTGTTTGCAGCACAGGTTTTTGGAGGGTCCCGAACACGTAGGAGCCGTCTGTCTGGCCATGGATTACGGGGCTCGTTCCGAGCTGGCAGTGTCTCCTTTAATACGCAAAGACCTGTGCAGGAGTGTAATTATACCCCATTATTCCCTTTTCGAGGCCATCCATGGAGCTCCCGTGGACACCTGGGGTCAGTCTATGGCAGACGACCTTATGTTTGTCTGCCAGAAACTGAGAATCGTTTGACAACTTACCGCTTATTCCCATTTTGAAAAGCGGGGGGCAGACTGGCACTGTTTTACCAGGCATGGAATGTTCTAACCTCAGATGTGTGGGTTTTGCAAACAATTCAAGGGTATCGGTTGGAGTTAGTCTCTCATCCCATACAGGTGCTCCCTCCTTGGGAGATAATCGTATCCGCCGACCATCAAACCTTGATTTTGCAGGAACTTGTGGAGTTGGCGTCAAAACACCATTCAACAAATCACATCACAGCGGGTTTCATGTGCAACCTGTTTCTGGTCCCCAAGAAAGGAGGTGGAGTACGACCAGTCATAAATCTCTTCCCTCTAAATGCATTCGTCCAATACCACCATTTCAAGATGGAGGGTATTCATTGTCTTTGGGACATCCTGTTACAGTCGGATTGGATGGTCAAGCTGGATTTATGAGATGCTTACCTGACAATCCCGGTCGCAGAGGTTCATCAGAATTTCCTTCAGTTTCAATGGCAAGGAACGAAGTGGAGGTTTGTATGTCTCCCATTTGGACTCTCTTCTGATCCCTGGTGTTTCTGAAGCCGGTTATTGCCTTTCTACGCACGCAAGGCATATGCTTAATTATATACCTAGCTGACATGCTTCTCCTGTCACAGTTTCGGAGAATAAATAAAATATGGTGAGAGCACACAAACCACAATAATATCACCCACAGTAGAATTACTCTCTGAAAAAAACACAGAAAAATAACATAGGGTCAGCTGGCTCAAACTGCACGCCTAGAAATAAAATAATCCTCAGGACTGGAACAGACTTCCACTGGGCTCTTCCCAAAGTTGATGTAAGAATCAGGAACGCAGGTTCAAGATCAAACTTTAACTTTAATAATTGATGAAAAATGAATAAATAAAATAAACAAGGAAAGTCCCATAAACAATATGGATAAATAGTCCCAAAATGTCCTTGGAGTTCACCTAACGCGTTTCGGCATAAGAGCCTTCGTCAGAGGTGCTGTAGTTTGTCCAGGCATGAGGTCTCTTTTCTATCCGTTTTGGCGCCGATTTTCGCCGCATTTGCGGCATTGTACTTCCGGATGTGACGTAGGGACGTGCCCTGCGTAATCACGTCATCGCGTCACTTCCGGTTTGATCAGGATGACGTGTAGCAAACGTCATGATGTAAACAAAAGATATTCTAAGCAGCATACAGGAGAAATAGACTTAAAACTTGAAAACTTACCAAAATATAAAAAAGAAATAATTAAAATACATATGACCATATAGATCCCAAACGGTTCTCTAACGGATAATGGCCGAAAAAAGGGGAGCTGATTAAAGAGAATAAAAGGGAAATTAGTAAATATACTAAAAAAGGGGAAAGCCAATAAAGTTTAAAATAAACTTATGAACACTAAATAATTTTTTTTTTAAATATAGGAAAATATATAAAAACATTTAAGATAAGAAAAAATTCTTAAGACAAAAATATAAAAAAGGGGGATATAAAAATTAAAATAACAATTAATTATTAATAAACAGGTATAAAAGGGCTAGGGATAGATCTACAAAATAAAATTAAATATATTTATTAATTTCGAAATCCACATTCAAACCATTTGGGATCATGGCGTTTCTTCGACTCTCCAAAGGAAAGCTGGTATTGATAACCCCGTTATGGAAATCTCAGCCTTGGTTCCCACATCTATTGGACATTTCGATAGACTTTCCTCGCATAATACCAGACATGCCTTCCCTTCTGACCAATCCAGAAGGGTTGAGTCACAAATTGATCGACCAGGGCTTGCTTCACCTGGTAGCATGGCTCATTTCTGGGGACCCTTGACTGTCTAAGATGTTTCGCAAATAACAGTCTGTCCCCTGGTGGAGGCTTTAACACAAGGAACTAGATACTCCTACGATTCGACTTGGAGAACGTAGGCTGATTGGTGTGTGGGACGATCGTTGGATCCCGTATCAGCTCCTCTGAAGGCAGTTTTGCAGTATCTCACTCTGCTCTTTGAGGAGGGCAGGCTTTTGTACCATAAATCTCTACAGATCAGCGATCTCAGCTGGGCATAGGGGCTTAGACGATGCCCCTAACGGTAGACTTTCCATTGTATGTCAACTCCTCAAAGGCATTTGTTTTTCTCTACCCCCTCAAGCTCAATATTCTTCTTTTTGGGATGTTAATGTGATTTAAAATGTTTTGGAAGGTTGGCCTTCCAATCACAAGCTTTTGCTTAAACAGTTATCTGCTAAACTGCTAGTGCCTTTTTGTTTATTTTCATGTAAAAATTTCGCTGATGTAAGGGCTTTGGATTGGCAAGCACGGGTTTTTGTGCCGAACGGCGTGTCTTTCAATATTTCCCGTAGGACAAAATCCTCAACCAAAGAGGTATTTTACCCAGCTGTCCCGGAGAACCCAACCTTTATCCAGTTCTATGCCTTAAGGAATATGAGCGATGTACGATATTGTTACATTCGTCTCAACTCGAACCTCTGGTGATCTCCTTTCGAGTGCCTCACCTGCCCGTTTTCACACCTACCTTGGCACGTTGGGTCAAATGGGTGCTATCCGTGGCAGGAATTCATACTTCAGTATTCTCTTCCTATTATATCCGGGGCACTATGGCTTCAAAGGCCTCGATGGTGGGTTGTAGATTGGAAGACATTCTACGAGCTGCAGATTGGTTGAATGAGTTGACATTTCGTAATTTTTATTTTCGCACAGTGAAACATTTCTCATCTATAGCTGTTGCTCAGCTTTGAAATAGCATAATAGGAGCCACTGTGTCTTTAACCCCTTAAGGACACATGACATGTGTGACATGTCATGATTCCCTGTTATTCCAGAAGTTTGGTCCGTAAAGGGTTAGTAATATTACCCGATTTCACTATTAACATGACGTAAAGTCATGACTTTATTAATGACACGGAGGAGAGTATTATTCCCACCCACCCACCCATCCCTCTGTGGATTCACTTATATTCCTTCTATTTGGTCATATCGGCCATAGTTTATGGTAAGTACAAGAATATTGCCGGTAGGTGGTGAGTACCTGGGTTTTATGCTCTATGGTGTATCTATTGTCAGTATTATATTGTCATGACTATGGCTAGATCGTTGTTGAATCTGAGTCACAAACTTTTGATATTACCATATTATTATTCTCTTTTAGCTTGAGTACATCTTCATCGGCTTTCGTTGGATTATCATTCCAAAGTAACTTCCGGATAAAGGAGTTTTCGTTTCAAGTGTTCCTGTTGTGTTGGTTTTATTTGGTCCCAGTGTTAGTGGTCTTCGGGTGACTACGCAAGAAAGAGGAAGAGTCTTGAAGTACCACACCTTTATAGACTGTACTGGATCCCGATTGGTTGCAGTGTTGCTATGTTATATTTTTACAGCTGATTTTCTTTTGCTGCAAAGGGAAAAGAAAAAGAAGGCACAATACTCGCCTCCGTGTCATTAATAAAATCATGACTTTGTCATGTTAATAGTAAAATCTGGTAATTATACACGCACAAGGTTATTTGCTAAAGTAGATTTCAAATTTAAGGCCAGATTAGCTGAATGGTAAAGATAACTGACAGTTTTACCAGTTTGGCAATTTTGACCCTAAATGTGAAATTCACTTTGAACTAGTGAATAACTCTTTCAAACATTACTGGCATGAAGTGGAATAATCTATTTCTGAACCAAATCAAGACATCCTGTGGATGGCTTGCAAAGCTCATTGTATTTGTACAATTACATTTAAAGGGACAGTATAGTCACCAGAACAACCACAGCTGTCGTTGTTCTGGAATTTACGGTCTTGCAGGCTTTTTATTGTAACCATTGCCTTTTCAGAGAAGAGGCAGTGTTTACATTGCTGCCTAGTAACATCTTGAGTTGCAGTCACTCCATTCATAGTCTGTCCACTGTGCATGGAGGAACTGAACGCTCTTCATAGAGATGCATTAATTTAATGCATCTCTAGGAGGAGATGTTGATTAGCAAAGCACGGCATTTTTCAACACATGCACAATAGCTTCCTTATGCTTTCCTATGACAAAACATTGGATTGGCTGAAATAGTTGTTTGATTATCTCAGCCAAAGAGGCAGAGCGGGGGCAGGACCAGTCAAGCAGAAGATCAAAGGAACTCCCCACCAAACCCTTCATGGAAAACACTACCTGTGAAGGACCTCCACAGGCCGTGGGATAATCAATGATCACAGGGCAGACCTCACACACTGTACAGTCCATATCCTGTACCTATACACACATGCACACACACACTACAACCCTTATCCCCAACACACACACACACACACACACACACACACACACACACACACACACACACTACTGCCCCTATCCAGACACACACTAGACTGCAAACAGCAACATGCACACACAACCACACATGCATAAAACCCCACAGGTAGTCTGCCCCATACACACATCATCACAATCAGTCTCCATATACATAAAACACCACATTTATCCTCTCCTCTACACACATGTAAACACACTTTCTATCCTCTTCCAATCCTGTCCTGCTTTTCTTCTCTGGTGTCTCACATATGGGGTCATCAGAAAACTTTCACCAGAAAATCCAGTGTGTCATTAGATTGCACTGCATTGCACAAACACAAGTCATTTTCCCCATGTGAAAGCTCTCCAGCAGTGCCCTGCAAATTGGCTGCCTAGGAGAGTTATTCAATTGACATGCCCAGTTTGGTGTCCGTGTGTGCTAATCATTGCATGCCTGGGCTGAATAATTTTCACAGTTTAGCTCTGGCCCATCCTGATAAAACTTAACTATTTACAAAATTTAAAAAATAAATGGTATCCCTAGGCCAGGGGCATCCTGTGTGCCGTGCAAGGCACACATGATGCCTTTGAAAGACACATAAGACTGCTGGACCACTATGGGATAGTTGAGGTGTTCAGAAGATCTCCCCATCCGGCCTAGAATACCAATCTGGGAGTACAAGGAAGCCTTTGGTTTGCACCTCCAATAGGTGAAGACACCACAGAAACTCTCCCTCACATTCTCATGCGTCTCAGCGATTTAGAGCATTACCGCTGGCTACCATGGCAATGCTCTCTCTCACTGGAAAAGCACCAGAGCAGAGACAGAGGGAGGAATGGTTTACACTTCTGGAAGGTATAGACCACAAGATCCACATATTAGATCTTCAGGGATTAATTAAGAGTCATCCTTCCTCCTTGGATAAAGGTAAGCAAGAGGGAGGAGGGCAAAAAAACAACTTTTTTTTTGTAATTAAAGCTATATTTAATAAAGCCCCTCCCCCACAACAGCTTTGCAGAAATAAATGCCACAGACAGCACACACACATATATCGCAACAGACATCCCAATTAAACATACACAACACTGCAAACAGTTTATATACACACATACAACACCAAAGATAGCCTCCACCACACAATCTCAAATTTCAAACTGCAAGCCACCATACAGCTTTCTACAATATATATAAAAACGTTACCTAAATAAAAAGATAGTGACACAATAAGATTTAAAAAATAGTGACATCAGAGTTTTACTTCAGAAGACTGCTATCAAAAGGTTGCATACCACTGTCCTAGACCTAGAAGGAACAAGGTGGTATGGTCACTGCTCAACCTTTATTCAAAACACAGATTAGAGAGACACTTTTGTCACCAGAACAACTACAAGTTCAGGTAGTTGTTCTGGTGTCTACAGCCTGTTCCTGCAGGCTTTTTAATGTTAAAACTGCCTTTACAGAGAAAATGCATAGTTTACATCACTGTCTAGGAACACCTCTAGGGGCAGTCACCCTGAACGCTCCCCTTAGAGATGCATTGATTCAATTGACTGGCACTGCGTGGCATTTTCCTACACATGGTCAATAGCCTCTCAATGCTTTCCTATGGGAGAACATTGGATTGGCTGAGATTGTCACATTTGATGATCTTAACGACGGAGCCAGAGCAACCAGTGCTGCGCTGGAAAGAAGGTGACTATTTAAAGGGAGGCAAGGAGGACCGGACACCTAAACCGTGTTTTTACAGCTACAGTGTCAGGAATACACTGCAGTGTTCCTTTAAGAAACAGCACACACAAAAATACAGTTTTACTTTTTTACAAGGCTATTTTAAATTCACACACACACACACACATTATATATATATATATATATATATTCAGTTCCACCTTCATTATTATTTATATAGCACCATCAGATTCCATAGCGCTACAATGAGATGGCATATTGTGTTAAGTCCACCACTAGATCACAGTACTCCAATATCATTGTGTCCTACATTCAGCAGTGGAACTACCGCTGGTGCAGCCGGTGCCCTGCACCAGGGCCCACACACGGAGAGGGCCCATCGCGTGGCCCATGCACTTAGGGCCCAAAAGCTAGCAAACAGGAGGGTGGCTAAAAAAAAAAATTAACATTTTGCATGTGTGTCTGTTTGTGTGTACTTGTGTGTCAACTGCTCATCCCAAAAGGAATCTGGTCTGGAAAAAAAGAAGTGGTGCTGCCGTAATTAAATGCACTTTAGTTTTAGTTATATTATTTTTGCACTTGCACTATTTAAATAGAGGTTTTCCAGTGATCTTGTCCTGTCCAGTAGGTAGGTAGTCTTGTCCAGTAGTCAGATACTGCTAGCTTTTCTAGACTTTTCCATATGCAGCTATGACATTTATGGGCACAGGTGCAGGTTGGGTATCAGTGTCTCTATAGGTGTCTTCTCCTGCCCATGACCCATGCATAAACTTTTGTGTGGTCCTAATTTCAGTTGTAATACAAGTGTTCTAGTTTAAACATTGAATAAACTATTGTTTTTGTATTACTGTGGATGATGGTCTTTTATTCGTCAATAGTTCTCCACATGTTTTAAGAACACATTTTGTTGGGTCTGTTGCTGTTGTAGCAGTCACACAGGGCTAGGTTCTCATTCTTAAATCTTGTCCATGAACGTACTCCCCATTCAATAAACAACTTGTCAGATTGCCTTGGTTCCTAGAATCTGACGCCAACCTTGTTAATCTGGTTGACGTACGAGCAGGCATGATGCTCTGAGTTCATGTGACACTCATACTTTTGAGGTGTCCTTACTGGTGAGGTGATCTGAAAGGATTCAAACCTCTGTCTCCTGGCTGCAAAGTCCCCCGTGCCTTTTGCAAGCCCTCCTATGTTTCTATGAGTCCACATAATGTTAGACTATGGATAATTATACATTTTTGTTTAGCAGTGCAGGTATATTAAAAATGTGTGGCACATTTTAGATTTTAATGTTAAGAAATTCATAATCATTCATGGGAAGTATCAGTTCCTCCCCATTTTTTTTTGTGTGTGATTCTTAATTCTACCTTTTGTAAACAATCTGCTTCCTGCTACAGTAGCCTATTCAAACACAGACAGATTTGGCATGCAATGTAAACATGTTTTTCTTATACAATACTCCCTCTGGTGGGGAGTTTGTATATTTCTTTTAAGCCACGACTACTAAATTCAGTTTTGGATGATTCTTTCAAACTGTGAATTCTTTGAAATTGCACATAAGAATTATTGAAGAAAATCTGTTCATGCAATTCATTATTCATCAGACACATTATTATTCATTAAGCACAGAATTACAAGAAAGAAGCCATAGCACTCTCCTACCAAAAGTATTTATTTAAAATATATTTTACCAGGAAAGATACATTGAGATTTCTCTCGTTTTCAAGTATGTCCTGGGATTAAGGTTAAATTAAGGTTTTTCCATTATTTAATGAATGGCAAATGAGGGCTTAATACGTTGAGAAATGGGCAATGCTGTCAACCTGCTCCCATTCAACAGCCCAGGCCAATGCAAAAAAAGTTTGTAATGGGTCTGGGATGTGGGACCTACAGTTGAAGAGGGGAACTGCTTGATCATCATTTGCAATACAATTAAAGAATGAGAATAGGCAAAAGCTCGAAGAAAAATAAATAAAAATAAAACCCTGAATAGCTTGCCCTTTGGTTAGTCCATGCTCATGTCTTAAAAACTATTATCAATTTTGTATCCCTAATAGGACTAACTGCATCTCCACCATTTATCTACACACAGATACATTATTATCATTTATATAGCGCCAACAGATTCCGTAGCGCTTTACAATATTTTGAGAGGGGGGATGTAACAATAAATAGGACAATTACAAGAAAACTTACAGGAACAATAGGTTGAAGAGGACCCTGCTCAAACGAGCTTACAGACTATAGGAGGTGGGGTATTAGAATCAAAGTTGGTAAGTTTATTAACATTAACCTTTGCTGACATGGTTCCAATGCAAAAATAAAAAAATACTGCTACTAGTTTCCAACTCTGTTGTTGCTACTGATTACCAGCTGCCACTCACCCTCAATACTTAATAGTTACCATTGGACTGCTGGAAAGAAGTTAACAGCCACTACAGCCCTAAACATGCTACAGGGAAAAAACACGTTAACTATGTGGCATTACTATGAAACCCTAAAGCACTTAGAGCATATTATACCATACGATAACAGCCACATCATCAAAAAATAAAAATAAATTATTCTTTATATAAACAATGTACAGGATTCATTTAACTTAACAATTAGCATAGCAGAAATAAACTTCAAAAGTTGCATAGATATGCATGAGTCATAGCAAAAAAATCACAGTTTAATTCACTGTATAAACTGTTAAGATATGCTGCTAAGGTAAATCACAGAGTGAAGTAAAGATGCTGTGGATGAGCATTTCTTACCTGCAAAGTTTGATTTTCATGAGGACAACTTACATGGCATGTGTTTCTGTGCTTTTCCAGAAAAACCTTAAAGGGACACTATAGTCACCTGAACAACTTTAGCTTAATGAAGCAGTTTTGGTGTATAGAACATGCCCCTGCAGCCTCACTGCTCAATCCTCTGGCATTTAGGAGTTAAATCCCTTTGTTTATGAACCCTACTCACACCTCCCTGCATGTGACTTGCACAGCCTTCCATAAACACTTCCTGTAAAGTGAGCCCTATTTAGGCTTTCTTTATTGCATGTTCTGTTTAATTAAGATTTTCTTATCCCCTGCTATGTTAATAGCTTGCTAGACCCTGCAAGAGCCTCCTGTATGTGATTAAAGTTCAATTTAGATATTGAGATACAATTATTTAAGGTAAATTACATCTGTTTGAAAGTGAATCCAGTTGTTTTTTGTCATGCAGGCTCTGTCAATCATAGCCAGGGGAGGTGTAGCTAGGGTTGCATAAACAGAAACAAAGTGATTTAACTCCTAAATGACAGTGAATTGAGCAGTGAAATTGCAGGGGAATGATCTATACACTAAAACTGCTTTATTTAGCTGGAGTACTTTAGGTGACTATAGTGTTCCTTTAATGTGGCTGGACTGTTTGTTAGCAAACATTATAGGCAGCTAGCTGGTGCACCTTAGGTAACTAGGTTTGAAACCTGTCTGTAAATAGCAGCTGATGCTAAACACCGACTGGTGCTAATAGCAGCAGCTTGCAACTGCCATTTACCAACAAGTTAAATATCACAATAATGGGTAGCGGAAAATTGCCAGGCAATAATATGATTATTATTCTATTATACATACTGTGTTTAGTAACATGGTTTCAGATAATAGTTTTCAGAATGTGGGCCAAATGAGAGATTAGGATCTAACCGCACGCAGAAATGTTTTTAGCCTCTAACTGTGGCCAGTTTACACTTTTTTTGTCATAATGCTTAAAGGGATACCATATGGGTTGAAACCATTTTAGCTTCATGAATTCTCTGCTATTTAGGAGTTAAATCACTTTTGTTTCTGTCCATGCAGCCCTATCCACAACGCCCATGGCTGTGACTGAAACATCCTGCATAAAAAGAAAATGTTCCCTCTTATAAGAAATGTTTATCCTGGTGGTCCAGGATATAGAGAAAACAGTCTACTTTGCTCCTTCATGTTATCCTCTTACAGTGGGTGATTACGAAGAGATTCAGATATTCTGATCTTTAGATATGATGCTGGTATTGCATGTTATCCTATTATCCTATTACTTACCACTTTCATTAGTAAATTCTCAGTGAGTGGGACCAATCTGCAACATACAATCCATGAGATATTTTACATAATATGTAATGAGCAGTTTGTAAAGGAAAGCGGCACCAGTATAATTAAAGCTTTCAGTGCAATGCTTATACATGTTGCCAGACGAGCCTGCTTTAACCCCTTAAGGACCAAACTTCTGGAATAAAAGGAAATCATGACATGTCACACATGTCATTTGTCCTTAAGGGGTTAAAGGTGTCTTGACTATGAATCCACTGCAACCAATCAAAGTGCTCTGACTGAAATTCTGGAAGCAACACCTAGCAGACACCAGGTCACAAGTCAAATTATTAGCAAACTGTTTACTTACTTACATTGGGGGGACATCAAGCACTATAACAACTACATTGCTAATTTTGTGGTAATTGTTATAGGGTTTTTTAGGCTAATACCTATTAGTGTCAGAGGGGTAGGTAGGATTATGTTTTGGGGGGCAGGCTTAAGGCTCGAGAAACTACTAGCTACTTGGTGTTAACCATTTCAAGGCTGGGGGACTTGGTATCCCGTGGCTGTTTTAACTTCTAGAAGAATCTAGAACAGTTCGTGCATTACCTGGTCCGTAGGCCTCTGGTTTGGGAAGTGCGCAGAAAGCTACGGGCGGAATGCCCCATGCCTGTACTCCCGGACAAGGTCGCCATGACCCCAAAATTCGACCCCCTGGTCGCAACGTATATGACACGCACCGGACAGGACCCTAAGAAAGGGATCGAGCGTGGCCTCCGACTTGCACAAGACAAACTGCTGGACATGCTGGGCCCCCTAATCAGGATGCTCGTGCTGGCAGACGAGGCCTATTCAGAGGGTGCTGCCCTGGACCAAGCTTCCATACGGGACTGGGCCCTGCGCTCTATTTGCCTGCTGGGCAATACTAATGTGATGCTCTGCACGGAACGCAGAAAGGCGGTCCTTCTTCGCATAGACAACAAGCTTTCTGACTTGGGGTCGAAGGAATTGGGTCCCCTGGCGAAGGGTCTGCTCTTCGGGGGAACCCTTCATAAAGGAGCTTCACGAACATGTGAATTTATTCACTTCCCTGAGCAAGGCCCAGACCTCCATGAAGAGGGTCTTTTGCCAGCAGAATTCTCGGGTCTTTGGCAGGGCTGGATGACAGCGGGGTCGTGTCTCCAGCCACTTCTGACCGCCCCACCAACACAGGTTCACCCTCTCCCGGTCCCCGTCTCCTAACAATTCCTGTTAGATGCAGTGATTCGAGCCCTGATCAGCAAGGGCACCATCCAGTGGGCATCGGACACTGGAGGTTTTCTCGGCTCAGTTTTCCTGGTGAGGAAGAAGTCCGGAGACTCCTGCCCAGTGATCAACCTGAGAAGGCTGAACGCCTTCATGGTATACCATCCTACGGGACCTCCTCCGTCCAGGAGATTGGTTCACAAGGCTGGATCTGAAGGACGCCTACCTCATGGTCCCAGTGGACCACGTATGCCGACGATTCCTCTGTTTCCTCTGGAAGGGCAGGCCTTGCCAGTTTCACCTGCCTTTCATTCAAGCTCAAGCTATTGAAGCCAGTGATCGCACGTCTTTGATCAGAGGGCGTCCATTGTATCGTCTAGCTGGACGATCTGCTGATTTTCTGCGAGGAGCAATCCTGACTGAGGTGTCAGACGCACTCTGCAGTCTCCTTGTTAGAATCACTGGGTTTAGTGGTCATCCAAGAGAAGTCTGCCTTCGCTCCATCCCAGGTAGTCGAGTTCTTGGGTTTCGAGATAGATGCAAGAGAATGTCTCCTATGCCTCCCTCTATCCAAGATAGCAACCAGTCGGAAGGAAATAAGGAGAATTCTACGGCAGGCAATCTACACGGGCCCACTTCATTATAGGGCCATGCAACGCCTGATAGCCCATTTTCTACGCAAGAGGCCTTCCTCCGACGAAGTGATTCCCCTCACTCTGGACATGGAGACCGAACTTGGATGACCAGCTCCACTGGGGGACCGTGGTTGGAGATGGAGTCGGGGTTCTACAAAAAATACCTGGAACTGATTGCAAGATCATTTGTGATTCTGAGCCTGGTGAGTGTCAGGATTACTGTTTGATCCAGCACGTAGAACTGTACAGCACGGATGACAAATAAGTAACGTATTACCGGTCCTTAGAATGGCCGGATTTAACGTACAAAGAATAGTCAAAAATACTAGCGAGGTCAGGGAACACAGAAAGGGACACAGCGATGAGGAAAGCCAGGAGTCAGGATACCAGAATATAGAGAAGTCAATAAACAAAGCCAAAGTCAAAAACCAGGTAGAAAACTATAAACAGGAACGAGCTCTCGGACAACCACAAGGGAAACCACGACAGGGCACTGAGCAGGCTGAGAACTGGGCCTAAATACCCCTCCTTTCTTTCTGATAGGCTGTAACTGGCCTTTGACCCCAAAGTCAGTTACCAGGTTTCATTTGCATAATTGCTGCTCAGCATTAACCCTTCTGTGGATTAGGTTGCTGCTCGGCACAACTTTTCCTGTGTGGACAGTAAATATCATTAACCACTTTTCTATAAGCGGATGAATACATGAGACCAGGTTTCATTTGCACAATTACTGCTCAGCATTAAACTTTCTGTGGATTAGGTTGCTGCTCGGCACAACTTTTCCTGTGTGGACAGTAAATGTCATTAACCACATTTCTATAAGCGGATGAATACGTGACAGTGAGTCACCTTTCCGATTGTTGCGTTCTCCGTAGGATTGACAATATCTCGGCGGTACAATACATCAACCTCCTGGGAGGAGCCCACTCCCGGATATTCTCAGAGGTGACGTGGGAGATTTACAGCTTCTGCTTCCAGAGCATCATCACCCTCCAGGTGGAATATCTTCCGGGGGAATCTAACCTGGCGGCGCATTGGTTCTCCAGACGTAAGGACGCCAGCGGAGGCTCTTTCGTCCCATTTTCCTCGAGATTGCAGACTTGAGGGGTACGTTCTCAGTGGACCTTTTCGCATCCTGGACAAATTATCAGGTCCCGACCTACTTTAGCTGGCTTTCGGATCCGGCTTATACAGCGGTGGATGCTTTCCATCAGGTGTGGCAGTCACAGGTAGCTTATGGGTTTCCTCCGTTTGCTATGATATCCAGGGTCTTACTTCAAGTTCAACGTGTGTCTTTGGTATTCCTGACTCCTCTGTTGCAGAGTCAAGCCTGGGTTCCAGAACTGCTGGATCTCTCCCATCAGGATCCACTGCTTCTACCATCCCCGCTGATGCTACTCTCGGACTCCTGGGGCAATCCTCACCACCTTGTGAGGGACGGCCGCCTCCACTTAGAAGCCTTGACTCTTTCAGGGGTGCCTGGAATGTCGAGGCATTATCGCTGTCGGCTAAGTACCTCCTTTGGGACTCCTGGGCCCCTGGAACTAGGAGATACTTCTTGTCAGCATGGAACTCTTGGTGTCGTTGGTGCCTGGAACAGGATACCGATCCCTTTACGGACCTGGTAACCAGTGTTCTGAACTTTCTGTTGCACCTGTTTGACCTGGGACATTCGTATCAGTCGGTTTACGTGGCAAGGTCGGCGATTTCGGCAGCCCACGTACCTCTTCGAGGTTTTCCCGTCGGTCAGGACCCGCTGATTTGCAAACTTCTCCGAGGCATGAGGCTTTTGCAGCCTCCGATGCCTAAGTATTCTTCCCTCTGGGATGTACGCAGGGTTTTGTCATTTTTCCAGGATTGGCCTGGTAATCCGTGAACTTTCGGCTAAGTTTGCGCTTCTCCTATGCCTAATTTCTTTCAAATGAGTTTCCGACGTCCGGGCCTTCAATGTTCTTTTTCTCATGAAGGGGTCACCTTCAGGGTCTCTAGACGTATGCAGTTGGATTTGACATTTATTTTTTACCCTTATTTCCATGACTCACCTAAACTCTGAGTAGCGACGACGCTATCTCGTTATGTGGCGATTACCTCCCCATTTAGCCCTTCTCGTTCCGGTCAGCTATTGATTTCTTATGTCAGACTTCACAAACCGGTCTTGTCTCCTACTCTGGTGCGATGGATTAAATGGTTGTTGGCATTAGCGGGTGTGAATTCGACCTTCGGAGCACATTCGGTTAGGGGTATGGCGGCCTCTGGGGCCTTCATGGCGGGCGCCTCTCACCAGGACATCATGCATTCAGCTGACTGGTCTCGAGAAGACACCTTTTGCCAAATTTATTTTAGACTGGTGGATCATGCTTCTTTTGCTTTGCTGTCGGAGCGTTAAAACAGCAAATATGAAGCCTCCTGTCATGTTATAAAATTGTAGATTATACTAGCTTTAGTGTAACTATAATCTTATTAATGTCAGGAGGCAAATATTTCCCTCCCAGTTTAGCCCTTTCCTTGTACTTTTTGTTTGTTTTATTTGACCACCTCTAGTTGTTAGTCTGTTCTCAGGGCTGTGATTAGATAGGTCAGTTATTCGCCTTCCTTGGGAAAGTCTGGGTGTGATTTCATGGATGTTGTACTGTCTGTGATTGATTATGGGTCTTCATCTTTTTCACAGTACATTTCATTCACTATTCAGAGTTTTCGACTCTGCTTATCTCGTTTCAGTTTAATGGTTCTACGGATCCAAGTTCAAGATCTTCTTCAGCTGGATAAAATTCAAGGTTTCATCTTCTGATCCACATTCATTTTTCAGTTTTGGATGGAAGTCATCGGCTGACTTCATTTGAGTTCTTCTGATACTGCTATTGGGTTATATTGTTTATGTACTTTGTTTTGTCGCAGCTTGAAAGAGGAAATAGTTGGTTGGGAGGGGACTTTTATGGTTTAATTACTTTTTTCTGATTGGTTGTTTCTCTCTATGTTAATGTGCTGCTGTGGAGTTTTAGTAAAGAGAGACTTAGGCAAATATTCGCCTCCTGTCATTAATAAAATTAAAATTATAGTTACACTAAAGCTAGTATAATCTAAAATTATTTTGGCTTAAAATGGATATTTACAATAGAAAATGAATAGTGCGAAAATAAATCTGCTAAAAAAGAGCTTCTTCAAATGTTTTTAAATTTTAATACATAAAAGAAATTACTAAATGTATTTAAATGCAAAAAAATATATAGCAGCATAACCATTTTTGTCATCAACACAAGAACACCAGAATAGACATACGCCAATAAGCATAACAATATTAAAGTATTGATGTTATATAGCTGAACTATTTAAATGAACAGTAAACAAAACATTTAACAGCCTGTGCTGGTAACGGTACTGTTCATACAGTAACTTCCATTCTTATTTCTTTGCAGTTTCCAGTTTTAAATAAGCTTTTCAGGTCTGCTGATGCAATGACATGGGCACTTAATCTAAAAGGAAATCTACAAACAAAAACGATAAGATTAGCATTGCACATAAATTAGATTCACTACTATAGCAGTTATTTAAAACCGTAAAATTGTATTCACTATGGGATGCAGTATTTATTTAATCTTGCGTTATGTCTGAAATGTTTTAGAATTTTTGAGAAGGTCTGATTTTTTTTTTAACAAAAACTGGGGCATGGGGTATCTAAAGGCCACCCCATCTTGGAACAATTTTATGTGGCATTTACACAACTGCATTATCATTATAGTTTCAATCCAACCTGTGAATGCTGGTGGCTGTTTAGCCAACTCTGCAATGAATCTTAAAAACACCAACATATATTTAGGTTTGAGCATACATTCACAATCATTTTCTAGTAGATGAAGGAATTCATTTTCACTGTCATATGTAAAACTGTCACATGTACATCGTTTTTTATTTTACTTTGTACAACTGTATAAACTAAAGTGATATAATCATCATAATTTTTTGTATTTACAAAAGTGGGAACTGAAGAAAATTAAAAATTTAGGCTAAAGTAGCCAAAGTGGCTATTTTTCTGGATAAATAAATGCAATCTTTTTCCATAAATGCCAGGTGGTACACATACCCCAATATTTGACCATTTTATATTTAGAGCCAACTGCACAAGACTCAAAAGAAAATAGAAAAAAAAAAAATCTATCCTGTTATTCATTTAAAACGTATTATATGGTCTAAAAGGAACCTTTGGGTTCCTGGACGTGACAGTTCCTTGTTCACTACTCAGTGGCGGACCTAACACAGAGGGCTAGACAGAGAGCGATAGTTTCACTGTGGTCCTTTCTGATGCATTTAAAGCGGCACTGTCGTGGCCGAATCCCGTTTTTTTTAACACCCCTCCACTACATCTAACTGACCCCCTAGTCACCCCCAAATGCCCCTAAGCCACCCATATTACCTATTTTTTATTCTTTATTTTCTGCTCCGATCTAAATTCAGGGCACTGCCATCTTTGTGTGGGTAGAGGCAGGGGCGTACCTAGAGCATTTGGCACCCGGGGCGGATCCTGTGGTTGCCCCAAAAAAAAAAAACCTGCAAAAATGTTAAGGTTTTCTTTAATTAATCCACACTAATTAATATACCCCCTTTTTCTCTCTTACCCCTTTTCTCTTTCTCATCCCCCCTTTTCTCTTTCTCATCCCCCCTTTTTCTCTTTCTCTCACCCACCTGCTTCTTTCTCACCCCCCCCTCTTTTCTCTTTCTCATCCCCCTCTTCCCCCTACCTTTGCTGTAGCGTGGCCGAGCCCTATATAGTCGGCGGGTACAGGTAGCTTTTGTTTCTTGTACCCGGCCGGACTAACAGGAAGTGCACACAGTGTGTGCACTTCCTGTTAGTCCGGCCGGGTACAGGAGACAGATGCTCCCTGTACCCGCCGACTATACAGGGCTCGGCCACGCTATATAGAGGAAGCTGACAGGAGGGAGCGCTCAGCGCTTCCCTCCTGTCAGCCCCCTCTCCTCAGGCTGCGCCCGGGCGGTGCGGTCCGCCCTCATGGACGCACCGCCCGGGCAAAGCTGCAGCCGCCTGAGGCTCTCTACAGAGCGCTCGGGCGGCTGCAGCATGGGGGGGCGGCGGGGCTGGTCATGGCACCCCCCATCCTGATGGCACCCGGGGCGGACCGCCCCCACCCTTAGTACGCCACTGGGTAGAGGAAGTCCCTGGGGCAGCGTCATCTGCCCACACTAGATAGCGCTGTGAGATTCCCGCATGTGCCCAGTGAAACACTTGGGCATGTGAACGGAATTTCATCTGTTCATTCGTCAAAAAGACAAATGAATGAATGGAAAATTCAGACAAACAAACAAACACTGAATGTGTTTGTTTGATCGTTCAGTTTATTACAGGGAGGGAGCTACCGGCGCGCAGCTCCCTCCTTGTAATATGTAAAGATAGAAGCGTCAGGGAGCAGTGCTCCTCGCCACTTCCTAAACCTCCCATGTCCTCCCTGTGGCTGCTCACTGTTTAAAAAAAAAACCCTACAATCCGGCCCCCACCCGCCCTAAATAACAATAGGGGGGAGGACCTATTGTTCTCCCCCCACCCCCTAGCGCGGCGGGTGGGGGCCAAAAAAAACAATAAGGGGGTGGACCTACTGTCCTCCCCCCCGGAGCGGTGGGTGGGGGCCTTAAATAGGAATGTGGGGGGGCGCCTACTGTCCTCCCCCCCCGGGGAGACTTACTGGTTGGTTTAAGCCAATCAGAGTGCTCTTTGTCATTTTACACAGCGTGGGAAAATTCCAAAGAACTTTCCCACGCTGTGTAAAATGACACAGACCACTCTTTATAAGCCTTCCCCCGCCCTGCAGAGCTCAGTCTGCGTTGAGCCCTCCATGGGTGAAGATGGATTCATTTTTTTAGCGTTGTTTTTTTCTTTTTGGTCAGGATTTTTTTTTTGTGCTCAGGTTTTTTATTTTATTTTAAGTTCGACGGGTATGATGGCTTTTTATTTGGCCTTTTTTGGGGCTGAAAAATGAAGATTTTAGAAAAAAAAAAGATGTCAAATGGTAAGTTTAATTTTTCTATACAGGTTATTTTATTCCCCTCTCACAATTTTTAGGGTGAGGGGGGTAGGTAGGGGATAGTTTTATTTGGGTGGGGGGGTGGCTGGGGTGAATTTTCATTTAGGGTAGGTCCCCCCCCACCATTCTTATATAGGGCCCCAACCCACCACTCAGGGGAGGAGGATGGGGGGGAGGACAGTAGGTCCCCCTTATTGCTTTTTGGGTCCCCCCACCATTCTTATAGGGCCCCAGCCAGGAGTGGGGCCGGGGGACGACGACAGTAGGTGTCCCCCCCTTATCCTTATTTAGGGCCCCCACCCGCCGCACAAAGGTGGGGGCACGGGTGGTGGACAATAGTTCCCCCCCATTGTGATTTATGGCCCCCGCCCACCACGCAGGGGTTGGTGGGGGGGAGAGAAAATAGGTCCCCGTCCCCCCTCATTTAGGGTCACAACCCGTCGCCCATGGGTGGGGGTCGAGAAGGACAATAGGTCCCCCCCATTGTAATTTATTGATTTATTGCCTCCACCGCGTGGGGAGGGGGGCGGTTAGTATGTTTTTTTGTTGTTGTTTTTTTTTACAGTGAGCAGCCAGAGGCTGCTCACTGCTTACTAGACATGCCCCTACTCGCGGTATAGCGAGTAGGGGCTAAATTTACTAATACTAACAGTGGGAATTAGGGAGTTATCTACTAAGCAGCTGCAAGATGCAGCCGCGGCAATTAATAGGATCAGAGTTTCATTCATTCGAATGAAATTCCGATCCGAACAGTCCCGAATTGCGTTCTAACATGAATGGAGAAACTGTTAGAACGCAATTCGGCAGTTTTGCCGGCGTCCTGTCTAAGTGACAGGAAGCATCGTGGGAACAGGGAGGAAAGGTAAGGATTGTGGGAAAATTGCTGTGACCACCGGAAACGAAGCACATTTTGCTCCTCCACTGGTCACCGCTTGTCACTGCGTAGGAAACCTCCATAAGAGAAATAGTCCCTACTTTTTCTTAAGTTTTAAAGAAAACTAGAGAAGATAGGAAGAAATGAAGAACAGATCCTGAGAGAGGGAGAGAAGAGGAATTGATTGGGGAAAGTTAGTTCCGCTTTAAAGCCTAATGCCTCAGCTGGACTGAGGTGGCATGCCCAGTGGGTAGGATTCATTATTCCTTGTTAAAATATTGTCAAAGTGTTGTGTATTGATTATTCAATTTTCACAATATGAATCATGTGGTGTGTGTAGTGGATGCATGGAATGTTACCCAGTAGGACTGATATGATTGATTACAGCATCTTAAGGGTTAATTTGGCTGATTTTACCAAGACCTATGAGGTGAACTTTGTCTGGAAAGCAATAGGTTAAATCATATTGGTGTCTGGTAAATACTTGAAATGGAATAACCAAATAACCAAAGGCATCTTTTATTTTCCTGTTTGTAACAAACAGTGCAGAGGTAATTATGACTGCTTCTGAGATCCAGTGATTTTTTTATTACCACAGGAGCCTTATCAGGTAAGTTGAGTTGTGAGATAACATAAAAATAACAATGTATATTGTAAGTTCAATGAAGGGTCACTAACTTAAAGGAACACTATATGGCAGTGTTCTGCAACCTTTTAACACCCGTTGGCCCGGCGAAACAAGGAGAAATATTTCACGGACCAGCGTCAGCCAGAAATAAAAATCAATGGTATGTGTGAGGGGTGCAGTGTGTGTGTATTGGTGGCAGGTAACCGCAGCAATGCCCCGAGCTTGCGAGAGAGGAACCCGACACAGCTGCAGTTTAGCACTCCCCCGGGTCCTCTCTCTGTCACTCCCCTGCCGGCTGCCAGCATTACAGTGCTAGCAGGCCGGTGAGGGAGATCCCTGATCTCCCCTCCGGTCCTACAGAGCCGGCAGGGGAGAGAGAGGCACGGTTCCCGGTGCTATGATCATATGATGGTGGTATACTTTGGGTATGGGGTATGCCAATTTCAAAAGTCAGCAAGTGGTTGTCAGATAGAGGAAATGGAACATTGGAGAGATTAGAGATGGTACAAAGATTGGTGAAGACTAGGTCAAGAGTGTTTTATTACCTATAGCATTACCGATGGATTTCTTGCCGCCTTTATGTGGTTTGTACTTTCCGATTATTACTCTTCTCATTCCAGAATGATGAGGACAGAGTGGCGCTTTAATAATGGAACATATTTCTTTTCTTGTAGGAAGGAGCTGGGGGGGGAAAGCCATTGCAGCACAATTAAATTATAAATATTTTTTTTTCAGTTATGTAAGAAAACACTATTTTAGCCTGCCATGTTTAAAAATGTACTAAATTCTGATTACATAAATCCTGAAATTGGAATGAAAGAGTCAACACAATGTAGTCAGGTACTTAAAAGAACACTCCAGTCACCAACACCACTACAGTGTATTGTATTGGTTATGATGCTACAAAACTAAATGTGCACTCACTTGTTTTTTTTTAGTCAAAATGTTATTGCCAATAAAATAGAAATTCCTGCAATTATAGTAAAACTCTCAAATTGTAATGTCATAGATAGGAATTCAGTAGCACCCAAATAGTTAACAGTGAGTTGAACCATACATAAATGGCTGCAGCAGTCTGGCACTGTTGAACTGTCATGCAGTATACGTCAACAGTACATGTCAATGATATTCTGACATTGCAAATTAATGGTGCAGCATTGTGCAAGATTCTTTGGGTTTTTGTTAAAGTGATTTTACAACATTTTTACAAAAAAAAAAACAACCCAAAAAGGCCTTCACCCACAGCTACCTATTACCACTATAGTAAGCCATAGTGATATTGATACGTCCTTATGTTGGAGCCTAGAAACAGAAGTGTAGGGACTTTCACAGGTTGTGTTAATTTGGCAATGCTAGAACTAAGCAAATGACGCACATGCAGTAGTGTGTGCAAAATAAAGTACATGGAACCTGGCTTTAAGATGTTAAATATGCTGCAAAAAAAGCCAAATCAAACTCCCTTTGAAATATATACTTCCTGATTTTGTGCATTAAGAGACCCTAAAGGGAACCAAGACTACTCCAGCTCACTTAAAGCGGCACTGTCATGCCGAACTTACCTTTTCCCTACTCGCTTCCTCTTCTCTCCCTCTGTCAGGATCTGTTCTTCATTTCTTCCTGTCTGCTCTAGGTTTCTTTAAAACATAAGACCAAGTAGGTACTACTTGTCTTATGGATTTTTCCTACGTCTGACCATCTCTGACCAGCAGAGGAGCACAGTGTGCTTCATTTCCGGTGGTCAAGAAAATGTTACCACAATTCTTAGCTTTCCTGTTCCCGCGATGCTTCCTGTTAGTATTCCCTAACATCTTGTCATTTACACAGAACGCCGGCAAAACTGCCGAATTGCGTCCTAACAGAATGAGAACAGTTTCTCCATTCGTGCTAGAACGCAATTTGGGACTTTGTTGGGATCAGAATTTCATTCTAACGAATGAAACTCTTATCCTATTCGTGCCGCGGCTGCATCTTGCAGCAACTTAGTAGATAACTCCCTAATTCCCACGGTATTAGGGAGCTACCTACCAAAAAGGCTGAAAGACCCCTGTGGTTGCTCACAAACAAATCACATTCTTATATATGGCCCCCACCCACCGCTCAGGGGTGGGGACAATAGACCCCCCCCACTGTCATTTATGGCCCCCACCCACCGCTCAGGGGTGGGGGCCGGTCCCCAAGCCCCTAGTCACCAGCCCCACCCAAATAAATAAAAAAAAATTAAAAAAATATCTCCCACCTACCCCCTCACCATAAAAATAGTGAGGGGGGAATAAAATAACTAACCTGTAAAGAAAAATAAAACTTACCATTTGATGTCTTCTTTTTTCTAAAATCTTCTTCCCCAAAAAAGGCCAAATAAAAAAAAACATCATAACTGTTGAACTTAAAATAAAAGAAACCCGAGCGCAAAAATAAATACAGACGAAAAAGAAAAAGCTGGACACTAAAAAAATTCTTCACCCGGCGAGGGCACGGCGCAGACAGAGCCCTGCAATCAGGCTAAGAACACTTTGATTGGTTGGTTTAAGCCAGAGTGCTCTTTGTTATTTTACACAGCGTGGGAAAATTCCAAAGAACTTTCCCACACTGTGTAAAATGACTTATACCACTGTGATTGGATGGCTTGAAATCCATCCAATCAGAGTGCTCTGTGTCATTTTACACAGCGTGGGAAATTTATTTGGAATTTTCCCACGCTGTGTAATTTGACTCATAACACTCTGATTGGTTGGCTTGGAATCTAGCCAATCAGAGTGTTCTCTGTCATTTTACACAGCGTGGGATGATTATGATTAGCAGCATATACATCATGGTTAGCTCCGTCCCTTACAGCCGATAGGACAGGAAAAACACCAAAGGCTTTAAATGGAGGCTCCATTCCTAAGGTCCTCTGTCTTTATATATGCTTCCTAGTGCTGGCAAATAAGAAATTGTTTGTATTTCCATAATGTATATGCATACTCTGTTTTTCTATCTCTTGCTCTCAAAGAAGAAATTGTCACACATGTACAGATTGTATACGCTTGTATGTTAATGGTTTTGAACAACCAATACTTTGTTAATATGCCAAATAACACACCTTATTCGGTGTAGCTTCTTTACCAACTGTGCTGCCAGGAATACTTGGATTTGCATGTACAAAACGAGTCCTTGGACTTGGCTGAGGTACTTCATATGAGGTGCATTCAGTTGACTGCACTTTCTGCAAGTTATAATAAAACAAAATTACACCTGTTATATTTTCCTAAAATTATACTCTGGCATTTACATTGTTACCTAAAACAAACAACCAAACACCTTATAAAGTAACTGCATATACTTATGTAAAATAATTGGCAAAGTTGACAGGATTTCTGTCAAGGTGATAGATATGAGGTTCTCCATTTGCACAACCAGAAAAATTCTAGCACAATGTAAAATTCCCATAAATGAAATAAGACACAGATTCATCTAACTTGCTGAGTGTAACATTTTAAAGGGAAACAAAGTGCCAGGAAAACAAACTTGTTTTCCTGGCACAATAGCTTCCCCCGTTGTCAAGGCCCCCCGGCGTAGCTGAAGGGGTTAATAACCTCTTCAGTCACTTACTTGGGCTCAGTACCGATGTCACTCAGCACTGGCTGACCAAATTTAGACGACCAAATATCGTCCAAGAAGCTGGAAGTCCCTCTTGGCTGTCACAGTGGTGCCCACGGAAGGAATCCCCATAACCCAGCTCCCTGCATCACAGGGCACGAGTAAGAAGATTAAAGCTCCCTCGCCGTCTACTTCCATTCTCATAGAGTGAGATGTACCATGAGAAACAGTAAAAAAAAAAAAGTTATGTGCATGAACAAAAGAAGCATTCCTTAAACCACATGTATCCTCAAACGTGAAATATAATTCAATATTTTATATTTCCATTATGTTTTAATATCCATTGCTCTCAAAGGATTGTCATAATTCTGAATATAACTTGTCACTTGGTATGTTTCTGGTTATAAATAACCAATACTTTGTTAACACCTTGAATAACACACCTTATTCAGGGCAGCTTTTACTTTATAACGTTTAGTGCCAGGAGTACTTGGACATTGTTGTGGTCCTTCATATGAGGTGCTTTCAGTTGACTGGACTTTCTGCAAGTAAATAAAACTGCAATGTTTTACAATTTCCTCAAACTATACTTAGATATTTCATCTACATTGCTACCTAAAACAAAAAAACCAATAACCTTATAAGGTAAATATATGTAATAGTGTACAACTATTTGCAAAGTTGACAGGATTTCTGTCACGGTGATAAATATGAAGTTCTCAATTTGCACTGCCAGAAGAATTCTAGCACATTGTAAAACTCACATAAATGAAATAAGACACAGATTAATCTAACTGGCTAAATGCAACATTGTTTTACACTTTACTTTTATATGGTCTTTATTATAGTTTTCATCATTACAAACATTACATCATAGACAACAGAAGTTCATGCAAATAAACCCCATTGTAACTTCTTATTTTATATCTATCATCAATTAGTTTATTTAAAACAATCATACCATACCTACTTCCCATTTATATTTCAAACATACATACGTATGCCTTCTAAATTTTAATTAACAATCGTAGCCTATACTATATTATCGGATTCATATAGTTTCTTGATTTTATTTCTTTGCATAGTGAAAGGATTTCCAAAGGGTCCATACTTTTTGATACAAGTCCAGTCAGCACTGTATTTTCAGTGAGGCAAACAAAGCATTTGCCTTGGGCGGCACTTTCCAGGGGGTGTAAAAAAAAGAAAAAAAAAAAGCCATCCCCAAATGCCCAGGCGAATGCCTTGTTAGCCTTGGGGCAGGCGGCTAGCTGAGGTCCAGGCGGGCGACGAGGGAGCACTGATTTGTGAGCGCATGCGCCGCAGAGTGATGCCAGGAGCCGGAGTGACGTCATAGTCTGTCTCGCCGCCCGTCTGGACCTCAGCTAGCCACCCGTCTGCATGCTGCCTCCCTGCCCAAAGAGCCCAGCCAGTAGCCCCACTGGACCTCAGGTAAAAAATCCACCAAGCTCTCCCAAATATTGGGAGGCTGGGTGGATTTAAATTAAAATAAAAAAATAATCTGTGAGTGTTGGGGGGGAAATGTTTTGTGTGTGTCTGGCTGTCAGTCAGTGAGTCTGTGTGTGTATATCTGTCAGTGTGTGTCTGTCAGTAAATGTCTGTATGTCTGTCTGTGTGTCTGAGTGATTGTGTGTGTATGTCTGTCAGTGTGTGTGTGAGGAAGCCTGTGTGCCTGAGTGATTGTGTGTGTCTGTCAGTGTGTGTCTGTGAGTGGGTGAATGTGTGTGTATCTGTGAGTGAATGTGTGTGTATCAGAGTGATTGTGCATGCCTCTTAGTGTGTGTGTGTCTGTCAGTGAGTGTGTGTGTCAGTCAAAGTGTGTGTTAGTCTTTAACAGGAAGAGGTGTGGCCTTGACAGGAATTGGTAGGGCAAATTTATATAATGGGGTGCTCAAGTTCCGTCATGCCTAGGGCAGCACAGATCCAAAATACACCACTGAGTTTAGTTGGTTATTTTCTAAATATAACCTTTTTTCCATTGAGCACTGATAATTGGTTAATAAATTCCAACCATTTTATGGTTCCTTCTTTTTTCCAGTTTCTTGCAATTATGATTTTAAAAGCCATGAACATTTGACTCATTAGAAATTTGAGGGGTTTTTCCCACCTTGACCTATCAATATGAAAGAGGAGAAGCTGGAGCATCAGACCTATATCACATCCAAAAACATATTTCAAGAGTATCTTAAAATTTGAGTTTAGAGGTATTTAATTTATCACACTCCCACCGTATATTGTGGTACGTTCCTTTTTTGCTGTTGCATCTCCAGCATTGATCTGAAATGTTTTTGTATATATTATTCAGTTTTGGTGGAACCATTTACCACCTATATAAGACTTTACAGAAGAGTGCAATTAGATTTATGCAGTGCATGCTCTGTTTTACCAATTTGAATGCTTGTTTTCAGTTTGATATTTCAACGATGTTATTTATATCATGCTCCCACTTAATTATTGGGGTTTCTTTTTTAGAGGATTGCGAAAGATGCATTAATTTTAATGAACAAGATGTGTTTTTAGAGATGTTATAATTGCTTAGGAAATATGTAAGTTTATTTTGTTCAATAATTTGTTTATTTGATAGATAGTTTTTGACTCTTAAATACAAAAATACCTCCCTGGATGATATTCAACATTGTGATTGTAATTGTTGAAATGAAATTAATTCTTAATAATATTTGATATTTGACTGATCTCACAGCTCCTCAAATCTAAATCTTCCATATTAAGTTCTAAGCTTTATAGAAGATGAAGTCACTATGCCTTTAGAGTGGTTACATTTTCTCTTAATGATAGTGGCTGTTAACATCATATGTTTAATAATTAAGTTTTCTCTATATTAATCTATCCACTGTTTATTATCTAGCCAAAAACCATCGGACAGGCTATCTATTCTAACATCCAGTGACTCAATCTAACCCCACTGATTGGTCGAACTTCTAGTCTTATCCCAAGCCAGAAAGTGTGATACCACACTTGGAGAACGTGGAGAACATTCACGACTGGAAAGTTTAATCTTCCATTTTTGCGTGTTTGTTTTATAATTCTAAATGCAATCCTGGGCTTCTTATTCGCCCAAATAAATCCAGAGATTAATTTTTTGGAAATTATGCAACATTACAGGATTTACTCTAATTGGTATTGTTCTAAATAGAGTAATTCTGGTAGCAAATATACATTTACAGATTCTAGTCTACCGAACCATGATAATTCAGTTTTATTCCATATTGTACAATTAGTTTTTTCTTCCTCTCTCTTCTCCTTTCCTTCACGCCTCTTTTTTCCTTTTTAATCTCTTGGAAGGAATAAATACAGTGAGGGAAAAAAGTATTTGATCCCCTGCTGATTTTGAATGTTTGCCCACTGACAAAGAAATGATCAGTCTACAATTTTAATGGTAGGTGTATTTTAACAGTGAGAGACAGACTAACAAAACAAAAAAAAAAATCCAGAAAAACGCATGTCAAAAAAGTTATAAATTGATTTGCATGTCAATGAGTGAAGTAAGTATTTGACCCCTTCGACTTAGTACTTGGTTGTAAAACCCTTGTTGGGAATCAGAGAGTCAGACTTTTATTGTAGTTGGCCACCAGGTTTGCACACATCTCAGGAGGTATTTTGTCCCACTCCTCTTTGAAGATCCTATCCAAGTCACTAAGGTTGCGAGGCTGATGTTTGGCAACTCGAACCTTCAGCTCCTGCCACAGATTTCTATGGGATTAAGATCTGGAAACTGGCTAGGCCACTCCAAGACCTTAATGTGCTTTTTCTTGAGCCACTTTGTTGCCTTGGCTGTGTTTTTTTGGTAATTGTCATGTTGGAATACCCATCCACAACCCATTTTCAATGCCCTGGCTGAGGTTAGGAGGTTCTCACCCAAGATTTGACGGTACATGGTGCGGTGCAGTTGTCCTGTCCCTTAGCAGAAAAACACCCCTAAAGCATAATGTTTCCACTTCTATGTTTGACGGTGGGGATGGTGTTCTTGGGGTCATAGGCAGCATTCCTCCTCATCCAAACACGGTGAGTTGAGTTGATGCCAAAGAGCTCGATTTTGGTCTCATCTTACCACAACACTTTCACCCAGTTCTCCTCAGATTCATGCAGACGTTCATTGGCAAACTTCAGATGGCCTGTACATATGCTTTCTTGACCAGGGGGACCTTGCAGATGCTGCAGGATTTCGGTCCTTCATGGCTTAGTGTGTTACCAATTGTTAGACTGGACGCAGAGGGGGATTCAAATAGAGGAATTTCCAGATAAACAAATGCATTTAAACTACAGTATGTATGTCTTTAAAGTTTTTTATCACTTCATTCTAAGGGGTTAAATTCACCTTATAAAAGAGGTTACTTATATAATGTTATGAAGGATATTGATGTGGTTTCATCCAGGAAACCCACTGGGTAGAGGATCCAAGTAAATTATGAAAATATTCAAGTTCCCCTCAGATTTATGTGGCAAATTCTAATGACAATAAAAATAGGGGGGTAGTAATCTTTTCAAACAAATCAAAAGTGAAATTAATCCACAGTAAAGGGGGCATAAAAGGACAATACCAGATTATAATAGTCAAAATCAACTACATAACATATACCTTACTCAATATATATATGCTTCCAATCAACAACCCTTTTTTATTAGGAAAACTTATTTTAAGATTGAAAAGATCATAGTGGGTACTTTCATTAGGGGCGATTTAATTGCGTTGTAAATCCCAAATTAGATAGAAGTATCAAAAAGATTCAAATCTATAAAAATATATCCTACCAGTTTCCAAAATGCTTTATAGGATTCCTGGAGAGCGTTCAATCCTTTAATCAGTGATTATACCTTCTACTCAAATCTACATCAAACATATTCTTGAAAATATATATTTTTTTCCCCCCAGGATTGATTGCTTACATTTAATTAAGAGCATTAATATAGCACCAATAACAGTCTGATTATGCTCCTTTATTTATGGAATTATGTAATAACTGTTAATACAAAACTAGAACAAGATGGAGAATTGACGATGATTTGTTGAAATCAGATGAAAGTTTGAAGTATTATACAAAGAAATAGAAAAGGCCAGGGAAAATAATAGCCACGTAAAAATATCTGAATGTAACGCTATGGGCATCCTTTAAATGATTAATGAGGGTATTCTGTATTAAGATGGGTTCACAAGTTAAAGGGAAAATAAAGCGAGAACCTACTAAATCTCTATATCGAATTGTCTAAAATGGAATATATTCAAAATAACAATGCAGAGGCTAATATAGTAAATAAATTAAATCACATGAGGGAACAGGTGAAGGGGGAATTATGAGAAATCAGTAGAAATATTTAAAGATTAAAACAAAAATGGTGTTATTGCAACAATAGAACAGGGAAATCATTACCAAATAAATAAAAAAAAAAAAAAAAAGGAAAACTGAAATCATCAAAACAATTCATAGTAGCAAATCAAACTTTCCTATCCCCACATAAAATTTCAAACACTTTTCAAGATTATTATAATTCACTCTTTAATATTAATTCAAGTAATATTTGTAAATCTCAAATTAAATAATATTTACAGAATTTAAAACTTCGAAAAATGAATAAGGAACGGTTAGAGAACTTAAATCATGCATTAAGGCTTATTGGAGATTGAAGAGGTTATAATTACATTAAAATCAAATAAGGCCCCAGGATCGGATGGCTTTACAGCTATCTTCTATCAGAAAATTCAAACCTATAGTGGTGCCTTTACTTATGAGATGGTTTTCCCTTCTTCCAAAGACAGAGCAATTGCCAAAATAATTCCTCCAAGCTTCATTTCTCCTGATTCAAAAATTTAGGAAAGATTCTACAATGACTTCTAGTTACAGACCCATATCATTCATAATTTGGATATCAAGATATACTCAAAGATGCTTGTAGATAGACTTAAAGAGGTCATACCATACTTGAGGTTGTTTTCTCAGGCTCCTGACCTCTCCAGGAATTATCTTAATTTTAACCTCCTTACATAATTCATCACAAATATTTCAAGGACCAATATCGACTGCACATATCACACAACTGGATTTACCAAAATTGAACGGATTGCATTACTAAACTGAGATACACAACTGATTGAATGCTCAGATTTCATTTCTAAATGCCAAGAAAACTATTTCACTAAAACACATTGGTTTTGAACATCTGTAATCTGACCTGCATGCATGCTTTCTTATCTGTTATATACAATGCAGCCTGAAGTGCAAAATCTCACACCTCACTCTGGCCTGAATCCTATAGAGCAGGGTAATGTAACCAGTCCCAACTGATAACATCCCTATAAAAACTAGAAGCTATTTAAACTCCTTTACTGCTGAGGGAATGATCACCTATACTCCCTCATATCTGTACTCCCTAAGACCCCAAAAAGCGGTCGCTGCACTCAGTCCCTCGCTAGCGGTTACCCTAAATTCATTTGGCAAATTCAAAGGGACTGATAGGGGCTGCCGTGGAGGAAAATCAAAACTTAGTTCAATCCCCTGACACGATCACAGCTGCCCCACCACCCTGTTTACCTGCAAGCCCAATTGAAGTGATTCAACCTAGAAGCCACAAAAAACGCACTATCAAATCAAGGAATCCTTGTGTGACCCCCCATTAGAAGACACACTGTTTCCAAAGTAAAGAGCAAAAACTCAGTATCCTAAGACTGTCCAATCAGATCAATCCTGTTCAATGCCAGATCAATAAGGAACAAAACAGCTATTATTTCACCCAGTTCTTATTGAAACATGCGAATTAGCGTGCATTAAAGAATCATGGCTAGGTGAAAATTCTATTCTAGAGGCAGCTATTCCAGGCAATTACACGGTGTTCCACCGCCCGAGACAAGATCGCAAGGGAGGTGGAGTTATGATCTGTGCAAAATCATCCTTAAATCCCAGACCAATATCAGTCCACTAACCAAAATCTTTTGAATGCATAGCTGCCAGCCTCTCAATAGATAGAGGATTCCGGATACTGTTAAAATACAGACCCCCAAGTGATGGAAAGCAATTTCTTCAGGAACTCTCAGACCTTTTGGCTGGCTTGATCCTTGAACACCCCAGATGGCTTATGGTGGGAGACTTCAATACTTGGATTGATGACACACTATCCCTGCTTGGACCGGATCTCCTCAGCTTGATGAGTGCACACGGCTTCACACAAATCGTCGCCACTTCCACCCACAGAAAGGGTCATACACTTGATCTAGTGTTCCAGTCTGGACTATAAGTGTCACCAGTAACTGTAAATCCAGTTGTTTGGTCAGACCACCACTCCATTCACTTCTCTATTGTATCACAATCAGCCAGACCCCAGTCTAAGAACCTGATCAAACACCACTCATTAAAATGGGTGACACCATTGGATGTAACATCACATAGATCTAAGTGAACTAATGGGCACCTGTGAAGACCCCTGGCTCCTTAGTCCGACTCTACAACAAAACCATGAGAGACACCCTAGAAAGCATTGCACCAACACGCATACGCACTGTTAAAACCCACAACAATGCACCATCAGAGAAATGTAGAGAACAGGCCGTAAACACGAGAGAAGGTGGCGCAGCACACATGATCCAGAGGATAAAGCCGCTCTTACCAAACATCTAAATGAATATCTATTCAAGATAACTCAGAAAAAATCTTAATTTTTATCACTCGAAATTGCACTTTCCCACCCAGGCAATTGTTCCACACAGTAAAAAAGCTCTACAAACCAGCATGCATGCATATCCCCACCAACTTTTCTCAGGGTAAGTGTGATTTCTCAGGATAAGTGATTTGCGATCTTCTTCATAGACAAGATTTCCTCAATCTGAGCCTCTACCATAGCAGGCGTAACAGTTACACACCAGTACCACTACAATGGAATACAGGTTGCCCCAGTTTATGGTCCACTTTTACAAATGTGGATATAAAAAAAAACATGCAAAAGTTACACCCTTCTACGGGTGACTTAGACCCTGCTCCAACTCAGCTTATATCTGCATGCATTGAAACACTCGCCTCAGCCCTCACAAAAATAGTGTAGTGTTCACTAAAAACTGGAGACTTCCCAGATCCTCTAAAAGAAGCTGTTGTAAAACCACTCCTAACGAAACCTTTATTAGACACAGAGTGCATGGCTAATTACAGAACAGTATCCAACCTTCCATTTCTGGCCAAAATAATTAAAAAAGTAGTGCAAACTCAACTGGAGGCTTGAACATCTTTAATTCTTTCCAGTCAGGTTTCAGATACCGCCCCGAGTGCTAAATGATCTCCTTATGGATGGCGAGAGACAAAGGTGATTACACCATCCTAATCCTCTTGGATCTCTCAGCTGCATTTGACACCACTGACCACAGAATGTTAATAGAGCACTTGCAGCACATCTGTGGTCTAGGAGGCACAATCCGTAACTGGTTTAAATCTTTCCTCACTTGTAGATCACAGAGAGTAACATCAAGATCAAGCTCATCGGCACCAACAGAACTGGCCTGCAGAGTTCCACAAGGATCCATCTTGTCTCCATTCTATTCGCAATTTACCTGCTACCACTGGGGGACATAATTAGGCGACATGGCCTAAGGTATCATTGTTACACTGATGACACACAACTCTACTTCTCCTTTGCTCCAGATACCACGGACCAAACATAACGCATCAACAGTTGCTTAGCAGACCTCATAGAATGGATTAATGCTAGTTGGCTTATAGTGAACTCGGACAAAACAGAGTTACTCTTAGTGAGGGGAACCTGGGCAACAAAAATATCCCATGATCACTCAACTGGCCTGGAGCTTGGAGGTTCTGAACTCATTAGTTCATCAAAGCTATGAAACCTCAGAGTGCTGATTGACTCTGGACTATCATTTAAACAGATTTCCTCTGTAATAAAAACTGCCTACTTTCATCTGAAAAACATAGCCAGGATACAACACTTAATTCCACCGGATGATATGTCAACATTAATCCATGCATTTGTTTCCTCTCAGCTAGATAACTGCAATGTACTTTACTTGGGCCTCCCATAAAAAGAACTCCATCACCTTCAGCCTGTACAAAATGCAGCATCCAGACTACTGACCAATCAAACTCGCTCCTGCCACATAACACCTGTTCTCCACTCCCTGCATTGGCTTCCAATTAAACTGCAAACATATTTTATAATTGGCCTGCTAACCTTCAAAGCCTTAAACAATCAAGGTCCACGGTATCTGAAGGAGCTCGTGACACCCTACATTCCATCCTGTTCACTTCGGTCAGCCAGCACAATTCTCCTGTCAGTGCCAGGAATAAAAAGACAGACTCAGGTTCCAAGGCATTCAGCCACGCTGCCCCTACCTTCTGCAACTCTTTACCGTGCACAGAGAGGCGCCGTCCTTACAGACTTGAAAGTAAAATGCTTCCCTGAGCAGTTTTTAGCCTACGGCAGCAATCTATTTGAAGTCAGGGGGCCACACACAATAAATTACCCAGCACTGTTGGTCATGTAGTTGAAGTAATCAGAAGCATTGACACATGACATGCAACGGAGCTGCCTATCACTCTTTGGCAATCATTATTTTACTAGTGAGGTCTTGAAGTGGCTGTGAAATCACATTCTTTACGCTCACTGAGCAGTTCATAGTCACTAGAAGAATGCAGTACACAGTGACAGGAAGACACATTGCACATAGCCGGTCACTGCTTCTCAGTCCTACAAACACATTATCAATAGTCAGCACTACGGTCAGCATAATGACTTGTTGCTGTGCTGCATCTAGAAAATACTAACTGCAAGAAGCATTGACATTTAGCTGTGATATGCACTGCCTGTCACTACTACAGTGTCTCAACCACTAATAAGGACCCAGGGCTCATGTGGTAATGACTTGGAATTGCCACATCAGATTTATCTTCCAAATTTATTTCCCTGCCATATTTCATTCTGTTTGTCTTTTGATTATTCTTTCCTATGTACAACATCAGAGAAAAAGCATCATGATGTGTATGCATACTATGCTGTAATATCTCTTGCTCTCGAAGGGGAAATGGTCACACTTAAGTGCATTACGCAGAACTTTGTAGGTTTCTGGTTTCAAACTACCAATACTTTGTATATAAGGCAAATAACACACCTTTTTGCGTATAGCTTTTATTTCACCAAGTGTAGTGCCAGTAGTATGTGGATATGCAGGTACCAAACGAGTACTTGGAGTTGGTTGTGTTTCAGCATATGAGGTGCATTGAGTTGACAGGAATTTCTGCAAGTAAATACAATTAAACCTTTTATATCTTCCTCAAATTATACTTTCATTTACATTGTTACCTAAAACAAGTACCCCCTTGATTGTGGATAGTATAACTCATCCAGTAGCCAATCCAATGCAAGTGTGCGGGGCCAAACGCCATTTTGGCCAATCAGCACCTCCTCATAGAGATGCATTGAATCAATGCATCTCTATGAGGAAAATTCAGCGTCCCCACGCAGAGCGTGGAGATGTTGAACGGCACTGCTTCCTACTGTGCAGCACTGAGCCAGGAAGCACCTCCAGTGGGCATCTGAGGAGTGGCCACTTGGCTGTGTCCCTAGGGGCAATGTAAACATGCCTTTTTTTCTGAAAAGGCAGTTTTTGCCTGAAAATGCTTGCATTTAATGATTTTACTCACCAGAACAACTACATTAAGCTGTAGTTGTTCTGTTGACTATAGTGTCCCTTTTAAAAGCAGAATAACACAACTTATTTTTTGAAGCCTTTACTTCACCAAGTGTGGTGCCAGGATTTGCATGTACAAAATTAATACTTGTACTCTGTCGCAGTTCTCCATATGAAGTGCATTCAGTTGACTGAACCTTCTGCATGTTACAATAAAATAAAATTAAACCGGTTATATTTTCAAACTATACTTTGATATTGCATTTACACTGCTACCTAAATCAAGCAAACACTCTATAAAGTAACTGTATATAATTTTGTACAATTGGCAAACTTGACAGGATTTCGGTCATAGAAATAAAGATAGAGATAGAAATTAAGTTCTCTATAAATTAAAACCAGATTCATCCAGATGGCTGACTGCAATAGTTTTATATTTTGTATGATAAGCTGACAGAAGTGCTCCAAGTTGCTGAATCATACACACTAGCTACTGCTAGGTCAATATGCTTATTCCATAGAACATCGGAAGCATATAGCTCATAGACTACAGTAAACTAAATTAAGTAAGGTGCAGTATGTCCACTGATGAAAGCTACATGTGGAAAACTGGAATGTTATTGCCTGTGTCTTATTAATTCTAATAAAGTAACTGATGTGATAAGGTATAGGTGGAGCTTATGTCCAGGACAGTATGTGTATGATATGCATGCTTAAGATTTCACCCTTCTATTTCAGGATTGGCTACTCGCATGCCCCATTGCCTGTTACATGGAATGTGGACCAAGCACACCGCATAGAAGGCAGGAAGGCAGGCTGGGACAGAGGAGACCATGCCTGGTCCACATGGTGTTATCACAGGAAGGTAAGAGATGATTTCTCCTTTTGCCAAGTCCCTGCTCCTTACCCACACACCCTGCTCCCTCCCCACACACTGGCCCCCTACCCACTGCCCCTCCCCCACTGTCACACAGTGCCCTCCCCACTGTCACACTGCCCCCCCACACCCTGCCCCCTCCCTATTGCCACACTGCCCCCCACACCCTGCCCTTTCCCCACTGCCACATTGCCCACAGCTCACTGTCATACTGCCCTCCCACACCCAGCCCCCTCCCTTGCTGTCCCACTGCCCCCTTTCTACTGTCCCACTGCCCCCCACACCCAGCCCCCTCCTACTGTCACACTGCCCCTACCACTGTCCACGCACCCACCCACCCCACACTGTCACCTCCCCACTATCACACCCCCCCCTCACACCCAGCCCTCCCAACCACTGTCCACACTGTACCCCACCCTGCCCTCCCACTGTCACAACACCCCCTGTGACACTGCCCCTCCCACACACACTGCCCTGCCCACTGTCATGCCCCAGCCCCCCCTCCCCACACAGCCCTCCCCCCATCCCCAGTCACACTGCACCAAACTGTCACACTGCCTTCCCACCAGTCGCATTTGTCCCCTCAACACTGCCCACACAGTCACACCCCCTCCCCACTGTCACATTGTCCCCCTCCCAACTGCCCACACAGTCACACTGGCCCATCGACCACACACTGCCCTTCCCACTGTCACTGTCCCCTCCCACAGTCACCTGCCCCACCCACTGTCCACATTGTCCCCCCCCTCCCCACTGTCCACTGCAGCCCACACAGTCACACTGGCCCTCCCCACACAATGCCACTGGCACACTGCCACACTGCCCCCTCCCCACAGTCACACTCCACCACACTGTTACACTGCCCCTTTCCCACTGTCACATTGCCACCCTCCCCATTGTCACACTCCCCCACACAGTCACACTGGCCCTCCCCACACACTGCCACCTCCCCACAGTCACACTGCACCACACTGTTACACTGCCCCTCCCCCACTGTCACATTGCCACCCTCCCCCCTACACACTGTTACATTGTCCCCCTCCCCACAGTCACATTGCCCCCTCCCCACAGTCACACTGCCCCCTCCTCACACACTTCCTTCCCCACTGTCACACAGCTCCCTCCCCACGTACTGCCTTCCCCAATGTTACCCAGCTCCCTCCCCACTGTGCCCCACTTTCACCATCCCACACACCTCCACCATCCCTAAACACTGCCCCAACACTGCCAACCACCCATAAACTGCGCCCCCTCCAGACACAGCCCCTCCACACTGCCACACTGCCCCTTCATCACACACTGCACCTCCACACTGTCACCATCCTCAAACACTGCTCTCCCCACACTGTCACCCTCTCCCCACACGCTGACCCCCTACAACCACTCAAACACACTCCCACACACTGTCACCTTCCCTACACTGCCCTCTCCACACACTGCCATCCTATAAAACACACATGGTCACCTTCGCCACACTGCTATCCTCCCAGCTCACTGTCATCCCATGCACACTGTCAACTCACCCCTCCCCTGCCCCCTCCACACACAAAGTCATGCTCTCCAGGGGGAGCCTGGAGGAGAGGAGGAGCAGGGGAGCCTGGAGGAGAGGAGGAGCAGGGGAGTCTAGCGCAGAGGCAGAGCAGGGGGAGAGGAAAACTAGGGAGCCTGGGGGAGAAAAGAACCAGGGAGACTGGGGGAGAGGAGGATCAGGGAAGCCTGGGGCAGAGGAAGACTAGGGGGAGAGGAGAATCAGGGAGAACCTGGGAAAGAGGAGGAGCAGGTGGGAGCCTGGGGGAGAGGAAAAGCAAGGGGGAGCCTGGGGCAGAAGAAAAGCTGGGGAGGGGCCTGGGGCATAGGAAAAGCTGGGGAGGGGGGCCTAAGGCAGAGAAAAAGCAGAGGAGGGACGTATGGGGCAAAGGAAAAGCAGGGGAGCCTGGGGCAGAGGAGGAGAAATAAAGGAGCCTAGGAAGAGAAAGTGAAGCAGGCCAGCCTATGGCAGAAGAAGAGTAGGGCTAACAGAGAACCAGGGAGTCTGGAGAACAGGAAAAGCAGGGGGAGCTTGAGGCAGAGAAAACACAAGGGGGAGCCCAGCAGAGGAAAGAGGGGAGCCTGGGGGCAGAGAAAAGCAAGCCTGGGGCAGAGGAAAGCAGGGGGGAGCCCAGCAGAGGAAAGCCAGGGGGAGCCTGGGGCAAAGGAAAGCAGGGGCGCAGCCCAAAGGAAAGCAGGGGGAGCCTGGGGCAGAGGGAAAGCAGGGGGCGAGCCTGGGCAGCAGGAAAAGCAGGGGGCGAGCCTGGGGCAGATAGGAAAAGCAGGGGGCGAGCCAGGGGCAGAAATAAAAGAGGGGCTTAAGCCTGGGGCAAAGGAAAAGCAGGGGGCGAGCCTGGGGCAAAGGAAAAGCAGGGGGCGAGCCTGGGGCAAAGGAAAAGCAGGGGGCGAGCCTGGGGCAAAGGAAAAGCAGGGGGCGAGCCTGGGGCAGAGGAAAAGCAGGGGGCGAGCCTGGGGCAGGGGGCGAGTCTGGGGCAGATGAAAAGCAGGGGGGACCCTGGGGGGAGATGAAAAGCAGGGGGCACCCTGGGGGTAGAGGAAAAGCAGGGGAGGGAGTGTGGGGCAGAGGAAAAGCAGGGGTGAGCCTGGGGCAGAGGAGGGGAAACAGGGGAGCCTTGGGCAGAGGAAGAGAAACAGGGGAGCCTGGGGCAGAGGAGGAGAAGCAGGAGCGTCTTGGGCAGAGGAGAAGGAGAAGCAGGGGAGCCTTGGGCAGAGGAGAAGCAAGGGAGCCTTGGGCAGAGGAGAAGGAGAAGCAGGGGAGCCTTGGAGCAGAGGAGAAGGAGGGGAGCCTTGGGCAGAGGAGAAGGAGAAACAGGGGAGCCTTGGGCAGAGGAGAAGGAGAAGCAGGGGAGCCTTGGGCAGAGGTGAAGGAAAAGCAAGGGGTGCCTTGGGCAGAGGAGAAGGAAAAGCAAGGGCTGCCTGGGACAGAGGAGAAGGAAAAGCAAGGGGTGCCTGGGACAGAGGAAAAGCAGGGGGAAGCCTTAGGCAGAGGAGGAGAAACAGGGGACCCTTGGGCAGAGGAGAAGCAGGGGAAAGCCTGAGGCAGAGGAGGAGAAGCTGGGGAGCCTGGGGCAGAGGAGGAGAAACAGGGGAACCTTGGGCAGAGGAGAAGCGGGAGAGGAGAAGCAGGGGAGCCTGGGGGAGAGGAGAAGTAGGCGAGCAGCAGGGCAGAGGAGGAGCAGGTATAGAACACAAAAAACAAGGGTGGTACAGCGCTAAAATAACTGATCACAAGGGGGCTGCACACCTGAATAGGAAGGTAACCCTCAAAACCTTCAAGGATAAATCAAACAGAACAAAGGATACAGGTAGCGCCAAAATAAATACAATATTGTGGTAAATAATCAAAAGGTACCAAGTAAAAGATAAAAATGTCCTTTTGAGGTTATAAAAGTCTTCAGATGTTGAATAAGATGTCTCCGGAGTGGTATCACATATCAATGGCATATGCAAGAGAGAGAATAGGAGAACAATAGTGCAGTATTGTAAGTCTATAGACTATAGGCAACGTAGAACAAGAAATTGCCAACTCACATTTTTCAGAGCTATAACCAGCTCTCGGTAAAACAGCTTACAGTGGTATTTTAACTCCCCACTTGTAGGATATCCCTCAAACGGTAGTTGTAGTGTAGTTTGCATGCAATTAAAGAAAAAGAAGGCTCATAGTGCTCTCCATATTTACAAATAAGTAGTAGTAAGATGAAATATACTTTATTTTATCTTTTACTTGGTACCTTTTGATTACTTACCACAATATTGTATTTATTTTGGTGCTACCTGTATCCTTTGTTCTGATCAGAGGAGAAGCAGGGCAGCCTGGGGCACAGGAGGAGAAGCAGGGAGAAACTGGGACAAGGATGAAGCAGAGCAGCCTGTGGTAGATTAAGCGTAGGGGGAAAGGAGAACCAGGGAGCCTGGGGAAGAGGGAAAGCAGGGGGAGCCTGTTGCAGAGGAAAAGCAGGGGTGTCATGGTACCTGAGGAGGTCAGGCATCTGGACAGGGTCTCTCCCAAAGGGGCTTGTATGTCTAAGCATTTCGGCAATTTCGGCCGTTTTCACGCCGGCCGCGTTAGCTCCTCCCCCTTTTATGACGCGACGACCAGTAGTCGACGTCATCATCGGCGCGGACCGCCAGAAACCGCAATTCCGGACCTTTTGGGGGCATGGTCATCAATTAAGGTGACAAGGTATTTAAAGGAATCCTGTGCTACAACTCATTGCCCTGTCGTGGTTCTAGCTTACTAGTCACTCAGCGCGTTCCTCTCTTTGTGTTATTCGGTTTTGACCTGGCTTGTATTTTCGTCTTGCTTCTCTCTCCTCTCCTTAGACCCGGCTTGTTCCTCGCTTACCTGTCCTCCGGCTCCCTCGACCTCGGCTTGTCTTTTGACCATTCTTGTCTTGTCTATACATTAGTCCGGCCATTCTAAGGTCCGGTATACGTACCTCTTTCTGTCCGCACTCTGCGTATTGGATCCCTGCCACGATCCTGACAAGGGGGAGCCTGTGGCAGAGGAAAAGCAAGGGGAGCTTGAGGGAGAGGAAACGCAGGGGGAGTCTGGGTCAGAGGAGGAAGAGAAGGGGAGTATGGGGCAGAGGAAGAAGAGAAACAGGGGAGCCTGGGGCAGAGGAGGAGGAGAAATAGGGGAGCCTGGGGGAGAGAGGAAACAGGGCAGCCGGGGGCAGAGAAGAAGCAAAGGAGCCTGGGCACAGGAAAAGTACGGGGTAACGGAGAAGCAGGGCAGCTTCGGGCAGAAAAGAAGCAGGGGCAGCCAGGACAAAACTGGGAGCAGGTGGAGCCTGGGGCAAAACGGGGAGCAGGGAGAGCCTGTGGCAGAGAGAGAGCAGGGATAGTCTGGGGCAGAAATGGAGCGGTGAGAGCCTATGGCAGAGGAGAAATGGGGCAGAGAAAACGTATACAATTAAAATAACCACAACTATATCAATAAACATGTCGCTAATATGAGGGGTACAATTTTTGGAATTAGATTAACAAGGGGTACTCAAGTGAAAAATGGATGGGAACCACTGCCTTAAACCATATGCATCCTAGTGGTGCTCAAAGGTGAAATATAATTTTTTTTTAAATCCATTATGTATATGTATAGTCATAATTATGCATCTAACTTAGAACTTTGTATGTTTCCGGTTTTAAATAACCATCGCTTTGTTATAACGCCAAATAACACACCTTATTCTCAATAGCTTTTACTTTACCAAGTATAGTGCCATTAGTATTTGTATGTACAAAACGAGTAATTGGACTTGGTTGTGGTGCTTCATCTGAGATGCATTCAGTTGTCTGAACTTTCTGCAAGTAAATAAAAGTACACGTTTTATCATTTTCACAAACTATACTTCGATATTTAATCTGCATTGCTACCTAAAACCAGAAACAAAACACCTTATAAGGTAGCTATATATAATACAACAATTGGAAAAGTTGACAAATTTCCGTCACCGTGATTGAAATACAATTTTCCATTTGCACTACCAGAAACATTCTAAAAAAAATCATGTCTGTATTTAAAGGCACGCCCCGTATATGGTCTAATATATACCATTTACTAGTAATTTGGATTATCACAAAGATTAGGTTGCTGCTACGTTTAATATAATGACAGTGCAATTTTTTCCTTGTTATTGTTTGTAATATATACAATTACATTTTTATAATGTATATGCATACTCTGTTTTCATATCTCTTCCTCTCAATGTCCTCTCATCCTCAATCCTCTCATGTCTCATGGATTTAATTTACAAATACTTTAATAAACCGTATAACACACCTTATTCTGTGTATCTTTTACTTCAATAAGTGTGCTGCCGGGAGTACTTGGATTTGCATGTACAAAATGATTACTTAGCTTGAAACCCCTAGTCACTGAGTGGGGGTAGTTTTTTGTTTTTTTTTACAATTAGACCCCACCAGCTGCTTATGGGTGGGGCTTGGGGGAACAATTCTCCTGAGTCATTGTTGGTGAGGGACGCGGTGGCTAATATTGGTATGGATACCTTTGCCTCCGTGCCTCTTGAGGGGCCCCGGTGTGATACAGCGGACCTTGGGGGTTTGGGACACTTCCATGTGCGATGTGTGATAGGGAAATTGTTAATGTGTCCTTAAACCCCTGTACCTGATGAATAAACTCTACCTACTTCTCATTTACCAAATATCATAAACAAAAACTTACACTTCCACGTAGCACACAGGTTATTTTATACATTTGCGTATGGATAGTCGGAGGCTTAAAGGACCACTCTAGGCACCCAGACCACTTCAGCTTAATGAAGTGGTCTGGGTGCCAGGTCCAGCTAGGGTTAACCCATTTTTTTATAAACATAGCGGTTTCAGAGAAACTGCTATGTTTATGACTGGGTTAAGCCTTCCCCCATTCCCTCTAGCGGCTGTCCCATTGACAGCCGCTAGAGGCGCTTGCGTGCTTCTCACTGTGAAAATCACAGTGAGAGCACGCAAGCGTCCATAGGAAAGCATTGATAATGCCTTCCTATGTGACCGGCTGAATGCGCGCGCAGCTCTTGCCCCGCGTGCGCATTCAGCCAACGGGGAGGAAAGAAGGAGGATCGGAGGAGGAGAGCTCCCCGCCCAGCGCTGGTAAAAGGTAAGTTTTTCCCCCTTTCAGAGCCGGGCGGGAGGGGGTCCCTGAGGGTGGGGGCACCCTCAGGGCACTATAGTGCCAGGAAAACGAGTATGTTTTCCTGGCACTATAGTGGTCCTTTAAATCTATAGGTATATATTTTAGATATTTTGTGTCTTTATCTATCTATATACAGACACATGATATGTATGAAAACATTTCCATATATAAATGAATTTATTTTGTTGTGTGTGTTTTTTCATTTTCCTCCATCTCTCATCTCACTGTGTCACACATCAGGGTTCTTAACATGTTAATTTGCTATATTGTATTATTCAAGGTTTCACTGTTACTAAGAAAATTTTGACTATAGTACTGTTATAATATTCTCCCGTCTCTTCAAAATGTAACTTTCACCTTGGTCAGAGGAACTGAGGAATGGTTCCTTGTCTGTCACCTCATTTGTGTTTTGTATGATTTACCTGGGGTAGTGGTTCTGGAATCTCTTTCTTGTCTTCTCTTCTTTTCACCACACACTTCACACTTGGGCGGCCAAACCCCTACTAATCCCTTGGGTTTGTTACCTTTTTTCTCAGTCTTGGGCTTGGGGAGTGATGGACTTGCTTCCATACCAATGTCGGTGGCACCTCCCCCTTTTTAGTTGTCAAACAGGTAACTGCTACTCTTTTACCACTTTCTACTATCTACAGCTCCTCTTTCTTTCTCTCACCTGCACCCCCCTCTTTTTTCTCTTCCCTCCTTGTTTACTCACATTGCTCCTCCCCTGAAGACTCACAATCTATCCGATTAATGCATGGGGTGTCAACTTCCATAACATACGAGCAAGCGCACGGTGCAAACTCAGGGCCCTGTGCGCATCTGTGGCATTTTATCAGGAAACACATTGTAACCCCTTCTCTCCCTGCCCCCCTGTAAACATTTCTCCCTGCCCCCCCCACTCAAACCCTTTCACATCCTGCCCCTTACCTAACCCTTTCTCTCCCTGAACTCCACACTGTAACTTTTCCTCTCCCTGCCCCCCCACTGTAACACTTTCTCTCCCTGCCTCCTCAGTGTAATCCTTTCTCCCTGCCCCCTCCTCCTCCCCCCCAGACAGAAATTAATAGTGTATACTGTAAGTCACCATCAGAACAGAGGTGACTCCATTTTGTATTACAATGCAAAGACAAACACATTTTTACTTCTCTGTAACTATTGATTCAAGCATGAGCTAAGGAATGTGACGAATGTAAATATTTGGCAAAGATAAGACATGATGTCTACGGCAACCCAGAGACAAAAAAAAAAAAATATATATATATATATATATATATATATACACACACACACACACACATATATACATACACTATCCACATATAATTTACTATAATTATATTAATTATATATAAATAGTACTAAGTTAATAGTATAGAATATTCATGAATATAATGTCAATGAAGAAATGTCATATTTACTTACGTTAGTGGAATATGTGTAATATTACTATGTGCTACACAGCTTCACACAGGATTACCAATGACAGATAACACTAAGTAATTAATTTAACTTTTTGAAAACTAAAGGAATCTTATAAAGTTCCACTGTATAGAGAGGTGAAGAAGAGATTAGCACGTGTCAGAAATCTAACGAATAGTGAAAATTCAGACACCCTGGCTTGTAAAAATGAACTAAAACCTCTGAAGATTGACAGCTTCTTTGACAAATAGATATCATAAAGATAACCAAGATGACATCAAATGCATCAGGAAATTCAGTTAACCCATTATACAAAAAGGTAAATGGACCCCCTGTCAAGAATTTTGTAATTTAATTGCGCCATCTACTGACCAAAATCAAGATGATAGTTGCGCCATCTACTGACCAAAATCAAGTTGATAGTTTGTAGGGAAGACACGCCCACAGTTCTCTATTGGTCCTATCAACTAGTGACGTATAGAGAACTTCTCCTTTAAAAAATAAAACAAAGGGGAGAGGAGGAACAAAGACATTCAGACACTCACACTCTTAGGATGGACTCACACCTAACATCTGGAGCCAAAGCTGGACACACTTAACTCTCTGTATCTTTTCCAACAAACACTTAACTTTGAAATTCTTTAAAATTCAGAACGCTGAAAACTTTTCTATTTTCATACAATTCTCTATACCTTGCATTTCAAAATTCCTGGGATACATCTCCAAGCCGGAGATAAGAATTTCTACAACATAACTGGCAATTATGCTGGTTTTATTTAATTAAATCAATTTAAATTAATTGATTTTACCAAAAGGCAGAATATAGTTGGATAAAAGCTGGTGAGTCCAACATTAAGGAATCATGATTAGTTAATAATATATAGAATTCGTAATTCCATTCCTGCAGGTGGACCATGAACTCTATATCGCTTCTAACTTTAAAATAGAATACCAGGCAATTATCCAGATATATTAGCTTACGTAATTTAGAAATAGTAAATCTTAATTAGGAAAGTTAAAATTCTACAAACGTTAAATCTGGTTAGAATTATTCTCATTGGACGGACATAGGAATGGTCAAATGATCTAGTATGAGAAATATTGTATTTGTCATTGAAATATAATAGGATATCTTGCCTATGAGAATTGTAGCCAGCAGTGAAAGTTAATTCAGTGTGATCTGACTGTCAGCCAAGTTTTTATTGCTTTAAAGGACCACTATAGTGCCAGGAAAACATACTTGGTTTTCCTGGCACTATAGGGTCTCTAGGTCCCCCTTCTGAAGGGGTTAATCCCGCCGATGGGGACTCTCCGCCTCCTTTCCCAGTTATCGGCTGAATGCGCATTCAGTCAGTCCATAGGAAAGCATTCTCAATGCTTTCCTATGGACGCTGGTGTCTTCTCATTGTGAAAATCACAGTGAGCAGCGCGGAAGCGCCTCTAGCGGCTGTCAATGAGACAGCCGCTAGAGGCTGGATTAACCCTATTATAAATATAGCAGTTTCTCTGAAACTGCTATGTTTACAGCAGGCAGGATTAATCCTAGATGGACCTGGCACCCAGACCACTTCATTAAGCTGAAGTGGTCTGGGTGCCTATAGTGGTCCTTTAAGCTGTGCTGCTGTGAGATGCTGTTCTGTATTAAGGAATGTGTAGTAACCTGATTTCAAATAGAAATAGTGTCCTGTCGTAAATCTCGTTGAAAACTGCATACTACATATAACTTGCTATTTAGCAGTCTATAATTTAAACCACTGCCATACTGTATACTTATATTATACCTAAATATTCACTTATTATTGTCACAATAAATTATATGAAAGCAGACTCTTAAGTAGTAGTTGGAGTGGTTTGAATACTGTGGAGAGTGGTTTGTATTTTATTTTTGTTTAACCCCTTAAGGACGGAGCCAAATGTACACATTGTGAACGAAACAAAATGTAAACAAAACCTGGCATTTGCGCTACATGTCTGTCCAACCGTAATGCACCTCTTTCATATTAAATACACCCACCCTTATTATAGATCATTTTATTCAGGGGAAACAGGGCTTTCATTTAATATCAAATATTTAGCTATGAAACATAATTTAATATGAAAAAAATGGGAGAAAATAAGTTTTTTAAAAAATTTTTTTAGTTTTACATGACATTTTAACGATCAAGGTCATAATACTGTTTGCTTTTACTGCAATACAATACACATATTTGTAGTCAGCAAAGTCTCACATGTAAAACAGTACCCCCTATGTACAGGTCTTATGGCGTTTTGGGAAGTTTCAGGGTCAAATATAGCATGTTACATTTGAAATTGAAATTCGCCAGATTGGTTACGTTACCTTTGGGACTTTATAGTAACCCAGGAATGAAATTTACACCCATAATGGCATACCATTTGCAATAGTAGACAACCCAAGGTATTGCAAATGGGGTATGTCCAGTCTTTTTTAGTAGCCATTTGGTCACAAACACTGGCCAAAGTTAGCGTTAGTATCTGTTTGTGTGAAAAATGCAAAAAAAAGCCAATTTTGGCCAGTGTTTTACATGAACTAATAACTACTAAAACTGAACTACAGTTTACAACTACTGCTTAGGTTGTCTACTATTGCAAATGGTATGCCATCATGGGGAGTATTTTCATTCTTGGGCTACTATAAGTCTCAAAGACAGCATCCTATCTAACAGAATTAATGTGAAAAAAATGAAACACAAGCCTTATATTTGACGCTGTAACTTTTGAAAACACCATAAAACCTGTACATGAGGGGTACTGTTGTACTCGGGAGACTTCGCTGAACACAAATATTTGTGTTTCAAAGCAGTAAAAAGTATCACAGCAATAATATTGTCCGTGTAATGCTGTTTGTGCGTGAAAAATGCAAAAAACTTCACTTTTACTGGCGATATCATCGTTGTAATACATTTTACTATTTTGAAACACTAATATTTGTGTTCAGCGAAGTCTCCCGAGTAGAACAGTACCCCCCATGTACAGGTTTTATGGTGTCTTGGAAAGTTATAGGGTTAAATATAGTGCTAGCAAATTAAATTCCATTTACTTTCGGCATGGGTTGTCAGGCAGGTCCTGCTAATTGTAATTAATTAAGATACCCAATTATGTAAAAATATTACATAAATATATATGTAGAATTAATATATGTATATATATATGTATGTGAATATATATGTATATATATATAATTTTTTTAAAATATTTTTATTTATATATAGGTATATATATAGTGATATATACGTATTTATTTATGTATATAGATATATATATTATTTTGTTCTACGTGTATTTTGATATAAATATATATATATTAATATCACAATACAGTTAGAACGAAATAACACACATCTATATATTTAATTATTTTTTTTTATTATTTTTAAATTTTTTTAACGTATTTACATATTCTTTTTATATTATATATATATAAATATATATAACAATAATTATATATATATTTAATCAGTATCAGTCTACGTGTAGTTTGATATTAATATATATATATATATAATTATATACATATATTAATAGTAAAATACACCTATACAGTGTACGTGTGTGTTTGTATATGTGTATATATATATACTTCGATCATATATATATAATATATATATATATATGATCGAAGTATATATTTATTTATTTTTACACTTATTTAACTTTTTTTTTTTTTCAGCCAGCAGGGGGACCACCTGTCATTACAGGCAGCCCCCCTGCTGGCAATGCTGCAGCCAGCTATCCCGGCCATGTGATTATGAGGTCCCCTCTCACATGGCCGGGGGGGGGGGCTGCAAGGGGGTCGGACGTGCCGCGGGGGGCTCCCTGGCAGTCCCCCCAACCGCGATCACCGGCGTGGGTTCGCCGGCGACCGGGTAAGTACAGAAAGACCGGAGGGCGTACTATTACGCCCGGCGGCGTTTAGAGCCGCCTAAAATAGGGCGTAACAGTACGCCCTCCGGTCTTAAGGGGTTAATCTGTAAAATTCGTAAAGCTTAAAAAAAAAAGTTTTGTTTTTTAAAAAATGTTTTCCTGTGTTCTGGTTTTCCCCCCTCTTTTGTGCTGCTGCTTGATTGATTGGGGGAGTGTTCATTAATTGCACCTGTGTGGGATTTGTATCCCCATAAAGGCACACCCATAACTCACTGAGCTTGCACACATTACTTGAACACAGACTCTATCAAGTACTCTTTCAAGTAGGAATTAGAAAACCAGGAGTTGAAACAAGCAAGGGGTTTAAACTATCAAGGTAATTGTTTTATTGTTCTGTATCTGGGGAAATGAGTGTTAGCAGGATTGCTGGTTTGACTCAATGCACATCTTGTTGCACATATGGGTGCCTGGATGTACCCGTCCAGGGTCCCTACCTCTGTGATGGTTGTGTACGAGTGGCTTCTCTGGAAGCTCAGATTAGATATCTTGAGAAGCAAATCGCAACTTTGAGGGAGATTGTGGGGACAGGTAGTGGAGAGGGAGGAGATAATACAGTTGGGGAACAGGCATGTAGCTGGGTGACAGTGGGGCAAGGAAGCAGGGGGGGAGAGAAGAGGAAAGGGCTAGCTAGTCCTGATTTGGTGCAACCTAGCAGATTTGCCAGTTTGAGGGAAGATGTTGAGAGCATCAGCTCAGGAGTAGCTGTATTAGAGGAAGCTGTTACTTCTAACAGCCGAGCTAACACCCCCCCTAGTACGGGTGGGGATCAAAATGTAAGGAAGGCAAGACAGGTTGTGGTGGTAGGGGACTCTATCATAAGAAGAGCAGATAGGGCAATCTGCCGCTCTGATCAGCTCAACCGGACAGTTTGCGGTCTCCCGGGTCCGGCTTGTTGCTGACAGAGTGGATTGATTATTGGGAGGGGCTGGGGATGACCCAGCGGTCATGGTCCATGTTGGTACCAATGACAAAGTAAGAGGAAGATGGAAGGTCCTAAAGAATGATTTCAGGGAATTAGGTAGCATACTTAAGAAAAGGACCTCCAAAGTGATATTCTCTGAGATATTACCTGTGCCACGCGCTACAGTGGAAAGGCAGCGGGAGATTAGAGAGGCTTAAGTCTTGGTGCAGGAAAGAGGGTTTTGGGTTTTTAGAGAACTGGGCCGACTTTGCGATTGGGTACAACCTTTATAGTAGTGATGGATTGCACCTAAACGGGAGAGGGTCTGCAGTGCTGGGGGATAGGATGGCTAGAAGGTTGGAGTAGATTTTAAACTAGTAGTAGGGGGCGGAGGGTCATAGCAATCTACAGAATGGAGATAGGACAGAAAGGAGATGTGCTTTAGCACAGTATAAGGGGGTGGAGACGGGGGAGGGGCAAGCTCAGAACAGAGAAGCTATGTAATGTTGATAATTCACAAAATATACAAGTGACGCATAATATTAAATGTATGCTTACTAATGCAAGGAGCCTAAATAACAAAATGGGAGAACTAGAGGCATTAGAATACACTAAACAATATGATATAATAGGCATAACTGAAACATGGTGGGATGAGACACATGACTGGGCAGTTAACTTAAATGGGTACATGTTATTTAGGAAGGATAGGAAAAACAAGAAGATTTGTGGGGTATGTTTGTATGTCAACCATGATTTAAAGCCAAATCTTAAGCAAATGGAATGCGATGAGGAAAATGTGGAAGCTTTATGGGTAAATATCTGCTTGGGGGAAAAGAAGGGAAACCAACTATTGGTTGGGATATGTTATAAACCACCTAATGTTAATATTGACGAGGAACAACAGCTGTTTGAGCAAATTGAGAAAGCTGCAAATCTGGGTAACACTTTAATTATTGGAGATTTTAATTACCCGGACATAAATTGGGACAGAGGGACTAGTAGCTCAGCAAAGGGAATTAGGTTTTTAAACTTGTTAAATGACACCTTCATGTCACAACTTGTACAAGCACCAACTAGAATGGACGCTTGTCTGGACCTGGTTTTAACAAACAACGTTGATCTTTTGACCAACATTCAAGTAGGTGAGCACTTGGGAAATAGTGATCACAATATAGTGTCCTTTGAAATAAACTCAAAAAAACAAAAGCACATGGGGTATACTAAAACATATAATTTTAAAAAGGCCAATTTCAATAAGTTAAGGAAAGCTTTACAATATATTGGCTGGCATAAACTCTTTAGTGAAAAGAATACTGAGGATAAATGTATCATCTTCCAACAAATATTAGAAAGGTACATTTCTCAGTATGTACCATTGGGAAATAAATATAAAAGAAATAAATTTAAACCAATGTGGCTTAATAGAGAAGTAAAACAAGAGATTAAAAATAAGAAAAGGGCATTTAAAGCATTTCAATCGGACAAATCAGATGCATCTTATAAAAGATATAAGGAAGCAAATAATGCGTGCAAAAAGGCAATTAGACTTGCTAAACTTAAAAATGAAAAAATGATAGCTAAAGAGAGCAAAACCAACCCCAGAGCATTTTTTAAGTACATAAATTCTAAAAAACCCAAAAATGAAAGTGTAGGTACACTAAAAACTGAAACGGGGGTGTTAGTTAATGAAGACCAGGAAAAGGCAGGAATTTTAAATAACTATTTCTCCTCCGTATATATTAAGGAAGAACCCATGGCAATAGATGTGCAAATGATTGCTACTAAAAACTTTCAGAATAATTGTAATTGGTTAACTCAAGACAAGGTGCTGCAGCAACTAAAGAAAGTTAATATAAACAAAGCTCCAGGGCCTGACGGTATCCATCCACATGTACTTAAGGAACTAAGTGTAGAAATATGTGAACCTCTGGTTTTAATCTTTCAAGATTCTTTTCTTTCAGGAAGTGTCCCGGAGGATTGGAGGAAGGCAGATGTGGTTCCTATATTCAAAAAGGGTTCAAAATCCTTGCCTGGAAATTATAGACCTGTGAGCTTAACTTCTGTGGCTGGTAAAATATTTGAAAGGTTATTAAGGGATAATATTCAAGAATTCCTTGAGAAGAACATGGTTAGCAAAAATCAGAACGATTTTATGAAGCACAGGTCATGTCAAACTAACTTGATTGCATTCTACGAAGTATAGATCAGGGTGTTGCAGTGGATGTGATCTATTTGGATTTTGCCAAGGCATTTGATACAGTTCCACACAGTAGATTAGTGTTCAAACTCAAGAAAATCGGTCTAGATGAACATGCTTGTTCTTGGGTAGAACATTGGCTTAAAAACAGAGTACAAAGAGTTGTCACTAATGGTAAATTTTCAAGCTGGACAGAGGTAGCAAGTGGTGTCCCTCAGGGGTCTGTTCTGGGACCCCTTTTATTTAACATATTTATAAATGATCTTGAAGACAGCATTGAAAGTCATGTTTCAGTGTTTGCAGATGACACAAAACTTTGTAAAATAATACAATGTGAGCAAGATATTACTTTGCTGCAGAGCGATTTAGATAGACTGGGGGACTGGGCACTCAAATGGCAGATGACATTTAATGTTGAAAAATGCAAAGTTATGCACTTCGGCGTAAAGAATACACAAGCAACGTATACCCTTAATGGAAGCGAATTAGGGATAACAACACACGAAAAGGACTTGGGAATTGTTATAGACAACAAACTATGCAACAATGTGCAATGTCAATCAGCAGTGGCCAAAGCCAGTAAGGTATTGTCATGCATGAAAAAGGGCATTCATTCTCGGGACGAAAATATAATTTTGCCTCTTTATAAATCACTGGTATGACCACATATTGAATATGCTGTGCAATTTTGGGCACCTGTTCTAAAGAAGGATATTATGGCACTAGAAAAAGTGCAGAGGAGGGCTACAAAATTAATAAAAGGAATGGAACATATCAGCTATGAAGAAAGGTTAACAAATTTAAACCTATTTAGTTTAGAAAAACGTTGCCTGAGAGGTGATATGATAACATTATACAAAAATATTCGGGGCCAATACAAACCATTGTGTGGAAATCTATTCACAAACCAGACTTTACATTGGACACGAGGCCATGCATTTAGACTGGAAGAAGGAAGATTTCATCTAAGGCAAAGGAAAGGTTTTTTTTACTGTAAGAACAATCAGGATGTGGAATTCTCTGCCTGAAGAAGTGGTTTTATCAGAGTCCATACAGATGCTCAAACAGCTACTAGAAGATGCATACTTGCAAAAACAGAATATTCATGGATATAATCTTTCAATGTAGGGTAATAACTGCTTGATCCAAGGATAAATCTGACTGCCATTCTGGGGTCAAGAAGGAATTTTTTGTTTCCTAGCTTGTTGCTAAATTGTGCTTCAAACTGTTTTTTTTTTCCTTCTTTGGGATCAACAGCAAAAAACAAATGTGAGGAAGGCTGAACTTGATGGACGCAAGTCTCTTTTCAGCTATGTAACTATGATTATTTTTTAAAATAAAATCCTCTAAAGAAACTTACTCCAGGATCTATGAGAATTAAAATAGTGGGTAATTCTCAGCTTTAATCATTAACGGGGAAACAGTGCCAAAATATCAATTTTGATATAATAAAAAATATTAATTTAATGTTTGATAATTTTTTGAAAATATTTTTAATATTAATCACCCCATAAATATTCTCACAATCCTCTCTCCCTGCCCCCCACTGTAGCCTTTTCTCCCCTACCCCCCCAAACTGTAATCCTTTCTCCCCCTGCCTACCCATTTTAACCCTTTCTCACCCTGTCCTCACACTGCCCCCCACACTGTCACCAGCACACACACTCCCTCCAACCTTTACCTCTTGTCTCTGTGTGTATGCGCATCTGTGTGTCCTTTTTGTGTGAGTGTGTGTGTGTATTAAACTAGTTGTCATTGTGTGTGCCTGTGTGTATCGCTGTGTCAGTGTATTTGTGTCTCTGTATGTGTGTGTGTATACACACTACACACAAATGCACACCTGCATTCAAACACCAACATTCACACACATACTCCACACAAAACATGCTTACATTCAAACACATTGTGTATATGTATATTTTATATACACACACTGCATCCACTACACAGGCACTGCAATTAAATGCAAACATTACATACAAACCCACCCCTGTATTAAAACACTAAAATTATATACAAACACCCCTTCATTCAAACATCAACACTACACACAAAAAGCATATCTGCATTTAAAGTCCAACACTACATACAAATACCCCTGCATTCAGATGCAAACATTACAAAGAAGTACACCACTATATTCCAATGGCAACAGTACATACAAATACCCAAAAATATGCCTCTAAAACTTCCATGATGTGCCACGTTTCTGCCTCTAAACCTGCCATGATATGCCAATTGTAAGCATCTAAAACAGATTGCCCTGGTGTGCCAATGATATGCCTCTAATGCTGATTGCCCTGGTGTGTCAATTGTATGCCTCTAAAGCTGCCATGTGCCAAGTTTATGCATCTAAGACTGTTTGCCATTGTGTGCATCTGTCATGATGTGCCAAGTTTATGCATCTAAAAGTGATTGCCATGATGTACGAAGTTTATGCCTCTAAAGCTGATTGCCATGGTGTGCCAAATGTATGCATCTAAAGCGGATTGCCCTGGTGTGCCAATTGTATGATTCTAAAACCAATTGCCATGGTGCACCAATTTTATGCATCTCAAACTGATTGCCATGGTGTGATGACTGTATGCCTCTAAAGCTGATTGCCATGGTGTGATGATTGTATGCCTCTAAAGCTAATTGCCATAATGTGCCATGTTTATGCATCTAAAACTGATTGCCATGGTGCGCCAAGTTTATTGTACACAAATGACATTCTGCATCGCTGTTGATGGTTGACCGGACCCTGGCGGAACTGGCATTTCTGTTCAAATGAAACGGCTGGGAAGACCTGACAAAACAGTTCGTCTTTAGGCAGGCACAGAAGGGTTTTCGTAAAGGTAACATTTCAGTAGATAAGAGAAGTCCGGTAACTTTTGAGGTCCTGCAGCGATTGATAGGGGTGTTACCTACAGTTTGTTTTTCACTTTTAGAAGTGGTGCTGTTCACAGTTGCCTTTGTGTGGACCTTTTTTGGGGCATTTAGTGTTGGAGAGCTGGTTAGTAGGAGTCGTAAAATTGCAGGGGGGATTCAGCTAGCGGATTTTCAGATGTCTCAGGACAGAGATTGCAGATTACCAATACCAATTAAAATGCAGACTACAATTTAAAGTTGGAAAGTATGTCCACAACTTTATTAAAAAACACATTCTAAACATAAGGTCATTGCCCCCACCAAAACCCATTACTTAAACATCCCCCCCCGCCCACCCCCACACATGTAATTAACCCAAGCAGTAACCCACACAAAATAAACCATGATATGACCGTAATTAATTACATAACACACCAACTAAGTGGTATGCTTTCCAATATATGACCAACCATAGGGGTATACCGTGACACCCCTACATCCCCCGGTTCGGAGCCACCGACGAGCTTGAACCTACCAAACCACTGTAACCCCTGTGAGTATTTTCCACTCACCCTAACCCTGCACGTAATTAAATTCACAGTACCCTGACACAGCTCAGGTCTTAACCACCTTAAGCCACCTAAGCGCCCCCACCCAGCAGAAATAAGGCATTGCTGAAGCCCTCCTGGAACCTAAAATGAAGTATGTCCTAACCAACATCTGAGAGATGCACTCCATCCGACCTATAATAGCCTTGCAGCATTCCCTCTAGTTCCCTATGTCTCACCACTACCCCTCCTGTCAGCTTAATGAAGTGGTCTGGGTGCCAGGTCCATCTAGGGTTAACCCTGCCTGCTGTAAACATAGCAGTTTCAGAGAAATTGCTATGTTTTCATATGGGTTAATCCAGCCTCTAGTGGCGGTCTCACTGACAGCCGCTAGAGGCGTTTCTGCGCTTCTCACTGTGGAACCAGAGAATTGCGCGTCCGAAGGGCGTGGCAATAGGGCTTGGGATTTAGTATGGGGGAGGGTAGATTACATGGACCCCATGGCTGCCATAATGGCGTCTGTCACCGAGCGCTGTATCGCTAAGAATTGTGTCCCTTTAGGGTGGATGGGCCTATCTAACAGACTGGGTGGAGTGCCCGAGGTGACAGGGGTCTCTCCCAGAGTAAATGGGGCATCAGTCTCCCCAGAGGGTGGGGAGCTGGAAGGTAGCCTGGGTTTAGGCATTATGGAAAAAAAACAGGACCTAATCCCTAGTTACTAAATTAGCAGAATAGTATGGGTTAGTCACCCAAACTGAAAGCAAACAGGTATAAGAGAGATCTCACCAGGGCCCAGACCAGTGGCATAGGCACACACACGAGGTAGGAAGGGAGACAGGAAGTCTGAAAATGGCCGCCGGCAATCTCGCGAGATTCGCGGCAAAATCCTATGAATTTGTCAAGTTAGAGAACCGAACGTTCGGTTAAAAAAACGAATTTGTGTAAATAGACTAGTATATAGGAAGAGTAAAAACAGACGAACGAGCAAGCCGTTCATATAAAAATTAGTCAAACGCGGCAAACAGGTGAATGATGCTATATGCCGGTAAAACTAACGAACAGCATGTGTTCGTGACGAATTAGCTGAACGGGCTCGATTCCTTCACGAAAAAAAGCCGAACAGAATGAAGAAACTGGCTCAAAAGGGCGCCAAAAGGACAGGGAGAGGTGAAGCAAGACGGAGATAAGGAATTGAAAAGGAGATAAGAAAACCACAAGGACAAAGTCAAGTGAAGGAGTACAATCAATAATACAAGAAAGAGAGGTATGGACCCTGGGTTTACATGCAACACACATATGTGTAGCATTAAACAAGCAAAGGAAAATTATGAACAGAGAAAAAATTTCTAATAGTAAATATAAAACAAATAAAGAATCAATAAACAGATAAAAACAATACAGAGTAATACCAAGAATAAATAATATCAATAGCAAGCAATCGATAAGTAAATCAGAGAGAAAAATGTGAGCTGTATTTATCTTTGGAGCAGCAAAGAAAGAGGGAAATGGAAGGCAAGTGCTGCCTATTATACTGGCACCTGAGCAGGGAGGGGCCAATGTTACTGTATGTTCATTATTTTTTCATTCTGTTTGTATTCTTTGCTGCTATTGGTGGACAGTAAAGAAAGAGATATGCAATATGAGCCTCCGTATCTTGTTATACAATTAACAGTTTTCTGTAAACAGACAAGGATGAGTAGCCAAGGGCTTTACTTACAGTTCAGTTCTGGAGCCCCCTTTAGCCTATGCCATCTCGGGGTAAAGCATAGTCTCAGATTGTTAAAGCATGCAGGGAACATTCCCCCATGATTATGCAGAACGTCAGGCCCGACGTTGAGGGTGCAGTCGATAGGCCTCTCGTCAGCAGACATTTTTCTCCCTTCAATTTCTCCCTCTGTGTAACCCTTGTGAGTTTTCAGTGACAAGAGTCAACGTGTGAGGTAAGTCGAGTTTATTCATCGATCCACTGCGTAGATGTTGAAGGGCGTGCAAGGGAGCACTGTCCTCTGTTCAGCTCCCTCGCGCTCACCGCATTGATGCCAGAGCCGGAATATGACGTCACTCCGGAATCACCAAGAGGCGTGCAAGGAAGCTGAGCAGGGAGCTTAAAGCTCCCTCGCCGCCTCCAATATGAGCCTGCCTGACCAACCACCTGCCTGAGTGCCTGCCAGCCCAGCCAGCAGCAACCCCACTGGACCCCAGGGAAGAATCCACTCCAGCACTCCCAAAGGTAGGGAGGCACGGTGGGTTGAGTTTAAAAAAAAAAAAAAAATGTAAAAAATTGTTAGTGTGTGTCTGTTAGTGAGTTTTAATATGGCTGTTAGTGAGTGTGTTAGCGTTTGTGTCAGTGAGTGTGTGTTTATTAGTGAGTGTGTCACTGAGAGTGTATATGTTTTTGTCAGTGACTGTCTGTCTGTGGGTATCTGTCACTGAGAGTGTGTCTGTCAGTGTGTGTATGCGTGCATCGGTGTGTATGCGTGTTTCAGCATATGTATTCATGTCTGTGTGAATGCGTGTCTGTCACAGAGTATGTGTATGTCTGTTAGTGAGTGTATGTCAGCTGTTGTATGTGTGTCTGTCAGTCAATGTGTATATATGTCTGTCAGTGTGTTTTATGTGTGTGTCTGTCAGTGTATCTGTCAGTGAGAATATGTGTGTCCCAGTGTGTGTCTGACACTGAGTGTGTATGCATTTCTGTCAGTGAGTGTGTGTAGCGGAACGCCAATAATAAATCCACGAATTCCGCTGGTTCAGGAAATAATCCACAGTCAAGCGCTGAAACAACAAGGCAATATCCCCAACCTCCCAGTAACCGGACGAGACACAGTTCTGAGAGTCAACTGAAATCCTTTAATTCGGCTGGACAATTTATACAAGTCCCCATGCAAGGGGTTTCCTGAGTCCCTTCCCAGGGGCACTCCCAGAGGGGACTACATGGGGGACTTACATGACAACATATTTCTCCCATCAGGCACCGCTGCACGAGAGGGATCCTCCTCCCAGAACACACCGTTAAGTGGATTATCCCCTCGTGCAGCAGAACCGACAATTTATACAAAAATCCATAACTGGGTTAATATACGGTGGATTTACACGAATGGACGTTCGGTAGATAGCTGGGGTCTGAGCGCATCATTCGTGAGATTACCGCTCAGATCCCAGCTAAAATAACCGAACGCCGCACAAAAAACACATTTCTTATAAAACATATAAAAAGGACCGATTGCTTTCAGGGAACAAAATCCCGAATGGCCCGAAACTCCCGAACGTCCTGGAAGCTCAGCGGTGTTCGTGCCGTCGAGTAGCCGTTTTTAGTACCATGCGCTCGACGACCTAACACCGCTGAGGGAACAAAGGATCCAAGATGGCCGACCGCCGCATGGTCGGTAGTCGAACGACGGCCACCAAGGAGAGCCTCTAATTACCGATTGCAACATTGTTGCAATCGGTTAACTAGCGCCACACGCCTCTAAGTGTGTGGGCTATTAGGGGTATTGCGTTCGGTTCACGAACGGCCCTCCAAAGTGCCGTTCGTGAAACGAAAGAGAAACCCCCATACAAACCGCCATTTGCATTCGGCGGAAAAGGCAATTACAGGCAATGCAGAGAATACATAAAGCATACACATATAGAGTAAAGCACATATCTCCCCAGACCTATAGGCAACCTTAAAGGCATAGTCTCTAGTTATAATCCAAGTGGCTAGGTTTGCCACAGTGTGCATGTGTGTTTTGTCAGTGAGAGTGTATGTGTTTGTCGGTGAATGTGAGTGAGTGCAACTGTGAATGCGTATGTCTCTGAATGTGTATGTTTCAGCCCGGGTTTTGTTATGCCTAGGACAGCACAAAACCACAATACATCACTGATGATTACCTAATGTACTTAGCTAAACAAACTTCCAGAATTGCACTACCTCACTTTCTGGAATACTGAGGAATATCAAGTGTGAACATCACAGAACTAAAATGTTCAAGTGAGCTCAGTGATTCTGCACGTTGCTCTCTACATACGTATACATACAAAAATACAGGGCCTTACTCCATATCAGGCAACCCAGCATCTTATTTTGTGTTCAGCATCTCAGGATAGTACAAGCACTTGTATAAGCACTTCCTTCTGAGACACATTTTAGTGAGGGTGGACTTATGGAAGCCGTGATCTATGCAAACTGTTTCTATTAAGCACCACAATCTATGGCTGCTAAAGACATAAGCTGTAATAGTGCAATAGGTGTCTCATAGTATAATCTACACTGTAATCTTGAGTGTTTTCTGTATTAGATAAGGGCTGAACAACTAGAACAAGCATCTGTAATGGTTATCAGGCATATATCCAGGAGGAGGACTTAGAGGAACACACTAAACATCAGATCTACCACAGCTTAATGCGTAGCTCTCCAGGTTGCCATGGTGACTAGAATATTTTCCCTGGCACCTGGGATTTGTCAGCCTCTAATCTAAAGTGCCCGCCTGCGGGAGCATAGAAACGGCCAGCTCAGGGAGCGTTGCAGCCGTCTGCCCTGGGCTGTCTGAAGGTGGCAGGCTCAGGGAGAATGGGGCGCATGACTCAAGAAGCATGTAGCCATCTGCCCTGGGCTGTATGGAGGCGGCCGGCTCAGGAAGCATGTAGCCGACCGCTCTGGGCTGTATGGAGGAGGCCAGCTCAGGGATCGTGGAGGCAAGAATGGAAGCGGCATGCAGGGGCAGCGTGCAAGGGAGCAGGGATCTTCCTGACGCTCCTCTCTGCTCCCTTGCACTATGTAATGATGCCAGAATATGACATCATTCTGGCACCGGCATCACTGCAGGCAGTGCGAAGGAGAAGAGAGGAGCTGCAGGAAGATCACTGCTCCATCGCACACCGCAATATTAGCCCCACTGGACCCCGGTAAGAGTTCACACAGCTCTCCGAAAGGTAGGGAGGCTGGGTGGATTAGAATTAAAAATATAAATTTGTGAGTGTTTGAGAAAGTGTGTGTGTGTATGTGTGTCTGTGTGTGTGTGTCTGTGTATATGTATGTGTCTGTGTGTCTGTCAAGGAGTGTGTCAGTCTGTGCGTGTGTATGTCTGTCAGAGAGTGTGTCTCTGTTTAGGTACCCCCTCCGATCACACGATTGGTGTTTTTACTCACCTTTTTTCCCATGCTGTGCTAGTTTCACTGTTGCTTATCTTGCCTCCACAGCGGAGATCCACTCAGCTCTCCCAAAGGTAGGGAGGCTGGGTGGATTAGAATTAAAAATATACATTTGTGAGTGTTAGAGAAAGACTGTGTGTGCATGTATGACTGTGTGTGTGTGCATGTATATGTCTCTGTCAATGAGTGTGTCAGTGTGTGCATGTGTATGTCTGTTAGTGTGTGTCTGTTTAGGTATCTGGGGGTTTAGGGACAGGCTATAGGCACGAGAACAACTACATCAAGCTGTGGTGGTTCTGGTGACTATAGTGTCCGTTTAAAAAAAAAGGGCTCCTAACATTTTATCTGTCTCCTAGATTCCAAACACATTTCTCAAGCCTTCAGTTTAGTTATTTTGACTGAGATTTTTAAATTGATGCGGAATTCACAATAGTTACATGGTAAGCTAGGTTGAGAAAAAAAAAAGTCCATTAAATTCAACGTTGAAACCTATTCTTTTATGCTTTTGATAATGGCTATACCTCACTGATGATTCCTAACAAGGTTGAAACGATTGTCTGGGATTGCTGTATCTCTCGTGCAGAGGGAACTTGCTGGCATTTCAGATCTGGACTGCCTGTACGGGTGCAACCATTCTGATATGCTTCAGATATGTTCTCTCTGTAGTGGCACAAGATGAGCTAAAACCAGCTTGAGATCTGAGCGGGGACCCACCGAAGGGCAGGCTAATTGAGCTGTTGTCCGTTCTCACCTCTCTTGCTACTTTGTTTTTCTTTCATTAAGTTTAAAGGGCAATCCAAAAGTGGACCACTTACTCACGGTGCCTAGAGGGATATTGGCTATACATCACTGATGATACCTTACCAGGCTGAAGCATAGAAACATAGAATGTGACGGCAGATAAGAACCATTCGGCCCATCTAGTCTGCCCAATTTTCTAAATACTTTCATTGGTGCCTGGCCTTATCTTATAGTTAGGATAGCCTTATGCCTATCCCATGCATGCTTATACTCCTTCACTGTGTTAAACTCTACCACTTCAGCTGGAATGCTATTCCGTGCATCCACTATCCTCTCAGTAAAGGAATACTTCCTGATATTTTTAAACCTTTGCCCTTCTAATTTAACACTATCTTGTTGAGGTAGTTTTTCTTCTTTTAAATATAGTATCCTCCTTTATTGTGTGGATTCCCTTTATGTATTTAAATGTTTCTATCATATTCCCCCACCCCTCCCCCCGTCTCCTCTTTCCTCCAAGCTATACATGTTAAGATCCTTTAACCTTTCCTTGTACGTTTGAACCTGCAATCCATGAGCCAGTTTAGTAGCCCTTCTCTGAACGCTCTCTAAAGTATCAATATCCTTCTGGAGATACGGTCTCCGTACAATACTCCAAGTGAGATTGTGTTCTGTACAATGGCATGAGCACTTCCCTCTTTCTACTGCTAATACCTCTCCCTATACAACCAAGCAGTGTGCGAGCATTTCCTGCTGCTCTATTACATGGTCTGCCTACCTTTAAGTCATCTGAAATAATTACCCCTAAATCCCTTTCCTCAGATGTGGAGGTTAGGACTATCAAATATTCTGTACTCTGCCCATGGGTTTTTATATCCAAGATGCATTATTATTATTTGCAATTTGGCTTATCCCTCCTGGAACATTAACTCTGTTACATATCTTAGTATAATCAGCAAAAAGACATAGCTTACCATCAAGACCTTCTGCAATATCACTAATAAAAATATTAAAGAGAATGGGTCCAAGTGCAGATCCCTGAGGTACCCCACTAGTGACAAGACCATGCTTCGAATATACTCCATTGACTACAACACTCTGTTGCCTGTCACTTAGCCACGGCCTTACCCATTTAACAATATTGGAAACCAAACGTAAAGATTGCAGTTTATTGATAAGCATTCTATGTGCAACAGTGTCGAAAGCCTTACTGAAATCTAGGTAAGCAGTGTCTACTGCACCACCCTGATCTATTATTTTAGATACCCAAAATAATAAAATTAGTTTGGCATGATCTCCCTGAAGTAAACCCATGTTGTCTCTGATCTTGAAATCAATGTGATTTTAGATGTTTAACAATCCTATCCTTTAACATGGTTTCCATTACTTTCCCCACTACTTAAGTAAGGCTTACTGGCCTATAGTTGCCCAACTCCTCCCTACTACCTTTCTTGTGAATGGGCACAACATTCGCTAACTTCCAATCTTCTGGGACTACTCCGGTTAATGATTGGTTAAATAAATCTGTTAATGGTTTTGCTAGTACACCACTAAGCTCTTTTAATAACTTTGGGTGTATTCCATCAGGTCCCATTGACTTATTTGTCTTTACTTTTGACAGTTGAAATATAACCTCTTCCTCTGTAAACTCACATGTAAGAAATTACTCATTTGTACTTTTTTCCTAACTGAGGCCCCTTTCCTTCATTTTCATATGTAAATACTGAACAAAAATTTTAATTGAGGCAGTCAGCTAGACCTTTATCTTCTTCTACATACCTTCCTTCTTTTGGTTTTAATCTAACTAATCCTTGTTTTACTTTCCTTTTCTCATTTATGTAAATGTTTTGTCCCTTTTTTACTGACTGTGCTATTTCTCTTCTGTTATTTGGAAGTTCTTAAAACTTGTTTAGCCTCTTTCTGCATAATCTTATAGATCGGTCTATCTTCCTCACTCTCTGTTTTTATAATTACTAAATGCTAACTTTTAGTTTTTTTACTATTTTGGTCACATCTGCTGAGAAACAGTGATTTCTTATTTGTTTTGCGTTTACTGACAAGCCTAATGCAATTTTATGTTGCCTTCAGCAGTGCAACTTTTTAATAATCTCTTGGACTCCATTCAAACTGCTGAAGGCAGTCTGATAATGACTCCTTTACACATTCTAATTTTAGAAAAGTTGTTTTTCTGAAGTCTAAAACGTTTGTTTTTGAGTGGTGCCTGAGCTGGTCTCCACAACGCCACTACACTCGGTGCCTGAGCCGGTCTCCACAACGCCACTACACTCGGTGCCTGAGCCGGTCTCCACAACCCCACTACACACGGTGCCTGAGCCGGTCTCCACAACGCCACTACACTCTGTGCCTGAGCCTGTCTCCACAACGCCACTACACTCTGTGCCTGAGCCGGTCTCCACAACGCCACTACACTCGGTGCCTGAGTCGGTCTCCACAACGCCACTACACTCGGTGCCTGAGCCGGTCTCCACAACGCCACTACACTCTGTGTCTGAGCTTGTCTCCACAACACCACTACACTCTGTGTCTGAGCTTGTCTCCACAACACCACTAAACTCTGTGCCTGAGCCGGTCTCCATAACACCATTACACTCTGAAAGTGCTGAAAAGGGAATTATGTAGAGCAACAGACTGTGCAATATGCCTTTTATCCACAAATCTAAGTCTACCAGATCCTACAGTAATCCATCTGCCATTCTTAGGATGTCTCTGCGGCAGTGGCTTTGCAACAGTTCCAGCCTGAGAGTGTATATATTAGAAATTTCAGACTTCAAAAATACAATCTCCTGACGCAATATAGAGAACTGTCTACAGATGAGACCGTTTCCAAATCTCCAAAACGTGGAATGTGAAACACATTTATAACAACTATTACACTGAACTAAGTCTGCCATTTTAAAGAGGTGAGTAATTTAAATCAAACAAATCCTTTAAAAAAAAAAAAAAAAATGTATGTCCTCCTGTATGCCTCAGATTACCTCCAGTTTCTCTCCAGAATATCTCCAAGCACACACTTTGAAGCAGCACTCTCCAGAATATCTCCAAGCACACACTTTAAAGCAGCAGCCAAGGTAATGACCACAATCCTTATTTAACTCCTAAAAGCAGCACCCACTAGGAATGTTTAACACCTGGGTAGGCGTATGCTTATTTGCAAACAACAGCTAATTAACCAACAATCAATAGCAAACACCTAGCTGATCAAATCAAATGCCTTATCAATTACCAACAGGAAATCAAACCATGTGCAATCACTAAACTTTTCCTATAGATGGATCTTACCTGTAACATTAAAAAGAAAACTCTTAGCAAAATCTTAGACAGTTGAATTATCAGTAAAGTCTACAGAATATCTCCAAGCACACACTTTGAAGCAGCACTTAGAAGTCGCAACCAAGCTATATTAATCAAGCTAATGAACACAACCCTTATATAACTCCTAAAAGCCTGTGCATACAGCAACGATTGTCTGGGGTTGCTGTATCTTTCGTGCAGAGGGAACTTGCCGGCATTTGGGATCTGGAATGCCTGTACGGGTGGGACCAGTCTGATATACTTCAGATATGTTTTCTCTGTAATGGCACAAGATGTATATTGCAAACAACGGTCCTGGAATGAGATCTGTTGAGATGTCAAGTGGCAAAGCCTGAAATTTGAATATTGTATTTTGACAGAACAGCAAAAACAGGACCACAGGGCCTAACAAAAACTGTAGTTTCTTGTGAAAGAAGCCTATAGTCTTCATCTTGAAATGTAATTGGACTCTGTGTTTAAGAGATAAAGGCTCCAGATTTTTTCAGTTTTTCTGTACTAGAAATACATTGAAGTATGAATTCCTTTATTTAATAGTGGACAAATAACTATTTAAAAAACATTTAAAAGTGGCCACATAATGAGTCAACATATACTCACCAAAATAAACATTATATATTTACCTTTTTTTCAAGTTTAACAGAAGACACAGTACAAGGTTTTCGATTACTTTTTGGTGTCATTTTATAAACCTTTTTGCCTGTGGGTAAAGAAAAAAAAGGAATATGAACTATATAAAGTAAACATTCTACATTTCAGTAATATATGTGCGTTGTTTTATAAGTATACTGTATTTAAATGTTATATAGCCCCAAACTATAGCCAAGGCTCAACATATGAAACTCCACAAATTCCCTCTTTGCCAAATTGTTAAATTACCCAAGATATAATTCATAATGCCAGACATCATTACAGCAGAGGAAATTACAGTGTGTCATATGCTATAATGCCAGATCTTTAGAACGTAGAATAGGTTCATCCACTTACATTCATTGACACCTGATATAGTAATGGAATTACAATTCACAGCATCTTGAATTAAAGGATCTCTAACATTAAGCAGCCCATAACCTTAGCAGAGACATTTAAAACAACACAGTTAAAATTTTGGTCTTGAAAGTTATAAATGAAAACTCAAGGCACTCACACGTTCGGTACATTAGATTACTTTTTGTTACTATTTGGAAAATAGTAAAAACGCTGTATAAAGTACTAAAAGTTGCACAGTCACTATGGAAATCGTATATAGAAAACAGGCTGCACCAAATATAAAAATAGTATATACAATGAAATATAAGAAAATATATAAAATCTATATGAAAATATATAAAGTCCAAAGTATTTCTTCTATTGGCCTTGATCCTTGTGACAAACTTTCCTTTAAATGTGAGTTAGCCACAAGTTTTTGGAGTGGCTTGTTTGCCAGCATCTTGCCCCAGGACTATGGCCCATGTATTAAACCTGGCTCCAGCACTGCAGACAAGCTTTGCTTATGCCTTTTCCCCTCTGTGGTTCGGTATATGGGGCTACCGAATGGATTCTACTTATGGTGTTCGTTTACCGAACAAACAACCGAAAAGTCGGACCACACACAAGTGGAGTGTGCAGCCCATTTACCCCACAGGCTGAGAGTTAATAAGCGCATAATTGACGAACGGCTGGGTGGTCGCCGTTCGTATAGTTGAACACGTGGCAGCGGCCATCTTGTTTAATCGAATGCGGTCAGCTGTGTTTGCCGTCAAGTTCATGGAACTGAAACCAGACATTCTATGGCCCGAACACCGCTGGGACTTCCCCCTCCATCTATGTTCGGCTAAATATAATATAATCTACTGAACACACTCAATGGTGTATCCTGGTTTTGTGCTGCCCTAGACATGACAAAACTCAGGCACCTCTCCCCCCCCTCCACTCCGCCTTCTAAATACACACACACATTCACTAACAGACACGCATACACACTCACCAACAGACACGCATACACACTCACCAACAGACACACACACACTACTCGCAGACTCACTCACCAACAGACACACACACTCACTAACAGACAAACACACATTAACACACAAAGCTTTTTTTTTTTTTTTTTTTATTCAATCCCCCCAGCCTCCTTACCTTTGGGAATGCTGGGGTGTAGTAGCACTTTCCCTGGGGTCCAGTGGGGCTGCTGGCCGGTGACTGCAGTCAGCAAGGGAGCATTAATCCTCCTGTTCAGCTCCCTCGCGCGCTACATAGTGATGCCCGAGCCGGAGTGACCGTGTGCGCAATGGAGCTGAACTGGAGGATTAGTGCTCCCTCGCCGCCCACGTGGAAAGCTCCGCCTCTGCCACCTCCATGAGGTGGCCACCCAGCTAGCTCCTGGGCCCCCCAGGAGAAGCGGCTAGCAAGGCGTTTTCCAGGGCGATTGGAAATTGCAGAAATCCAGAAATTGCCGCCCAAGGCAAATGCCTTGTTTGCCTCGGGGTAAATACACCCGAACACACTTCAACCCTGACTTTGTGCACGAACGGTCCAGTTCGACTATTTGAAGTGCACTTTTATCACTGGAAATAGACCGGCCGCACAGCCTAATTCTCTGGAGCTGTTTTGGGCATGACCGTGTGCGCAAAGGAGCAGCAGGTCAAAACAAGAGACTTTCATGAAACTTTTGAACCCCTGCTCTGATCTGGGTGATTTTTGGATATGTTGTTCACCCAGATCAGGGCTATTCGGGGATGTGGTAGCCACAAACACTGGCCAAAGTTAGCGCTTTTTAGTGACCTCACCACTGGTTTTTGGAAGGGCCTGTTTGCTTGCCTCCTACCCTGTGACTATGGGCCCTGCAATATACCTTGCCCAATACACTTTAAAAGACTCCATTCATGTAATGTACGTACTTTTGTACTCCATAAAGTGAGACAGACCGCTGGCCCTAATTCCCTGGAACTGTTTTGGGCATGAAACCATGCTCGCAGCCGGTCAAAAAAGAGACTTCCATGATAACTTTTGAACCCCTGCTCTGATCTGGGTGATTTTTGGATATGATGTTTCATCCCCGGATAGCCCTAATCTGGGTGTACATCATTTTTGGGGGTATGTTATGTTTTGGGGTACTTTCTGAACTTTGTGAAAATGTGTTTTTTCTGCCTGGAGATAATCGAGTTACTTAAAGGACTTTTCTCAATTATCTCCCACGCAGAGAGGTGGGATTGCGTTCTCTACATGGGCGTGTCACAGACTGTATGTTTGTTTTGATTGGTTTGTGTCCTTTGTGTTCCTGTGGCCCATCAAGTCCAGGGGGTGTTCCTCTGGCCTGAAGAACTGTATAAAAGCCAACCTGAACCATTAAAGCTACGGCTTATGTTTGGGGGATTGGAGAACTACACTCTGTGGGATTGCTATAGTCACTATACTCCCCTGAGTATAATCACTAAGCTCTTGTAAGAGCTTGTTCCTGCTACGCTTTCTTAACTAAGAGTTCTACCCACTGGAAGCTGGATCCTGGTCATAGGTCCAGGGTGGGTAGGAGACGGCGAGATCCCAACCAAGCTGCGGCGGTTCGTGGGGTTTGCAGTCATTATGGTGTTCCAGCGCAGTGCTTATGGTACTCGTTAGTACTAGGAAACAGCGATTGACGGAGGTACCCGGTCGGGGTACCAGGCGGTCCGTCACAATCCTAACATAATTTGGTTCTTCCTCAGTAGTACATGTAAAAGAACAAGAAGAGAAAACAAAAAAGGTGAACTGATAGTATAATATATTTTAAAGTGAGTGGATATTAAATAATATAAGTGCATAAGTGCCCATTCAAACAATATGGAGCTTTTATACAAGCTTTAGTATTGACAGAGTGTTGCAATACAATCCAAACTATTGGATATAATCAGTGATCTGGTGACTTCAGTGGCTCTAAGCATAATATATTAAACGGAAAAAAGTATTAAATAAAACAGTACAAACTTGCTAGTTTTAACCCCTTTCAGGGACACTATAGTCACCAGAACATCTACAGCTTATTGAATTTGTTTTGGTGAGTAGAATCATTACCTTCAGGCTTTTTGCTGTAAACACTGTCTTTTCAGAGAACATGCAGTGTTTACATTACAGCCTAGTGATAACTTTACTGGCCTCTCCTCAGATGGCTGTTAGAGATCCTTCCTGGGTCATGGCTGACTAAAATGCATTCAAACATTTAGGGTCTCCTCCCTCTGCATGCAGACACTGAACTTTCCTCATATAGATTCATTGATTCAGTTCATCTCTATGAGGAGATGCTGATTGGCCAGGGCTGTGTTTGAATCATGCTGGCCCTGATCTGCCTCCTTGTCAGTCTCAGTCAATCCTGTGGGGATGCATTGAGATTGGATCAGGCCAAAATTTCTGATAATGTCAGCAGACTGCTTGTTTTTTGTTTTTTTTAGGCAAACAGCATGCAGATACATAGCTTCTGGCTTGAATACAGTAAGATGTTTCTATATTTATGGAGGCATGAGGGGCCCCCAGGGGGTTTATATGGTGGTTTTAACCCTATAGTGATCCTTAAACATAGCAGTCTCTGAGGAGCAGACTTTTTTTTATTGTGCCCAGGCTCAATAGTAGCAAGGTTTACTAATTTCGGATCTATTCTGACAGCTTTCTGTTGCCAGTGCACCATTTACATTGCCTAATTGGATTAAAAAATTCCTTCCGCCAAGGCAGTCTCTACCATGCTTGGTATTCGGACCAAAGGTATCAAGGACCTTGTTGTAGCAGTTGTGGAGTGCAAAGTCCAAACTCTTCTTGGCTTTACACCCCCACTTGGGATATGTTTGAATACAAGCCTGGGGCATACTCTTGGACAATGGCATTCTGCCCCAAGTTTACTTCTTGTTGCCTTGTCAAAAGGCTTACGAACTCTCAATGCCAGGTACTTAGCCACACAATCATGGGGATGCCAATCCATGGTTTGGGGACATCAATTGATGACTTTGTGACTAAGTGATCAGGAGAAAATCTGGAAATAGGAGGCTTCATCATCAGAGTCATCTTATACATCGCATGTCTTTGGGGGAGCCTTAGTTCTCACCGATTTCATACAGTGAGGGGCTCTTTTCCATGGTACAACCACCACATAAGTAACAGGATTTGTATGATGTTTTAACCCCTTAAGGACAAACTTCTGGAATAAAAGGGAATCATGACATGTCACATGTCAGGTGTCCTTAAAGGGTTAAAGGTATGTGGGGCCTTGATGCCAGGCTGCCTGCCAATCAAGTGATGGCACTGCTGGTTTATTCTCCGCAGGGTCAGCCTGGAAAATCCCAGTCAGTAGTAGTGCATGCAATATAGAGGGACTAATGGAGGAGGGGAGACTGTGAGACATCACTTCCATAGCGGCACAAATTGCTTTGGTAACAGAATTTGTCATAGTAGCATCCAGAAGGTAGTGAAATTCCAATGAATGAATTTCCTCCTGAGAAACGTCATCCTTCCCAGAAAGCATAGGGTTCCTAGTCTGGGAAAGCAGTGCCTGCAAAGATAAAACATGCAAATACAACTAGGGGTAGTGAAGAAAACACAAGCAATACAGACATTTATGAATATAAAGTACAACCAATACAACAAAAAGTATAATAATCCAGTCACAATCAAAATATTATATGACAATGTGGTAAGAGACAAATGCTTATTTGAGGGAGAAGCGGCAAACCTCCCTCCCCCCCCCAAAAAAAACCAAAAAACAGAGGAGCGCTTAGGATCTCGTGGTGGACATGGGCTGTATGATTACATAGTTACATGGTTACATAGCTGAAAAGAGACTTGCGTCCATCAAGCTCAGCCTTCCTCACATTTGTTTTTTGCTGTTGATCCAAAAGAAAGCAAAACAAACAAAAAAAACAGTGTGAAGCACTTCCCCATATTTGCAACAAACTTTGTAAAAACAAAACAAAAAACATTCCCTTGACCCCAGAATGGCAGTCATATTAATCCTTGGATCAAGAAGCTATTACCCTACATTAAAAAATTATATCCTTGAATATTCTGTTTTTGCTTCATCATCAGAGTCATCTTATACATCACATGTCTTTGGGGGAGCCTTAGTTCTCACCGATTTCATACAGTGAGGGGCTCTTTTCCATGGTACAACCACCACAAGTATACATCTAGTTGCTGTCTGTACAGACTCTGATAAAAGTACTTCTTCAGGCAGAGAATTCCACATCCTTTTTGTTCTTACAGTAAATAAACCTGTTCTTTGCCTTATATGAAATCTTCTTTCTTCCAGTCTAAATGCATGACCTCATGTCCTATGTAAAATCTGGTTTGTGAATAGATTTCCACACAATAGTTTGTATTGGCCTCCGGATATATTTGTGTAATGTTATCATATCCCCTCTCAGGCAACGTTTTTCTAAACTAAAGAGGTTTAAATTCGTTAACCTTTCTTCATAGCCGAAATGTTCCATTCCTTTTATTAATTTTGTAGCCCGCCTATGCACTTTTTCTAGTACCATAATATCCTTCTTTATAACAGGTGCCCAAAGTTGTACAGCATATTCAAGATGTGGTCATACCAGTGATTTATAAAGAGGCAAAATTATATTCTCATCCCGAGAATGAATGCTCTTTTTCATCCATGACAATACCTTACTGGCCTTAGCTACTGTTTGATGCCTATAACAATTCCCAAGTCCTTTTCGTGTGTTATCCATAATTCGCTTCCATTAAGGGTATAAGTTGTTTGTGCATTCTTTACGACAAAGTGCTTAACTTTGCATTTTTCAACATTAAATTTAATCTGCCATTTGAATGCCCAGATGATGTTATTTGTAACTATGCTTATACCCTTCCCCTTTGTGGGTTTGTTTTTCCCCTTAGTTTTATAACTTTTTTTGCTTTGCTGCTGAGGAAATATAAGAAAGATCAGCAGAATTTTTGCCTCCGTGTCTTGTAATAGAATTGCCTGCCTCTCGTGTTTAGCCCCACTGAGTTAAACTACCAGGAAGTAGAGGGCGGAGCTTGCCAGCGATTCTGAACGGACGTCATCTCGTTTTGCTCCGCTACTCATGAGAGAATCTAAATATCTTCGCTTAATACATCCATCAAATAAAACTGATCAGCTTCTCAGCATTGTGGAAGCAAGCCGCATGGATCGATGCCATTTTTTCAGACACCGAAACATCCTAAGCAGAGGCGCAAAACTGTGGCCTACTACGCACCATCCATCCTGGACTTGAAGACGCTCCTCACTGTGCCCACTACAGAGCAGTCACGAGGCATCCCGGCAGGGACAGCACCTACTCCAGCTAGCACTATGCAAGCAAAACGAAACCGCTCGTACAAGCCGGACACTGCCCATGACGGTAGGGACATCGGAGAGATGCTCCAGCGACCTACGCATACCGGGCCCGTACTGGCAGCAGACCAACCTGGACCCACCCCAGCACCAGAATTAGAGCAGCAGGGCTCAACAACCAGTACTGACCCCGTGACTAACCAGCCGTTGCCTACTGAATCCTCCAATGATTCGGCCCCCACGACCAAGCGGGATTTGAAAAATCTTCTGGCAGATATATGCCAATTGCTAGCGGCCGACGTAAAACTCATCAAAGCTGACATCAAGCCGGTCACAGACAGAATGCAAACGGCTGAGGAACAAATAACAGACATACAATCTCACCTGTCATCCCTAAGGGACTCAGTCCAACAACTTTGCACCGAGCATAAGGCTTTAACAGCGCACATGACATCTCTGGAAGACAGGCAGCGCCGTACTCATATCAAAATCCGAGGTATACCAGCTGCGGTTACGGCTGGCGAATAGCCGCACTACACCAGGCGCTTACTCTCTACAATTCTGCCACAAGCTCTTGCCAAGAAGATCGATAGGATATATATTGTGTCACTGGCTCCACGAGAGCCCCCCACAATGGCCAGAGATGTAATACTACGCTGCGCGAAGCTCCACAACAAGATCCAAATCATGCTTGCCTTAAAGGGTAAGACACCTCTGGCCTTCGAGGACTCGCAACTATCTTTTTTCCAAGATCTTATAAGAACCACTATGGCCTGGCGGAAGTCCCTTAGTCCGGTCCAAGCTCAATTGCGACATGCTGGATTAACTTATAGATGGGAACCAAGGGGCTCCCACATGGTGACCCACAATGGGACTACCCATAACCTTATGTTGCTGGAAGCAGCATCCGATTTCCTGGCAGCCTTGGAACTACCCTATGTACCCATTACACAGACCAAGGGGACTCTTGGGGAAGCTTGGGACCCTGCCAATGTTACCCCTTTGTCCCGTGAGCGGGAAGATCCCAGGACCTACATGTCTGACTATGACTAACCCTAACACAGACATTGACAAAACGTGTCCACATGCCAGCAAGAAACAGAGCGGAAGGCCACGCTCAGTAGATTCTCTAATAATCTCACATGTTAACAGTGTTTTTATTTTTTGCTTTAGCATCACTGCAAATGTTGAAATGCGTTCGTTCATCATGTTAGAGTACTAAGAGCCCCAAGTGGTTAAACAGACTGAGCCAGAGTATTTTGTTAGGAGGCAGGTTTAATTACTTCCTACTCCTTTTCTATCGAAAAGTACGGTGTCTTTTCCCCTCTCCTTCCCGCCGCACAACACATTTGACTTAAAGGCTCAACTATATTCCTAGCTGGACCTTTCTTATCGCACATGTTTACTCTACCTACCAAATTCTAATGTGCATCTCGAACACCAGTCCTTAATAGCATGTATAAACACCAGCATAAATACATTGCCCTCCCCCTATTTCAAGCCACCCTTCAGGAGAACATATTTACCGTCCCATACCAGGAGACACATGCGATAGTCCCACCTCTCTAGAGTTGTATTAACCTACCACTAGCCCTGGTTCCATCTCCATTTTGTTCTTATATATAAAAAGTGCATAATATGCTGATTCCAGGCGATATAATGTCAAAAATGTATGTATGTAATCTGACTGCTAATTCTACTATTGTTCTTGTTTGTTACAATCTTTTTACTGGCCTAGACTGCCAAACAATGCATGACAAAAAAAGAATTATAAAAAAGAAAAGGCGGTGGCGCCTGACTTCCAGTGCGGATGGCTGCTTTCTTTTAGAGCTCCTTACCAGCAGGCAAACAACAAGCTATTATCAGCAAGTATACCCGACAAAAATATCCCCACTCGGTCCACAATACCCTCACCACGGCGCTCAACCGACCTGACATGGGAGGAGGATGGAAATCTAAACAAGGAACGGAGGTAGCACCGATATTCCGGACACGCAGGGACGGGGGCCCCACATGCGGGGAAGATGGCCGCTATTATGACTGACTTGGCGGCAAGCGATAAGCCTCCTCAATGCCCCTCACAAAGGAAGACAACTACTTCAAGAAATTAAGCTGAACATGACAGCCAAATTCACAAGGCATCTAACACCTATTACAGAAGGCCTCAGCGACCTCACGCGCAGAATAACCGCCATAGAAGAGCACCTGGACCAAACTTCCATGCGGTCACGGGAAAATGAGACTGCAATAGCGGCCCTACAAGAGCAAGTACGCCAGCTAGAAGAGGCCCAAGAAGACCTCAATAACCGCTCCCGCCGTTCCCGAGACAGGGCCCTTAGAGCCCCCACCCCTAATGCTGCCCAGCCCAGGGATATCATAATCAGAATGCATTACTTCCATATCAAGGAAGCACTTATGCGAGCGGCCAGAGACACCCTGCTTCAAATAGAGGGACACCAAGTCTTTTTCTATCAAGACCTGGCCCCAAGCACCCTACGCAAAAGAAGGGAATTAAGACCCCTCACCCAGGAACTCACCAGAAGACACATCAGATATACCTGGGGACATCCCTTCAAGTTGCAAGTCAGACAGAACAATCGCATACTTACCCTGCACAACATCACAGAAGCCGCCGACTTCGCGGAACGTCTGGACCTACCCACAATGGTTTTAACCGCAGAACTGAACGACAGGAGACCTAACGGGAGACCATCGACCAGAGGCACATCACCGCACGCGACCAGGGCCTTGGATCCCAGCGGACCTCGTCCTCCAGCTGAACACTGAACACGTTCAGCTAAACGCAGAATCATACGAGAGACTGCTACTCCCATCACGACTCTCACCTATACCAAGCTAGCTGCCAGGACAACCTGAGAAGCACACATCCGATAAAGCCAAGCGCATGGACTAACAAGCCAGATGGCTGCGAACTCCCCGAATAGACTGACACCAAGGAACAGATAATATATATATATATATATATATATATATCCTGAATACACAATGGTTATAAATAACATGTTTGATGTAAGGTATTAGAATTAATGTTGTACCGAAAGGGGCGCATCTCCCTGACCTCGTGCATTTGCATTAGAGTGTACATAAGCAAATGCGCAACTAGAGATAAGGTCCACCACTGACCCCATTTATGCGACTCGAACCGCCCATAGACAAATAAGTAAATAGATACAATATACATCACGGACCCCATGCATAAGACTAGAAAGTTACATAGATAAACGTGCAGCTAAAGATAATGTATATCAATTCCACAAAGTATGGGACCCATGGCTAGAGGGAGACACAACCATTCCACGGTAACCTACCCACATCGAGACGGAACCAGCCAACATCAAGACAAACATACAAGACATCAACACATGACACCAACACATGATTCTTAAAAGACACACAATAACTCTAACATCAACCTCAGGGCACCCTCGGTCGCCTCCCGGCCCGACCGTGAGGGAGCCGCTACCCGGGTGGTACACAGGCTGTAACCCTAACCTCAACCCCCCATACCCAGACCACCTAAACCAACACCAGACACCCTACCCAGTCCCAAGCCATCCATGAAACAAAAGGGAGCAAAGCACACCCACGAACCAGGGAGACACACAGGCAAACACGAAACCACTACCTGAACTGGCGAGACCGGAACAGGGGGACTAGAGCCGGGGATCATTAGAAAGACCACAGGAGGCACCACCTTAGGCACCCCCTGCAACAGGAGACAGACGGGTAAGACAACAGGAACATTAACTGGGCCGCCTAAGGGACCCATCCACGACACCCACAGAGCAAACTACCAAACCCACTGTAACCACAGGCTCAACCCGAAGATACACCTTTGAACGAGTCACTCCACTTAGGACGAAGCATTTGATAGAAGACCAATAGCAACTTTGACGGGTTAATACACTACAACCCCACTCGGACACATGACTCGAACAGACCCCCCTCTCGCCACCCCAAAGCATCCTCACAAGGATGAAATGTAGACCTACACAGCCACAGAAAAATTAGTGACAAGGGAATAATACCTCGAACCTGAATTACAACCCATTGTTAAACTGCTAACATATACAACTGTGCTAAAATGTATAAAAGCGTACCCTGCGATGGTACAACTGTGAATAGATGGCATTATTATACCCCATCCCTGCCTCTCTTCTTTTCTGTATCCCCTTCCCCAAATACTGGTATTTATACAAATTCAACAAATAAAGAATTGTTAAAAAAAAACACTTTTTAGAAAATGAAAAAAAGGAGGAAAAACTACACACATAAGGCTCTTCAACAAACTTAAAGGATCACTAAACGGTGACTAGGGCTCTATAGCGTTAGGAATATATGTTTGTATTCCTAACACTATCGTGTTCCTTTAATAGTTTTTTGTGTTTGCAGCATTCCTTTAAATATTTTAAGACATTAAAGAGTTACTGCATTTATGATACACACTACCGCACGTTGCATATCCCCCAGTATTGATATCCTGAGATGGGTAAAGAGGGAGGGCCAATGATACCATTGCATCCCTGGCTCTGAGAAAAGTCCATCCATATTACTAGTTGGTCACTCTGATGTGAACGCATGCCATGTTGCCTGTCAATCAAGCAGACCAGCCCACAGAAGAAAAACTCGCAGTTTTTCAGTGCTCTCCGCAAAGTCCTAGTGCTCTTAGTGCAGTGCAAGCACATGAAATGATGTACTCCAGCTACACTTTTTGGGCACAGTTCCACATGGTCCTCAAAAGCGGGAAACCAGGGAACAAAATTGGTACTGCCCATCAAAATCAGGATGACTGAAAGGCATGTCCCTGTAGTGATTATGATGTGAGCAGTACCCTGGTCTGGTTTTCTGCCAATGGGGCACACCGTTTAGCAATAGTTTGAAATGCTGCCTGGGTCCCCAGTCAGCTCTGATCTAAATGGTAGAAACCACTACAGCTCGATGTATTGATGATACCAATGGTACCCTGACCCAGTTCCCCGGTAATGGGGCAATGGTATGCCATCTTACCAGAGTCCCTGGCTGGCTTGAATTCTCACTGGTGGTCCAGTGATGTACTTCCAGCTTCTGCAGAGCCCTAGAAGCAGGAAGCTGAGGCGATCACCATTCTGTGGCTGAGAGCATGAGTATGAGAATTGTGGGAAAATTGCTTTGACCACAGGAAATGGACTTTGCTCCTCCCCTGGGTCATAGCTGGTCAAGCATAGGAAAAATACATAAAACAAAATAGTCCCTACTTTGTCTTATGTTTTAAAGAAAACTTGATCATACAGGAAGAAATTAAGAACAAATCCTGAGAAAGGGAGAGAAGCAGAAGAGATTGAAAAAAGCTAAGTTTGGCATGACAGTGCCGCCTTCTTGAAATCACTGGTTGCCTTCTTTAAATCCGATTGCAAGGTAATTCTAAATTCTTGTAGCATTGCGTATAGTTTTTTTTCTGTGACCGGAGCATCTGTGTATTGAGCTTCCTCATGGTCTTGTTGTGAGTCAGAGGTCTGCGGGCCATGCAGCCCCTCGCCGCCATCTTGCGACAATCCCGATTTGTCTTTTTTTGAGGTGCGGATTTGGTCCGTCAGTTTTGTTTGCTTCGCCAGAGCCATTATTGATAGAAGGAGTTTTCAGGCAGGTAATTTACCGTTTATCTGGAGATGTTTCTACTATATATTCTTGCTTTAGGCTGTTACGGACCGGGAGCTCTCACTCCATGCATCCGTTCACTTTGGCTTCCGGCCACGCTCCCTCCGTTACCAATATATATTAACCCCTTAAGGACGGAGCCAAATGTACACGTTGTGAACGAAACAAAATGTAAACAAAACCTGGCATTTGCGCTACATGTCTGTCCAACCGTAATTCACCTCTTTCATATTAAATACACCCACCCTTATTATATATCATTTTATTCAGGGGAAACAGGGCTTTCATCAAATATTTAGCTATTAAACATAATTTAATATGAAGAAAATGGGAGAAAATATTACGCCCTATTTTTTAAAATAGGGCGTAATAGTACGCCCTCCGGCCTTAAGGGGTTAATAACAAAATACAGTTAGACTGAAATTACATATGAATATATTAAATTTTGTTTCAATAATTTATTAATTTAATTATTTTATTTATTTATTATTGTAATTATACGTATATATATATATATAATATATGTGTATATATCTATTATATATAATATATTTTATATATGTAACGTCATTCTAAGTGTATTTTAATACTAACATATGTACTTTATTCATATTAAAAAACACTTAGAATGACGTTACATATATAATATATTTTATATATATACACATATACACACACATTTTATTTTTAAACATGTTGAATTATTTTTTTTTTTACTTTCCCACCAGCAGGGGGACTGTGACATTTTAGACAGTCCCCCTGCTGGCAGATCCACAGCCAGCTATAGGGGGGCATGTGATCGCTCTTTGAGAGCAAACACATGGCCCTTGGGGGCCTGCCTGGGCTGTCAGGCAGCCCTCCCGAAGAGGATCGCGGTGGAGGTAAGGACGCCGGACCTCCAGGGGCTCAAAGCCGTTACGGCGTTCTATGCCGCCGCAAAGGCTTTAAAGCCCACTTAATGCCGTTAACGGGTTAAATGTTTTTTCTAAAGATACCATTATTGTCATCACATAATTTACTATAAAAACATTTATAAAACATGATGAAAACAATGTGTTAAAAAAAAAAAACCACACATTTATTCTAACTTTGATACCAAAAAATCTGTTACGCATCTACAAACGCCAAAAAACACCAGTGCTAAATAGTTTCTAAATTTTGTCCTGTTCTTAGCTTTTTTTGGAAAGTTATAGCGCAATAAGTACAAGTAGCACTTTGCTATTTTCAAACCAATTTTTTTCAAAATTAACGCAAGTTACATTGTAACACTGATATCTGTCAGGAATCCCTGAAAAACCCTTTACATGAATATATTTTAAAAGAAGACAACCTAAAGTATTAAACTTGGGGTATTTTAACTCTTTACATGAAACCATTTTATCACCAATCTATACCAAATTTAAAATAATTGGTGATTTTTTTCGACACACATGGCAATTTAAGAATACATGTACTGATAACATTAAGGGTTACTGTCAAAGAACACCCTAACATGTGTTCAGCAACACCTCCTGAGTACAGTGATACCACCTATGTATAGGTGTCGGATTTTCTGGGGGCAAAAATACCTTATTTGGAGGGTGCACATTCCAGTTTTCCAACTTGGAATTTTCACAGTTGGTCATCATGCACCCATGTCCTATTTGGAACATTTTTGAAGCCGGCCAATGTAATTTACCCCCATCAAACCATATATTTTTGAAAAGTAGACAACCCAGGGTATTCAATATGTGTTATGTCCAGACTTTTTTAGTAGCCACTTAGTCACAAACCCTGGCCAATGTTAGCATTTATACTTGTTTGTGTGTTAAAAATGCAAAAAACTATTATGAACACTAACTTCGGCCAGTGTTTGTGACTAATTGGCTACTAAAAAAATAAATTAAAAAATTTAAAAAAAGACTGAACATACCCCATTTGCAATACCTCGGGTTGTCTTCTTTTGCAAATGGTATGCCATCATGGGGTAATTCTCATTCCTGGGCTACCATATGCTCTCAAAGGCAACTTAACCAATGTGGTAAATGTGAAAAACTGCCTTATATTTGACCCTGTAACTTTCAAAAATTCTATAAATCCTGTACATGGGGAGTACTGTTATACTTGGGAGACTTCGCTTAACACAAATATCAGTGTTTCAGTGTTCTTTTAGAGCGGTCACATGGCCCCTGGGGGGTCCTAATTTGCAGTGGGGGTACTGTCTGGGCTGTCAGTCTTCCCCCATAGAAGAACAACACCGATCGCCGGTGGGGGAATGGTGGCGATCGGGTAAGTACATATTGAGGGAGTGAGAGGGAAGGGTTAATTAAAAAAAAATATATATATATATATGCACACACACACATTTTTTTTTCGTTGTATTTTTATTTTTCATATGTATTATAGCTACAGTTTTTAGCTTTCACAACACACTACACCTGTCTTAGACCAGTACATTTTTCTACCTCACAACACATAGTCTTTCCACTATGAGTCTTCATGATCCAGCATATTTACACATATTAGTTTGTTGAGTAACATTTGGTTTTCGTTACACTGGTTACACATTGTATAATATTTTCGTATGGGGGTTGCATCACTATCATTTTCCTCATTCTGTTCACATAGCATTTTGTAGACCATCTTTACCTCAGCTTACTACTCTCTTGTCAGTTCACCACACATTTCATTTGTCCGTTTCACATACATCTCCAGCAGCACGCATTTTTTATTTTTGTTACATATTTAGTCTATTCAGATCACATAGACTTTTTTGATACAGTTCTTCTTTTTTCCATTCCATACACTATCGTACATCTCACACATTTGACTTCTTTGCAATTCTCCACACATTCACTGAGCTTTTTTTCATTTGTCTCAATTTTTTATTTTTTTTCTTCATTCAGCATGCATACACACATTAACCTGTTCTGGTTAACCTTTGGCTAACCCGTTTTCATTCATACTGCTGTCTTTAACATTCCACACTCATATACTTTTAAGACCATGTAATCAGACTTTCTTTCTTTCTTCTCCATACATGCTTTCAATTTTACTCCGATTTTTTTCTCTTTTAAAACAACTTTGCCGTTTCTAGGCAACACTTGGTGGCTGTGCTTTATGTCACTTTTCGGCAGTATGCTTGACAGCCTCGGTTTGCGGCTCTATTCACAGAGCAGACCGGACAAACAGGGTGTACTTGGTGATTGGGTAAGTTTAACACATTAGATTGTATATATTTGAGATTTTCACATGTCATAGCATCTTGATAAAGACCGCTAGACGGTCGAAACGTTGATTTATATGCGTTTGATTTAATATATTTTTTTTGTTTACTAAATCCAATGAGTGCTCTCAATTTGTTCCATTTGTATATTTTGCACGGAGAGGCACCTGGTCATTGCTGAATTAATGCTTTCGCTATGGGATGAGTGCCAGAAACTATTGTGATTTATTATATATATATATATATATATATATTATATATATATATATATATATATATATATATATATATATATATATATATATGTATATATATATTTTATAAAGATTCTATCTTCATAGAAAAATTAAGAAGTGACAGTATTGCTTATAAAATAGGCATTGCGACATCTTAGCTATCTCCCCTTACAGACTCACTGGGAATGGGATGTACTTTAAATGCAGACTGTAAGGAAACCAAGTATATTTAAACCTCATTCGGTAGTTTCCTCCCGAACCGCCAGAGCCTTAGTGATTATAGCCCTCCGTTCGGTAGATAAGGTAGACGAATCCTATAGTAATTCCAATAGCTTCACCAGATAATTCCCTTAGTGAAACACACGAATCCCCAAACATCAGCCGAAGTCAAGAAGAAGGGTACAAAATGAACTGGCCTTTAATGGGTGCACACAGCTTTTATGCAAGTCCCCGTGCAAGGGGACAGCCCTCAGGGAGGGACAAACATTAACCAATCACATACAGTAAAACTTTAACACACACCTACAATTCCCTCCCCTAGCCCAGGAGATAATTCAGTCTGATAAAATAGTAACTGAAAAATCACATTTTTTCCCCCATATCTAGAACACCCCTTCATACTGGGGGTATTATATGTCCCCTGATAGCCCTGATCTGAGTGACCAACATATCCGAATTTCACCCAGATCGGTTCAGGGGTTCGCAAAATTTATGGAAGTCTCTTGTGACCGGCTCACCCTGGGCTGTATGCCCAAAACAGTTCCATGAAGGTGGTGATTTTTGCCAGTCACTTTCGAAAAAGCATAAAAACGAATAAAATACCAAATGGATCCCTCTGGCTCTTAGCAGCGTTCGTGCCCCTCTGTCGAATACACCAAAGTACCGAATAGCGCTCTTCTAGCTATTCGGTAAATGGAGTTCCAGCGTTCGTCTGTTTGGGACCAGTGTTCGGGAAGTCGAGTGTCTGTTTTTAGTTCCATGCACTCGACGACCAGGTCCCACTGCCTTTGTTCGCATGAACAAAGATGGCCGCGGTTTTCTCTGCCACGTGGCGTTCGACTGACGAACGCTGGCCACACATACAGAGGTAGCAATTTCACCCAAACTTTGAGGTTTATTGAGCCAGAGGGGTGGTCTTTGTTCGGTAGTTCCATCTACTGAATGCAATAGGCAGAAATGGAGATAAAAAGGGAATGCAATGGGTAAATAACATAGGAAACAGGGGGTTTCTTCACATACATCCATGGTCCTTAAGGACCGTTTTTTGTCGGACGTACCTGATAAGTCCGCTGTCCCTAAGGAGTTAATGAAGCCGTTTTGGTGTATAGATCATGCCCCTGCTCAATTATTTACCATTTAGGAGCTATTAAAAAGGACTGTTTGGGCTGGTATTGATCCATACATTTTTTTTTTTTAAATCTCTGTATCAATTACATGCAAAAGCCACTAATCGAAAATAAAGGAGAGAAAATAAAGAGATACTGAAATGCTGCATTTTTAAGAAATTTCTAGAACATAAATTATTGAACTCTGTCCTTGCCAAATAGTGGCAGTTCTAGTCTACAGAGTCTGAAATGCTGGCCATGTTTAGCCCACCACTGCAAGAGTGAAGTGTTAGAAGTGCAGATTGGGCATTAGCCGTTTAACTCTCACTTGCATACTCAAGAGATGACACACCTATAAATCTGTCAGACTTTAACGTGGATAAGTGCAAGATAATGCATCTTGGACGTAAAAACCCAAGGGCAGAGTACAGAATATTTGATAGAGTCCTAACCTCAACATACGAGGAAAGGGATTTAGGGGTGATTATTTCTGATTACTTAAAGGTAGGCAGACAATGTAATAGAGCAGCAGGAAATGCTAGCAGAATGCTTGGTTGTATAGGGAGAGGTATTAGCAGTAGAAAGAGTGAAGTGCTCATGCCATTGTACAGAACACTGGTGAGACCTCACTTGGAGTATTGTACACAGTACTGGAGACTGTATCTTCAGAAGGATATTGATACCTTAGAGAGGGTTCAGAGAAGGGCTACTAAACTGGTTCATGGATTGCAGGATAAAACTTAACCAGGAAAGGTTAAAGGATCTTAACATGTATAGCTTGGAGGAAAGACGAGACAGGGGGGATATGATAGAAACATTTAAATATATAAAGGGAATCAACACAGTAGAGGAGGAGACTATATTTAAAAGAAGAAAAACTACCACAACAAGAGGACATCGTCTTAAATTAGAGGGACAAAGGTTTAAAAATAATATCAGGAAGTATTACTTTACTGAGAGGGTAGTGGATGCATGGAATAGCCTTCCAGCTGAAGTAGTAGAGGTTAACACAGTAAAGGAGTTTAAGCATGCGTGGGATAGGCATAATGCTATCCTAACTATAAGATAAGGCTAGGGACTAATAAAAGTATTTAGAAAATTGGGCAGACTAGATGGGCTGAATGGTTCTTATCTGCCGTCACATTCTATGTTTCTATGTATTTTAAAATATTTTAAGGTTTTGTTAGTGTCTGGAGTGTGCTTTTAGTTTTGTAAAAAAAAAAAAAAAAAATCAATAGTTAAGTTAGGTATTACTGAACATTAAATACAATGTTATGGAATTCTCTTTATTTCACAATTAATACATGCTTTACCTGAAACAGTGGTTGATAAATGCTGCTTAACAGAAGGGTCCTTTGATTGCATAGTCTTTGTTCTAAAACAACAAAACAATGGCATGCTGCATCAAAAAGGGGCTATACGCAGTGTTTTGAAAATTTTTGCTCCTACTATACTGTGTTTTATTTCACTGGTACAAATGTTTTAGCCAGATATATACGTGTATATCTAAACTCAACATGCCATGTGCTTTTATATGGAAATATAGAGGTGCAGCCAGAAATTGGTAACTTGTGATGCATAATAAGGATACTGCACAATTTAAGTACTGTAACAGCCAATCTAGATAATGAGTTGGAATTTTTATTTTATTTATTTTTTACAACTTGGCCCTTTTGGCCTAAAATGTAACATTTCCAACTCTTCACTCATCTTTTATTAGCCTCAATATAATAAAATGCATATTCAGTATATTAGTTAATACATTCTCCTACAAATTTAATATTCTGATTTCTTATTAGGTTTCTCATAACAATGCTATCATTAAATCTATTAGTATGATTTGCCTGTGATTGATAAGAGATTTTTGTAAAGCAATTTGTATGGAAATAATTATCCTTAGCTAAATCCTTGTAAAAGAAGGGATCGGTACAAAGTTTAGAATGTTAAATTGGATCGCTCAAATTTAAAATAGGCATTTACTATAAAACTAAATATCATGCATATGGTATATTTTAATAAGTAACAACCTTTGTATAAATAAGGGTTCTGGTGATGTTGCACCTATAAAATTGGCATTTCTTGAATTTGGAAATAGGTATTACTTACAAAAGTAATTATCAAGTGTATTCATTTATCCATGGACTACCGAATCAGATGTCAATTAAGTCAGTAATGCAGAACCTTCACAAAATTGAACATTACTTAAAACAGGTTTATATCTCCAAAGACTTCAATAGTTTTATACAAACAAAAAAATAGGATACAATTAACAAATATTGCCCCATTTGACGTTTCATGTCACCAGAGGTAGCATCATATACAGTAGTTGTGTGTCTATATACATTATTATATATACACAAATATATATATATATATATATATATATATATATAAGCTTCCAAAAGAAAGATAATCATACAAGTATTTAAAAAAAAAATTAACCATAAATAATGGGTAGAGTACAGAAAGACTGCACCAGCCATTACCTGTGTGCAGTGGCAGCAGGTGAAGTTTAAAGAAGGTGGGGATCTAGACTCTGCCCCCGAATTTGACTCTACACCTGACAAGCTGAGCTCTGCCCTGATCACACATGTACTCAACTTCAGTCCCAATGAGAGGTCATGCCGTATTTAACACGGTCAACCTATATGTGACTGCCGCTGAAGCACAAAATCTGTTCGCATCCGTCTGGTGCTTTTCCTTTGATGTGCCATCGCCAAATATTTTTTTTAAGAGTTGATCTTTTATTATTTTATTAATATTGCAATGTGACTCATCCAAGGTAAAATAAAATCAATATACACTGAAGAGCGAGCTGTGAGCATTGTACAAAAACCTCCTATACCTACTAAATATGCAGAATTACTGATAAAATGTATTAACCTAATTGGTTTTAATTGTCCTCACAAATTATGGTTTTAGACATCAAAAATCTTTTACAAAGCAAATATGAAAATTAACTAAAACAAGGCTAGAACATCACGTTATTTCAACAATTATTATGTGACACTTGCCACATATTTTGATTCAGCACAGCATTTGTGACAGGCCCATCTTCCTGTAATGAAGTTTCTTGTTCCATTGATAGCATATATGCTAAGAAATAGTGGAACAGAAATGATGTATTTATTACAGATGCTATTGTGAGGACTTTTTAGGGACTTTCTAAGGACCAAACACATTTTAGCCTAAAAGGAAAACTTTAGTCATCAGCACAACTACAGCTTATTGTATTTGATCTGGTTATCATAATGAGTCCCTTCAGGATTTTTACAGGAAAACAATATTTCTCTAGAGAAAAGGCAGTGTTCACATTACAGCGTAGTAGGGATACCTCCACTGGCCACTCCTCAGATGGTTGCTAGAGGTGCTTCCTGGTGCAGTAATGCGCAGTGTGCAGCACTGCCATTCAGTGTCCGCACCCTCTGCACCAAATTTTCCTCATAGAGGAGATGTTGATTGCGTTTGACTTGTGCTGTCTCTGCCCCCTGACATTTTCAGCCAATCCAAAGCGTTCCTATGTGGCTCAGATGATGTCAGCCAAGCAGACAGATCAGGGGCAGAGCCAGCAAGAGACTGGAATAAAGCAAAGATTTTATATATTTAGGGGACATAGGGGCTAGATGGTGTATTTTTTTTTTTAGTTCTTTTTGTTGCGCGTGATATAACAAGCAAGCCACAACAGAGGGAGCACACATAATATATTCACGTATCACGACAAGTTATGGCAATCATATATCAACGCAATTTTTTTGTGTGTGTACAAAAGCGTGGATTCAAATGCGTGGTAGGCTTAATAATAAAGTCTGTGTGTCTAGTGCGTGAGGTGCAGATTAGGCATGGCTATAGGTTTGTTAAGCTATACTATGAGTTGTTAAGCTAGGCCATATGCATCGTTTTTCTCTGCTAAATATTTGGAAAGCTATTTTGGTTGGCGAGGTATTTACATAGCTGATAAATGTTAACAGTCTACATATTCGCTGTATGTGTCATCCCGCATTTCATTAGGGCAGCCGGGGGTGGGGGAAGAAGAGAGATTTTGAACATGTTGGGTAACATTCTGTTTTTTTTCCCCCTCTATTTTAATTTTTATTTCATTTTTCCAAGTTACAGAGAAAATATACATACAAAACAAAACATTTGTAACGTGCTATAGTAGCTGAGCTGTACTGCTGCTTTCTTATGCTATTATAAGGTATAGATCAAAGAAAAGTAAAGTAACTGAGAGGCAGTTGAGACATATCAAAACATTAACATGGTGAAAGTGTCTTATCAGCAGCTGTCCATTGCTATAGGGTGCTAGGAAGCCTTCATGTGATGGCTGCAGCATAGGAGCCTTGTCTGGGTTGTCTCGGTACAAAGGCTGTCACCCTCTCTGGGTCCCAACTGTGCAGTGGTCCGGTGGAGTCATGAGGTGCTGTGTGCTGCATAGCATCTTGAGGAAGTCCCAGCATAGGCAGCAGGTCCTGTGCTCCCTGAAGATCATAGACTTCGTGTTTGTCTTCACCCTTCATGACGAGTATGGAGCGGTTGAGGCGCCATCTGTATGGTATGCCATGGTGTCTGAGGAGCGAGGTAAATGGCTTCAGGGTCCTCCTCCAGGCTAGAGTGCCCCCAGATAGATCCGCAAAATATGAAGGTGTCATTGCTTCAAATGTGTATGTGGCGCAGTCTTTGACCGCTGCTAGAGTTGCTGCTTTATCCTTCCCATGTTGAAAGCGGATTATGAAGTCTTGGGGGGCCGCCGTTAGGGCTTTGAGGCCCTGAAGATACAGTCTAAACTGATGGCCTTAGCCTGCCGTGGCGATAGCAGCGCCGTCATGAGCCTTGTTTGATACACCCCTTGACATCAGGATATTCAGCCGACGTGCGTCTTCCAGGGAGGCAAACCTCCAGTCAAATTCTTCGTTTCAGTTCTGTAGACCCTTGATCTCCTGTTGTAAGGAGATAATGTGGGTAGTGTTGGTTGCGGAGGTGTTCTCGAGGGCGCCCAGCCTTCCCGTCAGCCCTTGTATATCCATGCAGAGGTTAGCCATGTCCGACTGAATTGTGGTTTGGAGGTCTGTCAGAAGTTTCTTGAGCACCGCAGTAGTCACTGGTGCTGTATCAGGGCTCAGGGGTTTGGATGTTGCTACCGTCATACTGGGTAAGTCGGACGTTTCCTCTCCCAGGGAGAAGTCATCCGATAGTTTGGAGTATGTCTCTGGGTAGTCAGCCATCTTAGGCCTAGTTGCTCCGTGTGCCTGTCTCCACATGGCCCTGATATCAAAGCCTTGTCTAGGCTGGTCCAGTTTCTGTTTTTTGGTCTTTTGACCCATGTTGGTACACCGACTGCTACCCGGTGTTTGCAGCTGTTATGGTCAGATTTTGTGGCCTGAATAGGGTGTTAATGGATACAATTCTTAGGAGCTCCAGTGCCATGCGACCAATCAGCTCTGCTGATATGCACCGCCACCATCGCCAAATATTTTAATCAAGAAAAAAGGTACTTTAAATGAATAAATTAATTCTGCTTGCATGTATTTATTAATCACATGGAAATCACCCCAACTTTGCTACATTCATATTATATCTAAGACTTTTAGATGCATTGATACATTTTAAGTTAATGTTAGGCCAGTTTAGTGTTAAGTCATATGTACAGATTTTTGAAGTTAAACTGTAATTATTCATTTTAAAAATTTTACATTTAAACTCCAGATCCTTTATAAGTTATAAAAAGATTTACTGACATTATACTGTAAATATCACAAGATCAGAGGTAACTGGGAATGTTTTCAATTACTTTCTGGTTATTAAGATGCTTGGTGTCCTCATATTGTTTATACTGCTCAGCCTGAGGTATTGCTAGTGCCAGCATTGGACTAAAGGGACAGTACCAATTAGCGAGGAGAGGAATTTTATGTTGGAGGTGGTGTCACACTCATAATTTAGAGGTGTATGAATAAAGTTTAAGTAGTAACTGCTGGAGTCATTTGGCTTATTACATTGGAAGTGCTGAAAGTTGGAGCATACTGTTCTGCTTCCTGCTTGTGAGTGGAATTTCATATTTAAGCAGATCTTTACGAGTGTGTTTACTGCATTACACTATGTATTTTTCTTTTCTGTCTTTTTTCGCATTATGATATACTGTATGAACACTACACACTCATTATTTATGTGAAGTTCCAGTACCTTTGAGTTTGGCTTAAGCCTTCAGTGTAAGTTTGTTTTTACTTACTCACCTAGTGCACTTTAAGGTTTTGCACAGCGTATTTAGCACCCATATTTTTAAGCATATATTTTTGCACTTTATACACACATATTTATATTTGCACAGTGCACTTTTATACTGCACTTTTGTATTTACTATTTACACATACTGTGCATATAAAAATGTTTCAGAGTTCCTAAAAATATAGCACATCTTTTGCGTTGTTTATATAATATATATATATACATATTTTTGGTGCATGAGACTTGTATAGAAAGAATTACAAATCGGATTATACTATAAATTAGCAACAATCCAATATTTTTTGTATAGTATAAAATTATGTGGCTAAAACCCCTGAGGAACCCTTTGTATGTTCAAAACTATAGAAACCAGTTTGACACCTGGGGATGGCACTCGCACCATCCTAGTACCATGACCACAACAGGCAAAAGTGTTTATAGTGCCCATTAACAACATATTAGGGTCCAACACATACTAAATTGCAGATTTAACATAATCCTAACCATATACTCTCAGGAAGCTGTGTTTCTCCAAAGTTTTGTAAAAAATTAAGATTATATAAGCCACAATGTTGGCACATATATTTTAGAATGCTGAGACATCTGTTTAAATATCAAGTTGAACGCTGTATATTTACTGCAATGTAAAGCAATCAAAGGTCAACATTAATTTGTAAAAAAAAATATATATATATACATTTAAAAATTTTTACGTTGTGACATTACCTTTTATTTGTCTTCATGCAGTTCATTTTAGGAAATTCTTCTATGGAATATAAAAAGTATAGTCATTAAAAGCCTGTACATTAAGGTAAAAACAAAAAACTTACTTTATTTTTTACTTGAAAACATAGTAAAACACCTTACTTAAAATATTGGAAACATTTTCTGGTCCTGGATGTAAATCTATATCCATCGCTTCTTTGCATTCTAAGAGTGTAGAATTCTTCTTACAGAAGACGTTCTCAACGCTGGAACTCCACTCTGATTCATCTAGCAACAAAAAATTACAACAAATCAACCTACAGCTACATGTAGATAATTTTCACCTTACATATGTGGGACAAACTCCCCTCTCCAAGTGAGTTTCCCAAGAGCTCCTGGAGGAGCCTGCTTGCCAGCCTCCTTCCCACAGACTATGGGCCCTGCAGGGAAACCTGTAAAAGACTACCAAACTTGACCAACCGTTAGCACGGATTTCATGGAACTGTTTTGGGCATAGGACCATGTGCATGGACGGTCAAAATTATGACTTCCAAGAAATTCCTGAACCCCTGAACTGATCGGGGCAATTTTTGGATATGTTGGTCACCCAGATCAGAGCTATGACAGGATGTAACATTTGTGGGGGATGTTTGTTTTGGGGTACTTTTGGGACATTTTAGAAATGTATGTTTTTTTCTGTGCTTGGAGATAATTGGATTAGAATAAGTACAGTTAAAGGGATTGTGTGTCATGTGTGGGAGTGCCTTATATTGTAAATGTGTTATTACTGGTTTGTAAGTTTGTGTCCCTGTCCCCAACAAGGTCCATGTGGGCGTACCCCTTGCTTGAGGACATGCATAAAAGGCCAAGTGTGACACCAAAAAAAAAAAAATCTATTCCAGCTTACACTCCAAAACTGTGTGTTTCCTGTGTCTGCTGTTCCGGCTTGCAGGGGATTCAACTGGGAAAGTCCTTGTAAGGACTAGAGCTCCCAGGACTGGGGATGTCTAGAGCTAATTTCCCGTTCGGCTCCAGGAAGGAGCGGTTCCAGGTCCCCAGTCAAGCCACGGCGACTGTGGGCAGAAGTGACGCGGTGTGTCCCCTGTTGCAGCTAGGAAGCGTTCTTTGGCGGAGGTACCTAGTAGGGGTGCAAGCGGTGGGATGGCTTCATAGCATTGGGAAAACCAGCACTACTGCAGTATGGAAGGCAAGCACTGCCGGGCAGTATCCGGCTTCAATGCCAGACTCCAGCAGCGACAACAGGATGGAGTACCTTATCCCAGAGGATAGAGACACAGAGGGTTGCGCTTCAAACCAATCTCTGGAAGGAAGACCTCAATGAAATTTGACCCTTCCGGAGTGAGGAAATCCTGACCACCAACCAGCGCCAAGCGGAGCTGCGGATGCCGTTCCTGGGAAACCAGCCCTCAGAGTAATGGGTAAGCGAACTGGAGACGCTAGGTGAGACTGAGGTGTGGCTGGTTGATTGCTACTGGGCCCTGCGGTGGCATGCTTACCACCTCTACCCGTGACTGATAGAGTACAAGTGTATTGAGGGGGGAGACTACAATGGCCCTGGTTTGTTGTGGGATACTACTGAAACTAGTCTCTGGTTCGGAGAAACCGACATTGCTCACTTCTGGTCCATCCGAGCTGAGCAGGCAGAAAACTGGGACCTTACTGAGATCGCTGCCATTCAGCCAGACCTATCTTTTCTTGCCAACCGGGAGTGGGAACTAGAACAGGATTATGTTTGCCTATTAAAACGGGTAACACCGCCTGTCTCCGACATGATGGGGCTTATGGACTGTATACCACCGGGAGCGTGGTGTTTCGTCCCTCCTCCCCAGCAACTAAGCCTGTCATCAGGAGACCCAGGCACTGTATCACCTACTTCCCAACCAGCACCTTACCGCCTGGTCCTGGAAAGACCCCTAGTTGGCAGGTGGAGATGGGACCGAGGTCTCTCCACAGGCATGCTGGGCAACCTGCCCAGATCTCCAACCCCAGATGGAGATGTTAGGAGTGGGGAAAGTCGGTCTCTCTCCCCAGCGGCAATGTGTGTTACAGAGAGGGGAGACAAGTGGTCTCACTCCCCAGCAGCAGTGTGAGGTCCAGGGAACAGAGACACCCGGTCTTGTTCCCCAGCGGCAGCGTGTGTTATTAGAAGAGACAGTGTCTCTCTTGTTTCGGTGTAGGAGGAAACTGGCTCAAATCAAGTGCTATCCACAGGGTAAGGAATGGCATTGCTAAATGGAAAGATAGCCTATTGTAACGGAGCTCCTTGTACTCCGACTGAGTACCCTCCGTTGACGGATGCTCCTAGCGCTTCCTGAGGACTCCAAGCACTGCAGCAGACACCACAACCACCGCAGACTCCGCAAGCGCCGTATCTTGACTGGAGTCTCGCCGTTTTCCTTCCACCCTGGATCAGCTTCTGTCCTCCAGGACTGTGTGGGAAAGAACTCTTCCTTCCACCCTGTACAAACCTCCAGCATCCAGGACTGTGTGGTGAAGACCCCTCCTCCAAGGAGAGCGTGTCAGGAACAAGCTCTTAAAAGAGCTAAGTGACTCAAGCTCAGGGGAGCATGCAGAGCATAGCAATCCCCAGTGTGATTATAACAGCTCCCTCCAATATCGAGACAAGGCTACGTTTAGAGGAATCAAGAAGAACTGTCAAAACCTTTATTCCCTTGGGACCAGCCAATACAGTCACCACAATAACATTGTTGTGAAACCTCAATAAAATCACAAACAGTCAAACCATACCAAGAAACACACAGTGACTTATCACAACACAATGGCACATTTTTAAAGGGGTGGGGGGAGACAATATTTAACAGTAAATATCTCACCTACCTGCAGAATTAGCAATATGCAAATCTACCCGAATATGCAAATGAACCAGTCTTGCAATTCAGGTAGTGCATATTGTTGTTGCTACCAACAGAGGGCACTAGACCAGCTCCATAGCCAAACCCACCTAGTTGGTAGCAAACCTCAGCAATACAAGAGAGCAGGCAATACATTACACAGTACATACACACACACTATAAACAATTACATTACACACACCCTGCACCTATAATGGGTACAGGGTGACTAAAACATAAGATAAACAAAGCAGCCTACATAAATAGTCCGTCTGAAGGTAGACTAGGGGCTTTAAAGCCATATACATGAAAGAGTCATAGTCACAGGGGAGGAGGCTGGCAAGTAGGCCTCTCCAGGACCAAGTGGCGAAGGGCACTTCGTCACACCTATCTTCTTCTAAGGTTCCTATTATCCCTATTAATCATAACAAGAACAGACTGGTTAGTTTCAGAAGACAGTTCTTATTTCTGTCCATCTTGAGCCTGTAATTATACCTATTATTGCTGCTGCTCCAGATAATAGTCTAATGAAGGACAGTTTTATTGCTTCTATAATCAGCACAACAGTTTTCTGCTGTGCAGTTTCCAGCTACAGTAGTCATTTACAACATTAACAATGTCTACACTGTATTTCAAATTAATTTAATGTATTTTAATGGATGGAAAAAAGGGGGGAAAAAAGGCTTTATAAAAAGAAAATGTTCATTTTCAACCAGCTGTTTAAAAGTTCTTATATCCTATTCTGTTACTAGACCTTTTATCACACACAAGAGAATACTGCAAACTACAGCAAGGAATTTACAGAGCAGGAGAAAATAAATTCTAAATTAACACACTATGCAATAACATTTTCAAGACGTGTGTAGGGAGGCTCTGTGAGCCACAGCTAGGAGAGGTGTGGCTGAGACTTCATTAACAAAATGTTTGAAAGGGCCACTCTGGGCACCATAACAGCTGTATTCCAATGAAGTTTTTACAGTGCATGGAGGTCCCAGGTTCTGTCTTCCCTTAAGGGGTTAAACCGTAAACGCTTTAACCTCAAACTCTGGAAGACATTTCCCGATCGCTCTGCCCCACTTCCTTTGAAGGTCCTGATGGAAGCTTTGACCCATGTGCCGCTGATAGGCTGAGAGTGTTATCTGAGAGTGTTAATATATGTATATTTTTCACTCCATTTTCTGAATGGGGAGCTAGTGCCCAGTCTGAGGCTTGCCTTATTCCTTCAGATCAAGTGGAGTGGCAGAGCGATCAGGTGTCGTCCTCTAGAGTTTGGGATTAAACAGTATATTATTTAAGGCATCCATGTCCTCCTTGTACAATAACATCATCATTGTGATGGCATTTTTATGGTACCTGGAGTATCTCATTTACATGAAAACCACTTCAATAAGCTAAAGTTGTTTTGGTGCTTAGTTATCTGCATGATCACAGCCTGCTTTTGGCTGCCTTTGGTGACCTGCATTGGATTTCCTAGACAGCAATGACTGGTTTAATTAGTGTTAAATATCCAGTGTGACTGACGTGGGTTAATCCCAACTCTCTATGAGAAAACAAATTCACAATTTAATCATAAGAAGCTCAGTCTCCTCTGAGAACCTGAAGAAAATCTGCCTCCTTCTATGTGAATTTATAAGGAGGCTACTTTCACTTTTAACTGTAATTCATCTCTCATATGGTCCTCTTTTGCAACGTTATCTACATACTAATCATAACATTTAGACATTTAACAGATATGTAATTTTCCCCCTGTATTTTAATATGTACTTAAAGAGGTACTGTAAATCACGCAACCAATGGAGCAAGACGTAGTCGTATGGTGCCAAGGATTCCCTGATCTCATTCCAATGTAAGCGGTTAGCTGAAGCTATCAGCCAATAAATAATGTCTGCGGTTGTGCAAAATTAACACTGCTAATGCCAAACTACAAACCTAAACTTTAGCAAATCAGTGCAGACCGGAAGGGGGTCAGAGAGTCAGCTTACATTTACATTTTTTGTAAGCGGATTCACAGTCTACCATTGGATGGTGTTGGGGGCCAGGATACTAGATTTGCAGGTTCTGCAAGCCAAGATTTCATACAGCCCCAAAGAAAATATGCAAAAAAGATAACATGCATGTTTTCTCTGGGAGTACATCTTCTAAACTGCTATTTTCTTATTATTTTGGACAGTGGAGTGTTCCTTTAATAAACATACTGTGCTTGTTATACAAATATGTACACAAAATATATTACCCAAAGTATCAGATCTACGAAGTAGTTCTGGAGAAGAAAGTGTATTCAGATCACTTGATGAAACAGTTTCATCTGAATCCAACATAGAATCTTCATCGTCAGTTACCACAGGTGAAACATCACTTTCTAGACTGATATCTAGGGAAAGGATACATATACAAGGAAGAAATGGTCATTTGCACTTTGCTTATTAACAATTAATTATTCTCACATCGAATAAAAAAAACTCTAGTGTGTTGACATACTCCCGACTGGGATTACTATAAATGGTATGTGGAATTTGATTCCATCAATACAAAATACAATATTCAAAGTGTAGACTCTTACATAGCAGGTAATGGATACAGGTATAATATACGTGTCATGCACATAAGTACATTGTGTCTCGTACTATATAAAGGTTATCTTATCTTACATTTATACTTGGTATAGCCCCACAGGGGGCCTGACTGTCTCGTTCACGTTTCTCTCTCCATGTTGATTTACAATTCCCTTACCAGTTTGTATGGTACAGTTACAGTTATTTGGTACGCGACCTCCACGAGTACCACATATCCCATGTTTTGAGGGAAGTGTGATTTGGTGGGAATAGCGTTTTCAATCCCTTCTCATATAAGCTGTGTGTGTCCAGGTCAGTAAGTAAGCGCCTGAGGCACAGGGGGCAGTCGTTTGTTTCCAATTTTGAGCAATTTTAACCACTGTGCTGTCAGCACAACATGTAGTAGTAATTTTTGTGCGGCCCTCGAAAGTCCTATCGGTAGGTCAGTTAGTAACAGCTGTTGGGGTGCTAGGGGGATGGAGCATCCAGTTGCCGCTTGTGCAACGTTATGGACACCTGCCCAGAAGGTCGGAATGCGGGGACAGGACCACCAAATATGTAGGGCAGTACCCTCCGCATCGTTGCATCTCCAGCATGGTGTTGGGGCATATTTTGTGTAGTCTACTTGGTACCATGTACCACCTGTATACTGTATTGTAGTGTTCTATATGAGTAGAGGACTTGATGAGTAGGCGAGGCAGTTGGAAGATGCGGTCCCATTATTTGTCTGGGAGGGAGCAGTTTAGGTCGGATTCCCATTGTTGTGCTAGTTTTGACGCAGCAAATGGTATATGACTTGATATTAACCTGTAACTTGTGGATATCAGTTTACATGTGGTAGGAGTTGACACGGTAATACATATTTTTTCCATGCAGTGGGTGTTGTGGGTGGTATGTTGGCTACATCATTCCTGTGGTAGTGTTTGGCCAAAAATGACCGTAGTTGGACATAGGAGTACTGGGATGCCCTGGGCAATGAGTGTCGCTTCTCCAATACTTCGAAGCTCAGTAGGGCACCCTGGCTGTATAAGTGCTCCAGGTGGGTGGCACCCCGAGTATGCCACTGTGAGGCATGGAATGTGGGGATACAATATGTGAGGGACATGACTGATGTGGCCAGTGACAAGCCAGAGTGGCCACATAGATGTGTGTGTTTGTCCCAGAGCTGCAGGAGCAATCGAATTGTAAGGGGGGCCCAAGCATGTGGGGTCATAAGCTTCCTTTTTAAGTGCACCCGTTGGGGGGCAGGGGACAAGGAAGAAATGTGGAATGGCTATGGCTAGGACAGTTGCGCAGTAGTATGTTATTGGCAAACCTTGGGTAGTAGTATTGGGTAGCGCTAGGCCACCACTGTGTTTCGGTGCGCTGAGCAAGGTTTGGGACACCTAAGGTTTGCCCCCCCTTCACACAAAGTGGTTTATGTCGGATTGGACCGTTTTGAAGAAGGACTGGGGGAGCTCTACTGGTAGGTTACGAAATAAGTATAGCAGCCTGGGGAGGATCAACATTTTGATTGCTATGATCCATTCCGTCCAGGACAGGAACAGTGGGAACCATTTCTTAAGTAGGTTACGGCAGCTATAGGTAATCCCTAGGTATTTGAGTGTGTCCGTTCTCCATTCGAACGTGTAGGTTTGTTGAAGTTGTTGGACCAGAGTAGCCGGTAGGCATATGCCTGGCGCCTTTGTTTTGGAAGCATTGAGGGAGTAGTAAGACACTCTCCCCTAGTCCACAATCATCTGCATGACCACTGGGAGCGTTGTAAGTGGTTGTGTTATATACAGCAAGATATCGTCTGCAAAGGCCCCCACTTTGATCTGTTTACGGCAGTCTGTTACTCCCTAGACCCCATTGTTAGTTCTAATTCCTTCCAACAAGGGTTCGATTGCCAGGACGTAAAGCAGTAGGGAGAGCGGGCATCCCTGCCTTGTCCCATTTTAAATCTTGAACGGGGAGGAGAGGAAACCCGATTGGAGCACTTGTGCTGTGGGACCAGACTACAGTGCAAATATTTGTTGTATCACCTGGGGGGGGGATGCTGTAGGCCTCCAAAAACTACCTCAGGAAGGGCCAGCCAAGGTGGTCAAACACCTTCTCTGCATCTAGCGCAAGCAGTAGGCCACCCTGTCTAGCCCCCCATAGCTGCTGGAAGACCACAGACAGTTTGCGAGTGTTATCTAGTCTTTGTCTGCCTTTTACAAAGCCAGTCTTAATGAGTGAGGGCAGCCAAGGGGCGAGTCTGTTGTCTTAGATCTTTGCATAAAGTTTAGCGTCAGTGTTAAGTAGGGAAGTGGTTTGGAAGTTTTTACAGTTGTCAGTCGGTTTGTCGGGTTTCGGTAGGGTCACTATGGTGGCCAGTAGCATCTCTGGCGGCAGGGCTCCCCTCTCCATCGCTTGGTGAAAAGTCCCTAGTAGGTGAGGAGCTAATGTTAAGGCATATTTTTTATAATATAGATTGGAGAGCCCATCCGCTCCAGGGGATTTACCCCAGGGTAAGTCTCGTATGGTGTCCTCCACTTCAGGTAATGTGAGAGGGCGTCAAGTCCTCTATTTGCATTTGCGAAAGCTGTGGTAGTTTAATTCGGTCAAGGAATGTTTTCACTTCCGCGTCAGTGGGAGTGTGTATGTTGAGGTTGTCTTTCAAGTTGCATAGTTTTGAGTAAAATTGGGCGAAGGTATCACTGATCTCTTGTGGCCCCAGTTTCCTTGTCCCGTTCTCCCCTATAATGTGTGCAATTTTGTTAGTGGAACGTTTATCTCGCAGTCTCGCCACAAGGCCTTTGGTAGCCTTCCCCCTGAAATGGTAAGTAGTGGCTTTCAGTCTATTTAATAAGTATACGGTTTTTACCGCGTTTTGCGGTAAGCTTGCTTAATTTCAGCAGCAAGTTCTTTAGTTGGGTTGGTTTTGTTTTGGTCTGCAATATGCTTATGGCACTGGAGAAGCTCTCGCTGGCGTTGTCTTTTTAGGTATGCAGATCATTTAAATAAACATTTGTCGGACGACTGCCTTATGGGCTAGCCAGACCGAGGTATCAGATACATCTCCCCCACCATTGAGGGGGAAGTAGTGGTCTAGTTCTTATTTTACATGGGAGGCAAAGGCAGCATCTGCGAGCAGACATTCGTTAAGTCTCCAGTTCCCCTTGCCCTAAATTGGAAGGTGTCGTGTAGTGTAACGTAAACTGGACAGTTGTCTGACTATGCAAATGACTATATCTTGCAATCAGCTAATTGAGCTAATGACGTGCTATCTAACAGGAACATGTCTATGCGGGAGTAGACTGGGAGAAAGTAAGGGTAGGACAAGGAAACAAAGATGAATTGAAAGGAGCTCAAACATTGTGAGCTATAACGTACGTAGTTGTGCTAGGCACAGGCTGTTGGTGTCGTGGTCCCCGGTCAGTCTGCTGTATCAACGACCGTAGTGGTGGGTGGGGGGGAACCACGCATTGGAGTTAATGGAGTAACTTATATCATGGTTATGCATTTTTCGGGAAACCTCGCTACATAAAGCCCCAAAAATATAAATGGGTACCTTGCCTTGTCTGGGCCCGGTATGTAAGCGTGACTACTATTGGGCAGCGTCTGTTCTAGCCGCCAATTAGTAAATTGGGACCTTTACCATGCAATATATCTACGGTACATAATTAAGATGCACTTATACATATATTCCCCTTAATAATGTCCGTAGGACTAAGTTAGGTAATTAGCAAAGGTACATCTTATAAACATTTTTGGAATGGTCTAGCAATTATGTAGCAATATACTCAGCCTCAGCGTTAGGCCGTGGACCAGTCCACAGACAATCTGGGTATTTTAGCCACTGATTGCAGCTGTATGTTCGGTCTAGGAAGCCCCCAATCCGCCAGCTTCTTCACGCCTTCCTCCACAGAGATGGAGTGGTTAGAGTTGTTGTGATGGACGATGAGTTTGACCGGGAAGCCCCAACGGTACGGAACCTCATGTGTTCTCAACACGGTGGTGACAGGAGCCAGGGACTTGCGAAATTGGAGTGTGTGCGCTGACAGGTTCGCGAAGCTCTTTAGACCCCCATATGGAGAAGGTAAGTCGCCATTTCTCGTTGCTTTAACAATCCTTTCTTTCACATGGAAGAAGTGTACTCTTGTGATGACATCTCGGGCGGTCGAGGCTGGGAGGCTATGCGTTCTGTCCAGGACTATTTGATCCGGGTGTACTTCAGGTATGAGTTCCTGGAACTCAAGAAGGTCTGTAGGTAGTGGTATAAGGCATCATTGGTGATGGTTTCAGGGATACCTCTAATGCGCAAGTTGTTTCTCCTGGATCTATCCTCCAGGTCAGCAATCTTCAGATTCTGACCTCTGAGAGCCTGTTGTAGGTGGTGGATCTGGTCCGCCATGCGGTTATGCGCTGAGGCGTGCTTACTGACAATTATTTTGTGGTTTTTTTTTATTGATATTAAAACATTTTGAATACAAAATGGTTCTAAATTAGAACCCCAAACTTTCAATCCAACAAACAATGGTATGCCATTTTATCATTATTATTATTATTGCCATTTATATAGCGCCAACAGATTCCTTATCACTTTACAATATTATGAGAGCGGGGATTTAACTATAAATACACGAAAACTTACAGGAACGATAGGTTAAAGAGGACCCAGCTCAAATGAGCTTACAGTCTATAGGAGGTGGGGTATAAGACACGTTAGGACAGGAAATATAAAATAGGGTGGGAGTGAAGCAGAGCTGGAGGAGGGGGTAGAGTGCTGCCCTATAGGAGAGAGCAAGAGACAGGTATGTAAGGTAGAGGTTACTCTGTGAGGCCATAAGCTTTCCTGAAGAGATGGGTTTTACGGCTCTCACGGGTGGCTCCTTTCCTATAGAATAGGCAGGCTATTCTATAGGAAAGGAGCCACCCGTGAGAGGTCCTGCAAGCGCGACTTTGCTGTACGGGTGCGAGCAGCGGTCATGAGGTGGTCAAGGGCAGAGTGGAGGGAACGAGGAGGGGCATACCTATGGATCATTGAGGAGATATAAGAGGGGCTAGAATTGTTCAGTGCTTTAAATGTATGGGTTAGCACTTGAATTGACTCCTATAGGATACAGGGAGCCAATGTAAGGACTGAGGGGTGATGTGTGAGAGGACCGACTAGAGAGGAAAATCAGTCTAGCTGCAGCATTCATTACAGACTGTAGCGGGGCAATACGGCTTTTGGGGAGACCAATCAGGAGAGGGTTACAGTAATCCATGCGGGAAATTACTAGAGCATGGACAAGCTCTTTGGTCACATCTTGCGTAAGAAAGGGGCGGATGCGGGCTATGTTTTTGAGTTGGAACCTACAGGATTTGGCAACAAACTGAATGTGAGGCTCAAAGGTGAGGCCAGAGTCAAGTATGACGCCAAGACAGCGTGCTTGCAACGATGGACTTATGTGGATATCACTATTAGGAGGAGGAAAGACAAGGAGTTCAGTTTTAGAGAGATTGAGTTTCAGAAAGCGTGAGTACATCCAGTCAGAGATGGAAGAAAGGCAAGCAGTGACACGTTGCAGGACGGCAGGGGAGAGGTCCGGGGAGGAGAGGAATATCTGAGTGTCATCAGCGTACAGGTGGTAGTTGAATCCAAAAGAGGCAATAAGCTTGCCAAGAGAGGCAGTATAAAGAGAAAATAGAAGGGGACCAAGGACAGAGCCTTGGGGAACTCCAACCGAGACAGGACGAGGGGAGGAGGTATGCTTGGGAAAGGAGACACTGAATGGGCGTTTGGGAGAGATAGGAGGAAAACCAAGAGAGGACAGAGTCACAGAGACCAAGCGATTAGAGTTTGAAGGAGGAGAGCATGATCAACAGTGTCAAAGGCAGCAGAGAGGTCAAGGAGAATTAATATGGAGTAGTGACCTTTGGATTTAGCTGCGATTAGGTCATTAGTGACTTTGATGAGAGCAGTCTCAGTAGAGTGGAGGGGGTGGAAGCCAGATTGAAGAGGGTCAAGAAGAGAGTTGGAATTGAGGTAGCGAGACACACGGGTAAAGACAAGGCTTTCCAAAAGCTTTGATGAGAAAGGGAGCAGTGATATTGGACGATAGTTAGAGGGGAAGGATGGGTCAAGAGAGGTTTTTTTCAGATAGGTACTACAGTGGCATGTTTAAGGTCAGCAGGAACAGTGCCAGAAGAGAGAGAGCAATTAAAGATGTGTGCTAGGGTAGGCACAAGACAAGGGGAGAGAGATCTGATGAGGTGGGATGGGACAGGATCGAGCGGGCAAGTGGTGGGGCGATTATTAAGTAGCGTTCATAAAACAATATGACAAGATTTAACTGCATACCAAACACATCATACTACAAAAACATCACAGACAATACAAAAACAAACATTTATGGCTATAGGAGTCTGCAGTATATTAAGCGTCTAGAGGACCTTTAACTATAGTTAGTAACATGGAAATATAAGCTGCATGAATTTGAGCGAGAATTTTAATTAAGCTAATTAAGGAGTCTGTTTAAGAGTCAGATTGCCCTGCTTTCATTCTAGCAAGAAATAAACATACATTCATTTATTTGCAGCGCTTAACATTAATAATATATGTGATTAATTATTACTAGAGTAGCTTCTAAAGAAAAATTCAGAGAGACAATAACAGATTTAAATTGGTCAAGGAGCCCAACATTAGCATAACAACATTATACCGATCTCCAATAAAGAGCCAATGTTTATATAAACAATTTACTGGGTTAGATTTCGAAATAATTTCCTAGAGACATTTAATATTGTCAATGAGGTTTGAGTATGGCTCAAGATATCTACGGTTGGAGTAAATATACGTAATCAGGACCTTCTCCATCTCTAATTGTTTTAACAATTGGCCTTTAAGTTGTTCTTTTGTTGGTATATCTGTTTTTTTCCAGTATCTAGCAATTAAGATCTTAGTTGCCATAAGGCAATGGATTATCATAATGTCTGTCTTCCAAATATCTTCACTTCCAAATAAATGCAATAAGGCAATTTTCGCTTTTTTCTCAAGTGTTAAACCTCCTATTTTATATATTAGATCGAATGCTTTGTTCCAAAATATCTTAATTCTAGGGCAGGTCCACCAAATCTGTACCACTGAGCCATCTAGCTGGAAACACCGCCAACAATTCGGAGGATTTGACTGAGATATCTTAGTTAATCGTGTTGGCACCATATACCATCTATACATAACTTTTATATAAAAGTCTCCAAAATGTTCAAGCAGTGGATATGTTTTTTAACAATTACAAATGACTGACACCAATTTATTGTATAAATATTGCTAAATCACTCTCCCATTTCAATAGAGAATACTTTAGGAATATATGGACCTCCCTTCAGTTTTATTAGTTCCAGTGCCACCGAGCTTGTATTATCTATGTGGGACCTGCAGCTTTTTAGTAACGTCTGCCATAAAGGACTTAATTGTTGCTACAGTGAGGGGGGCTATCCTACAGAATTGAGGTTGGTGAGGAGGGGGGAGATGGAGAGCCCTCCTGTGATCCCTGGCCGTCGCCATCTCGGATTTCCTTGTGGCCGTCGCGGGGTCTGGTATTCACTGCTTTAGCCATATAGAAGGAGGCTTTGCCCAATTTTGTAGGTTTCTTGTTGCTGCGGTGAGACATTGCGCTGGTCCTTGCAGGTTTTCTACATGTTTTAAAGCTGTGTAGTCCGGTTATATATTTCTCCCTAAGCGCTTATCCTCTCGAAGCTCTAAGGAAACATGTCCATGCAGCTCGGGTGTTAGGCCACCCCTTTCCCTCCCCAAAAAAAAGTTCCAAAAAAAAAATCTAAACACACTGCACTGATAGTGTACGTTAACACACATAGGTAATGATGCCATTCAAATGGGGATGAAATCAGTATTGTCAAAGGGTTATTCCAGGCATCATGACTACTTTACTGATTTGAAGTGGTCATGGTGCCTGGATTATGTATATGCAGCATTCCGCTTTGAAACACTTCACATACAACATAGCTTAACCCTCCAGCTGCAGAAGCTGTAAGTTTAGCTCCAACAGATAGCATCACGGAGGCACGATTAGTCAATTTTTTCACATTGCCCTCAGCAAGAGAATGGCACAGTCATGAATGGCATTGTAGAAACTAAAGGGCATGTCAGCAGAGGATCTGAACCATTGCTAAACAGTCTTCCCATTACTAGGAAATAGGACCAAGGTACTCATAACATCATAAGAATTACAGCTGGCTCTAGTGGTTATGAAGCTTGGAGTAACCCTATAATGCCAAAATTAAACTTTCACAATAGCAATAAAGCAAATGAGCGGTCTTAGAAGCCTGCAGGACCCTCAATCTGTGTCAACTGCGTGAAAATAGTTTAAACCAAGGGGCCACCAGTAGCCTGCTAAGACCATACCTACTACTGCAGTGGTTATGCTATGCTTAGACTGTTCCCTTAAAAATTTTGTATACAATGCCATACATTTTCTCTGAACAGTTCTTAAATAGTATTTAACCATTGAAATGGTTTTCTATCAAAACAAATTATGCAAGTGCCATTGCAAATTGAAAATATACACCACAACTACTTATAATTATTACTTACACACCTAAAGAGGTCTCGCTTTCTGAATTGCTTGAAGTGCTTTCCGACACTGCTGGTAGAGTTGTCTACAATTGAAAAAAAAAAAAAACAGTCACAATTTCTGTATATTAACACATAATAATATAACCAAATATTATTTTACATAAGGAGCAAATAAGACTTTAGCCTTCTAATTGTAAACAAATACATAAAATAAGTGCTATCACACTTCACCTGCAGCAACCAAACTGGAATCCTTGTAGGACAATTCCAAGTAACAAATAGTGCAAAAGAATTGCTGCACAATATGAAATAACATTAAAATATTGTACCCTTAAGTGATTAATTACAAATGCCACTTAATACAATAAAGTGCTGAATTAGCAATACACAATATGAACAATCACAAGTACAGTCGCTTAATCTTCAAAAGTTCAAAACAGTGACACAAACTTATGCAATATGTGTAATAGTGTAAATCACAACACAATTAGTGCTGCTAACCTACATTGTTTGTTTAACAATACACAAAAAAATTTCGACAAAAAAACATATACTTGCATCAAATTCCCAATTTGAGAGCAGAAGACCTAAAAAACAAACAAAAAATAATAATAATAATAATAATAATAGAACAAATCTAGTGCAATAAAACCAACAGTGAGTGGATAAAGTGCCACAATAAAAAGCATTCCTCAGCAAGTGTCACTTCCTAAGCACTTCACTGTGACACTTGCTGGGGAACATTTTTTAATAAAGATATAAATTATTATAACTGCGACTTCAGCTGTTGGCGAGTCTGTGCAATATCGAATCCCACGCACACATGGGGCTGATCCCCCCTGGGCCATATTGTTGATTGGCACTTAACCCACATCTTATAGATATGTTTATATTGGTTTTATATTTTTCAGCAATATTGCACTAGATATGTTCCTTCCATTTGGTATTTCTTTTTTTTTTTTTTTTTTTAAGATTGTCTGGAGCCATATCTGGAATTTGGTGCAAGTATAGGTCAAAATCCTCTTTGTGTATTGTTACACACACAAACACACAATAAGGGTTTGCTGCACTAATTGTGTTATGATTTACACTATTCCAAAAATTACTAGGCCTAAAATCTCCACAAGTATCTGTTAGTTACACGTAGCTAAGATACTGTCATCAATGTAATGAGCATGTGCAAGAATTGAAACCACATTCGCTCTCCTAGTCCCATATTGCCTATCCATATAAGGTAATCCTGTATATCCGGTTTGCTGGTTGGTGTAATGGTACAGTTGGGGGATGTATAGTCTATAAAAAGCCAATATTTTAAGACTCCAGTGCTCAGACTTTGCACAAGAGTCAGTCTGAGACTCGGTCGGTTAAAATAAACATCTTTGCCTCCTGAAGTGACCTGCTTCCGGATTCTGTGTGTGGCTTCTTCAGTGTTCTCCCGCAACAGTACTTGTGATTCTGCACGCTGTATATGGCTAATTCAGCACTTTGTTTGGTATCAATTAAGTGGCATTTGTATTTAATCACTTAAGAATACGCTATTTTAATGTTTTTTCATATTGCGCACCACCATTTTACCATGACAGGAGGCTTCCTATTTTGCATTAAACTTTCTTTACTTTTACTCCAGCAAAGTATTAACCAATCAAAAAGAAGAGATATAGAGTATATAAGTCTAGGTCCGCCCACACACTTCCTTCTTTGCTGCTCCAGCAGGATACAGGTCAGAGTACTCACTCCTGCTGTTAGACTTACAGCTTTTATTGATCCATTTGTTTATTTCCTAATTTGGATTTTTAAATTTATACTGCTTTCTATTTTATATTTCTTTCCATACTGCCTGGGCCCACGGGAGTTTGTCGCGTGATGGCCGCCATCTTGAATCTCGCGCGATAACTATATTGGATTCTCTTTCGGACTTCGTTTTCTCACAGGAATTTGCTTAAATGTTCGGATTCCTGTCAGTCAGACTGCTTGTTTCACAGATCATCCTAACAACCTTTAAGACCTCTGCTACCTCAGGTGCCTGCTTCACTGTACTGTCCAATACTATATGCTGCAGAATATGTATGTGTATTAACACTAACCTTAACAATAATTAATTAATATGACTGCCACATAACTGCAGAGGGTTGCACTCTCCACTATAACAGATTACTGTTAATACCTTATATGGTTGTTATTGTGTATGCTATTACTAACTGCCAGATTCAGCTGCACACAGGGGTGAGCCCCTTGCAATACTGTTGGGGTGAACCTCAATATATCCTCTATTGTCCATATAGGGTAAATATTATTCCCCTAACAGCGGTACCTAACATACATTTTGATTGGGGTGAGCCCCCACTGGTGGTATCTCCCACAGTTGGGGGACTTAGGGGCACTCTCCCCCTCTGGCTACTGGAGTCTCTCTACGTCTCCCCATATGTACAAGGGCGTTAATCCCCTTCTCTTTAGACCGGCACTGCAGCCAAAATTACACACACCCACACCCCCCCCCCAAATACCTACGGCTCTGTGGCAAGCCCCAATACAGTCATTGCAGGGGGGCCGCTCTGACGCGCCCAGCTTATAATAAGCTGTTCTAAACAGTGTACAGGATGACCCGTGGTGCATCATGTCAGACTCACCGCAGCAGACTCAGGACTTTCAGTCCATCAACGCTGCAGTTGGGGCCTCCATGGAAAAGGCCATTTCAAAAATACTGACGCACCTTCCTCCGGAAAACCCCACCCAACCTATGGGGGTGACGGCCCAAGACACGGAGGATGTTGTGGGCTCGAAGTCTCTATCAAAGGCCTACCACCGCTACCCAAACGACACAAGAAGGGCTTAGCGGGCCCTAAGACTAAGGGAAAAGGGCCGATCAAATGCCCCAGACACATAGCCTTGCCCGAACCTCCACTTCCCACACTATCATCGGGGAGGAGGATGACTACCTACCTACATCACTGGACGTGGTAGACGAATGGCACTCCGAATTTGGTAGACGAATGGCACTACGAAGGGCAGAAGACTCCGAATTTGACTGGGACGTCCCATTCTCGGACCCCAACTTCACAGGGAATACCTATGCTGAGAGTTATCCCCCACATGACGAGGGGGAAGACTTTGCCTCTGAGGGCGAAGGCCTCTTCTTGGACACCAAAGGCTGCCCACTGTTTGACCCCAGGACCATCAGACACCCTCGGTCCTCTGAGTGGAGTCTACCGACTCACCTTGCCAAGTTTGTACATTATTGGTTCAGGTACCCTCTAGACCGGGTAGTGCGAATTCGCCGACTGGCGGAGTGCCCCCGAACAAAAGCTCCCGGACAAGATCGCTGTGACTCCGGTGTTTGAAGAAACAATGGTAGTATTCATGTCCCGGACGGGATGCGACCCTCACAAGGGCATCAAAAGAGGGCTCAAAGCAACACAAGATAAAATGCTAGACTTACTGGTTCCACTAGGGAAGATACTATACTTCGCAGACCTAGCAGTAGCCCAAGGCACCCAACTTGACGCAGGGGCAATTCGTGAATGGGCCCAAAGGGGCATTTGCATGCTTGGTAATATCAATGCCGCAATCTGCACCGAAAGACGCAGGGCCGCCCTCCTACGCATTGACATGAATCCTGCAGATGGTACAGGGCTACATCATTGAATTCTACGCCCCTCCCCACCAGAAATACCTACCGCCACCACTTTGGGTTGCCAAAGATCACAAGAGGCTTTTAGACAAAGAAATCCGCTCACTATTTTCCAAAGGCGCGGTACAATACGCAGAGGATGAGGGCAGTTTCTTCAGCAATATCTTCCTGGTTCAGAAAAAGACCAGAGATTTCTGCCCAGTAATAAACCTAAGGCAACTTAATTCCTTTGTGATTTACCGCAATTTCAAAATGGAAGGAATTCATCTTGTACGGGGTCTCCTACTGAAGGGCGACTGGTTCACCCATCTGGATCTCAAGGATGCCTACTTATCGGTGCCCCTTTGACCGACGGTTCCTCCGCATTCACTGGCGAGGCAGCCCTTGCCAGTTCACTTGTCTCCCATTCGGACTCAGCTCGGCGCCATGGTGTTTCACGAAACTGCTGAAACCAGTCATGGCTCGTCTGTTTCATGGGGTTAAGATGCATAATTCATCTGGACGACTTGCTGATTTTCTGCGATTCCGTGTCTTGACTGCAGTATCAGACGAACTTTGCCGCACAATTACTCGAATCATTGGGCTTCATAGTCAACAGGAACAAATCAGCACTGATGCCGACCCAGATCGTTTAATTCCTGGGATTTGAAATAGATTCAAATGCGTGTGTACTAAGTCTACCCCTTCAGAAAATAAAAGCCATTCGGAAGGAAATTCGAAAGCTGTTACGGATGACTCAGGTTCCTCTGCGGTTGCTGGCCAGGATTGTGGGCCTCCTCTCAGCCTCGATACAGGCAATTTACCAAGGCCCCCTTTACTATCAGGCCATGCAGAGAATGAAGGCACGCTACCTACGGTCAGGATTTATGTACGACCAGAAGGTTCCACTCGACAACGAAGTGCGGAGGGAACTTCATTGGTGGCTCCGGCACATGCACACTGCACAGAGTCTTCCACGGAAGGACCTTGGTAGGATGAGGAGACCGATTTACAGATCAACTGCTTGGAATTGATCGCAGGGTCCTTCGCCATTCGCAGTCTGGCTCGCAACATGTCCAATTGTTGCATCCTCCTGCGCATGGACAACATATGGTCTGTCCAATATATCAACCGCCTGAGCGGTGCTCGCTCTCAGACTATCGGAAGCGGTCAAGGACATATAAAGTTTCTACCTTCCACGCAACATAACACTACAGGTGGAATACCTACCAGGAATATCCAACTGCACGGCGGATTGGTACTCACGAGCCTGGAGGGACAGCAGCGGCTGGCGCCTCCACGAGACGATCTTCTACAAACTAGCCGATTGCAGGGGACCACTCCATCACAACCTTTTCACCTACCGGACCAACCGTCAACCCAGATTCTTCAGCTTGCTTCCGGACCCGGAATGCGAGGTGGTAGACTAATTTCTCCAGAGATGGCCACCGACCGGTGCCTACGCCTTCCCTCCATTCTCCATTTTGGCTAAGGTTTTCCACCACGTTCGAGTTCAGGGAACCTCGCTACTTCTCATCGCACCACACTGGCTAAGCCAGGCATGGTTCCCTGATCTATTGGAACTACTCGTACACGGAGGTGTGGAAGCCGCAGAAATAGTGATAATAAAAAAACTCAGAGCTCTCTAATTCCATACTTCACAGAGATGGACACCAAAATCTAATTTGATCGGGCTCAGAGCGCTGAATTTCAGAAACCTTGCCCCGGATAAAACCAGAGATATCTGCAGGATCCACAATTTCCCTCTAAAGGAAGAAATTCTACAGTCAAGAGAGATTCTATATGAGGGACATAATGTCACCATCTACCAAGACCGCTCTCAAGCCACCCCATACGCCAGACACACCTCGAGACCTGTCACAAAGGCCCTTTATGAAAGGAATATGATTCAAGTGGAACTTTCCCTTTGCCCTCTTGGTTTTACACCATGGCAAGACGCTAGCGATCACCACTCCAGCTGATATCCAACCTTTTAAGCAAGCGCTAGACATTCCGATTAAGGAAATAGAGGACTGGACTGGTCTCGTTTGATCACCTGGCCCCTCGGCCGCAGAGGAATAGATGGCAAAGGTCCCCTAGGAAACAGAGAAGACAGACCTCTGCACCCAAGGATGCTCCACAAACTCCTAGGGATAAAGTATCCTGAGCAGATGGAACCACGTTGGAGATATTCTTTATCCTTATTATGGTTAGATTGTCGGCTATCAGTCTAAAGCAGCCATGAATAGAATATATACACTTTAATAACTATTTACCACTTTAATAGAGGATTATGATGCCGCTGTTAAACCAAAGGTCATATGGTATTCTATCACACACAGATTGCAGAGATGTTATGCTTTTGGATCTGGGACCCATGACTTTGAGACAATGGTGTCTTGGTCATGGTTACATGAGACCCTATAGAATAATGACAGAGTAAATGCGGGAACTTTAAGCTACTCACGTTACCCCCCAGAGAAATGCACTGGTATAATTGCGAGCACCCGAGAGCTTGTCACAAATTCTGCATCAACTCACAGGTTACATGCAATTCTATCACTTGCAGTTTATTGTACATAGTTATGTTTAACTTTTTGTTCATTATACCCTTGCTGTAACACTGTCTACAATTATCAAAGTTGGGGGAATGACTGACACGCCAGGAGACTGGCCCTACTGACCTCAGATGGCCAAGTTAAACCTATTCTCTCTGAACGTCAGAGGGCTAAATACCCCACAGATACGTACAATCCACACCCAGAAAATAGGAGCTTAGCAGATGTCTTCTTCCTACAAGAGACACACTTCTGAGAGGGCTTGGCTCCTAGACTACATTCCAATAGGATAGCATGGTCATACTTTAGTATCAATGGGGATTTGGATGTAGAAATTAAAAAAGTTAAAGAATTTGACAAAGAATCTAACTACTCAGCCATGGAAACCAAGTTACAAAAGAACTTTGATAAGTTCTAAAGGGGCTTCAGGGACTTTCAGGAGGAGAACATCTTTACAAATAAACATAGAACTAGGAATGATAGAATGCTTAGGAATGGGAGCCTCTTCCAGAATCCAGAAAATTTAACACACAAAAAAAAAAACCCTACAGACATTCCCAACCATCTCCCTCCACCCAGACGAAAGGCATCTTGAGAAATACTGGAAAAAAACTAAATTTTCCAACACTACCTATGATTCTAATTTGGATTCTCCCTCTATCCATGAGGCCTTCTCTCTCCCATCCCAGTCCTTATTGTCTTTTTTAGATCAAGACTGGCCTCGGTCACAGAAAGAGAGAGACTCAGAGACAGAAGGAAGTGGGGTTACAAAACATCCAAGAACTACCCATAGATACAAAGATGGTTGATAACAAAATAATCAAGCTATCCAAGCTTGTGTGGCAACCTAGACACATATCTTTTAACCCCTTAAGGACACATGACATGTGTGACATGTCATGATTCCCTTTTATTCCAGAAGTTTGGTCCTTAAGGGGTTAAATAAAGGTTTATCTTATGTTCCAACACCCTTAATAAATATTTTTAACTGGGCAAAAGATGTACATATCTGTGGTCAGAAATTGGCCCTCCATGCCTGCCATGAGAAGAGAAATCTCAGAACAATGAAGGAAATGGGATTATCCACAGATGACGAGTTATACAAACTCCTAAAAGGCCTTTACACTGAACAAGAATTTTCAAGTACCCTTATTGACTTTAGACCTCGAAGTTGGTTCAACCCTAACTTAAAATAATTCCTCTGTATTGACCAGTTTGTGCAAATTTGTACGAATTAACTTGAAAAACAAATCAATACACAAACACATATCAAATATCACTTTTTTTGTGAAAGACAAGCATTACAGGAACTACAACAGCAAACTGATATTGTCATCAAGTCTTCGGAAAAGGGGGAAAAAATCGTCCTCGTGAATAAAGACCAGTAAATTGATATGTGTATGACTCATTTGGCAGATGAATCCTCATATCAAATACTTCAGGGAGATCCCACTGCTATTTACCTTAAGGATCTCAAAACAGAATGAATACAGATCCATTGTCTCGCAGTCCAATATACCTGTAGCTACATTCTACTGCCTCCCAAAGGTGCACAAGGATCTACATACAACCACCAGGCAGACAGATTGTGTCCAGTAACCATTGCCTTACTGAAAGAGCTAATAAGTTCCTGAAAAAACTACAACCTTTGGTGCATATGTGATCCAAAACAAACACTACTGGCTTTAGAAAATCTAACTGTACCCCCATATACATCACTAGCCAGTCTGGACGTAGTAGCTTTATATAATAACATCCCACATGACAAAGGCCTACAAGGCTGTGCTTACTTTCTTGCCAAATCTACAGTCTTTAATGAGCAGGAACAATTGTTTATTCTTTCTCTTAGATTTGTACTTACTCACAATTACTTGACTTTTAATGGGAAGTACTATCTACAACTGAGGGGAACGGCAATGGGGTCTCCCTGTGCAGCCAGTTACGCCAACCATTCTGGGTTGGTGGGAGGATACCATAGTGAATACAGCAATGAATAGTAGATTCACCGCATTTTTATACAAATGGTACAGGTATATAGATGATGTGTTGATCTTCTGGACTGGTGACTTTGCCCTTTTTGAAGAGATGGTTGACATACTAAACAAAAATACTATAAGTCTACAACTTACCCATTTCATTAATGAGAAGGAATTAGTCTTCTTGGATATAAAAATCAAGATCCTAGCTCATGGTGAAGTCACCATTCTCTTCAGGAAACCAACTGCCACAGTCTATTACATTGGCACAGTTTCCATCCTACCATCTAAAGGCCAACATTCCATATGGCCAATACCTAAGAGCTAAGAGAAACTGCTCCAACCCTGAGGACTTTGAAAATGAAGCCAAAGAACTTAAAAGCAGGTTTAAAAGTCTGGGCTACCCAAATAAGATACTTAAAAAACACTATCAGAGAGCTAAAGTGGTGGATAGATCTGAGAGTCTACATAGACCCACTAGAAATACCTCCACCACCTCCGACATTACTAGATTCACAAGCATGTATGATAAGCATTGGGACTTAGCACAACAGATTTTCTGGAAAAACTGGCCACTATTGCAATATGATTCTGCTATAAAGAATACCATTGCGAACCAACCTTCTATGACATTTAGAAGAGCAAGTAATTTGGAAGACCTAACACCCAGCCATTTGGAACCATCACAAAGAGTGTCCACATGGCTCCAACCCACAAAGGGAATCTACAAGTGTGGACACTGTAAGGCATGTGATTTTATTCTACCTACCAAATCGGTTGTTAGCAAACAAACCTCTAGGGAGATCACTATCAATGCCTTTATAAACTGCAGTTCCGTCAATGTAATTTATCTCATAACATGCATTTGTGGCTTACAGTATATTGGCAAAACCTATCAGCAATTATGTCGCAGACTACTACAACACATCAATAACATACGGCAAAACCATGCCGCTACATCAAAAGTCTTAAAGTTCCAAGCGACTCAGAAACTGTCCCTCAATCATCGCAAAGGAGATATTAATATAGCGTTATTAAAGGCAGAATCTCGCTGGATCTACCTATTCAGGACCTTAAATCCCAAAGGATTGAAGAGTTTAATTTTACTCCAATCATCCACTCCTGAATGGCTTTCATTTAAAGGAGCACTATAGGGTCAGGAACACAAAAAATGTATTCATGACACTATAGGGTTAAAACCACCTTCTAGCCCCCCTGGTCCCCTAATCCTAGAGATAAATTGAATCATTGAATCTCAAGGAGGAAAGTTCAGTCTCTGCATGCAGAGGATGGAGACACTGAATGTTTGGATGCATTTTTGACAGCCATGACCCAGGAAAGATCTCTAACAGCTAGCTGAGGAGTGGCCAGTGAAGTTATCACTAGACTGTAATGTAAACACTGCATTTTCTATGAAAAGACCATGTTTACAGCAAAAAGCCTGAAGGTAATGATTCTTCTCACCAGAACAAATTCAATAAGCTGTAGTTGTTCTGGTGACAATAGTGTCCCTTTAATCTAACATGTTTTTCATGTTTATTTTTGGAAAATGTGACCCTTCACAGCCTGCTTGCTCTGGAACAAATTTGACTTTAATTACACAACCTAACCTGAATATAATGACCATGGATCTAAATATTGGAATGTGTCTATAACTGGATTTATTACAAGACCAGATCTATAGCAGAATCAAGATCATACTAAGACCTGTTTTTTCTTATGTAGGAGTTGTCAGGATTACTAGTTGATCCAGCACGTAGAAATGTGTCACACCTAGGACTAATAGGTAACGTCTTACCAGGCCTTAGAATGGCTGGACTTAACGTACCAGAGAATTGTCAGAATACTTGCCGAGGTCAGGGACACAGAAAGAGACACAACGATGAGGGAAAACCAAAAGTCAAGGATACCAAAATACCAGGAAGTCAAACAAAGCCAAAGTCAATAACCAAAAACAAACTATCAGGAACGCACTCTCGGACAACCACTAAGGGAAACTACGACAGGGCAATGAGCTGAATAAATAGATGAGCTTAAGTACCCCTCTTGCGGATCCGATTGGCCGTAACCGGCCTTTGACCCCAGAACAGAAACTGCAAATGCCACAGGACTATACAAAACAAATTACCTACCATTGCTGGAGGAAATAAAGTTAGACCTACATAATTAGGACAGACCTCACTTCTCCTTACTGGGCAGAATAAATATTCACAAAATCATGCCGTTACCCAAACTATTGTATCTGTTCCAGACCCTACCGGTCTCAATACCACAAGCCTTTTTCGACAACCTTAGACACATATTCATCAATTCATCTGGGGCCAAAGGAGCGACCAAACTGCTTATAGAGTACCAACGGCAAGATAAGAGAGAGGAGGCAGGGGCTTACAGAACACGTACCACTATTATTTGGCAGTTGTATTTAGCAGACTGCGTGACTGGACAAAATCATGATAGGACTTGGAGCAAGGTTTTGCCACAGTACCCCTGACCACTCTCCCATGGCAGACCTCCAGTATTAATAGACTAGTGAAGCAACCTCACCCATTCATTTCCAACACCCAGAGATGGCAACAATACAAACATAATTGGCAACTTTCTGCCCTTAGCTGACAACTCTGACTTTCAAGATGGACGGGGCAGAGAGTTCCTTCAGAACCTGCTAGGAAACACAAATCCCCACTATCTGCAGTACTTAAGGGAAATGGGGTGACCGCTATACAGGAAGTAGTGGTAACTAAATGCTATTATTCTCTGCTAGACACCATGAAATTCTCACAGTTGATAGGATTCTTACGAAAACAGTAGTCTAGCATTGGACACACAGGGATCTTACCTCCATTGCAATCTGTTTGTATCGCACCTAAGATACAGGGCTGCCTTTCAAACATGTACTGCCTGATACAGTCGGGGGGGAGGGGGACAAAGTGTCACACTTCCAGAGAACATAAATGAATAACCTCCATATACAACTGAACGACACTGACTGGACATGGATTTTTCAAAAAGAGCAATGAACGCCTCAGTAAGTCTAGCCAAAAGAGAATCTACAAACGAGTGACAAGATGGTATAGGACCCCAGTGCACTTACACACTATCCAGCCCTCACTAAGTGACGAATGGTGGAGGTGTCGGGAGGCAGACTTCCAAATATCGGTACACTGGAAATCATCACATATACCAACCGTGAATCAGTGGATTGAGAGAGTGGAAAACACACGTGCTTTAGAGTACCTGCATTGGGCAACCCCTGGTAGAAAGCAAATGTACTTAGACACTTGGCTCCCGTGGACACAGTATTGGACATCCCATGGAGCCAATGGCCCCTGGACACCGTAAGAGGGGACCGATACACCCTTTATAGAATTCGATACCACGACCAACTGATTGCTTAACTGATGGGTTGGTTGCTCATGTAGTTCTCAGTTCCTGCATAGCCCTGTCTCTAACACACCATAGAAAAGCCTCTGCAGACACCAGGCAGTTCTTGAGTGAATAAGGATGCTGAACACACACTATAAATGCCCCACAAGGGGACAACCCCACAATGACTGAAATTAAATAAGACCGTTAGACCGATACAGACCACTCCCCACCACCTTTATGTTAACCCATACTTATCTTTGTTTGTCTTCATTTTCTACATTAAATCTGTAGATGATGTTGAATGCTTTTGCACCCTGCTATGAGACGTACAGCTGTGCACCTAAAAGATGGTACCATAGAGGGTGCTATCCGACAATTTAAGCTGTTGAACCACAAATATATAGTGTAAAAATACGATATATTCCTTGTTGCATTGAGGACAATTGTTGATTGAATGCTTGCGTTGCAGCAGATCATATGTTATGCAAGTTTATTGAAGTGACAAGTGTAACGACATTGGATATTTTGAATAAAACTCAAAAAATTAACAAAAAAAAACCCTTTATTGAACACTGGTTACAAAAAGCTACTTTACTGAATATTTTGTATGGAAAATGGACATTTTGGCTTATTTCAGAAGATTCCAAATTTTATTACCAAAATCAGAGCTAATCAAATTTTAAAATTACTTTTAGGGAACACCCCAATCACGGTATCCCTATCAGCATACATACACTAATCAGCCACAGCATTAAAAACTCTGACATATGAAGTGAATAACATTATATTGTTACAATGGCACCTGTCAAGTGTTGAGATATCAGGTAGCATGTAGGCAGTCAGCTCTTGAATTTCATGTGTTGGAAGTAGAAAAACTGGGAAAGCAAAAAGATCAGAGTGACTTTGACATGGGCCAAATAGTGAAGGCTAAACGACTGGGTCAGAGAATCTCCAAAACAGAAAGTATTGTATGCAATACCAAAAGCCATGCAAGGAAGGACTGGCATTAAGGTCACGGATGCCCAAGGCTCATTGATGCACATGGGTAGTGAAGTCGAGCCTGTCTGGTCCATTCACACGCTACTAAAAAGCTACTGTAGCTCAAATTGCTGAAAAACATAATGCTGGCCATGATGTCCTCTGTCCATAGTCGGAAGTGTCTTCATTGGAGACGTGAGCAGCAGAATTGGAAGAATGGAAGAAGGTTGCCTGGTCTGATGAATCTTCCCCCCCCCCCGCCCATCATGTTTTCTTGTATATCAGGTGGATGGCCAGGTGTGTGTGTGTATTGTTTACCTGGGGAAGAGATGGCAGCAGGATGCATTATGCTCTGGGCAATGGTCTGCTGGGAAACCGTGTGTCCTAGCATTCATGCGGATGTTACTTTTACACATACTATCTAGCTAAAGATTATTGCGGACCACGTACACCACTTCATGGCACTTCGTGTTTCCTGATGGCAGTGGGTCTCTTTCAGCTAAATAATGCACCCTGCCGACTGCAAAATATTTTCAGGAATAGTTTGAGGAACATGACAAAGTTCTAAGTGTTGCCTTGGCCTCCAAATTCCCCAGATCTCAATCCAATGGAGCATGCAATACCCAACCTCGCAGCTGGTGCCAAATATAGCACAGGACACGTTCATAGGTCTTGTGGAGTCCATTCCTTGATGCATCAGAGATGTTTTGTCAGCACAAGGGGACCTTGGGGCTTATCAGTGTTTGCTGGTTGGACATTTGCACAAATGTGTAACAAGCAATTTATTTCACCACAGTAAATATTTATGTATCGTATATACTCGAGTATAAGTCGACCCGAATATAAGTCGAGATCCCTAATTTTACCCCCAAAAACTGGGAAAACTTATTGACTCGAGTATAAGACTAGGGTGGAAAATGCAGCAGCTACTGGTAAATTTCTAAATAAAATTAGATCCCCAAAAAATTATATTAATTGAATATTTATTTACAGTGTGTGTATATATATATATATATATATATATATAATGCAGTGTGTGTGTGTGTGTGTGAATGCAGTGTGTGTAAATGCAGTGTGTGTATGAATGCAGTGTGTGTGTGTGTGTGTGATGCAGAGCCTTGGGGGTGGGCATTTTTATTATTTTTTTAAATTATAAATTGTTTTATATTATTAATATTTTTATTTTATTATTAATTTTTTATTTATTTTCGTCCCCCCTCCCTGCTTGATACATGGCCAGGGATGGGGGCTCTCAGTGGGTCCAGTGGATGGGTTGTGCAGAAGGGGGGCTTGCAGAGAGCTGTAACTTACCTTACCGGAGGAGAGAGACAGGAGCTGCAGGAAAGGTAAGTAGCAGGTTCCTGCCAGCCCCCAACAGGACCGCCGGGCTTGTAATGAGCCCGGCGGTTCTGGTCTGTATTATGGCAATGTAAGTTGCCATAATACAGACATTGACTCGATGTGCTGAAAAACTCGACTTATACTCGAGTATATACGGTATATAGAATATGCCATATGGAGTCTTAGAAACTAAAAAATTACTCACTTGAATGCCATCATTGCTCTTGTGGTAATGACCCTTGTCATGCACTGTATCCAAAGTGCGATTTTCTGTTTTTTCTCTGACAAGACAACAAATTAAGAAATTAACATATTGTTAAAATTGAAGATAAAATTTACCAACACAAGGAACTAGTTCAAGAGAAAACATTAAAGTGGCTCTCTCACCTTCTAGGATCTTTGCATATTTTGGTGAAGTGTGATATTCCCCCATAGGTGGAAGCTAGGTCTCCCCCCTGAATATTATAATTAGGATCTCCATCTGCTGCCAATGGGTGGGGACTGAAGACATTATACATTAGATCCTCCTTCCTTTAATATTCTAATCAGTGCACCCACCCACCACAAATGGGTGAGGCCTGGAAGGCTATTAGGTCCCCTCCTTTCATCTAAAAAAGTCAGGGCTCACGCCTGCCACAAATGGGTTGGGAAGATATTAGCTTAACACCCTTTAAAATTGGAGCCCATGTCTGCGGACTTGTTTTTAAGTCCCCACCCAATGCCCATCAGTGGGAGCACTGGGGGGACCTTTCCCACCCTATTAGATAACAAACCCCATTCCCATGTGAAGCAAGCCATTCTAGCGACTGAGAAACAATAGTTGCTAGTCGCTTTAAGCAGGTAAGCCTCCACCTGCCGCATGGAGGTTAACACCTCCATTATGGTAATATATATATTTTTTTACTTTTATAATAAGGCAGCTAGATAGCGCTGACTAGACTTAACATATTTAACTCAAGCACTGCAAACAGTTAATCTGTAAAACAGGTGCTTAAAGGGATTTCAGCGACGCCGGAGGTCCTCACATAGCGTCAGGACGTCCAGCGACGCTATAGCACACAAAATGTTTGCTTTAAACCCTCAAGTTAACCCTGCAAGGTAAATATTGTAGTTTATGAAAATGGTAGTGGGAGTTGGCACCCAGACCACTCAAATGGGCAGAAGTGGTCTGGGTGTCTGGAGTGTCCCTTTAAAATATCTTGTGTGATAATCCCCAAAAATATAATTAGCAGCTACTTGTGTGGGTCAGGGGTGTTGAAATTTATTTAAAAAACAACAACAACAAAAAAACTACTTGTCCAATCTACTTGTTTGCCGAGAGTGGGAGGGAGGGGGTGACAGAGTGTAGGAGTGAGTGACAGGTGGCAAAGTGAGGGAAGGAAGGGTTGACAGAGTGAGGGAGGGGTTGACTGGTGACAGTGAGGGGGTGACAGTGAGAGAGGGGGTGACAGTGAGAGAAGGGGTGACTGGTGAGAGAGGGGGTGACTGGTGAGAGAGGGGGTGACTGGTGAGAGAGGGGGGACCCACACCGCGTGACGGAGGGGGGACCCACACCGTGACGGAGGGGGGACCCACACCGTGACGGAGGGACCCACACCGTGACGGAGGGCGGTTCCCACACCGTGACGGAGGGCGGTTCCCACACCGTGAGGAGGGCGGTTCCCACACCGTGGCGGGCGGTTCCCACACCGTGCGGAGGGCGTTCCCACCCGTGGCGGAGAGGTGGCCCCGGCGGAGGAGGGAGGGAGGCCTGAGGAGGGCTGGCGAGGGAGGGGGAGGCGGGCGAGAGAGGTGGCAGCGGAGGGAGGGGGGTGACGACGGAGGGAGGGGGGTGACTGGCGGCAGATTGAGGGATGGAGGGGATGACTGGTGGCAGAGTGAGGGAGGGAAGGGGTTACTGGTGACAGAGTGAGGGAGGGAGGGTGTAAAAAAGAGTGACTAAGGGAGAAGGTTACTGGTGACAGTGAGAGGGGTTGACTGGGTGAGTGGTGACTGACTGAGGGAGGGGGTGACTGAGTGACTGAGGGAGGGTGTTAGTAATACCTTTGTTTCCCTGGTGGTCCAGTGTCCTAACACTTCTGGAGATCGCGAGATTCAGCACAGTCTGCAGCACACACTCATGGGAGCTGCAGACTGCTGTATCTCACGATCTCCAGAAGTCAGAGCGTTTCCGTGGTAACCCGCAGCAACGCTCTGATTGGCCAGAGTTCGCGAGATACAGCACAGTCTGCTGCTCACACCCAGCGGATCTGCACACAGAGCAAGCCGCCGGGCCCATTCCCGATGTCGGGTCCTGACCGGTCACATTGCTGCGGGCATCGGGCAATGGGAATTGCGCATCCCTGTGGGTTCTCTCCTAGCACACCATCCTCACATACATGCATTAAAGGACCACTCTAGGCACCCAGACCACTTCAGCTTAATGAAGTGGTCTGGGTGCCAGGTCCAGCTAGGGTTAACCCATTTTTTAATAAACATAGCAGTTTCAGAGAAACTGCTATGTTTATGAATGGGTTAAGCCTTCCCCCTAATCCTCTAGTAGCTGTCTCATTGACAGCCACTAGAGGCGCTTGCGTGCTTCTCACTGTGATTTTCACAGTGAGAGCACGCCAGCGTCCATAGGAAAGCATTATGAATGCTTTCCTATGTGACCGGCTGAATGCGCGCGCAGCTCTTGCCGCGCGTGCCCATTCAGCCGACGGGGCGGATCAGAGGAGGAGAGAAGGAGGAGAGCTCTCTGCCCAGCGCTGGAAAAAGGTAAGTTTAAACCCCTTTCCCCCTTCCAGAGCCGGACGGGAGGGGGTCCCTGAGGGTGGGGGCACCCTCAGGTGTAGCGGAACGCCAATATTAAATCCACGAATTCCGCTGGTTCAGGAAGTAATCCACAGTCAAGCGCTGAAACAACAAGGCAATATCCCCAACCTCCCAGTAACCGGACGAAACACAGTTCTGAGAGTCAACTGAAGTCCTTTAATTCTGCTGCACAATTTATACAAGTCCCCATGCAAGGGGTTTCCTGAGTCCCTTCCCAGGGGCATTCCCAGAGAGGACTACATGGGGAACTTACAGTACAAAGCATTTCTCCCATCAGGCACTGCTGCATGAGAGGGATCCTCCTCCTCGAATATACTGTTAAGTGGATTATCCCTCCGTGCAGCAGAACCGACAATTTATATAAAAATCTGTAACTTTTCGAATATACAGTGTATTTGCACGAATGGACATTCGGTAGATAGCTGGGGTCTGAGCGCATCATTCGTGAGATTACCGCTCAGATCCCAGCTAAAATAACCGAACGCCGCACGAAAAACACATTCATTAAGAAACATATTCAAAAGACCGATTGCTTTCCAGGGAATGAAATACCGAACGGTCCGGAACTCCCGAACGTCCTGCAGGCTCAGCGGTGTTTGTGCCGTCGAGTAGCCGTTTTTAGTACCATGCGCTCGACGACCTAACACCGCTGAGGGAACAAAGGATCCAAGATGGCCGACCGCCGCATGGTCGGTAGTCGAACGACGGCCACCCAGGAGAGCCTCTAATTACCGATTGCAACATTGTTGCAATCGGTTAACAAGCGCCACACGCCTCTAAGTGTGTGGGCTATTAGGGGTAGTGTTTTCGGTTCACGAACGGCCCGCCAAAGTGCCATTCGTGAAACGAAAGGAAAACCCCATCGAAATAGCTATCTGCATTTGGCAGATGGCAATTACAGGCAATTCAAGGTATTACAGCTAGCATACAATATACATAGTTGAACACATATCCCCACCGACATACAGGCAACCCTTAAAGGTACAGTCTCTTGATATAGTCTAAGTGGCTATGTTTGCCACAATGCTCCCCCAGAACAAAGCCGGCATACACAGTCTGATCCCAACGGATCGGCTTGGGGATGTCCGGAGGAGCGCTCACAGATCACTTCTCAAGGTCTGTTTGTCTAGATAACCCGTCGGCGTTACCGTTTTGTTTTCCTGGGCGGTAATGGATAGTAAAGTCAAAAGGCTGCAGCGCTAAACTCCAGCGCAGCAGCCTGGCATTGTCTCCAGCCACACCAACGGGTTGTGATCTGTGAGCAAAGAAAAGGCTTGCCCATAGAGATATGGTTGTAACTTTTTCAGGGCCCACACCACGGCCAGGCATTCTTTTTCTATGGCGGTGTAGCTCACTTCTCAAGGTAACAATTTCCGGCTCAAATATGCTACGGGATGTTCTCCGCCATCTGCTCCGACCTGGCTCAGTACTGCCCCCAATCCAAACATTGAGGCGTCTGTGTGAACAAGAAAACGTTTAGTTGGATCAGGAGCAGCCAGTACAGGGGCATTGGTCAGAGCCGTCTTCAGTTGGTTGAATGCCTGTTCACACTCTGGGGCCCAGATGACCTGCCTGGGCAGGTTTTTCTTTGTTAAGTCAGTCAGGCGTTTGGCCAGGGCACTGTAATTGGGCACAAATTTTCTATAATACCCAGCGGTACCTAAGAAGGCAAGGACTTGGGTTTTAGTCCTAGGGGTAGGCCACTGGGCTACGGCTTCAATCTTTGCGGGCTCAGGCTTCTGTTGCCCGCTGCCTACCCGGTGTCCTAAGTATTGTACCTCCGCCATCCCTATGTGGCACTTGCTGGGTTTCAAGGTAAGCCCTGCCTCTCTAATCCGATCTATTACAGCCCCTATATGTTGTAGGTGATCCGACCAGGTCTGGCTGTAGATGGCAATATCATCCAGGTATGCACACGCATAATCCTGGAAACCGTCCAGTAGCCGATCCACCATCCGCTGGAATGTCGCGGGGGCGTTCTTCATCCCGAATGGCATGACTCGAAATTGGTACAAGCCAAACGGGGTGACAAACGCCGACTTGGGGATGGCGTCCTCGGCTAGTGGAATTTGCCAGTATCCCTTAAAGATCTATTGTCGTGAGATACTGGCCTCTGGCCATCCTATCTAGCAGTTCGTCTATCCGGGGCATCGGGTAAGCGTCCGACACGGTTTTGTCGTTCAACCTCCGGTAGTCCACACAAAACCGGGTGGTACCGTCTTTCTTGGGGACCAGGACTACCGGCGATGCCCAGGGGCTATCGGAGTGTTCGATAACCCCCAACTGCAACATCTCTTCAATCTCCTTCCTCATATGTTCCCGCACGGATTCAGGAATCCGATATGGGGTTTGTCGCATGGGAAGCTGTCCCGGGGTTTCTACTCGGTGAGTGGCTAGTGGAGTGTACCCAGGTAAGTTAGAAAAGGTGGCACCCTTCGCCGCTATCAGTTCTTGTACCTGGGTACGCTCTTGAGGACTTAGCCGCTCCCCCAGCTGAACCCCCTGGGAGGGCTCCTTCTGCTACTCCTGCTCTAACAGATCTGGGAGAGGTAAGTTCTCCTGATCTTCCGAGGCGGGCGTGCAAATGGCTGCCACGTCCTCAGTTCGCTCGTGGTAGGGTTTGAGCATGTTCACATGCGTCGCTTCCCTACTCCGGAGCATGGGCCGATCACATAGGTGGTATCGCATCTCTGCTCTACCACCTGGTATGGGCCCTGCCAGACGGCCTGCAGTTTGTCTGTGCGGACAGGTTTGAGGATTAACACCTTCTGCCCCACTTGAAAACTACGGTCTCTGGTCCCTCTGTCATACCAACGACGCTGTCGTTGCTGGGCGGCCTGGAGGTTGGTGCGCACTGCCTGAGTTAATTCCTCCAGGCAATCCCAGAACGCCAGCACGTATGGTACAATAGGGGTCCCATCTGCGCTACTCTCCCCCTCCCAATGCTCTCTAATGAGATCCAACGGTCCCCACACCCTTCTCCCAAATAACAGTTCAAATGGGGAGAAACCGGTAGATTCTTGGGGTACCACTTTGTAGGCAAACAACAGATGGGGAAGGAATCGTTCCCAGTCCTTATGGGTCTCTCCGAATGTACGGAGCATCTGTTTTAGGGTACCGTTGAACCTCTCACACAATCCGTTAGATTGGGGGTGGTAGGCAGAGTTAATGATTGGCTTAATGCAACATATTTTCCATAACTGCTGAGTAACCTCGGCCGTAAATTGTGTCCCCCTATCGGAGACCATTTCCTGCGGGAATCCTACTCTGGAAAAGATTTTCATCAGGGCTTCGGCCACTGTCTCTGCATGAATATTGGTTAGGGCAATCGCCTCGGGGTACCGGGTGGCGTAGTCCACCACGGTCAGTATATACCGCTTCACAGAGGGGCTGGGTTTTGGTAGTGGCCCCACTATATCCACAGACACACGGCTGAACGGTTCCTCAATTATAGGTAGGGGACACAGTTTCGCCTTGTGGCGATCCCCTCTCTTGCCTACCCGCTGACACACATCACAGGAGGTACAATAATGTCTGACATCTTTAGAAATCCCGGGCCAGAAGAAAGCGTGAGTTAAGCGATAACGGGTACGGGTCATCCCTAAATGGCCGGACAGAGGGATGTCATGGGCTATTCTCAGTAACTCATGTCTATACTTCTGGGGCACTACCAGCTGCTTCGTTTGGAGGGACACAGAGCTTCCTATTGCCCTTTCAGCCACCCGGTACAACAACCTGTTTTCCCAAATGTACCGTTCCCCCTCCCGCCCCACCTAGTCCGTGTCTACCCTATCTTGGTACACCTGCAGTGTGGGGTCTGTCTGGACCTCTGCTTCAAAAGAGGTCGGGGTGTCCCAGGTCATATGTGTCAAGGGGGGGTCATGGTTTCTTACCTGAGCCTCAGAGTGTGCTGGTGGTACCGTGGTGCGAGCCTGTTGCCGGGTAGTTACGGGATGAGCTTCTTGCGAAGGAGCCTGAGGTAGGAAAGCTGACGTCATCTGGCCCAAGTCATTCCCCAACACAACATCTGCCGGTAACTTCTTCATTACCGCTACTTCCACAACCCCCTCCCCAGCACCCCAGTTCAAATGTACCTTGGCGGTGGGTAGCCGGTACATGGCTCCCCCTGCTACCCTGACCGCCACTGATCCGCCAGTGTGGGCCGTATCTGGAACCAAATGTGGAGCAACCAGGGTTAAAGTGGCTCCCGAGTCCCACAGCCCCTGTACTTCCTTCCCTCCCACAAAACACAACTTGACGGTGATGCTGCCTGTTGTCCATGGCTTGCACCGACATCACTTCGTATAAAACTCCCAATGGTTCCTCGGTCTGCAGATTTACCAGCTCGGAGTTGTCAGGTTCTGTGTGGTAGTAATGAGCTGCTGCCCTTGGGGTGGAGTTTTGCCGTACCTGGTTCCACGCCTGTCTACTCCGATTCTGGGTGCACTCCCGGGACATATGCCCCCACTGACGACAGGTATGGCATTGTATGTTGGCTCGGCCATTGTAGCGGGATGATGGTGGGGGGTTCCCCGGTGCTGGCCGGAATGGAGCAGAGTTGGTTGGTGTGGAGAGGGTCGGGTGGTGTTGTACTGGTGGTCTCAGGGGACCCCTGTTGGTGAGCCCATGATGCCTCCTGGCATCAAAGTGTTGATCCGCCAACCGGGCGGCTTCTGTTAGGGTGCGGGGTTTTCTGTCTCTTACCCATTCTTGTGCCTCTGGTGACAGTCCGTTGAAGAACTGTTCCAGCAGGATGAGTTGGCGCAGTCCCTCCATGGTGGTGGCTTGGCTGGCCTGAATCCACCCTTGTGAAGCTTGGTCAAGTTTATGTGCCCACTCAGCGTGGGAATCTTTTCTGGCTTCCTCAATCCCCGAAATTTACGCCGAAATGCCTCCGGGGTTATGGCATACCTCTCTAGAATTGCCCTTTTGACTTTAAAATAGTCCTTGCTGTCCTCTCTGGGCACAGCGCGATAAGCCTCTGCTGCTCGTCCTGCCAACTTGCCTGCTAGTAGGGGTACCCACATTGCCTGCTCCAGATCGTGTAGGTCGCATAACCGCTCAAAATCCTGCAGGTATCCGTCAATCTCATCCTTCTCCTCGCAGAACGCTTTAAATGCCTGGTAGGGTATTTTCTGCTTCACTGGAGCACAGAATGAGTTGGCGATGGATTCTGCCCTGGATGGTGCCCCCTGGGGCTGCTGTGCCATAATGTAATCCTGTACGTCTGCCATCAGCACGGTCAAGATGTCCAGGGGTACTGGCTGAGGTACAAATTCCAGCCGGGTTCTCAGTTCCCTCTGATACGGGGTTTCCTCCCTGGCAGGTGGGGGTGGGCTGCCGTGTGCTTGGTCGCCCTCCATCAGCTCTGCAATGAGTACTGCTTTGGATTTGTTGCTAGCGCTTCTCCCTCTAGCCTCCAGCAGTTCCTTTAGTGTCTGCCTCTTTAATGCCGTGTAATCAGTACCCATTCACTGATCGCTTTCGTCTGTTTGTTGCAAACGAATTGCCTTTTTCGTTCGGTTGTTCCTTTCATTCGAATGCGCTGTATTCGGCTGTAGAGTTGGATCCCATCGCTTGCCACCAATTGTAGCGGAACTCCGCTGGTTCAGGAAGTAATCCACAGTCAAGCGCTGAAACAACAAGGCAATATCCCCAACCTCCCAGTAACCGGACGAAACACAGTTCTGAGAGTCAGCTGAAGTCCTTTAATTCTGCTGCACAATTTATACAAGTCCCCATGCAAGGGGTTTCCTGAGTCCCTTCCCAGGGGCATTCCCAGAGAGGACTACATGGGGAACTTACAGTACAAAGCATTTCTCCCATCAGGCACTGCTGCACGAGAGGGATCCTCCTCCTAGAATATACTGTTAAGTGGATTATCCCTCCGTGCAGCAGAACCGACAATTTATATAAAAATCTGTAACTTTTCGAATATACAGTGTATTTGCACGAATGGACGTTCGGTAGATAGCTGGGGTCTGAGCGCATCATTCGTGAGATTACCGCTCAGATCCCAGCTAAAATAACCGAACGCCGCATGAAAAACACATTCATTAAGAAACATATTCAAAAGACCGATTGCCTTCCAGGGAATGAAATACCGAACGGCCCGGAACTCCCGAACGTCCTGGAGGCTCAGCGGTGTTCGTGCCGTCGAGTAGCCGTTTTTAGTACCATGCGCTCGACGACCTAACACCGCTGAGGGAACAAAGGATCCAAGATGGCCGACCGCCGCATGGTCGGTAGTCGAACGACGGCCACCCAGGAGAGCCTCTAATTACCGATTGCAACATTGTTGCAATCGGTTAACAAGCGCCACACGCCTCTAAGTGTGTGGGCTATTAGGGGTAGTGTTTTCGGTTCACGAACGGCCCGCCAAAGTGCCATTCGTGAAACGAAAGGAAAACCCCATAGAAATAGCTATCTGCATTTGGCAGATAGCAATTACAGGCAATTCAAGGTATTACAGCTAGCATACAATATACATAGTTGAACACATATCCCCACCGACATACAGGCAACCCTTAAAGGTACAGTCTCTTGATATAGTCTAAGTGGCTATGTTTGCCACATCAGGGCACTATAGTGCCAGGAAAACGAGTATGTTTTCCTGGCACTATAGTGGTCCTTTTAAAAAAAGAAATTAGTGGTGAATGCACTGCAAATCAAGGTGAAGTGCTATTAAAATAAAACAAATCCATTCACCCTTATACAGAGGGGGTGACAAAAAAGTTTCAATAGACATAAAATAATCATGTAATATTACTTCCAAGGGACACTATAGTATCTAGAACAACTAGAGTTTGATGTAGTTGTTTTGGAGACATTTTAAAGTATATCCCTGCAGACATTTTAATGCACACACTGCCTTTTCAAAGAAAAGGCAGTGTTTACATTACTGCCTAGTAACACCTCTTGTGGTAGTCACTCAGTCAGTCACTAGAGGTGCTTCCTGGATCAATTCAGTGTCTCTACGTTCTGTATGGAGGCGCTAAATGTTCCTCATAAAAATGCATTGATTCAATGCATCTCTATGAGGAAATGCTGATTGGCGCAGCGTTTTTCCGCTTATGCGCAATAGCCCCCTATGATCCTCTGTGGGAAAGCATTGGATTGATCTCAGCCATTCCAGTGCGGCGCTAGAAAAAAGGTGAGTAACATACCTTCTCAAAGGGAGGCAAGTACCTAAACAGTTATTTTACCACTATCGTGTCAGGAATACATGTTTGTGTTCCCGACACTGCAGTGTTCCTATAACATTTAACTCTTTCATTATTTTCCTCCCGCGCGTTTCTTTGCTGCTGAGGGAAATAAAGAAAGACAATAGCTTTATACTTGCCTCTGTGCCACTAATAATATCATGACTTTACTTCATATTAAATGTAAAAAATTGTAACTGTTAGACAATTTTGATTATTTTTAATATCTCAAGATGCTGATTAGTATAATAACATTATCTCCATAATTTACCACTTTGTAATTAACAATTGTGCATTTGTTAAACAATTTTATCAGGAAATATTTTAGGCAGACAATATAAATGCTAAAAAAAAAGCAAAGAGGTGGGATATGGGAGTGGTGGGAGAACCCACTGTTTTTGTCAGAACACTTGTAATGGTTTGAAAAGATGGAAGGACTGTTCTCAGAGCCTCTCAGCACCATCTACAGTAATCTGCAATGGTTTGGAGAATCCTTTTAAACATAAATTGTTTCTGAATGGGGTTCCTTGTCAGGAATAAAAAGTATGGGGAAAAGGTTAATAAAATAAAATAAGCCTTCATATGATCAATGACCTTGTGCATCCAGCGGATACATTCTCCAGTTTGCTCAGCTCTGCACTCTCTCTGATATTTTCGAGACGGTTATACTTGCAACCTTTTTTCCCTGCTGAGAAAAGCATCTCATAAATCATAAACAGAACATAAGTCATGCAGGCAGGGTTAATCCTAGAGGGACCTGGCACCCAGACCACTTCATTGAGCTGAAGTGGTCTGGTTGCCTATAGTGGTCCTTTAACACAACTGGGTAATCCCTAAATCTTGGACTGGTTTGAGAACCACTAGGTTATAACAACAATCTGTCACTATATTAAAATAGACATTGCATCCAATAATGGACATAAGTAAGAAATGGTAGCTCACAAATACTGCACCATTGAGTTCCTTTGTTCTGTGATCTCTCCCCATTAAGAGCTGAAGTTGGAAAAAGTGTGTGGCAGCTTTCCATACAGCTTGGGGGGCGGGGCCGTGGAGGCGGGCAGCTAGCTGCGCGAAGAGTAGGCAGTCAGCGAGGGAGCTGTGCTGTCCTTGCTCTGCTCCCCTGCCCTAGCGCACAGCTTAGTGAGACAGGGGCTGAAATATGACTTCATATTGCGGCCCCGGTCTCACTTAGAGGCGTGCCAGAGTGGGGGAGCAGAGCAAGGACAGCACAGCTCCCTTGTCTCCCGTGCAGCTAGCCGCCCGCCTCCACGTCCCCCCAGCTGGTCGCCCACTGGACCTCACAGATTGGTTGGTTTAAACTAAGCAATTATTGTGCTCTGGTAGGTAGATCTTGCAGGTAACCAATCAGGAAAGGGTTAATATTTACCTATCACACCTTTCCATGTTCTGCGGAGCTCAGTCTGCGCGGTGGTCTCGCTGGGTGAAGATGGATTTTTTTTTTTTTAGCATTGGGATTTTTTTTTCGGCTTCTTTTTTATGGCACTCTGATCTTTTATTTATTTTATAAGTTCGACTGGTTTTATGGATTTTAATATGGTCTTTTTGGGTGCTGAGAAAAACATTTTACAAAAAAGAAGAAATCAAATGTTAATATATATATATATATATATATATATATATATATATATATATATATATATATATATATATATATATATATATATATATATATATATATATATCCAAGAATATCAATGGCTGCTCTCCGGTCTTAAAAAAAGTTTATTGAATCAAGTAAAAATAACGACCAACGTTTCAGTCCCCGCTCGGGACTTTCCTCAGGGTCAGAAAAGACAGATCAACCCCGAGGGACCCTGAGGAAAGTCCCGAGCGGGGACTGAAACGTTGGTCGTTATTTTTACTTGCTTCAATAAACTTTTTTTAAGACCGGAGAGCAGCCATTGCTATTCTTGGATTTGTGTTATGTGGAGCCCTGGTAGTTGCACCCGGCAGTGAAGTATTCTAAGCGTGAGTGCAGGGGATTTCTGTATTATATATATATATATATATATATATATACATACATACATACATACATACATACATACATACATACATACATATACACACACACACACACACATATATACATATACACACATACGGGTATTTAATTTTATTGTTCCCAACTCACTATTGGAGGGGGGGTGACTAGGGTCTTGGGGATCACTAGTCACCTGGGAAGGGGGATATTTTTATATTTAGCCCCCACCAATGGGGTGGAGGCTCGGGGGAGGGAGGACACTGTGTCCCCCCATCAATTATTTAAATAGGTGTCCCTCTGTGGTGCACTTTATCGAAGGGGATGTTTTTTTTAAAACAGTGAGCAGCCACAAAATGGATGCAGCCATAACAGTGCTGTAACTCATATTAGGAAGAGAATTGAGCATTGAGACTAGAGGGGCATGATCTATAGACTAAATCTGATTCATTAAAGAGACACTATAGGCACACAGACCACTTCAGTAGTCTTGGTGCACTGTCCCAGGTCTCTTAACCGTGCAGTGGTAATTATTGCAGTTTTTAAAGGACCACTATAGTGCCAGGAAAACACTCGTTTTCCTGGCACTATAGTGCCCTGAGGGTGCCCCCACCCTCAGGGTCCCACTCCCGTGGCGCTGAAGGGGGAGGAAGGGGTTAATCCCTTACCTTTTTTCCAGCGCCGGGCTCCCTCGGCGCTGGGACTCTCCTCCCTCTTCTGACATCCCCGGCTGAATGCGCATGCGCGGCAAGAGCCGCGTGCGCATTCAGCCAGTCCATAGGAAAGCATTATCAATTCTTTACTATGGACGCTGGCATCTTCTCACTGTGAAAATCACAGTGAGAAGCACGGAAGCGCCTCTAGCGGCTGTCAATGAGAGAACCACTAGAGGCTGGATTAATGAAACTGCTATGTTTACAGCAAAAAGGGTTAAACCTAGCTGGACCTGGCACTCAGACCACTTCATTAAGCTGAAGTGGTCTGGGTGCCTATAGTGGTCCTTTAATAAACTGCAATAATTACCTTTGCTGGTTAAATCCACCTCTAGTGGCTGTCTACTCTGTGGGGGTCCAGTGGGCTGTCTACTAGACAGCCACTAGAGAGACATCTGGGTTGTATTGAGACTTTTAGTCGCCTGAGGATGGATGGCCTCACACTATGCAGGAGGACATCCAGCATCATGTAAAACCCCATAGGAAAGGAAGTCCTAATGCTGAGTCAAAGCCTGAACCAGCGCCAAGGGACATCGGCACTGGAGTCAGGTAAGGGACAGAAGGGGATTTAAGGTAAAGTTGGTGACAATAGTGTTCCTTTAATGTTATTGATTCTTAACGTGAATCTCTATCAGGGTCTGGATACTGTTAACCTAGTTCTTGATAACCAGCTGACTGCTCAGCTAATCACACACTGTATTATAGGATACTACGCTGGCACTAATAATCAGCTAATCACACTGTGTAGTATAAGATACTGAGCTGGGTACTGATAACAAGTTAATCACACACTGTGTATTATAGCATACTAGGCTGGGCACTGATAACCAATAATCAGGGTTATTCGCTAAATCAGGTTTTTATGTAGAACAGCAAATCTTAGCACAAAATAGCAAATCTGAAAAAGCAATAGCTCATTGGAGAATATTGGCTTTTTTAGAACAACTTTGCACTAGCAAACAATTCCTGGTTTATTAAATAAAGCGGATCCTATCTTGGCAGGTTTATGCCATCTACTGGTCTGGACCCTGTTAAACTAGATCCTGATAGTCACACACAGTGTATTATAACATACTGGGCTGGGTACCGATAACCAGCTAGTCACACACTGTGTATTATAACATACTGGGCTGGGTACCGATAACCAGCTAGTCACACGCTGTATATTATAACATACTGGGCTGGGTACCGATAACCAGCTAGTCACACACTGTGTAGTATAACATACTGGGCTGGGCACCGATAACCAGCTAGTCACACGTTGTGTGTTATAACATACTGGGTTGGGTTCTAGTCACACACAGTGTATAATAACACACTGGGTACTAGTCACACACTGTATAGTATAACATACTGGGTTGGGTACTAGTCACACACAGTGTATTATAACACACTGGGTTGGGTACTAGTCACACACATGTATTATAACATACTGGGTTGGGTACTAGTCACACACATGTATTATAACATACTGGGCTGGGTACTAGTCACACACGGTGTATTATATCACACTGGGCTGGGCACCAGTCACACACGGTGTATTATAACACACTGGGCTGGGTACCAGTCACACGCGGTGTATTATAACACACTGGGCTGGGTACCAGTCACACGCGGTGTATTATAACACACTGGGCTGGGTACCAGTCACACACGGTGTATTATAACACACTGGGCTGGGTACCAGTCACACACGGTGTATTATAACACACTGGGCTGGGTACCAGTCACACACGGTATTATAACACACTGGGCTGGGTACCAGTCACACGGTATTATAACACACTGGGCTGGGTACCAGTCACACACGGTGTATTATAACACACTGGGCTGGGTACCAGTCACACACGGTGTATTATATCACACTGGGCTGGGTACCAGTCACACACGGTGTATTATAACACACTGGGCTGGGTACCAGTCACACGCGGTGTATTATAACACACTGGGCTGGGTACCAGTCACACGCGGTGTATTATAACACACTGGGCTGGGTACCAGTCACACACGGTGTATTATAACACACTGGGCTGGGTACCAGTCACACACGGTGTATTATAACACACTGGGCTGGGTACCAGTCACACACGGTGTATTATAACACACTGGGCTGGGTACCAGTCACACACGGTGTATTATAACATACTGGGCTGGGTACCAGTCACTGGGCACCAGTCACACACGGTGTATTATAACATACTGGGCTGGGTACTCCTCAGTAGAGGTCTCCCTGGCAGCCATGGTTTTCCTGCCTTCCTCCTGTTGGCACACAGCCCCGTACCGCTCCGGGGGTCCGGGGAGCAGCCGGCAGCGCTGGCCGAGCTCTTAGTAACTCTGCGAGTTTTCGCCATCAGTCCCACAGCCAGCAGCACCGCGCGCCAGACCCGCTATAGAAACTAAGGGGCGGGGCTATGTGGTCAGTGGGCGGGGTCTATACTGCGTGTCCGGGTGCTCATGGGTAGGAGCGGGACCATGACTGACAGGGAGTGCTGAGAGCGTCATACCGAGCGCAGGCAAGTCAATTCCCCTGAGCGTTATATGACGGTTATAGGTGCAATATCATGCTCTACACCGATAGCGAGAGTAATCCAATAATATGATGCACAGAGCACTATATGGGGGGATTCCAATAATATAATGCACAGAGCGTTATATGGGGGGGATTCCAATAATATGATGCACAGAGCGCTCTATGGGGGGATTCCAATAATATAATGCACAGAGCACTATATGGGGGGATTCCAATAATATAATGCACAGAGCGCTATATGGGGGATTCTAATAATATAATGCACAGAGCACTATATGGAGGGTGGGGGGGATTCCAATAATATGATGCACCCAGCGCTATATGGGGGGATTCCAATAATATGATGCACAGAGCACTATATGGGGGGATTCCAATAATATGATGCACAGAGCGCTATATGGGGGGGGATTCCAATAATATGATGCACAGAGCACTATATGGGGGGGATTCCAATAATATGATGCACAGAGCGCTATATGGGGGGATTCCAATAATATGATGCACAGAGCGCTATATGGGGAGGATTCCAATAATAATGGAGGTGGAGTAAAAAAACACAATAGTAAGGTATTGATGGATACAGCAAATAGATATGGTTGAAAAGTAGCAGAACTGGATGTGAGAGTGGAGTGCGGCCCTATAGGAGAGAGAGAGAGGATGGTTTGAGAGATAGACGTTACTCTTGGAGGCCATAAGTAATCCTGAAAAGATGGTTTTGAGGGACTTTTTAAAGGATTGACAACTAGGGGATAATCTGACTGGGAGGCAGGATGTTCCAAAGGAAAGGAGCCGCTCATGAGAAGTTTTGCAGGCGTGAATTTGTAGTAAGGGTGCGAGCAGCAGACGGGGGGGTCACCAGTAGAGCAGAGAGACCGAGAGGGGGCATACCTATGAATCGGTGAAGAAATGTAATAGGGGCTTTATAGGTAAAGGTTAGTATTTTAAATTGGCACCTGTAGGGTACAGGAAGCCAGTGTAAGGATGTTCCAGAAATGCTACCTCAGCATAAGGCTTTGTAGCTGCAAGATGTGCTGGCTGTGAGTCCTTGGGAGCAACTTCTAAGTATGTTTGTTGGGGCTCAGACTCCGCATAAGGCTTTTGAGCCGCAAGACGTGCTGGCTGTGAGTCCTTGGGAGCAAATTCTAAGTATGTTTGTTGGGGCTCAGACTCAGCATAAGGCTTTGTAGCTGCAAGATGTGCTGACTGTGAGTCCTTGGGAGCATATTCTAAGTATGTTTGTTGGGGCTCAGACTCAGCATAAGGCTTTTGAGCTGCAAGACGTGCTGGCTGTGAGTCCTTGGGAGCAAATTCTAAGTATGTTTGTTCGGGCTCAGACTCAGCATAAGGCTTTTGAGCTGCAAGACGTGCTGGTTGTGAGTCCTTGGGAGCAAATTCTAAGTATGTTTGTTCGGGCTCAGACTCCGCATAAGGCTTTGTAGCTGCAAGACGTGCTGGCTGTGAGTCCTTGGGAGCAACTTCTAAGTATGTCTGTTGTGGCTCAGACTCAGCATAAGGCTTTTGAGCTGCATATAGCACCATATGGGGGGATTCCAATACACCCCTGCTATCAAATGCCAACCCTAAAAAAAAAAAAAAACACCACCAACACTGTACACAAATACATCTTTGCAGTCAACCATCAGTGCTACAGACAAATACACCTCTGCATTCAAATGCCAACACGTGCCTACATTCAAGCACACCACTGAATTCAAACACCAACAATACCCAAAAATGCACACCTGCATTGAAATACCAACATTACATAGAAACCACTGATTTGAAATGTATAGTGGATGTGCAGTGTGTGTAGTGGATGCAATGCCTGTATTTGTGTAGTGTGTGTAGTGCATGCATCATGTGTGTGAGCAGGGACGTATTAGCCGGCATTTTCCAGGGGGCGGCAAAAAAAGCCGCCCCCAAATGCCTAGGGCAAATGTCTTGTTAACCTTGCGGCTAACTAAAAATCTGGGTGGGCAGCGCTGTCGAGGAAGCACTTTCCCATGAGCGCCCAGCTCCCTCGCGTGCCGCAGAGTGATGCTGGGAGCCTGAATATGATGTCATATTCCGGCTCCCGGCATCACTCTGCGGCGCGCGATGGAACCCCAGGAAAAGGGAGAACCCCCCCAGCATTCCCAAAGGTAAGGAGGCAGCCTAGGGCAGCACAAAACCAGGATACACCACTGTGTGTGAGTGTATAGTGGATGCAGAGTGTATGCATGTGTATGGTGGATGCAGATTGTGTGTTTGTTGAAATGGAAAAATCAATTAAGGTATTGATTATTTCTTTGTGTATCTGCCCCTGGCCAAATCAATGAAACAATGCGTGCACGCTCCCTGAAGTAATTCACACCAGACACAGGTTCTAGGTTGTTGAATAACTTGAGGAAAGTTTATTCAGAGGGGACGGCAGGTCCCTTTTAAAGCAAAGTTACATCATAAGCATTGTCAGAGATAACATGGAATAATACATCAATAATTGGTTAGGTGTTAAGTGGTTGCTCTAATGCTCTGCCTACTATAGGTGATGTCACTGGAGCCATGAGGGTCTCCCACGGTTTCCCGGCGCCATCTTGTTGCACGAGGTAGTTAGTTGGTGTTATGAAGGGAGGGAGGGGGAAGAGGGTGGAAGGGCTAGAAGCTTCTAGCAGCCATTTTGATTAATCATGTGTGCTTAACTCTATAGCATAGTGTGAGATGAGTAAATAGACATTTTCCTTTAACTAGGAAATATGTGTAGACCTTATTTCCACAACAGTCCCCCCTAAAATGGCTATTTACCATAACAACTGCTACTGTCCCTAATATATCCCTAATGATATGCTCCTAATCTATCTCAGTAGGCATCGAACACTTCACTCCGTGGGTAACCCGCAGCGGCTAATCCACTACATCTCCACACGTGAGACTCGCCCGCCAAGACAGATGCTTTCCCTATACTATCCCTACAGGAAAGCAGTTGTCTGTTTGAACTGATGTGCTTGAAGGGGTGTATGTGGTGTGTCATCTTTGAGGTCTGTGACGTTCTGATGTAGGAAAGTAGGGGTCACGTCAACTATAGTCTTATCTACTGCTTTTTGTAAGTACTTCTGTATGCAAGGGAGTACGCAACAGGTTAGAAATAGGAAAATGATGGTCATTATAAGAACAGCTGTCCCCACCTGGAAGAGGGTCCTCTGCCAACCATTCATCCATCCAAACCATCTGTCCCAAGTGTCAGTGACTCCTGAATTTTTCTTTAGCTCGTCTGCAAGACTATCTAGCTTCTCTATGGCCATAGTCACCTTACCATTGGGCCCAGTGTTGTCTGGAATGTATGTACAGCATGTCATGGTTTCAGGGAGGATTTTACACACACCTCCTTTCTCGGCTAAAATCATATCTAGGGCCATTCGGTTCTGAAATGTCATCTGGGTAGTGGCTTGTAGTTGCTCTGCCAGGCCCTGTAGGGCATCCCTGGTGTAGTTGACAAAGCGCTGTTGGTTATAGTAGATGTAGTTAATCCAATTGACATTTTTGTTAGCAGTTATCATTGGAATTAGGGATTCAAACCCTGCAGCCACTTCATCTCTTGCTTTGAATTCATTAGGTACCCCCCTTGGCACGCCTATGGCATCAATATATACATGGGGGTCAAAGCTCCCTCGAATAGGGGTCTCTCGTTTGGTTCTAGGGTGTATATGTGTGGGGTTTAGCGTATTGTGACTATCATCTGGAATAATGTGGATAGGCATTATGACTTTGGTTAGGGCACACTCCCCCCACCATTGCCCAGTTAATTGGGACCTCAATTGTTTATCACCACACAACCAATAGATATCACCAATTGTCTTTGTGTGATTCATTAACAGTGACACGGGTGGATCATGATAAGTCGAGCAGTATCCTGACGGGAATTTGCCCAGATATAAACCAGTGTTCCTTGGTATTGTATAACACGTGTAGTTGCCTGGGTAGATGGTGACTCCATCAGGTGGTTTTACATGTCCGTGAGTGATCGGGTAGATTTTCTTCCATGATTCACATGTTGAGGAGTTAGAGATGGACTGTGCATAAAGACTCAGTACACATAGTTCTACCTCGGGAGGTAAGTTCAGAGGAACTGTGCCCAGATGGGGCCTAGCCCCCCCACATACATAGCAATTAGTTTTGTTGTGTGAGTTAGCATTATATCTCATCCATTCCAGCCACAAATTGGTATCTGAGAACCCAGTCTCTACTGCCATAGTGTCTTCAAAGGTGGGGTTAGCTATAGCTACCATGTCATGCAGGGTCCTAATATGTGGTTTTAGCGGATTAATTATCATGTGGGTGGTCCCTACCCAGTCTGAGGAGGTGAGCATGTCTTGTAGGTAGAATGTCCCCAATGCATTATATGAGCCACCCCCCTTCCAGTACATCCCCATCACATATTCCCCCGCGTCCCTTGGGCTAGGGTGTTCTATGTTCAGGGTAAGTTTAATGGGAGTTGACCCTGTGGGTTTACTCAGAGTCATTCTGGAAAGTAGGGGCTTCCCGTCCTTGTCAAGTCTGTCCAGTGCAACCTGAGGTCTGTAGCCCCACGGGCCATCCTGTATTCCACCCGGCAGCTTTCCATGAACTACAATGGTGTCCCCAAGTTCCTCCGGTCACACAAATGTATGGATCCTTTTTGTTAGGTATGTCTTTGTATATGGCTGCATATTGTGTTTGTGGAAATGTACAAGTAACTATGTCACAATAATCAAAGGTGTATGTAGCTACATCAGTGTTAGAAGAGTTGTACCAGAAAGTGTAAACATGATTATCTTTGGTTATGGCCACTTGTTGGGCCCAAGCAAAATGCAACAACTTAAGTAAACACAAGACACATAATACATTCATGTTTCAGCAGGAACAGCCTCTTCTGGAGCAGGCACTTTTTTGCAATGTGAAGCGTGTATCCAGGAACTCTTCCCGGCTAGTTTAACTGACGTTGCTGTAATCAGGAGCACTTGATAAGGACCATCAAATCTCGGTTCTAGGGTGTGTTTCCTGAGAAACTTCTTGACCATAACCCAGTCACCAGGGAGCAGCTTGTGTGTACCTGTATTCGACTCAGGATCTGGAATAGAAGAAAACACTTGGGCATGTATTTTGGTCAGGGCATGAGAGAGAGCGGTCACATAGTCTACCATAGCATCTGACTGAATCTGAAGCTGCTGGGGAAAGTAACAACCCAACCTAGGTGCTGTACCGAACAAAATCTCATAGGGTGATAGGCTGTATTTTCCCCTAGGTGTGTATCTTACACTAAACAATGCCAGTGGGAGAGTCTCGGGCCAGGGCATGTTAGTCTCTTGTGACATCTTAAGCATTCTGGCTTTCAAAGTGCCATTCATGCGCTCTACCTTACCACTACTCTGTGGGTGATATGGTGTGTGGAATGCAAGGGTCACCCCCAGTGCTGACCAGACTTCCCGTGTTAGCGAGGCAGTAAAGTTGGTCCCCTGGTCACTTTCAATCACTTCTGGGACCCCATAGCGGCAAACAATTTCTGTCAGAAGATACTTGGCTGTAGTCCTCTCGGTGAGGTTAGTCACTGGGAAGGCCTCTGGCCATCCTGAAAACATGTCCACTATGACCAATGCATATTCATAACGTCCACTTTTTGGCATCTGGATGTGATCAATCTGGATCCTCTGGAAGGGATATTGCGGCTTGGCTAGGTGATTAGGTGCGGTCTTTATAATCTTTCCAGGATTGCATTTAGCACATATAGTACAGGACTTACAGTAATTCTGTGTTAAGGTAGTGATGCCTGGTGCTTCAAAATACTTATCAATCAATGAATTCATCAGATGTTTTGACAGGTGGGCTGGCCCATGGGCCCATTGGACCACCGCTGGATACATATTTCTGGGTAGGCAAAACTTGAGATTGACAGTGTAAACATCATCACGGAGCACAGCTCCTTTGCTCTTCCAACTTTGTTTCTCCTGTGGAGTAGCAGCAGCTTGTTGTTCCTTCAGAAGCCTAAGATCTGTAGGCAATGTTTGCATAGTGTAGATAGGTAATGTATCTGTGGCCACTCTTCTGTCCACTTCCCATCTCTGCCGTGCTGCTTCCTTAGCTGCTTGATCAGCTAGGTGATTGCCACGTGCTTCTTCTGTGTCTAGTCTTCCATGGGCTTTTACTTTCAGTACTGCCACTTCTGCTGGAAGTTCCAATGCATCCATCAGTTCTGCAATGGCTGCCCCATGCTTTACTGGGGTACCAGTGGCCGTTAGAAATCCTCTGGTCTTCCAAATTAAGCCAAAGTCATGTGCTACTCCCAGGGCATATCTTGAATCCGTGTAGATGTTGACACGTAACCCTTCTGACAATTTGCAAGCCGCAGTCAGGGCTGTCAATTCGGCTTCTTGAGCAGACTTAGTTGGTTGTAGGGCAGCTGCTTGTAACACTTGACATTCTGTGGTGACTGCATACCCAGTGTGATATTGTCCTTGTTCATCAGCAAATCTTGACCCATCCACAAATAGTGTTTGGTCCGGGTTGAGTAGTGCAGCTTCATAGACAGTTGGTAGATGTGTAGTTTCCATTTTCATTTGTTCAAAACAATCATGAGGGATATCGAGGTCACAGTCTGTGGTGAGTGGATCCTCACAGGCTTCTGTATGGTACCTGGGGTACCCAGTTGTACAGTAATTAATAGTCTTTTTATTGACCCCCGTAGAAGTCAGTTGTTCTGGGGTCATTTGACTCCAGGTTTTGGCCATCTGGCCTAGGTCTTTCCACGAGATGTCGGGGGGTCTGGTGAGAGATATGTGTGGGATCGATGTTTCCCAATGGTGATAGAGATGTGTCACACTCTCTGGGAGGTGGACCAAGATGAGCATGGTACCTGTGAGGTCCCAAAACAAGTCAGTCAGGGTAATTTGGATTTCTTTGAGTTGGAATACTTCTGCCTCGTAATTCATATCAGGGCCTGGTTCATCCCTAACCCACAAAGTGCAATGAAGTAGGGCCATTGATTGTTCATCATGTGGAGGTGCAAGTGCAGGTAGTTGCAGATCTGTTAGAACTTCCGGGTTGATATCCAGGCTATACCAGTGGTACACAACTCCCCCCTTGGGAAGTGGCAGAAGAGTGGCCGGGTTCAGGGTTAGGCATCTCTGGAGTTTTATGTTGTCAGGTAAAAGCAATGAGGTTTGCAGGCGGAGGTGGCGTTGGGAGGAAAGGTGCTTGGGTTGAACTTGTTGCAGGATAGCAGTAATGTCATTGGGGGCCAACACTGTGAGGTGATGGCCAAGTACAAAGTCATTAGTCTTGTCCAGGAGGGCACTGGCGGCAAACACAGCACGGAGGCAAGAGGGGCTGCCCCTTGCAACAGGGTCAAGCATACAGGAAAAATAGCCAATGGGCCGTTGTCTGGACCCATGTTTCTGAGTAAGGACTCCGGAAGCATGTCCTGATTTTTCAGAGACAAACAAATTGAAAGAGAGTTGGTAGTTGGGTAGGCCCAAAGCAGGAGCAGAGGCAATAGCCCTTTTCAGAGTATGGAAACAGTTAATAGTTTCTTCAGTGAGGTGAAAGGGCTCACTTCGAAGTGCATCATAGAGAGGTTGCATGAGTTTGGATGCTTCAGGTATCCAAGACCTGCAGTATGTGATGAGACCCAAGAAAGCATGAAGAGAGTGATGGGTTGCAGGTAATGGGAGTTGCAGGATAGCTTGCACCCGTTGTGAGGTTAGATGTTTGATGCCATGGGAAAGGCAGTGTCCCAAGAAGACCACAGAGGGCCGGCACCATTGTAGCTTTGATTTTGAGGCCTTGCACCCGGCAGCAGCGAGGAAACATAGGAGATCTTCTGAGTCACGTTCTGCAATAAGCAAATTAGGAGCACAGAGTAGAAGGTCATCAACATATTGAAGTAAAACAACATCGAGATGAGATTTCTGCCAGGGATCCAGAACCAGAGACATGGCATGAGCAAACTGTGTGGGAGAGTTCTGAGCTCCCTGGGGCATAACAGTCCAAGTATATTGTTGTCCTTCATGTGTGAAGGCGAAGAGAAAACGGCAGGAAGGATCAAGGGGAACACTGAAAAAGGCATTAGCCAGATCCACAACAGTAAAAATTGTTGAAGTTGGTGGCACTTGGGACAAAAGGGTATGGGGGTTTGGAACAATAGCAGTGTCCTTTATGGTTACCTCGTTAACAGCACGGAGGTCCTGTACCATACGGTACTGGTCGGGTTGGCCCTTAACAGTTCGCTTTTTAACAGGGAAGAGAGGGGTGTTGCATGGAGATGTACACTTGGTGAGGGCACCTTTTGCAAGCAGGGACTCAACTTGTTTGGTGATGGCTTCAGCTTGTGCTGGCTTCAGAGGATACTGAGGTCTACGAGGAGGAAGTACTCCAGGCAGGAGCTGGACCAGGACTGGGGGTACATGTAAGCGTCCAATATCATCCGGGCCGGTGGACCAAAGTTCTTGGGGGATACGATCCAGAGCACTGGGGGTGTGTGTGACCCGTGCATTCCCTGTATTGTCAGTTAGGTTCAACAAGATAGGGAGTGAGCAGAGTACAGAAGTATCTTTTTGTGATAAGGGGGTAGTCAACTCAACTTGTCCATCTGCAGTAAAGGTAATGGAGGCCTGGAGCCGAGAGAGGACATCGGCACCTAGGAGGTTAATGGGGCAAGTGGAGGAAACAACAAAACGGGACAGGATGTGTGAGCCTACATGTAAGAGCTTGGTAAGGGGGTTACTGCGTGGTGTACCATCCACCCCAACACAGGAGACATCAGTGTCAGACAGGAAGGAAGGGTCTGGCAGGTCTTGTTCCCTAAGGACACTACGGGCTGCACCTGTGTCAACTAAAAAGGTGGTTGGGTGACCCTCCACGGGGAGAACTACAGTAGCCAAAGGTCCTCCTCCATCCCCCGCAGACACTGCCATGGCAGGGGTTGCTGACACAGGCTTGCCAGTTACCTATTGCAATAAATCTAGGTGGGCTTGATCTGGTCCCTGGTACCGGCGGGAGGTGGAGGGAGGGTTAGCAGTATGCATGGGTGGGCGGGATGGACGGAGGGCATGGCGGGGATGAGGTTGGTTGTCTTGGAAGTCATCAGTATCATACCCTTCAGCGGAGGGTGAGGTGTATGCACGGGCTTCTGCTGCGGGGAGCCGGGCTTGGGAGTACTCAGGAGGCGGAGGGGGAGGAGGTGGAGGAGGTAGCTGAGGCAACTGTGGATGGGGTAGGGCAGGGAGATAACCAGTGGAGGGGAAACTGTAGCTGGTGACATGGGGATTTTGGTACCGGGGAGTCTGCTGGCGGAACACTCTAGGGTGTGGGCAATCTCTTCTAAAGTGACCTGGCTGATTACAATTAAAGCAGGTCCGGATTGTCGTGACAGACCGGTCACGGGAGAAAGGAATTGGCGCAGGCAGTGTCTGGGGGGACTGGGTGTACTGTTGGGGGAGCATCTGAGGTCCCTGGCTTGGACCTGCGAATGGGGTGGAGGTAGCATACATCAGAGGACTAGGTCTACGTTGTGTAGGTAGCAAAACAGATTCTAAGCCCTTGGCAACCAGCAAAAGAGTGTCCAGTGGAATAATTCTATACTCAGGCCGAGCTAAGATTAACCCCTTACGAATGTGTTCCCTAAGCTCTGCCACAAAAGCTGCAGATAGCATCTGGGTGTGTGCTTTGTTGTAAGTACTAAACCCTAAGTCTGAAAAAGTCTGAGTCAACCCAGAGTGATACTTCTCAACTGTCTCAAGTTTGTCCTGTATAATGTCATTAATGCAAGTAGCCTGATCTGCTAGTTTATCCTGTGCCCAAGCACGAAGCTGTTCACAAAAAATTTCACCAGAACGAAAGTCAGTATCAGAAGTAAGTGGAGCGTCATTAAAGCTCCGTTCCATGATTGGCCAGTATGCATCACCGGCTTTTATTTCACATAGACTAATAAGATCCCGCCAAGAAGCGGAGTACGTTTTACGGATCTGAGCCATCCGGCGGAAAAAGGGCATAGGGTGTTTTTCAGGATCAGGGAGTGAGGTCACAAGGGTAGCAGCTTGGGAAGGGTTAAAGGTAACATACATAGGCGGTGCACCATCCGCACCATGGTTGATCGGGATGTAACCCAGAGGGATAGTGTGCTGTTGGGGGAGCCTATTCACCCCCACCTGGGGTGAATTCTGGTCAACCACAACAACCTCTTCGGGCAACACTGGGCCACGGCGGAGGGTAGTCTCAGGGGTAGATGTAGCGGGGACAACAGGGAGGGCTGTGGTAGGTGAGGTAGCTGGGTGGAAACCCGAGGCCTGGGGGGAGGCACCCATTGCATAGGGCTGGTCAGATGTCCCAGACACCTCGGATCCAACCACCATGATTGGGTAACTAGGACTGGCGGAAGGGACACGAGGGACCAAAGCTGTGGAAGGGGCTGTCACGGGGGCCGGTTGGGTTGGGCGTGAAAGGTGTGTGTTTAGGACATGTGCAAGGGCAGAGATTGGATCGGAGGGCTCGGGGACATCGGCAGGAGACAAGGGTGGGGTCGGAGGCTCGGGGGGAGGGGGAGGAGGAAGAGGAGGTACGTCAATGGGAGGCGGCACTGGGATCGCGGAATTAACTAGGGAAGTAACAGCAGTGAAGAGGGCGGATATTGAGCCGGACAGGTCATTGGTCATGTGTGTGTCAGGGGTCACGGGGGAAGGGATCAGAGGGACGGGACCAAGGGGCTGTGACAAGGTCGGGGGGGCAGGGATGTCGAGAGGTGATAACAGGGGAAAAGAGGCCGGGGGGATGGCGACGGGAGGTTGGGTTAGGGCGGTAAGGGCGGAGATCAGGGACGGCAAATCAGCCGCGGGAGTAGGAGGCAACAAGGTAGAGGGGGCTGGGGCTTCAGGAGGAGGTAACGCTGGAGGAGGAGTTGGAGGATCCTTGAGGATGGGAGGGGTATCTGTGGATAAGGGGCCGGAGGCAAGGGAACCGGGACTAACGGGCTGAACAAGATTCATGAGAGCGGAGAGTAGGGACGGGGGATCCTTGGAAGATGAGGAGGAGGAGAGGGGATGAGAAGGAGTGGAGGACAATGGGGGTGCAGGGGTAGGGGTCACGGGGTTTCCTGAGGGTACCGGAGAAGGAGAGTCGACCGGGGGACAGGGGTCCGGGGAGACGGGGTCGGTTGGGTAGGTAGGAGCGGGGGGCGTAGGACGTAGGACGGACGGAGAGGGTGAAGGAGCGGGGACAACTAGGGAAGGGGTACTCAAAGTGGAGAGGGACTGAGAGGAGGAGGGGGATGGAACTTCCATGGTCGAGGCGGGAATAGTCGGGGCAGTGCTCGGAGTGAGGACTGGCGCTGGGAAAGGTAACGGAGGGCATGGAGGTGGGGGGGCTCCGATGGACATGACAGGATGATGGTTGAAAGAGGGGGTTTGGTCGCTGGAGGGTTGGGGCATGGGAGTGGGAGTGGGGAGAGTGATGTGGCACTGGGAAATAGTAAGCTCCGTCTACACCGAGTACGGGACATAGGGGAGTGGGGGCTGAAGGCACACCCCCGGGGGGTGGGGTCTGAGCCGTGACGGGAGAAGCAGGGCGGGAATTTACTGTTGCGCTCTGGGCGCCATCATAGGGTGGTGGCCGTGGAACAATGGAAACAACATCATCATTGTGAACACTCCTATGGTAAACATGCACAATTTGCCCTTCAAATTCCAACTCTTCCTCGACCCATCCTTCCCGTTTCAAACCTCTGGCTACACGATACCAAGCCTCTGCAACCTTTGTCAGTCCGTTATCCAATAATAAACCTTCCTTATCTATGAGTAGCTTTCTCCAAAACTCCGGTTGCAATCTCCCACTGGGTAACATCTGAAAGCCACACACCTTAGCAATCTTTTTAAGTTTCATCATAGCATCTTCCCCTGCCCTTTCTTTCACAATATCACAAGCCAATAAGCCCTTAGCAGGTCTAGCATGTTCCTGCCCCATCTTGACTAAACAAAGCGTGCCACTCGTTAAAGACAGATGGATAGAGGAGGTATAAGAAAGGAGGGGAGAAGGAGTGTCTACAGTGCTCGACTGCCACGAGAACTTGAGCCCCGTGCGTCTTCCCCAAACGTAGACTAGTCACGGAGATCCGCCCACCCGGGGTGGTGGTCACGGACGGGAGCGAATGAGCGTGGGTGACTAACACAGCTCTGGGCAACAGGCACAGGAGAGATAAAGCACAAAAGAAAAGATGAACGTGGCTGCGCTAATGAGAAGACATTTGCAAAAATCACAAACATATAAATGAGCATAGACTCCGGAGTCCAGAACTAACCACACAATACACACGCACACACCAAGGGTACCCACGCTGTAACAACAATTAAACAAGAACCACAGAATGACAGAGAGTAAAATGGCCATGTACATGTTAATGACACCAGTGCTGAATAAACGAAGTATAGCAATCCTCAGCCTTCACCCACCAGGCTGGTCCCGGTATAACACAAGTATTAATGAGAGCACAGTAATAAACAAACAAAATCCCAGCCCCACCGGCTGTAATGCGTTCCCTGCCCGCTAGGCAGTCAAGCTAACTTAAAATCCCAGCCCCACCGGCTGTAAAATCCCAGCCCCACCGGCTGTAATGCGTTCCCTGCCCGCTAGGCAGTCAAGCTAACTTAAAATCCCAGCCCCACCGGCTGTAAAATCCCAGCCCCACCGGCTGTAATGCGTTCCCTGCCCGCTAGGCAGTCAAGCTATCTTAAAATCCCAGCCCCACCGGCTGTAATGCGTTCCCTGCCCGCTAGGCAGTCAAGCTATTGTCTTTTAAAAAGGGGGAAAACACACACTCCGGCCGTCACACACATTCAAACAAATACAGGAGGCAGATAGACAATCGACAGGTTCACCGGATGAGTTAATTACCTGTCTCTAGTAGCCTTCTGGAAGCCGGAAGTGGACTCGGAGAAAGACCGACACAAAACAGGAGAATAACACAGGCAACGGCTGTATTATGGAGGTGATCAGGCTCCGCTTGTCCCACTTTCCGGAGGTCCGCTCCGGTCCGTTGGTTCCGGCTCTCCGGTGGCCCCACGTTGGGCGCCAATTGAAATGGAAAAATCAATTAAGGTATTGATTATTTCTTTGTGTATCTGCCCCTGGCCAAATCAATGAAACAATGCGTGCACGCTCCCTGAAGTAATTCACACCAGACACAGGTTCCAGGTTGTTGAATAACTTGAGGAATGTTTATTCAGAGGGGACGGCAGGTCCCTTTTAAAGCAAAATTACATCATAAGCATTGTCAGAGATAACATGGAATAATACATCAATAATTGGTTAGGTGTTAAGTGGTTGCTCTAATGCTCTGCCTACTATAGGTGATGTCACCGGGGCCATGAGGGTCTCCCACGGTTTCCCGGCGCCATCTTGTTGCACGGGGTAGTTAGTTGGTGTTATGAAGGGAGGGAGGGGGAAGAGGGTGGAAGGGCTAGAAGCTTCTAGCAGCCATTTTGATTAATCATGTGTGCTTAACTCTATAGCATAGTGTGAGATGAGTAAATAGACATTTTCCTTTAACTAGGAAATATGTGTAGACCTTATTTCCACAACATTTGTGTAGTTCTGGGCTAAACAAATTTGCTTAGCATCTAAGAGCCAGCTAAAAAATTTAGGAGCCATGTTGTGTTTTTTAATTTAAACTAACATAGATTGTGTCACGACAGTGACCCCTGCACACAGAGTGAAACCCGGAGAAAGACGTTTACCGGACCTTAGAGTAGCCGGACTTGCGTCTGAGAGTATTTAAAGGAATAGCAAGAAGTCAAGGGAATGCAGAAGACGGGCACACGATAATCCAAGCCAAAATAATGGGAAACCAGAGAACAGAATAGTCCGAGTGGAAGCCAAGAGTCAGATACCAAAAAAGACAATCAGAATATACAGAGCGCTAGAGGACTCAAACAAGAACCACACCAGGGCGCCTAACAAGTGCCATTGTTGCCTTTTTATAGTGTGGGATCTTTAGCTTTTAAGCCACACCCCCAAAAGGTCCGGGAGCGTGGCCACGTTAGAATTTTGGCGGAACTATATTGCTGACTTCGGCGCGCATGCGCCACGTCATAAAAATGGGCGTGTTGCGAGCGGCCGGCATTAGAAGGACTGAACCGCCTCCTGGAAGTATTAGAAGAGGACGCCGCGCTGCGCGGGTCCGGCGGGGAAAGGTAAGTTGTCGTTACAGATTGATTTTCAACAACAAATCTACAATTCATAAAGGGACACTATAGTCACCAGAACCACTACAGCTTAATGTAATGGTTCTGGTGTGTACAGCATTTCCTGCAGGCTAAGCACTGTGAATGATGCTATTTCATAGAAAAGGCAGAGTTTAAATTGCTGACTAGTAACACACTAGTGACCGTCACTCGGACGGCCACTAGAGGTGCTTCCTAGTCCAGTGCTGCACAGTGTGCACGTTCAGCGTCTCCATGCTCTGCATAGAGGCGTTGAATGTTTCCCATGGAGATGCATTAATTGTATGAGGAGATGCTGATTGGTGCAGCGTTTTGCTGTGCATGCGCAATAGCTTCCCAATGCTTTCCTAGCAGAAAGCATTGGATTAGGTGAGATAATCAAGATTGATTACCTCAGCCATGGAGGTGGGGCGAGCTGCAGCGAGACCAGCACAGCCTTGGAAAAAAGGTGAGTAAAAACATCTTTACCATGCAGTCGAAGGTGGGCCAGTCACCTAAACAGACACACTTGCTGAAAGAAACACACATACTCCCTTCTTATAGAATAGCCTGCCTACCGCCAACAGACTCTCCCCTTCAATTGTTAAGAAGTGCCTTAAAACCCATCTCTTTAGGAAAGCTTATGGCCTCCCAGAGTAACCTCTACCTCACATACCTGTCTATTGCTCTCTCCTCCAGCTCTGTTTCACTCCCACCTTATTTGATTGCTGTTTCCTGCCCCATTGTGTTTTACACCCCACCTTCTATAGACTGTAAACTCGTTTGAGCAGGGTCCTCTTCAACCTATCGTTCCTGTAAGTTTTCTTGTAATTGTCATATTTATAGTTAAATCCCCCCTCTTATAATATTGTAAAGTGCTACGAAATATGTTGGCGCTATATAAATGGCAATAATAATAATTATATATATATATATATATATATATATATATATATATATATATATATATTGTGGTACTTTCCCTGTTCTGCAGATTTGCTGCCCCTGTGAAAGTGCTGCCTGGTGCCATGGCTACACTGGGTCCTACGGACCGGCCGGCTATGATATAATCAGTGAAAGTGCAGTTTTTGTGTGAAAAATGCAAAAAAAACAAATATGAACACTAACTTTGGCCAGGGTTTGTGACAAATGAATACCCTGCGTCGTCTACTTTTGCAAGTGGGATACCATGATGGGGGTAATTCTCATTCCTGGTCTGCCATATGGTCTCAAAGGCATGGCAAACCAGATAACTTCCAGCTGTAAGTATCAGGAAGCTCCCAACAGACCCCAGGAAAGAAGTCAAACTATTAGAAAATAATTTGACAGCTTACATCCAGTGACGGGGGGAAAGTATTTGATCCCCTACTGATTTTGAACGTTTGTCCATTGACAAAGAAATTATCAGTCTATAATTTTAATGGTAGGTGTATTTTTTAAATTTTTTTTTTTTTTTGCATTATGTTAAACACATACAATCACAAAGTATCAGCAACAGTACCGTGATATTGAGAGTATGATACAACTTCATGAGGTAGAATGAAGGACAACTAGACCACATCTGCAGCATGTGTCCGACATGTGTTTAAACATATGCGCTAGCCTGGTACAAGATAACCACCTTGTTGCAATTTTTCTCATGAGTTCTAAATGTGAGATGCATTGGGTGTATTTTCTGTGTATGGAAAAAGCCTTATGCCATTGTTTATGGGGGATAGTGTAACCTAAATCATGTTCCCATTCCTTAGTGTAGCTAAGTAAAGGTGACTTTGTATTATACAATAGAGTGTCGTAACATTCCGAGATACCTTTCTTTTTGGGTACCAGTCCAGCACACATTTTTCTCTATTATCGATAGATCTGAGGACTGAGATTCAATAGCGATGTTGTGCGTCGGGTTGAGCCATAGGAGTGTCAATTTGACAAGAACTGTTTGGGTGGACGGTCTTTTTGGAGTTGTGTGAACGGTTTTATGCTGGATCCTTCCCATAGGTGGTGTAAGTGCGTCAGTCCCCTGCCCTCCCATTCCCTACTATCGAACGTGGATATCATGTGTCTGAAACACACTAAGGGGGTAGCCCAAGCCGTTATATTTATCCTAAGTGCATACCATTAGAGCTGAAGTAGGGAGAATGTCTGTCTGTCCTGTGTGGCCTAAGGGATTTTGGTGTCCACAGTAAAGAGGGGATACCCTCAGTTGTTGCCCGGTGTGCAATCTCCATCCATTGTGGGGCTGTCTTGGGGTCTGTGGCTGAGGCAGTAAGGAAGCACTATAGTAGAGTAGTAAGTCTGGGCTCCCCATCCGGTACCTTCTCCACCGCCGTATGTTTGGGAATCCTCACCTTACTACGCCCATACACAAACCAATTTACCTGCTTCTGAATCGTGGGTAAGTAGGTAATTGGCAGAGCTATCGGAAGGGATCGAAACATGAACCGTAGCTTCGGGAGCAATGCGGCCTATCCACGTTATATGTTTATCTTTCCATATTTCCAAGTCTGAATGAATTGTGGAGGCGAGTTTGCCTTAGTTAGTTGTAAAGAGGTCCTGCGGGTTTTTGGTGATTTTCACTCCGAGATATACAATGCAGTCTTCCCTCCAGTCAAAATGACAAACTTGTTTCAGGAGTTGTCATTTTGTGTTCTATGTTTATGGGTAAAGCCTGGGTTTTTGTAGTGTTCAGTTTGTAGTATGAATATTTACTATAGTCCTGTAATATCATAGTGAGGGCCGGGATGGAGGTCATGGGTTGTGTGACTGTCAAGAGTACGTAGTCTGCAAATAGACTCAGTTTGTGTTCCATATCCTCAATTTTGATGCCTGCGATTTTGGCTTCCGTCCTCCGTTGTATAGCCAGTGGCTCCAAGGCCAACACATACAGAAGGGGAGACAGGGGACATCCGTGACGAGTACCGTTCGTAATTATGAATGGCTCGGACACAAAGCCTCCATACGCTACACTGGCTGTTGGGTGGTTATAGAGAGCCCTGATATCAAGCTCAGGCGGTCAAAGGCCTTCTTTGCGTCTAAGGAGATCAGCACTCCCTCTATTTTGTTTGTGTATTGAATATAATATGTCTACTACCTTTCTAGTATTGTCTGTCCCCTGTCTGCCCTTCACAAACTCTGTTTGGTCTGGGTGAATGAGCGACGGCAGGACTCCCTTGAGTCTGTTGGCAATCAATTTGGCAAAGAGTTTAGCGTCTGAATTAAGTAGCAAAATTGTTCGGAAGTTTTGCAAATAGTTGGTTTTTTTTCCCGGTTTAGGGAGGGTAATCACCTTTGCCGTCAACATGTTTTTGGGTAGTCGTGAGAGCACCGTCGCCTCGTTGAATAGTCTTAGGAGGTGAGGGGTCAGAACTTCTTTACATTTTCTGTAATAGACATTCGGGAGGCCACCAGGATCTGGTGATTTGTTAGGTGGGAGGTTGTTAACCCCCTTAAGGACACATGACGTGTGACATGTCATGATTCCCTTTTATTCCAGAAGTTTGGTCCTTAAGGGGTTAATAGTGTGGCAAACCTAGCCACTTGTGGGTTGCTGAACTGTATGTACAAAAGGTTGTCTGCAATAACCGCTGGAGTATATATTGTAATATTGGTCTGTACTGCTATGTGTATAGAATTCGTATTATAGCAGCTGAAAGCCGCTAGCATTCATGTGTTTCGTTTTGCGAACAGAGACTTAACCGGCTGTTCGTGAAACGAATGAGCTACCACCCAGAAGCCCACACACAGAGGGTCGTGTGGCACTCATTAACCAATTGCAACATTGTTGCAATCGGTAGTTAAGGGCTTTCCTAGGTGGCCGTCGTTCTGCTACCGACCATGCGGCGGTCTGCAATCTTGGATACTTTGTTTCACCAGCGGTGTTTGGTCGTCGAGCACGTGGAACTGAAAACGGTTACTCGACGGCGCGAACACCGCTGGACTTCCAGACTACCGAATGGGAAAAGTGAATGGCAATTCGGATGCAGCAGAGAACCGAACACAAAAGTGAATGGAGACGGATTACACTGCATTAAAAAGACAGACACTAAAGGAACTGCTGGAAGCCAGGGGGAAGATAGCTAGCCACAAGCCAAAAGCTGTGCTGACTGCCGAATTGATGGAGGGAGACCGAGCCCGCAGTGTTACACCCCCACCAGCCATGGCGGAAACCCCATACCAAAAAGAGATGAGAACCAGGATGGAGTTTCTGCCGCAGCCAGTACCCCTGGAAATATTGACCGTGCTGATGGCGGATGTGCAGGAGTATGTGATGGCACACCGTCCACAGGAGACACCGTCCAGGGCAGAATCCATTACTGCCTCAGTCTACGGCCAGGTAAAACCCAAAATCCCATATCATGCTTTTAAGATGTTCAACCCAGTGCAGCTACCCCTACAGCCTCTACAGTAACCCCCTTTAGACCAACCCCGGGGAGCCAACCTCCACCCTCCCGATATAATGGCAGGGCTAATATACAATGCCATACATGCAGGCAATGGGGCCACATGTCAAGGGAGTGCACTCAGAACCGGAGCCGGCAAGTGTGGAACCAAGTACGACAAAACCCGGCACCAAGGGCAGCCGCTCACCACCACCAAGTCGAGCCAGCCACCCAGGAGATACTGAGTATTCAGGACGAAGTGATGTCGGTCCAAGCCACTGACAACAGGCAACATCATCGCCAACTAGTGACTCTGGAGGGGAAAGAAGTGCACGGGCTCCGGGATTCAGGAGCCACCCTGACTTTGGTAGCACCCCATTTGGTTCCAGGTTCAGCACACACCGGCGGATCCGTGGCAGTACGAGTTGCAGGGGGAGCAGTGTACAGACTACCCACTGCCAAAGTACATTTGAATTGGGGTGCTGGGGAGGGGATGGTAGAGGTGGGCCTGATGCAGAAGTTACCCGCGGATTTTGTACTGGGGAACGACCTGGGCCGGATGACCTCTGCTTTTATACCCCAGGTTCCACACCAGGAAGCACATCCAGTGACCAGGCTCGCACCACGGTTCCACCAGCACACTCTGAGGCTCAGGTAAGAGACAGTGACCCTCACACGACACTTATGACCTGGGATACCCCAACTAAATTTGAGGTGGAGGTGAAGATAGACCCCATGTTACAGGTGTACTGGGACAGGGTAAGCACAGACCAGGCCGGATTAGAGGGGGAGCGGTATACCTGGGAGAAAGGGTTATTATATCGCATTGCCGAAAGAGTAGTGGGGGGGGGGGGTCACGGTAACGACTAAACAGCTAGTAGTTCCCCAAAAGTATAGGCAAGAACTGCTTAGAATTGCTCACAACATTCCCTTGTCTGGGCATCTGGGAATGACACGCACTAACTAAGTAGTACAGATGGGACACCCATTGTACCATACGTGCTGGAGTTCAGGGACCACTTGGAGGCACTAACCCAGGCCGTACACACCAACCTCCAGGCGGCCCAACAATGATAGTGGAGCCAGAGACCGCAGCTTTCAAGTGGGACAGAAGGTTTTGATTTTAAAACCTGTCCGCAAGGACAAGCTGCAGGCCATCTGGCAAGGCCCATACCAGGTGGTGGAACAGAGATGTGACACCACCTATGTGATTGGCCCCTGCTCAGGGGTAGGGAAGAGACGCATGCTCCACGTGAACATGCTCAAACCCTATCATGAGAGGATAGAGGACGTGGCAGCAATATGCGCCTCCACCTCTGAGGATCAGGAGAACCTGCCATTACCTGACCTATTAGAACAGGAAAGCCCTCCACGGGTGTTCAACTGGGGGAGCGGCTAAGCCCTCAGGAGCGGGCCCAGGTGCAGGAGTTGATTGCAGCTAAAGGAGCCACCTTCTCCAATTTACCTGGGTACACTCCGCTAGCCACTCACCGAGTCGAGACCCCTGGACAGCTACCTATGCAGGAGACCCCATATCGTATCCCTGAAGCAGTCAGGGAACATATGAGGAAGGAAATTGAGGAAATGTTGCAGCTAGGGGTTATTGAACATTCCGATAGCCCCTGGGCATCGCTGGTAGTGCTACAACCCAAGAAGGATGGCACGACACGTTTTTGTATCGACTACCGGAGGCTAAATGACAAAACGGTGTCTAATGCCTATCCGATGCCCCGGATAGACGAGCTGCTGGACAAGATAGCACGAGGCCAGTATCTCACCACCATAGATTTATGTAAGGGATACTGGCAAATTCCACTAGCCGAAGATGCCATCCCCAAGTCGGCGTTTGTCACCCTGTTTGGCCTGTACCAATTTCGAGTCATGCCATTTGGGAAGAAAAACGCCCAGGCGACCTTTCAACGGATGATAGATCGGATACTGGACGGGTTCCAGGAATATGCATGCGCATACCTGGATGATATAGCCAGACCTGGGCAGAGCATCTGCAACACATAGGAGCCGTTATTGACCGTATCGGAGAGGCAGGGTTGACGCTGAAACCTAGCAAGTGTCATATAGGGATGTACTTGGGACACTGGGTGGGGAGCGGGCAACAAAAACCCGAACCAGAAAAGATTGAAGCCGTTGCTAAGTGGCCCACCCCTAGTGCTAGCCTTCCTGGGTACTGCAGAGTACTACCGAAAATTCGTACCCAATTATAGTGCTCTGGCCAAACCCTTGACTGACTTGACCCGCAAAAACCTTCCTCGACAGGTTGTCTGGGCCCCAGAGTGTGATCAGGCATTTAACCAACTCAAGACGGCTCTAACTAATGCACCTGTACTTGCTGCTCCTGATCCAACTAAACTAGACGCTTCAATGTTTGGATTGGGAGCAGTGCTGAGCCAAGTTGGAGCAGATGGCGGAGAACATCCCGTAGCGTATCTAAGCCGGAAACTATTACCAAGGGAAGTGAGCTACGCCGCCATCGAGAAAGAATGCCTGGCCATGGTGTGGGCCCTCAAAAAGTTGCAGCCCTATTTATATGGACAACCTTTTTCCTTGCTCGCAGATCACAACCCGTTGGTGTGGCTGAACCGTGTGGCTGGAGACAATGCCAGGCTGCTGCGCTGGAGTTTGGCGCTGCAGCCTTTTGACTTTACAATCCATTACCGCCCAGGGAAACAAAACTGTAACGCCGACGGGTTATCTAGACAAACTGAACTGGAAAAGTGATCTGTGGGCACTCCCCCGGACATCCCCAAGCCGATCCGTTGGGATCAGACTGTGTATGCCAGCTTGGTTTTGGGGGAGCATTGTGGCAAACCAAGCCACTTGTGGGTTGTTGAACTATATGTACATAATTAGAAGAAAGAGAGAGGGGCTATGGGGTGGGGAAACCACTACCCCACAAAAAGGTTACAGAGGTACAAGGGGCGTAACCCCACAATATATATATAGAAAAAAAGACGAAAAATGGGGCAGACAGTCCACTCACAAAAAAGTGGGTGGAATGCCTAGCCTCATTCAAAGTACCTCATAATGTAAATAGTCACATAGAAGAGGATAAACAACCTTTATTAGAAAAAAATGCTAAAATGGTATATAGTCCAAATACTATTACCATACACTAAAATAGTGTATTGATTATAAGTTAACCACCAAATTTGTAAAAGCCTGGGAGAGGCTAATCCTGCAAGGTATGTTTGACTTAATAAAGGTGTAAAAATACACCTAAAATAATAAATGGGTAACAAAGCAGGTTAGTCTAAATCCATTCTAGGAAAGGACCCAGCTGGGTAATTGGATAGAAAAAGGATAGTCTTAGAGCAGTGTCTGAGAGAATCTGGAAAGGGCAGGGTTAATAGCAACTAATGGGGCGCGCCCAAACTAATATCGAGTAGCTTATACTAAAGAGAAAAGGAGCTAATACCCCATAAAGAGAGGAAAGATAGAACCCCCCCCCCCTTTGAGTCACCCTAAAAAAAACTAACTATCCTAAGAGAAAAAGCAAAACTAGAAAAGTTACAATTTCTGGGGAAATTGTGTGAAGTGTTCTTGCCTCCACCTGTAGTCTACAACTGGAGTGGGCGGAGTAACTGTTATCATTTACATAGCACATTTAATTGCAACGTTGTTGCACAGTTACATTAAACCATACATTTATAAAAACATTAGCAGGTGTTCAAAAGGCCCTGTCTATGACATCACTTGCTGCTGCAGCTTGACACAGGTCAGAGTATTTTGGCGGTTGCCATCTTCAAACGGTCGTATCTTAAAAACTATAACTCCTACAGTGAAGAGCTTTATATTGTGAGAATCACAAGACCCAGACCTACATTATGATGCATAGTATGTCTCTGAAGTATTAAAATTGAAGGCACAGTCGCAGTTTAGAAATTGCACTTCAAATTTGAGCTTTGCAGAGTGAAGTTTCAATGAATGTCAATGGACGGCGTTGGTTGCAAACAAATGGTCATATTGTGAAAACTATCAGGACTACGGCTTAGCCGTTGACATGTTTAGTGGCAGCAGGGATAGCTGAACATTTTGATATAAGATTTGTGTAGGTGGGCCTGAAAATAAGGGAGTGGTGGCAGTTTAGAAATCATGTCCTGATTTTTCAGCTTTTGCCAGCTCCCACTCTAGCTTTGCCATTCATTCCTATGGGACAAATTTCGCCACAAGAACGACGATATTCCGTGAACCATTCGGCGAAACGTTCCACAAAGTAATAGCAATCCGATCGGGAACAATCTGCACGTTTTGGTAAATTTTTGTCTATGTAGTGTAAAAACTGTGGGTGGAGTTAGGGTGGCAAATTTTGCTATAATAATAATAATAATAATATATATGTGAGATAACATTAAGTGGTCTTGCTATGCAAGAACACTTAACTAACTGCTGCTTCGTGGCAGCCTATCCAAATCCCTAAGTCTGTATCAGGAGAAAATATAGGCGCAAACTCATGCGCTGTGGAAACCCAGGTAAATGAAAGATGAGAGTAAAGAAAATCAATTGAGTATAATAGCATCGGCTAAGTTAACCACCAAACTTATAAAAGCCTGGGAGAGGCTAATCCTGCAAGGTATGTTTGACTTAATAGAGGTGTAAAGATACACCTAAAATAGTAAATGGGTAACAAAGCAGGTTAGTCTAAATCCATTCTAGGAAAGGACCCAGCTGGGTAATTGGATAGAAAAAGGATAGTCTTAGAGCAGTGTCTGAGAGAATCTGGAAAGGGCAGGGTTAATAGCAACTAATGGGGTGCACCCAAACTAATATCAAGTAGCTTATATTAAACAGAAAAGGAGCTAATACCCCACAAAGAGAGGAAAGATAGAACCCCCCCCCCCCCTCTGAGTCACCCTAAAAAACTAACTATCCTAAAAGAAACGGCAAAACTAACTGCTGCTTCATGGCAGCCTATCCAAATCCCTAAGTCTGTATCAGGAGAAAATATAGGCGCAAACACATGCGCTGTGGAAACCCAGGTAAATGAAAGATGAGAGTAAAGAAAATCAATTGAGTATAATAGCATTGGCTAGAAAATATCTCGACGCGCGTTTCGGCGTTTTAGATACGCCTTTGTCAAGAGCTACCTGGTAAGTGACACGGGAAGCAGTTATAAAGGGGATATAGACACACCCTTCAATTAAAGCCCTCCAATCAAAAGACCACAGGTTGTGAAAGAGTGACAGGTGACCTCCCCTGCATATTGAACCAATCGGAGGAGGTGGAAGTGGTCAACCTATTCACTCAGTATACACTAATGGCATAAAAAAAAAAAATAGATACATGTTGCAATTAAGGCTCAAAGCTAAAGTAAGTATGTTTTTAACAAAAAAGTCACAAAACATCAAAGCAGATTAGCACAGTAACAACATTCATCCAGAAAGGAGTATAAGGATGCAAGGTTAAATGATAATAAAAATAATAAATATTCAGTTCAAAGGCTAGAAAGAACGGCAAATAATCGCTTTAAGGGTATATTGAGAAATAATAAAAGCCGTATAAGCCTTACTAAACTCTAGGTGTTATATCAAACGAGACTTTAGAGAATAAAAACCATATAGACCTTGCTAGACGCCAAGTGTGTATTGAAAATAAGCTGTTTAAAGGAGACTCACACCATAAAAAGGTTGAGTTTAATACCTGTGTATATAAACGATTGACTGGTATATATATATAAATATGTTATATTGTATATAGACAGGGCTTGCTAAAGAGTAAAGTAACTCAAAAGGAAGGGTGACAGAATATCCTTTATATGACACATGTTAACATGGATGTCCCATGATCCACTTGCCAGTATTAAAGGTTGTAACCATACACTGTATACTAAAAATGATCACAGGGAAAGATGAGTGTGCCAATAGGAAGACCGATTATATTATATGTATTATGCAATATAGGCAAAAAACAGATTATAAGAGATATAATTTTATTCAGTTAAAGTTAGATTAAATTTATTAAAGGCAAAGAGCACTAAATAATTCAAATAAATGGAGAAAAAGAAAACCCCTCATTGAGTCCTCTTGGATTGAGGGTATTAAGTTTATAAATCCACCTGCATTCTTTCTGGCGCAGAATTTTGTCAGAATCACCCCGTCTCTGATCACGTTTCACAAGTTCTAAGCCACAGAAACATATCTTTTGATAACGCACCATGTTGTTCCTTTAGATGTCTTGAAATGGGGGTATCAAGTCGATTTTTAGGTGATCTAACGTGTTCTTTAATGCGTTCTTCAAAAATGGACGAAAGGTTTTACCCATATACATCAACTTGCAACTACAGGTAAGCAGGTATATAACCCCTACTGAGTTGCAATTAAAGAAGTGGGTAATCTGGAAGGATTGTTTACCTTCACTATCCATCACCTCCTTCGAATCTCTAAGGATAAATTTACAAGCCACGCATCTCCCACAGCCAAAAGAACCTACAGGGATTTTTCTACCGAGCCACGTACTGTTAGAAGGTTGTTTAGAAGTAAAGTGGCTAGGTACGAGAATATCACGGAGGTTCCTACCTCTTCGGGCTGTAATGGAGACTTGTGGGCCCAAAATCTCCTTAAGGTGGGTATCCTTAAGTAGAATCGGCCAGAACTTTTGCATCGAGCTTTTAACAGTATCCCAACCAGTATCGAATGTACCAATCATTCTAATGGTTTTATCCGAAGTCTTCATTGATGTTGGGAAGTCGGACAAAAGGGCCACCCTGTCAGCTTTCAAAGCTCTGTTATATGCCCTCTTCAAACATCTATTAGGATAACCCTTCTCTTTGAACTGCTGTCTCAAGATTTTAGCTTTAATCTGGAAGTCCTCAAGATCCGTGCAATTGCGTCGTAGTCTAAGGTACTGTCCAGTGGGAATACCTTGTTTCAAAGGTCTTGGATGACAGCTATTCCATTTGAGAAGTGAATTGGATGCAGAGGGTTTCCTAAACAGAGTAGTGACAAGGGAACCATTCTTAGAGATAGAAATCGTAAGGTCCAAAAAATTCAAAGAGGACCCTCCAAACTCTGCGGTAAATTTGAGGTTGTCTTCATTTATGTTGAGGAGGGCAACAAACTCTTCAAACTCAATGTTATTACCCTGCCAAACTATGATGACATCATCGATGTATCTGTACCAAAAAATAATTTTGGACAGAAAAGGTGACAGGTAGGTAGATGTCTGGATTTGCTCCTCCCACCACCCTAAATGGAGGTTAGCGTAAGAGGGTGCACAAGCAGTACCCATAGCTGTCCCCCGTGTTTGGTGGTAGTACTTGTTATGGAACAAAAAATAGTTATGAGACAGGATGAATTTCAAGAGTGTGATGGTAAAGGTGCTTGCTGTTCTGGACCCCTTTTGTCAAGAAAGTATTTAACATGTTCAATGCCTCTCTGATGTGAGATGGAAGAATAAAAAGCCTCCACATCAAGGGTGCATAGATTTGCTGTAGGCGCAATGTGGAGATTTGAAAGGAGAGAGAGTGCATGCTTGGTGTCTCTGATGTAAGAAGGTAAATGTTCAACAAGGTTGTCTGCAATAACCGCTGGAGTATATATTGTAATATTGGTCTGTACTGCTATGTGTATAGAATTCGTATGCTAGCAGCTGAAAGCCGCTAGCATTCATGTGTTTTGTTTCACGAACAGAGACTTTACCGGCTGTTCGTGAAACGAATGAGCTACCACCCAGTAGCCCACACACAGAGGGTCGTGTGGCACTCATTAACCGATTGGCGGTCGGCCATCTTGGATCCTTTGTTTCACCAGATGTGTTTGGTCGTCGAGCGCGTGGAACTGAAAACGGCTACTCGACGGCGCGAACACCGCTGGACTTCCAGGCCGTTCGGGAGCTCCGGTCTTTCGCTATTATGGTTCCCCATCGGTGTTCGGTACTTTTAGACGAACATAATGTTAAAGTGTATTTCGTGCGGCGTTCGGTTATTTATGCTGGGATCTGAGCGGTATGCTCACGAACTGTGCGCTCAGACCCCAGCTATCTACTGAACGTCCATTCATTTTAATAAAGTGAATATTATAAAAGTTATGTATTTTAATGTAAAATGTCGGTTCTGCTGCACGGAGGGATAATCCACTTAACGGTATATTCCAGTGGGAGTATCCCTCTCGTCCAGCAGTGCCTGATGGGAGTAATGTCCAGATTGCTAAGTCCCCCATGTAGTCCCCTACTGTATAACCCCTGCAATGTCAGTAGGGAAACCCCTTGCATGGGGACTGGCATAAATACTGTGACCTGTGAATAAAAACCTCAGTTGACTCCCAGAACTGTGTTTTGTCCGGTTACTGGGGGATTTGGGATATTGCCTTACTTTTCAGCACTTGACTTTGGATTACCTTCTGTACCAGCGGAGATTGTGGAATTTAATATTGCATCTCCGCTACAAGATTTCCTTGAAGGTGAAGGGTGTGCGAGAATTCATTGCTAATATCTGAAGGTGTGATCACTTTGTCTCCTTCTTCAGAGTTGATATAAGGGATACTAGATTGAACCCTTTGTTCTTCGAGTTTTGCTGCCAGGAGTTTATTTGCTCTATTTCCTTGAGTATATTGTGTTAGTTTTAGTTTATTTCAGTAGTAGCTCAAGCTTTTTAGTTTCGCTTCAGAAAGTTTGGATTGGAGGAGAACAATCTCATCTCTATATATTTTGTCTGGCCTGGTCTGGTTTAGTTTGTTTAGGGTTTTTAGTCTTTCCTTCCATATTTGTGTTTGTAGTTGAGCTTTCTTTTTATCATGTGATGCTTGTTTTAAGATTAAGCCCCTCATTACCGCCTTGTGTGTCTGCCAAATAGAGTCTGCTTGCACGTCAGATGTGTCAATTATAGCAAAGTAGTCCCTGATCTGGTCCTGGAGCGTGTTAACAAATCCGGTCTCCAGTGGGGCTTGGCCTTGAAGCTATGGGTGTCAGATATGTCCAAGATGACTGGGGCATGGTCTCACCATTCTATGTTTCGTATTGAGCAGTCCTCCATCTGTGATAATGACGCCCCCTGCATTTACCATCTTTCCATCCTTGTGTAGCTATTGTGCACTGCGGAAAATAAAGTGTATTCCCTGTCAGACGGGTGAGTCGCCCTCCATACGTCATATAGGTTGTGCCTGCGAAAAATGCATGTAGGCATTTTACTACCATCCATAGTCGAGCGGCCCTGGCAGGGTTTTTTTGTGAGGAGGATTTAGGTTCCAATGTACAGTTGAAGTCTCAGCAGAGAAGTAGTCTACCCTGGAGGACCTATTTTCTGGAATACTTTACTGAGAAATGCTGTTTGACTGTCATTCTGGGCATTAATATTAGCTATAGTGTACATGCCTCCATTGATGTTCGTGACTATGATAATGAATCTACCTTCGGGCTTCTTCATGGATTTTATCAGTGAAAAATTCAGTTGTTGACTGATCATAATAGAGACACCTTTCGATTTGCAATCAGCAGATGCATGAAATTGGTGCTGGAATTTTCTAACTTGGAATCGGCAGAGGTCGTGGTTTTTGTAGTGCATCTCTTGCAAACATATAATATCGCCTTTCAATTGGGTAGTTTCCCTATACAGCGCGTGCCGTTTAGATGGGTCATTAAGCCCCTTAACATTGTGGGATATCAATCTCATGATTTGTAGTGTGGGCTGTGTACAACCCCTGACAGTGCCCACGTCTGTCCCCCCCTCCCTCCACCCTCCTTACTCGTAGCCTCTGCAGGCAAAAAAAAATTGGATAGAGCGAAAGAAATGGAAAAGTAGCAAAGACTTACTGGAAAGAATACTGGTCATTCCGTGACCAGAATGGTGTGTCTGGTCGCCCTCCGGCGATCTACAATGGTTTCTGACGTGCTGAGTGAGACCTCACAGCTCCCTTGGTGGTATTTGGTAGTCACCAAACAGGCAGGTACGCCGCCAAGGCCCTCTCCACACAGACTAAACTATTTTGGTTGCCGTCTGCCACCCTCAGCTTTGTGCTTGTCCCCTGAGTATGACCACTATTTCGGGTATTCCCCGCTTGGAGGCTAGCATGTGGGAACCCTACTATAGTGAGTGTTCGGGGCCCTTATGGAAAACTATGGCAAAGCAAGCTTTTCTAATTTTGACCCTCAACCATATGGGAGGCGGGCGTGGTGATGTGTATGCCCCCCTTGATCTGCCGTGAGTAATCGCCATCACCTGGCTATATGACTCGCTACATGGGACAGTGGGTGCTGTATTGGGGCTTAACTCACAATGCATGTCAATGTCTGAAATAAGTATTTGCCCCTTCGACTTCGTGTTTGGTGGCAAAACCCTTGTTGGCAATCAGAGAGGTCAGATGTTTATTGTAGTTGGCCACCAGGTTTGCACACATCTCAGGAGGGGTTTCGTCCCACTCCTCTTTGCATATCCTCTCCAAGTCTTTAAGGTTTCGAGGCAACTCGAACCTTCAGAACCCTCCACAGATTTTCTATGGCATTAAGGTCTGGAAATTGGCTAGGTGTCACGGGTGGCGGTCCGAAGACTGGAAACCCTGTATGCCTGATGATGATAGGAGTCACAGTGTGGAAGTGGACTATCAGGGCCTAGAGCCGGGTAACCACACACCCCCTGGTGTTGAGCACCAGCGTTTGTGTGGCCACATACTAGAGCCCTGATGAAGCTTCTGTGGATCCGAGATGCTAGATGATAATATGCAGACCTCCCAGGATCTGAATAGGGAGGCTCTGCAGGAGATATGTATCCAGTACTAGAAAGAAGGCAAGATGAGAACAGGCACCAAACAAGATAGCAAGAGGAGACTAGAAGAACCCATAACCGGAGCAGGACAGAAAGCAGAACCCAGAACATGTACACAATACATGAAGGAAACATGAACAAGACATGGACAGGACAGGACTGTACATGAACTGGGAATACAAGATAAGAGATACAAGGCAAAACAAGAGGAGAAATAACTAAGTACTATATATGTAATAAACATTGGAGATTTAGACATATGTAAATGGCCAAGATGTATGCAGCCCACCACTGCGCCAAAGTACTCCAATTACAGTGGGTCCAAACTGCCTAGATATGCATGACTAAAAGTACAATAATAAAACACACACAGTACTTACCTGCAAGGAAAGGAGCAGAGGAAATGAAACCACTGCCTGCAGGAACAGACTGAAACAAAAAGGATTGGCAAAGAAACGGGTGTGGCAACAAAACACAAACATTTAAAGGAATCCAAGAGCCTGGGAATTCCAGGAACAGAATGAAGGGATGAACCCAGAAAACCCAGCATAAAGAAAACCAGACATATAATAGAAAACCAGAAAAAACAAGAAAAACTAAACAAGAATTGAAAAAAGTGTACTGGATACCAGAAGCCATTGCCAGAAAAAATCTGCAGCCAGGAACAGGATGTGACACTAGGCCACTCCAGGACCTTAATGTGCTTCTTCTCGAGCCACTCTTTTTTTGTCTTGGCTGTGTGTTTTGGGTCATTGTCATTCTGGAATACCCATCCAGAACCCATTTTCAATGCCCTGGCTGAGGGAAGGAGGTTCTCACCCAAGATTTGATGGTACATGGCCCCGTCCATCGACCCTTTGAAGCGGTGCAGTTTTCCTTTCCCCTTAGCAAAAAAAAAAACCCAAAGCATAATATTTCCACCTCCATAGGTGGTTTGAGGTTTTAGGTGGTGGTCTTGGGGTCATAGGCAGCATTCCTCCTTCTCCAAACACAGCGAGTTGAGTTGATGCCAAAGAGCTCAAATTTGGTCTCATCTGACCATAATACATTCACCCAGTTCTCCTCTGAATCATTCAGATGTTCATTGGCAAACTTCAGACGGGCCTGTACATGTGCTTTCTTGACCGATGGGACCTTGCGGGCGCTGCAGGATTTAGGCCTTCACAGCGTAGTGTGATACCAATTGTTTTCTTGGTGAATATGGTCCCAGATGCATTGAGATCATTTACAAGATCCTCCCGTGTAGTTCTGGGTTGATTTCTCACCGTTCTCATGATCATTGAAACACAAGGTGAGATCTTGCATTTAGCACCAGACGGAGGGATACTGACAGTTATTTTGTGTTTCTTCCATTTGCGAATAGTTGCACCAACTGTTGTCACCTTCTCACCCAGCTGCTTGGTGATGGTCTTGTTGCCCATTCCAGGCTTGTGTAGGTCTACAGTCTTGCCCTGACATCCTTGGACAGCTCTTTGGTCTTGGCCATGGTGGAGAGTTTGGAATATGATTGCTTCTGTTGACCGGTGTCTTTTATACAGGTAACGAACTGTGATTAGCAGCACTCTCTTTAAGATAGGGGATAAAATACTTATTTCATTGACATGCAAATCAATTTATACATTTTTTCACGTGCATTTTTCTAGATTTGTTTGGTTATTGTTGTTGTTCTGTCTCTCACTGTTAAAATACACTTACCATTACAATTATAGACTGGTCATTTCTTTGTCATTGGACAAACATTCAAAATCTGTTGGAAATCAAATACTTTTTTCCCTCACTGTATGGAGGCTGGCACTAAACCCACTGCAGAATGTAGCAATTGTGCTGCTTTAAGGATTAGGTAACCATATGACTTAAGTAATCCCGCCGGGCTGGATGGAGAGGAAGGGGTTAAACACTTACCTTTCTCCAGCGCCGGGCTTCCTCGGTGCTGGAGACTCTCCTCCTCCTTGGCTGAATGCGCATGCGCGGCAAGAGACGCGCGCATTCTGCCAGTCTCATAGGAAAGCATTCTCAATGCTTTCCTATGGATGCTGGCGTCTTCTCACTGTGAAAATCACAGTGAAAAGTGCGGAAGCGCCTTTAGCGGCTGTCAAAAAAGACAGGCACTAGAGGCTGGATTAACCCTAAAGTAAACATAGCAGTTTCTCTGAAACTGCTATGTTTACAGCAGAAAGGGTTAATCCTAGGTGGACCTGGCACCCAGACCACTTCATTAAGCTGAAGTGGTCTGGGTGCCTATAGTGGTCCTTTAAATCAACATCTCACGCCAAACTGTTTCTAATCCCACACACACACCTGCCGAGGCCACTACGCACACTAGTCGCGCATCTTCTCACAGCAACCAACTCCCTCATCCCAGCAAAAAGGAAATCTCCTGATGTCCCCACAATTAGGGAATGGATCACAAAAGTAGATGGAATTAAAACCATGGAAGAAATTCATGCATCCATAACCCACAAATTTCCTATCTTTCAGGAGGTGTGGAGACCATGGGAGAAATTCATGACCAAACAAGACCCTACAACTCGTACATGCCAAATCCCTAGGTAGGGGAAAACTACACACAGCACATAGGCAATAGTTAGAATCGACTCCAATCTGCCCACAACCCATCCTCACCCCCCACACACCACCCAGCCCCTATCTCCGAGTCCCATACACCCGAAATTATCCACATCTGTGAACCACACTAGGATGAGGTATTCAAGCGGCACACGCACACGGAACAATCAGGTCACCATCGCATATCCCAACTCAACACACCCCGGGCCGACAAGCCTAGGGGGGCACCCCACAACCCACTAGTATAGAGACCACACAATTGGTGTCTTTATTCACCTCCAATCCTAAAAGCTACAGTAGTAGCTGCCAAACACGGAAGACGAACATGTACACCACTCCAAATCGTACCTCACGTCGCAAAAAATCTGCCCGACAACTACAAGAAAAGAGTTCTCATGTCACCACATGCCATTGGCGACAAACGTGAGAAAAAACCCATTACACATTTTACACACATGCCCCATACGGTGCACCACACAGACCCTATACACATTGGAGTAGGCCAAATTACACAAACTGAGACCTGATTCCAGAAGATGACTAGCCCATGGGTTATCACACTATTTGAAGATTGAAGACCGAAGCCCAAAAGTGCCCCGGCGGGTCCCCATACATGCATACTCCCATACCTCTAAGTGTTTTTAAGGTTATTGGTTATACCATGTTGCTCCTACATATTTGATATTTAAAGACATGACGGCGAATGAAGACTCTCCTTTGGTTTCGCAATGTGGACTTGTGCTTACCTCATGTAACCCTTCATGTATTCATTCACCCACCATGTTTACTTCATGTCTTATTTCTGTACTATACGTTTTGTACAAATAAAACTTTTAAAATATATATATATAAATATTAAATCCACTTGTCAGTCTCCCGGTTAGTGAATTTTAATGCAATTTGTAAACGTGGCAGAATTTTTAACTTTGGCAATTTTGATCTAAATATACAATTTTATTCTCATTTCCAAACATTGGGGTGTTTGTTAATGTCCTTGTTTAGCTTTCCACTTAAAGTGAAGCTTTTGTGTTTCAAATGTATTTTTCACAGGGTACAAGGTCTAAGATTCTTAGACACATCTTTAAATGTAGAACAGACATTGTTAAGATGTTTCATTTACAGTTCCAAAAAAAAAAAAAAAAACAATCTCCAGCTGCAGTATGTTAAAGAATGAAAAGTGAAAGCAATTGTTGGAGCAGAGTTTACTTGCTCTACAGACTGCCTGCATTTGCAGTGGCTCAAAGAAGGGTTCAAGGAAAAGATGTCTAAATCGAGGACATTTTGGCGTATGTTACAAGCAAATAAATTGGATTATAACATTTTAAGAGCAAAGAAGACCTCCAGAAGCAAATATTGACAGACAGGTACAGTGCAGTGATTTTTATATTGTTTGATCATGCAGTTTGATCTTTTTCAGTTTTATTCTTAAGTGTACTATGGCAAACAATTAGTCAGTTTAATAAGACATTACATAGGTGTTGCTGAAACCTACAGAATGCTTAATTTTTGCAGATATATGGAATGCCTAATTTTTGCAGATATAAGCGAACTGAACAAAAGCACTATAATCTAGAAGATCCAGAAAAAAAGAAAACAAACTGCATATGTGGTTGAAGCTGGACCTAAGTTATGGTAATCATAACAGAGTGTAAATTGGACGCAAACTACATACAAAAATGTCAGCTTTATTTGTTTTTTGGTTTTGTAAACGGATAAGAAAAAACAACGAGCGTTTCATGTTACAACACTTTCACTTTCTGTTTTAAGCAATTAAATGTATTTGTATAGTAAGTGTGTATGTGTAGTAGTTCAGTTTAGTTTTTTATATGTAGTTAAGTTTTATTGTGATTAGTCATTTTAATCGCTCTTTTGGGAACTATATAGAACAGTAGATCAAATCAAGTGTCCAGAGCTTAGACATTTTATGGTTAAGTAATGTGCTGTTGCTTTACTATACACATATGATGAAATATGAGAAACTGTAATATAGCATTTTTGGGTCACGCACAGATTTTAACTAAATCGTGTTTAGCTGCGGCAATGGTTAAATGTATTTAATTTTTTGTAAAAATATAAAGTCTTCATCGCCTACTATTCGACTCATCTTTTTCGCTCAGTCTCTTTCGTCATTTGCCCTGTTTCCATAATTTCTTTTCTCTTAGGATTTCTATCTCCCCCCACCTACATGCCAGCTCATTTCTATAAGTGTACGTCAGTGCTCAATTTGAGACGGTTTCATTTCCGAAGAAAAGCCTACGCCATTTGTCTTTTATTTCTGAGTCCCACTGAGATTTTTTTTTTGTTTTCTTTTTTAATTCCCTTGCCTTTCTTGACTTCTATCTGGACCCTTATTTTTCTTTCGTTATGTGTTACTGTGTATCTGTTATTTGATTTTCATTGATGTTGCTGCTCTTTAGCAACGATATTATCATAAATTTTATATATCGAGGAAACAAAATGGGACAGATATTGGAGAATTAAAATGTCCAGTCTCCTGTGGGTTGTTTTCACCAGACTAAGACATGTGTTACATAGATTAGCATTGGAATATGTATTCCCAAATGCTTAGCTGCTTAGTAAATGTACTGTGCATTTGAGAATACAGATTCCAGTTTTGTATCTCAAACTGGTGAAAACCGCCCATAGGAATATTCTGTTTTTATTTAACTCTCCAATTAGTTTATTTAACTCTCTGTCTTCATTGTAAATCTTGGTTAGGCCGATCTCAAATATATTCTAGTGTAAACTTATATTAGTCTGTAAAGCAAATTCAAGTGATGTAAAGTTTTGGTTATTAAATGCAAATGTTTCACAGGAGAACAAAAATTAAACATGAATCAGATAAATAAAAAAAACATTACTTTGAAAAATAATTTATTTTTATTTAGGCAGAATGAAGAAGCAACAAAATAACAAATAAAATGCACAAATTAAATCAAAATATTACATGTCAATTAATAATGCCTCTAGAGTTAAAAGCATTACAGTATAGAGAATAACACATTACTTCTTAATCTGAAAATACAGCTGTACAGGGAGTGCAGAATTATTAGGCAAGTTGTATTTTTGAGGATTAATTTTATTATTGAACAACAACCATGTTCTCATTGAACCCAAAAAACTCATTAATATCAAAGCTGAATATTTTTGGAAGTAGTTTTTAGTTTGTTTTTAGTTTTAGCTATGTTAGGGGGATATCTGTGTGTGCAGGTGACTATTACTGTGCATAATTATTAGGCAACTTAACAAAAACAAATATATACCCATTTCAATTATTTATTATTACCAGTGAAACCAATATAACATCTCAACATTCACAAATATACATTTCTGACATTCAAAAACAAAACAAAAACAAATCAGTGACCAATATAGCCACCTTTCTTTGCAAGGACACTCAAAAGCCTGCCATCCATGGATTCTGTCAGTGTTTTGATCTGTTCACCATCAACATTGCGTGCAGCAGCAACCACAGCCTCCCAGACACTGTTCAGAGAGGTGTACTGTTTTCCCTCCTTGTAAATCTCACATTTGATGATGGACCACAGGTTCTCAATGGGGTTCAGATCAGGTGAACAAGGAGGCCATGTCATTAGATTTTCTTCTTTTATACCCTTTCTTGCCAGCCACGCTGTGGAGTACTTGGACGCGTGTGATGGAGCATTGTCCTGCATGAAAATCATGTTTTTCTTGAAGGATGCAGACTTCTTCCTGTACCACTGCTTGAAGAAGGTGTCTTCCAGGAACTGGCAGTAGGACTGGGAGTTGAGCTTGACTCCATCCTCAACCCGAAAAGGCCCCACAAGCTCATCTTTGATGATACCAGCCCAAACCAGTACTCCACCTCCACCTTGCTGGCGTCTGAGTCGGACTGGAGCTCTCTGCCCTTTACCAATCCAGCCACGGGCCCATCCATCTGGCCCATCAAGACTCACTCTCATTTCATCAGTCCATAAAACCTTAGAAAAATCAGTCTTGAGATATTTCTTGGCCCAGTCTTGACGTTTCAGCTTGTGTGTCTTGTTCAGTGGTGGTCGTCTTTCAGCCTTTCTTACCTTGGCCATGTCTCTGAGTATTGCACACCTTGTGCTTTTGGGCACTCCAGTGATGTTGCAGCTCTGAAATATGGGCAAACTGGTGGCAAGTGGCATCGTGGCAGCTGCACGCTTGACTTTTCTCAGTTCATGGGCAGTTATTTTGCGCCTTGGTTTTTCCACACGCTTCTTGCGACCCTGCTGACTATTTTGAATTAAACGCTTGATTGTTCGATGATCACGCTTCAGAAGCTTTGCAATTTTAAGAGTGCTGCATCCCTCTGCAAGATATCTCACTATTTTTGACTTTTCTGAGCCTGTCAAGTCCTTCTTTTGACCCATTTTATCCAAAGCAAAGGAAGTTGCCTAATAATTATGCACACCTGATATAGGGTGTTGATGTCATTAGACCACACCCCTTCTCAGCACATCACCAAATATGCTTAATTGGTAGTAGGCTTTCGAGCCTATACAGCTTGGAGTAATACAACATGCATAAAGAGGATGATGTGGTCAAAATACTCATTTGCCTAATAATTCTGCACTCCCTGTAGCATATTTAGCCAAAATATTCTTATTGACAGCATTTGATTATTATTGAAATAATTATTACATTAATAATTAAAAAGCACTCTCTAAGCACAGCAACCACTTACAGGATATTGTTGTGATAATTATGTTTTTGTCAAACTATTGAACTATTCAAGTGGTTTGGTAAAAAGATTCTTTAGCACCAATAACCAACCATCTGTTCACACGGTACAACACAATGAGGAAGTTTCACTATTGTTCCATCCAAAATATCTGTACAGAATATAGAACGATTAACCTTTTATTCAGTACTGTGTTAAAGGAATGATCCAAGCACCTTAACCACTATAGCACACTGTACTAGCTATCGGGCCAGGAGTCCCAAGCCCCCAATATAAGTATTGAAACTGTTTAAAAATTGCTTGACTTCTAACCTCGGGTCCATCAGGCTCCACTCCCCGGCTCCCCCTTTAGTCAGAAACTCTATTCACTTAGCTAAGTATGTTGGTTGACATCAGATGAAATGTTCAGACATAAAGTTGGCTGCAAGGCTTAGTTTAGTAGAGATAACTAAAACTACTAGCAGGAGCTTTCAGGGCTCAATACTGTCTTTCTTACTTTGGAGGCGCCAGGACACACCTGGCACAATAACAATAACTACAGATATTCTGATGGATAACGAGTGTCAGGCTGCCCGCCTGGTCCGCTCCTCCCAGCGAGTGGTATGGGTCCTAGCGGGCGCATATCGTTGTGGCGGCATTCCTATGTCACAAAGGGAATGCCGCTGAATACTTACCCTGTCTCCAGGCACCCGCCGGGTCCGCTCATGCCCGGGAGCGGACTGGGACCCGGCAGGTGCATCTCATTGTGGTGGCATTCCCACATGGTAATCACTTACCTCCTTCTGCGACGCCATAGGCCTCACTAACAGGCACTCCTCCCCTTACACAGCAGCCTGGTCTGTAAACATTAGAGCTTTGGTAGACTATATGCTAGGACAGGTAAAACAAATAGAATAAAGCAGGTTCAGCATTTTATATTTGATTGAAGTAAGAGTATTACGTATATAGTAGATGAGGAGTTTTGAGGTGCGGTAGCTGATGAATAAATTAATTTCTAGAATTAAGATAGAAACAGTAGTTGTAAGTAACAGGATTTATTTAAAAAGTAGTAAGGAGGAATACAAACATTTTTAAAAATTTAGAAAAGCTGGTTCTACAAAGGCAGTCAAAAGAATGCCATTAACTCTAAGCCCAAGGATAATAGTCTCCACACTTTAACTGTTAATTATTAAAGGGAGAATTCAAATTTAAAGGGACACTCCAGGCACCCAAACCACTTCTGCCCATTGGATGGTCCCTTAACCCTGCAAGTGTAAAACTGCAATAACTACCTTGCAGGGTTATAGGATCACTATAGGGTCAGGAACACAAATATCTGAAGTGGTAGCCTAATCCAATCAAAGTGTTACCCCATAGGATTGACTGAGACTGACAAAGAGGCAGATCGGGGGCAGAACCAGCATGATTCAAACATAGCCCTGGCCATTCAGCATCTCCTCATAGAGATGAATTGAATCAATAAATCTCTATGAGGAAAGTTCAGTATCTGCATGCAGAGGGAGGAGACACTAAATGTTTGGATGCATTTTAAGCAGCCATGACCCAGGAAGGATCTCTAACAGCCATCTGAGGAGTGGCCAGTGAAGTTATCACTAGGCTGTAATGTAAACACTGCATTTTCTCTGAAAATACTGTGTTTACAGCAAAAAGCCTGAAGGTAATGATTCTACTCACCAGAACAAATTCAATAAGCCTTAGTTGTTCTGGTGACTATAGTGTCCCTTTAAGTCCTCCTCTAGTGGCTGTCTGTCAGACAGCCACTAGACGGACTTCCGTGTTCTCGCTATGTGAGGACCTCCAGCGTTGCCGAAATCCCCATAGGAAAGCCCTGAATAATGCTTTCCTATGGGGAGGTCTGATGCATGTGCGCGGCCATTGCTGCGCATGCGCATTAGGTCTCCCCTGCCGGCTGATGTCGGTGGGGGAGGAGAGTGGGCGGAGCCTGACCCAGCGCCAAGAAACATTGACACTGGACTCCGGTAACTTACTGAAGGGTTTGGGAGGGAGAAGGGCACTGCCAGGAAAACAATCCTTTTCTTCCAGCACCACGCAAGTCTTGCCGCAGATGGCCCTATCTCGCTCCGCCTCTTTGGCTGAGATTAACAAATCTGATGATCTCAACCAATCCATTGCTTTCCCATATGAAAGCATTTGGAGGCTATTGTGCATGTGCCACAAAACCCAGCACTGCACCAAACAGCATCTTCTCAGAGAAATGTATTGAATTTAATGCATCTCTATGAGGAACATTCAGCATCTCTATGGAGTGCGTGGAGACGCTGAACATCAGTGCAGCACCCAGGAAGCACCTTTAGTAGCCGTCTGAGTGACTGACACTAGAGGTGTTACTACAGTAATGTACATACACTCTGCCTTTTTAGTTATTCTGGGCAGGGGTGTCACTGAGGGAGGGGGGCCCCCCTACATCATGCAGTGCCCCCCCCCCCCCAATTGAAATAGAAGCCAGGAGCACTGAGTCTCTTTCAAAAGCTGCAGCAGCCTCCTCATCTGCAAGCCCCACCTCCCACTCTCTAGCAGAGGACATTAATGCAGGAAGAGGCCTGAAAATAGCCACCCAGTTCTCCCACAGCCTCCAGTGCCAGGTAGGCTTCCAATACTTAGCATGACAGAGTGATCTTGCTAGTAAGTGGGCTTATGTGTGTGTCTGTGAGGTTGTCTGTAGTAAATTTGTATGTGTCAGTGAGCTTGCCTGTAGTGAGCAAGTGTGTTAGTGAGCTTGTTTGTAGTGAGCATGTGTGTGTGTGCCAGTAAGCTTGTTAATAGTGAGCTTGTGTGTGTAAGTGAGCTTGTCTGTAGTGAGCTTGTGTGTGTATCAGTGAGTATCATGCTTACCTTGGTTGGGGACAGCTGGCAGACGAATGGGAACCTCTCCACACTCCTAGGCTTCCCTCCAGCAGTTTGAACGCCAGCCGTTTTAGCTTGGCTTCTTTTATGAAGCGGCACATGCACGCCAACGTCATGATGCAAATTACGTCATGGCCCTCCAAAACATTCAGACTCAGATTCACTTATAGTTCTTTGCCCTGTTGTGGTTCTATCTATAGTTCCCAATAGTGCTTTGCTTTACTGTGTTATTTGTGTATTGACCTCGGCTATCTGACCATTCTCTTTTCTGTATTCCTGACTCGGCTTTTGTACCTTGCTACTGTGATTTCTGGTTCCCATGACTCGGCTTGTATTTCTCGCTTCTTTGTTTTCTGGCTCCCCCAACCTTGGATTGTCCCCGACCATTCTTTATCTGTCTAACGTTAAGTCTGGCATTCTAAGGCCCGGTATACGTTCTTCTATTACATCCTGCGTGTTGGGTCTCTTAGGAATCTTGACAGTGAGCATGTGTGTCAGTGAGCTTGTCTATAGTGAGCATGTGTGTTAGTGAGTTTGTCTGTAGGTGGATGGAGATGCCCAGTTAAAAAGAGATAAATAAAAAATAAAAGTAAATGTATAAAATACACATTTCACAAGTACATATTTATTACATATACAAATAAATACAATATTACAAATCTTTGGAAGTATCAATTCCCCTTTAATACCTATGTTACAACTAACAACAAATGCCATGATCTCTTTCAAAAAAAGGCTAAGAAATAGTGGTCTCTAATTTACATTCTAGTAAATAAAATACCTGAACCATCTCATGCTAATCCTTTTATGGCTGTTAGAGTGAGTCATTGATGCAATAAAAAGAGATAGATAAGCTGTTTGTCTGGAAAACAGTTTAGATTAAAACAGTGGAGATTTACACATGTTACTCAGTTAAACAGCTGCATTTTTGGTGCACATTAGTGTCAACTGTGTTGGATAAATCAGGGCACGTGTCAGCATACAAACGCTATTTTTATTGCTAGATTTTGTCACTTTTCTTTATTTTTAATTCACAAAGAATACAGGTAATGCATAGTATTATGATCAAAAATATATCACATTAACAGCAGGTTAGCATCCAAAGCAATTGTTGAACTTTAGGATTGAGGTGTTTTTATTTGGTTGGTAAAAGGTAAAATTATCACAGGTGTTACGTCTAAGACTGAGCCCATTGCCCCATTAAGGAGTTGTTATGCGTGGTAGAGGGCATTATAGATACAGTAGTTAGAATATAGGTGTATGCTTAAAGGACCACTATAGTGCCAGGAAAACATACTCGTTTTCCTGGCACTATAGTGCCCTGAGGGTGCCCCCACCCTCCGGGTCCCCCTCCCGCCCGGCTCTGGAAAGGGGAAAGGGGTAAAACTTACCTTTTCCAGTGCTGGGCGGGGAGCTCTCCTCTTCAGATCCTCCTCCTCTCCGCCCATTCGGCTGAATGCGCACGCGCGGCAAGAGCTGCGCACGCATTCAGCCGGTCACATAGGAAAGCATTTACAATGCTTTCCTATGGATGCTTGCGTGCTCTCACTGTGATTTTCACAGTGAGAATCACGCAAGCGCCTCTAGAGGCTTTGGGGGAAGGATTAACCCATTTATATACATAGCAGTTTCTCTGAAACTGCTATGTTTATAAAAAAAAAAATAGGTTAACCCTAGCTGGACCTGGCACCCAGACCACTTCATTAAGCTGAAGTGGTCTTGGTGCCTAGAGTGGTCCTTTAACATGTTAGCCCAGAGACTGACACCCATGTTGTATACAACATGTTTAAAGGTAGGCATGTGGCTGGTGGTGGATAATTGTGGGGTTAACCCTCAAGCCAGCTGGTGTGAAGTAATGTGTCACTAGGGACATATAATACAGTAGTAGATGGTATATTACAATACACAAAATAAACAGTATAACAGGAAAACAAACATATACATATTAAAGGATCACTATAGGGTCAGGAACACAAACATGTAATCCTGACCCTATAGTGCTAACACCACCATCTAGCCCCCCTGGGTCCCTCATGCCTCCATAAATATAGTAAAAATCTTACTGTATTCAAGCCTGAAGCTGTAAATCTGCATGCTGTTAGACTCAGAAAAACAAGCAGTCTGCTGACATGTGGTAGCCTGATCCAATCACAGTGCTTCCCCATAGGATTGGCTGAGACTGACAAAGAGGCAGTTCAGGGGCAGAGCCAGCCTGATTCCAACACAGCCCTGGCTAATCAATTAATCTCTATGAGGAAAGTTCAGTGAATGCATGCAGAGGGGGGAGATACTGAATCACAGGATGCTGTGCACAGTGCCGCCCTGTGCTCTGCTGACAGCAGATCTTAGTGGATTGAGGCATATTATGCCTCCATCAACTCCAAAGTCCCTCTGGTTCACTCTGAGTGACTGCAACTGGAGGTGTTGCTAGCTTTCAATGTATACAATGAGAAAGGCTGCAAGGAGCTATATTTCTCACCTGAACAACCTCATTAAGCTGAAGTTGTTCAGGTGACTATAGTGTCCCTTTAAACTAAACAATAATAAGATGGGTGCTTGCATGGTCTTCAGGGAATTGTCGCTGGTGCACTGTTGCCCCTTTGGGCAGCGGGCACTAATGGGCAAATTCTGTCTGGATCCCAGGTAGTCATTGTCGTGGATGACGCGAAGGTGGTCGTCCCCCGGGTGTCAAAGACAGCCCGAGCTTCTGTAAGGTGTTGGCAATTTCAGAGGCCTCTTCCATGCGCATGCGAGCGGTGTGCGCGGCCGCAAGCTGAGCTGACTGACAGCTCGGCTCGCAGTCTTTGCCCGCCCCCTCTCCTCTGCTGACAGGCAGGAGAGAGAAGGCGCGCACATAGTGCCTTCTCTCTCCTGCACACGTCAGACATATCTGGATACGTCTGACGTGTACAAGGCCTTTTTAGGGCCCTACATGATAGGAAGTCCCTCTGGTGGCCGTCTGAGTGACGACCACTGGAGGTATTCCTATCAATCAATCTAAACACTGTATTTTCGCTTTACATTAGATTGCCTGCAGGGAGCTATAGAACTCACCTGAACAAATACATTAAGCTGTAGTTGTTCAGGTGACTATAGTGTCCCTTTAAGACACAGGGTAGACAAATTAAGGTTGGGCATGGGCAGGGAAAAGGGATAGGATAATTTTTTAAAAAAAAATTTCCATTCTAAAAATTTTATCTGTTTTTTGTTGTTTACACTCATTGGGTTCTTATGTTCAATGAGGATCTGGCTTACATTGTAGAGGGATGTGGGATCTGAGACTCAGCTTTGTAGGGTAGAGAGGCTGAACAGTAGATTTAATGCGAGTTGATATGTATGGGGAGTGTCAGCCCTGTTACAAAAAATAATGGTCTATATCAGCCTGGCATAGCTTTTATACAGCATAGCACTGACACATACCCAATGAATGTACACTTGTTTTTTAAACAACATTGGACACCGTAGTTAAATATGTGTTTGCAATGCACAGTGTAAAATACTATAAATATTAAATAAAAAGAAAATAAAAACCACATATAGTGAAATCAGGATGGAAAGGTGTATTGTACGCATGGCATGTGGCAGAGATGTGCCTTGTGTCGCAGAAAGTAGGTCAATCACATTTAGGGGGTAGATGTTTTGCCATGAAAGATTTTTTTTTTCAACTTTGCACTCTTGCTGATGAATATGAGTTGGTTGCCTAGGCATTCTTATACTAACAAAGTTATTTTTTTAAACTGAATTAAAAGCGAATTTCATATTTTAGGTCTCCGTAGCAAAATTGAAAGCATAGCTGGCTTAGAGAATTTTTCTAGTTTAGCTATTTAACCTTAAAGGGACACTTTAAGCACCAAAGCAACTTTATCTTAATTAAGTAGTTTTGGTGTATTGATTATGCTGCTGCAGTCTCACTGCTCAATTCTCTGCCATTTAGGAGTTAAATTACTTTGTTTATTTGGCCTTATCCACACCTACCATTCATGTGACCAACCACAGCCTCCATACACACTTCCTGTAAAGCAGGGCTTGACAAATTTGTTTGGAATCTAGAAGCCAACTAAAAAAGTTAGAAGCCAGTAATTTTAAACAAGAAAAATGCAATTCTTAAAGTGACACTATAGTCACCAGAACCACAACAACCTGATATAGTTGTTCTGGTGACTATAGCCTGTCCCTGCAGGCTTTTCAGTATAAACACAGCCTTTTAAGCAAAAAGTCAGTCTTTACATTGCTGCTTAGTAACACCTCTAGTGACAGTCACTCAGACGGCCACTAGAGAGTCCTGGGTCACTGCTGCACCACATGCAGCACCGGGTTTCGGGGTCTTCAAGCTCTGCGGATTGGCACATTTGCTGCGTATGCACAAAATCCTCCCAATGCTTTCCATTGGCTTAGCTGAGATCATAAAGATTGATAATCTTAGCCATTGAGGTAGTACCAGCCGTGGCGAAAGTGGCACAGCGTGGGGGAAAAAAAGGTGAGTAAAGACACCTTCCTCATATGATCGGAGGGGGCAGGTAACTACAAGTGCACACACACACACATTCTGACAGGCTCACACACACATACACTCACTCACTCTGACAGGCTCATACTCACATTTTTGTATTAATTTAAATCCACTCAGCCTCCCTACCTTTAGGAGAGCTGTGTGGGTCTTTCCTTGGGGTCCAGTGGGGCTGCTCTCTTTCTGCAGTACTCTTACTGCAGTTCCTCTCTTCTCCCTGCTCGCTCTCTGTAATGATGCCGGAGCCAGAGTGGCGTCATATTACAGTTCCCGGCATCATTAAACTTCAGGGAGTACTGCTCCCTTGCGCACCACCTCCTTGCCCCCATGCTGCCAAGGCTGGCCGCCTCCTTGCTCCCGCGGACGGCCGGCTCATGCTGTCCAGCGGCGGCCGCCTTCAAAGCTCTCTCCGCGTCCACATATAAGAGCTGGCAAATCCCAGACACCAAGGCAAAATATCTAGTCGCGTTGGCGACCTTGCACCTGGGATTTGTCGAGCCCTGCTGTAAAGAAATAACTCATTGTTAAACAGCCTTTATTGCCTCACAGTTTGATAAAATTTTAATTAACAAAGTAATAGATTAAATTAAAAAAAAATTTCATGGAGGTTATGTAAGTCCAGCCCACAGAGATGTACCTAGAACTGCATAAACAAACAAAAGTAATTTAAATCCTAAATGACAGATATGATAGCAGTGAGACTGCAGGGTTGTGATCTAAACACCAAAACTGGTAATCAAACCAGGTAAAGCCCTTAAAGGACCACTATATGCACCTAGACTACTTCAGCTCAATGAAGTGGTCTGGGTGCCATGCCCCCCTAGTTTTAACCATACAGCTGAAAACATTGGTTTCAGAGAAACTGCTATGTTTACATTGCAGTGTTAATAGAGTCGCTAGTGGCTGTCTCCCTGATAGCCACTAGAGGCACTTCCACAATTTACATGGAGTAAATAGCACTTATTTGACGCTGGACATCCTCACGGAGTCCAGCGTCAAAAAAAGATCCCATAGGAAAGCATTAAGTAATGCTTTCCTATGGGCGGGTTTGAATGCGCATGCACATTCGGCTCCACTCGGGAGCTGACGTCGATGGAGGAGAAGAGGTCAACAGTTCCCAGGGAGCCCGTGCTGGATTAAGGTAAGCAAATAAATGGCTAATTAACCATTTATTCGCCACGGAACGGGGCTGTGACTAGGACTCTATAGCGTTAGGAATACATATTTTTTATTTCTAACGCTATAGTATTCCTTTAAAGAAAAAACATAAATGACACAGGAGGTGTTATACATGTATTAGTTCTTTTTAATTTTCCTTTTATTAATATTAACTAGTGCAAAAATATTTGCTATCTGTGTTTAAATAAAACATTGTTTTTTAGGCTGGAGTAACCCTTGCTGTCATGCCCCCATCCTGGGAAAAAAACAGAAACTGTAAACTTACGTACTCTCGCGTCGTGGCCAGGTTCTCCCTGCAGCCTGATCTATCTTCAGTAATATCACTCCCCATCACTGCAGACAGAAGAAAGGGAGGATTTGATTGTCTTCTTCTGCCTGCATGCTTAAGCGTTCTGACGAAAGATGCCCAATTTGCACAGATTAAGCAAAACAGAGTTAAAGCTCCGGCAGCAAATTTATTTATATCTGTATGAGCAACGTTTTAAATTGAAATGCTGCACATACAGAATCAAAGCACCATGACCACTTCAAATCAGTAAAACAGTTATGGTGCTTGGATTATTTCTTTAAGATGTGGCATCCTATTGTATTTAGTAATAAAGAGAAATATAGCTCTGAATATAAATTAATATGTAAATACTGTGATCTACAACATGTCATTAAGAAGCTAAACTCTGTATTATCCCTAGATATGTAATATATAGTTTAGCCTCTAGATGTCGCCAAGGGATAGCCATTCACTTTATCTTTATTCTGACCATATGTATGCATATCAATGATTATAATCAATGGAGATGCTAGGGAACCATAACTACTATGACTCTTGGCACTCCTTTCAGTTAGATAAAAATCATGGAAGTTGTAGTTGACCTCAGAACAAGTCTAACAGAACAAACCTACTTAATAATAAAAAAACAAAAAGAGCGGGTTAAAAAAAAAAAAGGAGATTTGTTCGGCTCCCTTTTCTTCCCCACTCTTTGCCACCCATTCCCCTTCTCCCTTGTGTGACTGTCTGTCCACACCAATCAAATTAAATTATTAATGAGAACAGCCAGAATAAAAGAGCTGATCGGTCCTGATCTACTCTAACCTGAAGTCATCCAATTTAATCTTAAGGAAAACTCCAAGCACCATAACCACTACATTACACTGTAGCGATTATGGTACCAGGAGTGCCCAGGCATCCTTGCTTTGTAAGTAGTCAAATTGTTTCAAAACGGTTTGACATATTATCTGGGGTCTGGATCTTGCTGTAGTGTTATGGTGCTTAGAGTGTTATTTTGTTTTTTAATTCTTTATTTAAGTATCGGCAGTTGAGCATCATAGCCCCTCGTGTCTCATTCCCACCACCCCTAGACCCTACATGTGTCTAATTTTCTTCCCCCAACCCCTCCATATCTAATTCCTTTCCGCCAGCCCCTCCATGTGTCTCTTTCCCTTGCCCTCAGCTCTTTCATGTGTCTAATTCCTTTACCCCAACCCGTCCATGTGCCCCATTCCCTCTCTCTCGGCCCCTCCATGTGTCCCTCTCCCCCAGCCCCTCCATGTGTCCCATTCCCTCTCCATTTGTCCCATTCCCTCCCTCTCAGCCCCTCCCCTCCCTCTCAGCCCCTCCATGTGTCCCATTCTCTTTCCCCAGCCCCTTCTTGTGTCCCATTCCTCCCTGCTAGCTGTTTCATTCCCTTTACCCCCAGCCTTTCCATGTGTCTTTACCCCCTACCATTTTGTACCTGCTCACCGCCGTACCAGGTCCGGTCTGAAAGGAAGTTCTCTTTCAGTGAGCACATACTGTCAGACTGCGGACCACTTGGCCATGCTACACGTAGTGGCAGGAGGGAAGCAGCACAGCACTCCCCTCTTGCTGGTCACCCTGCGACCGTGTGCCTCAGGTATTCCAGCGGCCCAAGGTCGCAAGGGTTGCAGCAGTGGCCTGGGCCCCCTGAAGTGATGGGCCGGTCGCAGCTGTGACCCCTGCGACCATGGTAGTTAGGATGCTGGGAACATCTACTAAGGAGAGGGAGGGATTGCAAGGAGCTTTTTAGTCCTGACAATAGTTTTGACTATTGATGATGTGGGCAAATGAGAGCAAACTGAATGCATTGCACATTACTTTCTTCTAAAGAGTCAGTATAACAGATTTGTGTTTCTAAAATTAATATTTGAAATTTAGCCTCCTCCCCATAAAATAAATTGTCAGTAGACAATGCCTATCCAACTGGCCATAGACCTTTTTTTTATTAAAAGTTATCTGTTGGGGCTGTGCCCCAATTTGATAGGACAATGGACATGTGTGGTAAAATGGGTAAGATAGTGGATGCAAGCAGTGGTGTATCCTGGTTTTGTGCTGCCCTAGGCAGGACAAAACTCAGGCGCCCCCCTCCCCCCGCACCACCCCCACCCAACCCTTCCCCCCGCCCCACCTTCTAAATAAACACACACACAGTCAGACACAAACACACACAGTCAGACAAACACACACAGTCAGACACAAACACAGTCAGACACAGACACACACACACAGTCAGACACAAACACACACACACAGTCAGACACAAACACACACACACAGTCAGACACAAACACACACACAGTCAGACACATACACAGACACACAAACACACACAGATACAAACACACACAGATACAAACACACACACACTCACAAACACAGTCAGACACAAACACACAGACAAACACACACACACACAGTCAGACACATACACAGACACACACACACAATCAGACACAAACACACACACAGTCAGACACAAACACACAGACAAACACACACACAGTCAGACACATACACAGACACACACACACACACAGTCAGACACATACACACACACTCACAAACACACAAACACAGTCAGACACAAACACACACACATACACAATCAGACACAAACACACACACACAGACACAAACACACACACACAGACACAAACACACACATTAACTTTTTTTTAATTTAAATCCCCCCCCAACCTCCTTACCTTTGGGAGTGCTGGGGGGGGGGTCTCTCTCCCTGGTGGTCCGGTGGCTGCAGGTCGGGCTGGGCGGCGCTGACGGGCGGCCGGCGAGGGAGCTCTTCCTGTGAGCTGACTGCTCAGCTCCCTCGCGCACCGGCTGCAGAGTGAGGCTGGGAGCCGGAAGATGACGTCATCTTCCGGCTCCCAGCCTCACTCTGCGGCCGCGAGGGAGCTGAGCAGTCAGCTCAGGGGAAGAGCTCCCTCGCCGGCCGCCCGCCTGTCAGCGCCGCCCGCCCGCTCGGGATGTCAGTTAGCGTTTTTTGCCGCCCCCTGAAAAATGCCGCCCAAGGCAAATGCCTTGTTTGCCTCGCGGCTAATACGCCCCTGGATGCAAGTGGTGTATTTATGGATAAATGTGGTGTGATGGGCAAGGTCATGAATATGTGGGGGATGTGTCGGTTAGTCCACCCATTGTACAGCGCTATGGAATTTTACTGTGCTATATAAATAATAAAATAATAATAATGTAGGGTATGGGAAGTAACTACATGTGGAGTGAACAATATTGTAGTAGATGGAATGTGTAATATTTTACAACATGCCATTGTACATTCTTTGTACACTGTTTTATCCTTTCCGTGCCAAGAGGCTGTCAGATTCTCTATAGGTTGCAAACTCCTTCTCATGCAAATCCTGAACTAATGTTTCTCTTTTTGCAAACCCCTCCACATACCTTTATGAAATACTGAGACGTGACAGCGCTGCTTTAAGGTGTTAGAGAAACAGAAGCAGACCAAGGAAGCAAACAGTACAAAAGTCAAGTTTAAATGTAAATCTTTGATAATGCCTCTGGATCTCTCCTAAGCAACCACCGTCCTGATGCACAACATTATAAAGCAGTATAGTAGTTCAGTGACTGGTAGTAATAAATTTATTTTTTTACATTATATACACACACAGTCTCGCTCACTTCAACATGGATGCTGTCCAGGAGGTGGGAGGGTCTGGGAGGGAGGGTCTGCTGGAGATTGGCCGGGATGTGTCAGCTGACCGCAGCTCGCCACGAATTGCGGCGAGCCGTTCACGGGAAGTTCGCGAACGGTTCGCGACATCTCTATCCAGGTACTATCACAATTTTATCTCAATGATGTTGTTATGGCGCTTAAAGTTCCTTGGCGCCATCTTAAGTTAAGGGGTTAATCTATTTCCATAGAAATTTTCAATTGTTTGTTTATCATTGGATAGCTAGTGAAAGGATGAGATTTTCAGCCAACAGTCTTAACCTATCACGGGCATTCAGCTCAAAGCTTCCTCATCGAAGATTTGGACTAAGAAAAAGAAAATGTACAAGATCACAGGTGCTGTTTAAATAACTTTAGAAACAACCTGTTTATAAATAGTTTAAAACCTTAAGGTATGGTAGTGCCCATGACCTACAGGCACTATAACAACTTAATTGAAATGACTTTGGTGCCCACAGTGTCCTTTAAACTGCTCAATGTAACAAGATTACAATCAGCAAACCATTTTAGGAGCTTTTTTAAAAATAATTTTTGCAACCCCTGTCACTATCTACAACTATTATTTTTTTCCCCACATAGTATATTTTGAGGGACATGTGGTCAGGAAAATAAAATGAACACGGAATGAGCAAGTGAGGTTAAAGTAAGCCTGTCCTGCTCAATCATGTAAGGGCAAATATTCATGCAGACAAGGTATACTATATTATCTGTATATTCCGATTATAAAATTGCAAGAATATTAATACATTATTAAAAATGTGAGAAGTCTTTCACTACTACTAGCAGTATTGTCACCACAAATCAATGGATTTACATCTGACAGTTCTGCAGTTCTATCTATGTCTATTTCGCAAGCCGTAGCATACATTGATATGGCCAAGTTTGGACAATCTGAAATCAGGAGAGTGTGAGACATTGTTGAGATTATCATCATGGACAATGTACCTGTCTGAAAACATTGTGAGGGCTGCTTATACACTGAGCATTGTAGAAGCAGTGATTTATAGGCTTAATAACCCCAAATCCACCACAATTCCAGGAAAACAAGATTAAACATGAATTTGTACGATGTCCTCCTGACACTAGGAGACTAGGCCTGTCATGTGATTGGGTTGACTGACTGCAGATTGTGTGTCACAGGCCCATAGCCATAGAATTCTCAGGCACTCTACCCTACAAAAAAAAATACCTTCTGTCACGCAAATCATATAGTAAAGAACAGAGAGCTTTATAAAATGATTTGCTTGACACACAAGATAATCAGAAGGTATATATCTTTCATACCCCCTCCACGAATACAAAAAAATAAATCTATAAAACTCTCACAAAATTAAAAAGCTTATAACAATATATCTTTAAAGAGAAAATTACATGGTTGTCATGGGTGGTGCCACAAGTAGATCGGGGACTGAAGCAGTGCCTACTCCACCTATTAGTAAATCCAGCCCTGTATAGAGGTAATTTTATTTAACCCTTTAAGGACAGATGACGGAAGTATTCCATCATGATTCCCTTTTATTCCAGAAGTTGTGTCCTTAAGGGATTAATATAAAATGGTTCCATGTTATATTTACATGACCGGTACACAGGAATTATTATTAGCATTTATATTTGTACTCTTGTGCATGCTCCTGGCATTCAAAACCTCCAACCTCCTGAAGACAGATGAAGGCAAATAAGATGAAGAGATGATGTAGAGGAAGAGTATTAAGTAAGTGTCACGGTTCTGCTGGATTTTGTCGGCGTGGCTGCACAGGAACACATCGGTCACGCCGACAGAAATAATAAATACTTACCCTGCTCGCGGCAGACCACTACGCGACTCCTTCCATCCTGGTCCCCAACGTGTGCGGCATCCTAGAGAGGCTGGCCACGGCGGCTCCGGTTTTAATGGGGTTATAGTCCTTGCCCGCATTAAAGATGGCCCTGAGAGCCACCACAAAAGTGGATATTTACTTTGCTAGATCATTGCAAAGGATGCACAAGTGACAGTACTATTCGCCACCCAGTCACCAATGGATTGTACCTGGGCTGTAGCCCTCCACCTCATCCACAAAAGAACCATGATCACTATCAATTCTCCCTCTGGCCATGTCAGCCCTTAAGCACCCTTTTTAATGACCCTCTGGAGCATCGCTCAGCCGTATGAGGGCTCCAGAGGTACGGCGCGCCTGACCAGGAGCGACCTCTAATCACTCTGGAACTGTCTCGGATCAGCCATGTGCTCTCGGTCCCAACACCACCTAACAGGGAGATTTTTGGAGGAGAGATAGAGGAGGGGGTGAAGCATCCAATGATACCATGGACTTAGAGTAGCTACAAGAATTCACGGAAAGCGCTGCTGTTTTGGATTTCAAGAACCTTCCACCCAGCGCCATGGAACTCTGTGCTGAAACTTTGACTTTCATTTAAACCCGGTTAGTCATATCCGATCTGGGCGCTTGTCAGACAAAGTTGGAGCTCGGACACAAGCTTCCTGGGGACACCGGTTGTATGGGGATGTGGGCATGGGACCTCAAGTTATGTAGATAAGAAGATGAGAGCTCATGATCTGTCCTAGTAGTGTCACTCATTTAATAAAGATGACAAATATAAAATGTAACATTTAATGGGTATAGTTTAAAAAGGTAATAACCGCCAAACATGGGAAAGGGAATTGCTAAACAAATTTGATATACAAATGATATATAGTAGGGGGTAGGAATAAATCACTAAGTGTTAAGTGTAAATATTAGTATCAAGATTACCCTACAAGAGAGATGTTGTAAAGTTAAATTGTAACAATATGATGCAATCACTAGATAGGATGTGCAAAAGAGTAGAAAAAGTAGCAATCTGTAGTAATAATCAGTAGAGCTACCAAAACGGAACGTGAGTAAATCCTAATAAAAAGGGGAATATCACCTACATGTCTAGATGAATAAGAGTCAAAAAGGGGGGATAAATGCTCTCAAGATCACAGTTTCTCTCTTTAGCAAAAGTGAATATGATGTCAGTGCATAGAAACAGCAGTATATAGGGTAGGATAAGTAGAATGCAGCATATATATGAGTACGTTGCTGAATATTTAGAGGTTAGTGAAGCGGAAGTATAAGTGATAGTTGCTGACTAGATATGAGATATAAAAGAGCCCTAAACATGTGCCTTCAAGGGCACCTAAATGTCTGCTGAATTTGTACCTAATAGTAGAGACTTCCAATATCTATAAGTAGCCTGAAAAACCCTAAATATGTGCCTTCAAGGGCACCCGATCTACTGCCAAATGTGGGAGATAAGTAACCCTAATAACTGCTATCTATGAACTCCGGTAACAAACACCCTCCCTGCCAACCTCTAAACTCAATCGTGAAATGTAGAGGAATAGAGTAAATAAAAATTAATCTGTAAATATCAATATGAAAAGGTTGTCTTATAGCAGGGTAAGAGATACAGCTAAGCCCCGTTGCGCATTTCGCCGGTGAGCAGCTCTTTAATTTATTATGTATTCTGTTACCCTGGTGCTAAGGTGTCTGCCTGCTAATTAAATTACCTGCTCAGATACAGACACCAAGGCACAAGTGTTGTTGCAAGTCTTTTGGGACCTCCTGTTGAGACCCCAGGTATAAAATGTGACATAAATCAGTTCTACTCCCAGCATTAAGACTCATTTAATGTACAAGGTGAAAAGGCTCTATTTTGGAAGCTAAAATTACTAAGGCTACTCAGGGAGCTATAAACACTAAGGCAAAGTGAATCCTTGGTGACAACATTCTGGTTGATGTTCCACAGTTGACATCTCTTGAATATGCATGTTTGGTGTTCTTCTAGCATTGGAATGGCTAAGATGCACTTGGTAAGCTATTTTGTGAGTTAGGGTGCATGGTATTGCGCTGACAGGTGTACAGCAGCCCACTGATCAGAAATGGAAAGTTTGGTTTGGTGTTTTGTAATATAATAACTGTCGGTATTATTGAATGGGGAGGTTGTCGATATTTCCACTATCACCTATATTTTTCTGTGAAGTTAGATTCCCCTATACCCCTCCCTTGAGAGCCACCACAGAAATGGATATATCACTTTGCTAGCTCTTTGCAAAATGTAAAATGACAGTGCTGCTCTGCATATAGGTGAAAATTCTTGAAAATGCATTTTTGGTGTTCTGCTAGCATTGTAAGGGTTAAGATGTACTTGGTGAGCTGTGCTGTGTGTTCGGGAGCAGAATGTGGTGTTAAAGTGATATCACTATCTGGGGTCTTTGCAAAATTCGCAAAGACCACCGACAGTGACATTGCTGCTGGTGGAAAAGGAGAGCAAGTAAGGGTGATCTTTATTTACCTGAACTCCTCGCTGCGCAGCTATCTTTTTTGGTCTGCTACGACGTCACTGCTGTACTCTCGCACATGCATTGAGTATTGCAGCATCCCCCATAGACACAGCCAATTTACTGCAGCTGTCCTCGGTGACGACTATCAGGATAGATATACAGAGTCAAAGAAGCCCTTACTTTGTCTCTGTATATCTCTTGACTAGGTTGGAATTTCAGTGAAATTTCAACACATTCAAATTGTGTATATTCTATCTTTATTAAATGCTCATTTTTCAAGAGGGTGGGGTGACAGCACCGCTTTAACTGTTTTATTTTAACAGGTGTGAAAAGTGTGCAGGAGTTATGGAAAGTTTGGTATGGTATTTTGTCATCTAATAACTTTGGGTATAATTGAAGATGAAGAGTGTTGACATTTCCACTAACACTTGTGTTTTTCTGTTAAATTCCCCTTTACCCCTAGCACTGGTTTGTTGAAATAAGTATTTATAAGACAAAGATTGTTTGAACGATAAGATTAAAGGAGGACGGCCTGTGAAAAAGTGGGTTTTACTGCTTGTTTGTTTCTCTGAACAAATGTTATTTACAATCCTCGCATTCAATCCAAACATCAATACAATTTATGCTTGTGTGTTGGGTGATGTTATATCTATATAAAAAGCCTAAAGGGATTCTATAGTACCTATAACCACTTCATCTTATTGTATTGGTTGTTGTGCCTGGAATTCCCTGTTACTGTCCTGCCTAGATGTTCAAACATTTAACTTGTTTGAACATATCAGATAACGGGTAAGTGAAATAATAAATGTGCAGAATCATGCAGGCAATCCACTTATAATGGGAACACTCCCTAGGATATCTCCAAAGAATATACACAAAAAACTATATAAAACCCTAAGTTAAAATACAGTACAGGTCAACACTAAAGCCCGATCTGCTAGCATGGATCACAAACTTCCTGGCACCCCTGAATCTCCCAAAACTGTCACTACAAGCACAAGACACCCTATCAGTGGAAATAGATGTCGAAGAACTCAAACTTGCCCTCCAATCCTGTAAACCAGGCAAAAGTCCAGGCCCAGACGGCTTACAGCCTTGTACTATAGAACCTTCAGCGACTAACTGCTTCCAAACCTATGCACGGTGTTTAATACCCTCCTAGACGAGAAACCATTGCCACCCGAAATATCAGTCAACGTCGGTTTATACTATGATTCCCTTTATGTTTTTATCTTTCATGGGAGGTTGCATTCTCCTCTGCAAAGTGGTAACTATTATCTGCCTTATGCTTGTGATTGTGGCGCCCTGCACTGTATTTTAACTTCGGGGTTTATACAGTTTTTTGTGTATTTTACCAGTTTAACACCGTGGAAATCTATTCACAAATCAGACTTTAGATAGGACACGAGGTCATGCGTTTAGACTGGAAGATAGAAGATTTCGTCTAAGGCAAAGGAAAGGTTTTTTTACTGTAAGAACAATAAGGATGTGGAATTCTCTGCCCGAAGAAGTGGTTTTATCAGAGTCTATACAGATGTTCAAACAGCTACTAGATGCATACTTGCAAAAACAGAATATTCAAGGATATAATCTTTCAATCTTGGGTAATAACTGCTTGATCCAAGGATAAATCTGACTGCCATTCTGGGGTCAAAAGGGAATTTTTTTTTTTTCCTGCTTGCTGCAAAATTGGAAGTGCTTCAAACTGGATTTTTTTTGCCTTTTTTTGGATCAACAGCAAAAAACAAATGTGAGGAAGGCTGAGCTTGATGGACGCAAGTCTCTTTTCAGCTATGTAACTATGTAACACTGTATGTTGGTCCCTGACTGCTCACACTGAGCCCATCCTGTACTCAGGATATAGCTAAACCAGATATTATACAATTCTTTAGTTATTCCAATTCATATCCGCAATGGCCAGCTCTAATAGACTGGAAATGGTCAGCTTACACTCTTAGCCAATCACTGCCAATCATTGTTGCTCAGGGTAATTCTGAATTTGCCGATGCAACACAGAAAGGATGGGCTTATGGTGACTCTTGTTTAACAGTAAAAACATTTTTAGAACAAGTTTAATACTGAACGTAAGGACTGCGCCATTGGACACTAGATATTTAAGCAACTTTAATGAGATGAAGTCGTTACAGTGCCTACCGTGGCCCTTTAAGTTTCAGAGTTTGTAGATCCCTCCAAACTACTGAAAAACAATATATTTTGCCATTAGAAGTGGCTTTCATTCTTTTCACTAATGTATAAACCCTTATTTCAGGAAACACCTGTGCTGCAGTGGTGAATTTAGCAATTTATCAAGTAAAGACGTCTTTACTGTGCAAAATATAGTTTCAAAACAAAGCAATTAATAACTACTTCCTGTTAGAATTGCTTGTGCAGTTGGTGTCTCACAATGAAGCTGCACTGTGTGTGTTTTTTGCAGTTTGTTAAAGAGGAATTGCCAAGATTGAAATCACCTATAAATTAACTTCTTTTTTTTTGTTCACATGATCAATGTTACATTTTCTATTAAATGTCTATTAAATATGTAGCAATCAATATCATTTTCTAGTTCAGCCCTGAACTAATTTCCAGGATATAGGTAAATGCTGCAGTTTGTATTTCTACATTTTATTTTATATTTCAGACATCACAAACACATGTGTTATATATGAGAGAAAGTGAATCTGGTATACCTAATGTAACACACAGGGGAGGGGGAGTAGGACTAGTACTATGTAGCTGCAAATTGGAACAATAGGGATTCACTAAAACCTATATAGAAAACTGCCAGGAAGAAAAAACACTCAGGAGGATAGTGCAAATAATCCAGGAGCTAGATAGTATCAATGGCTCAGAATTGAGGTAGATAGTAGAATGGGTATTGGTAAGGTGCTATTCAAATTGGTGCTGCGCCTTTAAAAGGTGTGTATAAATAAAAGTGTATATCTGTGCTGTGTGTTTAAAAATAAATAATAGGTCAATAATAAAAGATAGATCACTGAAAAAAGAGAGTAAAATGAAAAATAATAATAAAGCAAAAATAGGATATAAAATAGTCAACCAGAGCGTAACAAATAACAGGAAGGGGCAATTACAAACTATCTCGTACAGATGGGGAATAGAGGGTACACTAATGGTCGCCCACGGCAAGAAGACACGCTGTCATCCACTGGAGACCCGGCAGCGTTTTTGCAAAGACTGCTCCTGAAAACCACACTGCCTACCGAAACCCTGGCTGGGGGAAAATCTAGAAAGAAGAGAGGCTCTAGAGGGGACAACCTGCAACCTCCTGCTGACTGACTCACCCAGGGCAGCTGCTAACTGGCAGTGACTTCTGCCGGGCAGCCAGGACTTGCAGTAAGACCCTTGGCATTCCTACCACACTTGGCATCTCATAAGCAAGACAGTGAGGCAGTCTGGCACAATCTTTATTTCATGCTTTCACATTCTAAAGACATGCAAAGCATCATGGGAGTTGTAGTTTTACAACATCTGGGGCTATACCTTTTGGGCACCCCTGTTATAAAGTATACAAATTTATTGCAAAGCTGTATAAAAACACACCCAGCATTATGCTGATGTAAAACCTATGAAGACAAATACTTCTTATTTATGTTGTGCCCAGTAAAAGTACCTATTTAGACTTACAATTTACATAAATAGCAGCATATGACTTGGCCAGCGGTAATACAGATGACAATTTACAAGTTCCTACCACAGAGCAGGGCATTGAGTCCTGGGAAGAGATATAGTTTATTATTAAAGATATAATTCTCTTAACAGATAACAGTAGTGAAGAGAAAATGAAATGAAATTGCACAACGCCTCCATTTCCACTAGTTTGGCTATTTTAGCCCACATTTTGCAGTTTGGTTTTCAGTTCACTAATATTCTCGCTTTAGTCAGTAAATCGTTACGAGATGCTTTTACACAAAAAGGGTTATTCACTAAAGGGCAAATTGTCAGTAATCTTAAATGAGATTCAACCTCAAATTCACTTTCATTTCTTGACAACTCACACTTTGTTGAATAACCCTTCAATTCACACTTTGGGAATTTCTTGTATGAAAGAGGGATGAAGTTTTCTCTGATACCTCTCAGCTATCAATGCATGATCCATTTTCCTGATAGATACTTCACCTGTCACTCTGAGCACTCAGTATTAAAACCAAGCCCATAAATATACAGGAATGTTAAAATAAGGGGTTAATTGTGTTTTCAACATGAAAATGAAATCACTAACTATTTAACTTCCAAAGTGGGGATTCAGGACCTGTCACAGTGCACCTTTCAATATCACAAACAAGAAGCATGGGCAAATCTTAAAGTACATCTGTCCTCTGTGTTTCATTGGGTGACAGCTTGGCCAGAGTAGAAAGTTCTGAAAAGGAAAATGATAAAGGACTTCATCTATTTATTGAAACGCAGTAAAAAATATTAAATTGTCAATTTATTTGCCATTTTGTTGCCAGCACAACCACTTTCCCCCCAAAACCTCCAAAGCTCTCAATGTATACAGTAGATCTTATTGGGTTCAGCAGAAGTCTTGGCTATGCACTACTGTGACACAAAACTCAACTCCCATAGTCAGGAACATCTGACATGGCCAGAACATCAGTGAGGAATTGGATGAGATGTGTGGATGTGTTGGTCTGCCTGGATACTCGGCAGAGGGGGCAAATGACACAGTTGCCAGACTATGGGGGCCTCCTTCCCGCTTCCCCTCTGTGTGAGGAACAATTTCCAGGCAGTGGGTGCTGGCATAGTAAAGAGCACCTACTGCCTTGTAGCTGTTCTACAAATTAAGTCCCTGCTTCTCCAATACTAGTCACCAGCGACCCTGGCCTCCTCCTTTTCCCATCAATACGCTTATAGTGTTGAGGTGCCAGGAGTGACTGGCTTTTGTGAGGAACAGTGAAAGCCAGGCATTCCTTCTATAATGAACAGAGCTGAAGGCCGCTGGTATCATGTCGTCATATCCAGGCGGCCAGCACTCTGTTCCAGTTGGCGATAACCATGATGAAGTAGACGGGCATTATCAGTCCTGGACTGGTAGTAAGACAGCTTCTGGTAAGGGATGTGTACAGGTGTGGTAGAGAGCCCACAGTATGAAATGTTTGATGCCACTAATACATTAAAATAAAAAAAAATAAAAAACACAATGTCATTTGAATGGTACAATGTTATTGTTATTACTGAAAAACCATAATCAACTAAAAAGCTAAAGAAAAGCCAGAAGCATAATTTATGACTGATAGCTGAATATGGGAAGGTGGGAGCAAAACTATCAACTGGCCTTATCCCACCAACCACTAGATGGCAGTATCATTGTGTCATTTTACAGCAACTGGAACTTCTGTTCAATGAATCTAGATTTCCAGATATTTCACAGAAAATAAACTAATTTCCTTTATGTGATTTAACAAAGTATATTTTTAATTTTATGTAATTTTGCACATACTGAAATAGAGGCTGACAGCACATATTCAATTTAACATATAGCCAAAATAGCTCCTAAATGTGCAAAATTAATGTTATCCCATAACAAGAGAAAGAGACACAGAGCAGCTGGGGAAGAGGAAAGAGAGACACACATAGGGGCTGGAGAGAATAAAATGCACTGGGGGTGGGGGCGAAAGAGACACAAAGGTGCTGGAAGGAAGAGAGAGATACTCAAAAGGGGAGTAAGACATGCAAGGAAGTTTGTAAGAGACACACAAGTGGGGTGTAATGTAAGCCATACAAAGGGAAAAAAATGGGGAAAAATATACACTAAAGGGGAGTGTACAACCAAATGGGGATAAGTTACACTAAAGGGAGCAAGACATGCAAAATAGAGGATAAGAACAGGAAACCATGCCAGGGCAAGGAGGTACTTGGATTCGCTGCTTAAATAGGCTGCACTGATTAGCAGCAGGGCTGGTTACTACTATTAGGTGAGTAACCATGGCAACATACTGAAGGAGCTGATCGTTAAAATCAGCTGAAAACTCAGACACAGAAAAAGGAAGGGTTGCTGTGTAAAACAGCATAGAAACCCTGACAGATATGTAGCGGAGAAGCCTTTACTAGTATTTTATAATAACTCTTGTATGCATACAACATGTAGTCATTACAGGTATTTATAAGATGGCTAGGAGAGCAATTCATTTCTCAGGCAACTTATCTTTCAGATTGGTATGATCCCAAACTCGGTCAACTACCACCTGTCTTAGGTAAAGTGGTACATTTAATTGTGGCGCCACTAGACATAGTACTTGCACTTTTTGTTAATAGGTGATATGCTTGTTTGTTCTGTGACTATCGAACTTTTAAAATTAGGCCATCACCTCATATGCTATCTGTTTGCTCAAATGCCAAAAAATGCACAGTCAAGTTCCAGAACCTTCAAGTCCCGTGTTTGTGAACATTTTAACAATATTGAGAAAAGGGATGGCTGGTGTCACATTGCTAGTCATTTTGTTATGTGCAGTGATAGCAATTTATCTCATCTGTAGGTAATCTGACTTGCGACCAGTGAGGGGTGGTGATTGGCTAGTCAAATTAGATCAAAGGATCATTATAGTGTCAGGAAAACAAAGCGGTTTTCCTGACACTATAGTGTCGTGAGGGTTTCCCCACCCTCAGGGTCCCCCTCCCGTGGCGCTGAAGGGGTTAAAACCACTAGAGGCTGGATTATCCCCAAATGTAAACATAGCAGTTTCTCTGAAACTGTTATGTTTACATGTGAAGGGTTAAAACCTGAGGGACCTAGCTGAAGTGCTGAAGTGGTCTGGGCGCCTATAGTGTCCCTTTAAATGAGATCAAATAGATCTTTCAGGTGTGTATTCGAAATTTGATGTTCCTAACTAATTCTGATGTCCAGGACCTCCCCACACAGGATTTCACTGCCCCCAACCCCTGTTTAAATTTTAAATTTTTATTTCAATTCTGTTGTTTTTGTGTTTGCACTATTAGTCTGTTGTTTTGGTGACCCTTTTTGCCCGTTTTAGAGCAATATTTCGTATATTATTCCTTTTAGGTTTTTTCAACCCGGATAAGGTTATTTCCTTGTTTTAGGATTTTGTTTAAATAAACCTTTTCATGGCTTTATTACAAACAAGCAAGCAAAACAAGACATTGACGTTTCAGTCTACGTTAAAGACTTTTATCCGGACATCTTAAACACGTTGACACAAAATAAATAACCATAGCATAGTGAAAATATAAATGTTCAGACTAAAACATGAAAACATTTTGGTTTGCTATGCTTGTTTGTAGTAAAGCAGTGAAAAAGCTTTTTTTAATCTTATCCTTTTAGTGTGCCTCTCCTTGGAAGATGTGCTATGGCCAGACGCAGCCTATAGAAGTCAAGCTAATTGAGAAGAGGAATGCTCAGTCCTTGCTAGCGGATATATATGTACAAAAAAAAGATTGTGGTGAGACCAAACACAAAAAAAAAAAAAACAAAGCTCCACACAGTGCAAATACAAAAAATGCTAATATGCATCCCCTGCATATCTAAATTTGACCTTTGGGAAGTCCTACTTTGGCAGGTACAAATCTTGTTTTCATAACTATCCCAGAGTTCCCAGCTTGACATGTAAATGAACAAAGACTTCATACAGCATTTCTGCAGCTTCCATTAGCAATGGACATTGTTTTAAACATGGCTCTTTTTAAACTAAACATGGGCTAATCGAAAAGGATCAGTGACCAGAAACCAGCCATAGACTGCAGTTTTGATGTTGTGTGTCTCATCAGCATTGTACCAGTCTGTTATGGATGTTAAAATCTCGCTGAGAGCATATAGCTAAGTACAAAAAGATCATGGTGATACCAAACATGATAAAACTCTGCATAGTGCAATTATAAAAATTACTGATATACATCACTTGCATATCTGAAGTTAGTATATCATGGCTTTAGCTATAAGGGCCTTTAGGACTAACTAAAAGCAAACAGAAAAGAATGGCTGACTAATCTCAACATCACTTTGTATTTCTGTCCGTGGAGTACTTATCAAAATTATGCAATTTCATTAGCCCTGAGACCGAATAGTTCTATTCAGAAGCTCCAATCCCTGTTTTATGAGCTATTGCAAAACCAAGATGTCCATGCAGGAAATTCTAAAAGTTCGGATGGTTTTGTAAGTCAACAAATCCATAATAATTCTTAGCCTGGATATTCAGAGATTGCTGACTGTATCCCTCTTAATATCAATGGTTTCTAACCTTCCTAAGAGACGGTTCATCATATCAAGGTGCATTGATTGCTGACTAAAATTATATTTTAGTTTATTGTATTGGATTTATTTTTATGCTCCTATGTAGAGTGTACATTAGAATGTCTTACCATTTTATTGGTGTAGCCTATGAAATCTTCAACTTTGTAATTTTGCATAGGAAGATTAAGTTAGGGTTAGATACTCGTTAGATACCTGTAAGCCACATTACCTAGATGAGTTACAGCCCACAGCATCAACAGTGTCCTGAGAGATTTGCAATATGTATTTGATTTTTGCATCCCCTTCATTTATGTGGGGAATGGGGACACAAGTTGCGCTATGCTCAACAAGAATTACATTTGTCACTGATGCATGATTGCCTGACTAATTCTTAGGAGCAACATGCTGCCCCCTTTTTTGTTTCTACAGACACTCAGTTTTTGAAAAACAGTTGAAACAGGAAATAAGACAGGCCTGTCAATTCCCGTGCCTTTTAAGCAATGAAAATGATCAGCACTCCAAATGCAGCAGTTGCAACTGAAGAATGAAGACATGGTAAAGGGTGGTGTAGATGTAGATCAAGGAGTCCCCAAGAATGTAACAACCCATGGGGGGGGGTCTTACTATCTCAGTAATGTGCCACATATTTATCTGTGTATTGTTTTGTTGGTCTCCAGGCTAAACATGTTTAATCTGATTGCATATCTACTTTTATCCAGAAGATGGAGCCAGTTAGCTAAACTCAACAACTGCACACAGGCAACATAGTGTGTTTGGAAGACTTTAAGGAAGTACTGAGTTTGGTTGTTGATTGAAAGCAAGATACATTTTAGACTGCACACTAAAGACAAACATTCATCCTGTGTTTATACTTAATTCTGCCAGTAATTCATTCACTCTACTCGTGTAAGTAAAGTGGACTTGTCATCAGATCTGCCTGCAGAAAACGTTTTAGGGGGCAGCTCAACGTAAAATGGTCACTCCACTGCCCAAACACAAAAACATTAATAAAAATCACTGCTTTGTAGATGTATTTTGAAAAAATGCATGTATTTAATTATGAATGTCTTCACTGGGAGTATATCTAAAAATAGCTTACAAAATCTACAGATCTCTTGTCTGAAGCCTTTGCAAGCCCTTCCCTTCTAACCCCGCACAGACTTTCTGTGACGTCCAATCACAGACATCCCAATGCAGCTCAATGAAAAAACTTTGCAAGACAGGTACTCTGGGCAATTGCCTGACTCTTGAGTTGAGCTCCACTCAGCTAAGAAGCCAGGAAGTAGCATGACCTTTTGTCTGATTGACAGCTAGGGAGGTCTAGGAAGTTTAAAGAGGCATTGTCACCATCTGGGGACTTTGCAGAATTTGCAAAGACACACAACAGGGACATTGGAGATGGGGGTGGGGGAGCAGGTAAAGAGTTCTACTTACCTGAACCTGTCCCTTGTGGGCAGCCACCTTTCTCTGGTATGTCCTCTTCAGCACCTAGCGCTTCAACGAAAGTACAGCATTGAGGTGTATTGAGGATCCCACAAGACCATTGGATCCTCCATTGGTGATGGCTGTGGGATTGGCACTTCTAGACAGTCCAAATGAGTAATGGGATTCTATCTTTATGAAATGCTCATTTTAGGGGGGTGTCAGTGCCACTTTAATTTATAAAAGTGCCAATTTCTATTAAAATCTGCACTTAGTGTAAAATTGGAGGAAGCACTCTTCACACATAAAGCAGGATTACAGATATGATATTACAATATGTCACATTATGATATGATCACTCTTTTTTGCCGTTTTTATTCACTGAATGTTTTACTTCACTCAGGCGTTTCTGCGATTACCCATTATAATTGTAATTGTAAATGCGTCTCTGTCAATCACAAACTCTATCATCATAAAATTGAAATAAAGAATTTAAAAAACAAAAAAAATACTTCAGCAAGCTTGGAGGGCTCTGGAGTGTCCCTTTAACCCCTTAAGGACCAAACTTCTGGAATAAAAGGCCCAAACCGTCCCTTCTACTGACCTCACGATCACATGAACGGCATAACCAGCAGGGGGAGTGCTTGTAATGGCAGGTACTCCCCCTTGCTGTCTGGAAAAAAAAAGAAAGTTTAAAACAGTGTAAAAATAACATTATATATACTTAGATCATATATATATGACACTTCTGAAGAAGCCAACCTGGCGAAACGCGTTAAGTGGGACTATATTTTATGTTTTATACATTTTATCTTTTATTCTGTTTGTTTATATTAAAGTATACTTTTAAAGTTACTTTTATATCTACTTTAATTTTTTATTTTATTTCCTGGATCCTGTATATCCTTGGTGGGGATTATACCACCTATGCTGTTTATACTAGAGCAGGATTTATGCTCTAGAAATTGTAAGTACAATACTATTTAATACTTATTATATTAATAGTACTTACTTCACCATACTGCTGCTATTTTTTCTTTTATATCTACTACGCTCACTGCACTGTGGAAATATTTGTGGCAACTTCTACAAATCCAAAGACGGGTATTGTACCGTCCAGGCGCTTTACAGCAGAGCTCTGTTATAGCTCATTCATATGTGAGTGGATTGTACATAGCTTTATACCACCTGTTTTAAAGAGTATATTTACTGTATTGCACTATTATTTTTTATCTTAATTCTTTTTGAGGTTACGATTCATTTGGAATATTCAAGGATACATGTATGTATTTTTTACATATATAAATTATTAGGCGCGGTATACGCTTTTCTCTTTGTTTTCCATATATATATATATATATATATATATATATATATATATATATATATATACACATTATATATATGATCTAAGTATATATATACACACACACATACACATATATACACATACACTGTCTACGTGTATTTTAATATATATAATTATAAATATATATTAATATCAATATACAAATACAATGATATTGATTAAATATATATATAATTTTATTATATATATTTATATATAATATAAATTAAATCTGTAAATATGTTAAAAATGTAATTAAAAAATAATAAATAAATATATATGTGTAAATTTGTTCTATTTTAAAATTAATATATATATATATATATATATATATCTCAAAATACATGTAGAACAAAATAATATATATAATATATATATTTCTGGACAAGCACCGGGCATTTAAATATGTTTTGATATATGGAGTGCAAGATTTTTTCTTATATATATGGTTATATATATATATATATCTATATACATAAGTATATACGTATATATCACTATATATATACACACCTATACATACATTATTATATACATATATTTATATTCACACTTATATAATAATTTTGCATAATTAGGTAATTTTATTAATTATAATTAGCAGTACCACCCTGACAACCCAGGCCAAAAGTCCAGGGAATTTAATTTGATAGCACTATATTTAACCCTGTAACTTTCCAAGACACCATAAAACCTGTACATGGGGGGTACTGTTTTATTCGGAAGAATTCGCTGAACACAAATATGAGTGTTTCAAAACAGTATCATGTATTACAACGAGGTATTTCAAATGGGGTATGTCCAGTCTTTTTTAGTAGCCACTTAGTCACAAACACACACTGCATTATATACACACACACAAATTCTGCATTCATTACATACACACACAAACACACACTGCATTCATTATATATACACACAAACACACACACACACTGCATTCATTATATACACACACTGTAAATACATATTCAATTAATGTAATTTTATTGGGATCTAATTTTATTTTGAAATTTACCAGTAGCTGCTGCATTTCCCACCCTAGGCTTATAATCGAGTCAATAAGTTTCCCCAGTTTTTTGTGGTAAAATTAGGGGCCTCAGCTTATATTCAGGTCGACTTATACTCGAGTATATACATTATTTGCCCTGTGGTTGCTACTGTCCATAATTTTTTTTTTTGTGAATTCTCTTGCTAGAGCTTTCATCCTAGGTCCTTGGAAAGAATTCAGATGCTTCATGGAAAACGAAGAAAAACATTGCTTCAACTACATATATTTCTTCCCTGCCCTCCCCGTGTATTTATTCTGGCAGAGCATTGCAATTGGTTGTGTCAGTGTGTACCCTGATCTCGAATATTTTTCCTTCTGCATTATGCAATGTATTAAGTGTGAAAATGGTCTCACATTCATGTTTCAGTCCTGTTAAACGTTCAAGAGTGAATCTTAAGTGGCAGGTGCTTACACAGAGCGCCTGTCTTTCAAAGATCTATCAATGAGCTGTCATACATCTTATTGATAAGTCTGTGATTGGACAGCTGCTCACATGCACGGCTGTTCTGCAAATTTCTGATTGGTTATTTTCCCAGTACAGACGAGAAAGTCTGTGCCAGGAAAGAAGGAAAGGGCTTGCAGAAGCTTCATCTACTAGCTCTGCGGCTATTGTCTGCTAAGTTTTCACATTCCTCAAAAGCAAATATACAAAAAGAATTGCATACAGTTGGTTTGGGTTTTTTAGGAGTTTTTATACCAAATTGTTAATAATTTAGTTTTGTACACCCGAGTGTTCTTTTAGAGGTTATCAGCTGCTTTTGTGAAAACAAGAAGACAATACAAAGGAATTGCTACGGTTAACATAATTACTTTCTCTTGCAGGCATATTATTATTATGATATAGTTCCAACATATTCATTAATGCATAGGAACAGGAAGGAATATGCAGGACATTTCAGGTATTTCCATACAGTATGGTATAGCAAAGTGTTTAGTGATAAAATGGTGGAATCTCCAACTAAAATTGCAAACTAAATCTCTTCTCCTTTTTTTCCTGTTTTCGATTTATTTGTAGTTTTTGAAATGTACACATAATCCGATAGAAAAACAAGGGAGATAGCTGGAAAAACATTCAAAAGCCAACAACTGTTTTGAGAACCATCTAGAAGTTTTGAATTATAGTCATTAAAGGGACACTATAGGCACCCAGACCATTTCATACTATTGAAGTGGTCTGGATGCACTGTGTCTGTCCCCTTAGCCATGCAATGGAAAATTTTGCAGTTTCAGAGTAACTGCAATGTTTATATAGCAGGGTGAATGTTGCCTCTAGTGGCTGTCTCTCAGAGAGTTACTTGAGGCATATCCTTAAAGGACCACTATAGTGCCAGGAAAACATACTCGTTTTCCTGGCACTATAGTGCCCTGAGGGTGCCCCCACCCTCAGGGTCCCCCTCCCGCCCGGCTCTGGAAATGGGAAAGGGGAACTTACCTTTTTCCAGCGCTGGGCTCTCCTCCTTCTCTCCTCCTCCGTTCCTCCCCGTCGGCTGAATGCGCAGCAGCGGCAAGAGCTGGCGCATTCAGCGGTCACATAGGAAAGCATTTACAATGCTTTCCTATGGACGCTGGCGTGCTCTCACTGTGAAAAATCACAGTGAGAAGCACGCAAGCGCCTCTAGTGGCTGTCAATGAGACAGCCACTAGAGGGAATAGGGGGAAGGCTTAACCCATTAATAAACATAGCAGTTTCTCTGAAACTGCTATGTTTATAAAAAAATGGGTTAACACTAGAAGGACCTGGCACCCAGACCACTTCATTAAGCTGAAGTGGTCTGGGTGCCTAGAGTGGTCCTTTAATTTGCATGGAATTTAAAGGGACACTATAGTCACCCAGACTACTTCAGCTAATTGGAGTGGTTTGGGTGTAGTGTCCCTGTCCCACTTAGTCCTGCAATGTAAGTGCAAATCATTGCGTTTGAGAAAATGCAATAATTACATTGCAGGACTAAGACTGCCTCAGACAGCCACTAGAGGAACTTCCTGGTGGCTAACCGACTTTTGGTCAGCTAACTGACGCTGGACGTCCTCACGCTTTGCATGAGGACATCCATAGTCTGTTAAATCCCCATAAGAAGGCACTGAAGCCATGCTTTCCAATGGGGATGGCCTAATATTGCGCTCACAGCGTTCGTTGCACATTTGCATTAGCCCCTTGTCGGATGATGTTGGCAAAGGCATAAGTGCAAGTGTTACACTATAGAATCCCTTCAAGTCCATGAAATGACACTGGACATCCTCATTCTTCTAAATCTCCATAGGAACGCATGGAGTCAATGTCAATTCACCGCGCATTCGTATTAGGTTCCCCCATCGGCACTGGAATCAGGTAAGTGTTTAAAAGGCTAGTTAACCCTTTCATAACTGGGATGGACAGGTGGGGCAGAGAAGACAGAGGAACACTTTAGCATTAGGAATACAGTTTTGTTCCTTGAAGCCTGGCTGAGTGTAATGGGAATTATAATGCACAGATACGGTGCAATGTTTAGCCATAATTTGTATACCGTTATGACACTAAACTGTTTTACCACGTTAGATTATCCTCTTACATAAACAGCGCTTCTGATGGCTTTTGTCAATCAAATGTCAAATATATTATGTATGTACCTCAATACTATGATTACATCATTTTATATTGATAGGAATAGCAAATCCAAAAGTTTGTTTTTCTTGGACACCACACCTTAGAGAGCTGCTCTGTACATATAATTCACCGGCTGCATTGATTTCCTTACAGCACAGTGTATAGTTGTACATAGTACAAGGTAACATGCATCAGGTACTATCTAGTACCATTAAGAAGAAAAAATGGTTGACCCCGGAACCCTGGCCTAATATGCAATCATGAAGACAGGTTGTTGCCTGCAAACACCTGTGAAGATAAAGGGATACTCCACTGCCCATATAAATACAACAAATAAAATATAAACACTATTTAGTAGATATACCTACAATGAAAAAAGGCATGCATTTGGCTTTAAAAAGCTGCAACCTTTGCAACCCCTCCCCCACCCCCAACCACCCTTCTTCCCCAGCCAAGACTACCTGTGGCTATCCAATCACAGATTTCCCAATGCAGCTCAATGAGAAGTCTTTGCAAAGCAGGTGCTCTGAGCATTTGTTGCCTCTTGAGTTTAGTTCAATTTCCTGACGAGGGTTAGACTGGGGAAAGATTTGGCACAGGCAATTTAATTACAGCAGCCCAATGGGAAGGGGCCTCCACATCTTGATTCTCCTACATACTTGGCTACATGATGCTCAGATTCTTGCCTGGCTTTTTCTCAACTGGTTTTGATCCAATGTTTCTGTATAAGAATCATTGGTTGATTGTCCAAAAGCTTTTCAATCAAATACTTCTCTAGTGTGAACAAGGAAGTTTGCATGCCTCCAAATAGTCCCAATTTTCGGTTCCTGTCCCGCCGTCCCTACTAAACTCCCTGATGTCACGCTTTTTGGGACATCAGGGACCTGTCTCCAGCAATCATTTTGCAAGTGCATCATTAGACACGCTCACACTATGTTCCGGACACTAGGACTCTGCAGATACCATTAAAACAGTGCTTCCTGCAAGGTCTAGAATAAATGGGCTGGCCCATTGAATTGGTAGTCAGCCTGGTGTGTATTTATATGAGGCTGACCTGCTAGAAACATGGGCACCCCCTTTCCAGCAAAGCCAGTGACACAACTTCATCACGGGGCCTTCCCCAGTCCAATTCCTGGACTGCCAAAGTTAGGTGGTATGAGATTGTGCTGGGAATAAAAGGGGAAGGAAAGTTCTACATCTAATGTAATGCATTTGTTTACACCTAAGCTGTAAAGAATTGTACAGATAGTCATCTATGTATACATGTGGATGCTCAAGGGGAGTGCTGTCAAATGCAGGTTTTTGGGTGAATGGTCATACAAACTACAATCTAGAGCAGTCCTCATGGACCACCAGCAGTCCAGGATTTATGTATTTCCCTTTTTTTTATTCAAATGGAGATACTGACAAAACATGGGCTGTTGGTGGTCCATGAGGACTGGGTCGGGGACCACTGATATAGAGGACCTAAGGGACTTATGAGACTTAAATAAACACCTAAAGCCATCTAGTTTGCTGATGTTCTTTTGTGTAGAGTGTGTCCTTTTTCATTTTACAAAAAGTGCAGATAAAAATTAACCCTGTTACACCCTCCTCTCTGTCAATCAGACAGCTGATCCTGTTACTTCCTGGTTTGTTTTTTTTAGCTCAGTGGAGCTAAACTCAACAGGCAGCAATTACCCTGAGCACCTGTATTGCAAAGACTTCTCATTGAGCTGTATTAGGGAATATGGCTGGGGGGGAATTGTATGACTTGCAAAGGCTGAAAACAAGAGATTTACAGCTTTTGCAAGCTGTTTTTAGATATACCACCAATGAAAACATCCTTAATTAAATGCATGCATGTTTTCATTGGGGTATATTTACGAAAGGGAGGTTTTTTTATATATTTGGACAGTGTAGTGTCATTGGGAAAACTGCGCTAAAAGGCTCTAGACCCTACAGCCCGTTCAATGAGATCAAGTAGTTATGGAGCCTACAATTCCCAACAGCTAACACATTACTAAATAATGCTAAATGTAGAAAATTACAGATTCCAGAGTTTGAGCAAGCAGATCTATTGCAAGAATGTGCTGATGTCAGATGCCAAATATACACAGATTTAACATGTGTCCTATGTTTGGTAATTATTCTACTGTGGGTGGAGTTGAACCTCTGGCAGCACAATGCATTAACTCTGTATATGCCTCTGAAAAATGCTGACTCCAAGCACCATTTAATCTTCACTACTAGCATCTTCTTTGGGCTTTGTAAAAACCTAGAAAAATACATATCCTATTTATTAATGGGGAACTACTGATCGGCATGGAGCATTAGCTGACTGCTCTATCCAATCAGCTCTGTCCCTAAGTGGTAGCACTCTACACTTCCTGTAACTCAGATTGAAAAGCTGGATGCAACCTAGGGAATGTTGAGATCAGCGCTGAAGGCAACCTTTGAGGTTTAACAATTCAAGAACGTTTTAACCCTGTAAGTCAAGAGTGCTCCCAGGAGACTTCTTGCACTATAACAACTTAATTTAAATGAAGTTGGTATGGTGACCAGAGTGTCCCTTTAAGCAATATTGTCAATCTGCACTTCAGATTATAGACCAAACTGTCTTGCTCTATTTCCAGATTCCTAGTGTATGCTATTATTCCTTCTTCCATCACCTTAAAAGAACACTCCGGGCACCATAACAGCTTCAGAATTAAGTTATGTTGCAAGGAATCCCAGGCGCCTGCTTAACTTCAAAGTCTTGACTGCTGACCCATAACTAAATCTCCCCACCCTATTTCCCAATAGACACACAAGACCTGTATATGGCGAATACGGGCAATGGCCACAGCTCTATTCAGAACTTAACATGCCAGCAATAAATGACCCCTGTCAGCTGTTGGAGTGGTTTATCCAACTGACAGATCCATCCTTAGTGTCCAGAGTCCGAAGCAGCCTGCCTTCTGCCAACAGCTCTAGCCAGTTGCCACTCCCCAAGCCGATTTGGCATTTGTCTACTTTAATGGCGTTGACCAAAAACATTGCTCGCTGTGATAAGGAAAGACACACAAATCAAAAACACAATATGCATTCCAAGCCCGGGCAAGTCAGAAAGAGTTAAGATCCCTACACTCCTTCCCAACTGGTCAGTCCCCACCCATGTAGCTCCTTTGTATCTGTTCCTTTGACAGCAACACTGTATATAACTGATCCAGCTTCTTACCCGTCAGAGTGTTCCTTTAAATTAGGACCGGGCAACTTTAAATCCAGGATGACTATTTATAGTGAAACTGGGTGTGTGTAGCTCCCAAGCCACCCTCATAGTAAGCATTTTTTCATAAACACTTCCTGCTTTTAACTGTTAAGACATACCAAGTATATTATTTTAAGTTTCATGTAACATCTGTGCTGTGTACTTGTAGGGCTTAACTGCTAGCAAGATATCCCACACTAACTATAGCTTCCTTTTTTTCACTCATGACTTCTTTTGCGGCCTCTGTTTACATTACAAAATTAGGATCAGCTATATTTGATATACAGGGATTCATTCAATAGGGCATTTTCTAGAACAACTAGGAAAATGTTCAACCAAAATATAATTATAAATTAATAATAACCACAATAATCTCTTTATTGGGACACACTATGTAATTGGTAGTAGTATACACAGTTGTGCTCAGTGGTTTGCTTACCCTTGGAGAATTGGTAATATATGTACTATTTTTAAAGAAAGCATGAGTAAGAGGCAAAACACATTTATTATATTTCTTATGGGATTCATATAAAACTGTAGGTTATAACAGAATGACACAATCATAAAACAAAACATGGCAACAAAGAAAAAAAATGAAATAACCCCTGTTCAAATGTCTGCATAGCCTTAGTTATTAATACTGCGTATTGCCCCCTTTAGCATCAATGACAGCATGCAATTTTTTTGTAATAGTTGTCTGTGAGGCCCCTAATTCTTGCAGGTGGTATAACTGCCCATTCATCTTGTCAAAATGCCTCCAGGTCATGCAAAGGCTTTCGTCGTTTTGCATGAACCGCATGTTTGAGAGCTCCCCAGAGTGGCTCTATGATATTAGGGTTAGGAGACTGATGGCCACTCCAGAACCTTCATTTTTTTCTGCTGTAACCACTGGAGGGTCAACTTGGCCTTGTGCTCAGGTCATAGGCATGCGCAGCCTATTGCATTAGGGTGTGCACCCTAACGCACAAACACACGCTGCGTGTGTATATATATATATACACACAATAATATACACACACACACATATATATATATATATATATATATATACACACACACACACTCGCTGTGTGAGGGTGGTTTGAGGGTGTTGTGTGTGTAAGGGTGCTGTTAGTGTGATGTGTGTGTGAGGGTGCTGTTTGTGTGCTTGTTAGGGTCCTGTTAGTGTGCTGTGTGTGTGTGCGCTGCGTGTGAAGGTGCGGGTGCTGTATGTATGTGGGTGATTGTGGAGGTGGGGTACATTACTTAATATCCCCCCTCCCTTCTTACCTTATGTCGGGAGAGGGGGAACCTGCTGCTGCCATCCATCCCTGGTGGTCCAGTGGAGAGTGAACTCTTGCCTGCGGGGCTAGAGTTCACTCTCGCGAGATCTGAGCGTTGCCGCGGCAATGCTCAGATCTCGCAAGAGGAACCCGGCGGAGCTGCTGGTTGAGCTCCCCGTGTCCTCTCCTGCCTCCTTCCACACTGCAGTGGGGATGGAGGCTTAGAGCAGTGCCGGCGTTCGGATAGCGCCGGCTCTGCATGAGCCGACAGGGGGGATCCTGAGATCTCCCCTGCCGTTTTCACTCCATGGGCGTGCCGGAGGAATTAGGGTGTGCACGCCTATGGCTCAGGGTTATTGTCATGCAGAAGAATGCAAATTGTCTGCCAGTATTTTCTGACAACATGCTGCGTTCATCTTGCCATCAATTTTCACAAGATTCCCCGTGCTTTTAGAGCTCACACCCCTCCAAAACATCAGTGAGCCACCACCACAGTGGGGATGGTATTCTTTTCACTATAGGCTTTGTTGACCCCTCTCCAAACATAGCGCTTATAGTTGTGACCATAAAGCTCTATTTTGGTCTTGTCACTCCAAATGACAGTGTGTGAGCAGCTGAGAGGTGTGTCAAGGTGTTGTTGGGCATATTGGAACTGGCTTTTTTGTGGCATTGGCACAGTAAAGGCTTCTTTCTGGCAACTCGGCCATGCAGCTCAATGTCTTTTTCCAGAGCAGCCTGTATTTCTCCTGGGGTTACCTGTGGGTTTTTCTTTGTATCCCGAACAATTCTTCAGGTAGTTGTGGCTGAAATCTTTCTTGGTCTACCAGACCTTTGTTTGGTATCAAGAGATCCCCAGATTTTCTATGGGGATTCCAGTAAAAGCTGGATGTCCTCATGCTATGCATGAGGATGTCCAGTATCAGTTAGGTGACTAAAAGTCACCTAACGATCCGGTAGTGCCTCTAGTGGCTGTCATGATTGTGATTTATGCTGGCTATAATCCAAGATCCTAACAGGAGGAATCTGCTGAATAGCAATGCGTATCAGTTCTATTTTTACAACCTGCAATCAAGCAACTTGTATTTGTATAATAACTTACCAAAAGGTGTTGTAAAACTTGTTTTGCCGGCCTTTTACGGTAAATGTTTTTTTGTTTTTTTTTTACTGATAAGATTTCGAGGCATTGACCTGGAATACGCATATTTACTGTATATGCACGTTTCAAGGTGATTAAATTAAATATTTAAATAAATATAAACATAATATTAATATGTACAAGTAGACATTCATATGGTTTATGACTATTATAATGTTAATTTCGTTTTAGCCATAATTTAAAATAGAGAACACAACTTTATACATTTTTAAAGATATTACAATCGCATATCTATGTTGACAAAATCACATTCCCACCATTCCGATACCTTTTAATAACTAGAAAAGCTACAATTTCTGTGGAAATTGTGTGAAGTGTTCTTGCCTCCACCAGTAGTCTACAACTGGAGTGGGCGGAGTAACTGTTATTATTTTTTTTAATAGCACATTTAATTGCAACGTTGTTGCCCAAAGTGCTTCACAGTTACATTAAACCATACATTTATAAAAACATTAGCAGGTATACAAAAGGCCCTGTCTATGACATCACTTGCTGCTCCAGCCTGGCACAGGTCAGAGTATTTTGGCGGTTGCCATCTTCAAACGGTTGTATTTTACAAACTATACATCCTACCAATTTCGCCACAAGAACGACGGCAACATTTCGGCAAAATGTTCCACAAAGTGATAGCAACGCAATCGGGAACAATCCGCACATTTCTGTATATTACTGTCTATGTAGTGTAAAAACTGTGGGATGAGTTAGGGTGGTAAATTTGGCTATAATAATAATAATAATATATGTGAGATAACATTAAGTGGTCTTGCTTTTTTTTTTAATAAACATAGCAGTTTCAGAGAAACTGCTATGTTTATAATAGGGTTAATCCAGCCTCCAAAGCCTCTAGTGGCTGTCTCATTGACAGCCGCTAGAGGCGATTGCGTGCTTCTCACTGTGAAAATCACAGTGAGAAGACGCCAGCATCCATAGGAAAGCATTATGAATGCTTTCCTATGAGATAGGTTGAATGCGCGCGCAGCTCCTGCCGCGCATGAGCATTCAGCCGAAGAGGAGGATCGGAGGTGGAGAGCTCCCAGCCCGGCGCTGGAAAAAAGGTAAGTTTAACCCCTTTCCTCGCCATCCAGCCGGCGGGAGTGGGACCCTGAGGGTGGGGGGAACCTTAGGGCACTATAGTGCCAGGAAAACGAGTATGTTTTCCTGGCACTATAGTGGTCCTTTAATGAAGCAGTTTTGGTGTATAGAACATGGCCCTGCAGCCTCACTGCTCAATCCTCTGCCATTTAGGAGTTAAATCCCTTTGTTTATGAACCCTAGTCACACCTCCCTGCATGTGACTTGCACAGCCTTCCATAAACACTTCCTGTAAAGAGAGCCCTATTTAGGCTTTCTTTATTGCAAGTTCTGTTTAATTAAGATTTTTTTATCCCCTGCTATGTTAATAGCTTGCTAGCCCCTGCAAGAGCCTCCTGTATGTGATTAAAGTTCAATTTAGAGATTGAGATACAATTATTTAAGGTACATTACATCTGTTTGAAAGTCAAACCAGTTGTTTTTTTCATGCAGGCTCTGTCAGTCATAGCCAGGGGGAGGTGTGGCTAGGGCTACATAAACAGAAACAAAGTGATTTAAAAAAAAATAAATGCAAAGTTATGCACTTCGGCGTAAAGAATACACAAGCAACGTATACCCTTAATGGAATCGAATTAGGGATAACAACACACGAAAAGGACTTGGGAATTGTTATAGACAACAAACTATGCAACAATGTGTAATGTCAATCAGCAGTGGCCAAGGCCAGTAAGGTATTGTCATGCATGAAAAAGGACATTCATTCTCGGGACGAGAATATAATTTTGCCTCTTTATGAATCACTGGTAAGACCACATATTGAATATGCTGTGCAATTTTGGGCACCTGTTCTAAAGAAGGATATTATGGCACTAGAAAAAGTGCAGAGGCGGGCTACAAAATTAATAAAAGGAATGGAACATATTAGCTATGAAGAAAGGTTAACAAATTTAAACCTATTTAGTTTAGAAAAACGTTGCCTGAGAGGGGATATGATAACATTATACAAATATATTCGGGGCCAATACAAACCATTGTGTGGAAATCTATTCACAAACCGGACTTTACATAGGACACGAGGCCATGCGTTTAGACTGGAAGTGTCACGATAGTGACCAAAGTCACAACAGTAACCCCTTCACACAGCGTGAAACCCACAGAAAGACGGTTACCGGACCTTAGAATGGCCGGACTAGCGTCTGAGAATAGTCAAGAGAAATAGCCAGAGGTCAAGGGAATACGGAAGACGGGCACACGATTATCCAAGCCAAGATACGGGAAACCAGAACACAGAATAGTCAGAGAGGGATAGCCAAGGGTCTAATACCAGGAAGGACAATAAGAAAAGATAGTACCAGGAGACTTAAACAAGAACCACACTAGGGCATCTGACAAGTGTCATGATAGCCCTTTTATAGTGTGGGTTCTATGGCTTTAATTTCGTAGCCACGCCCCCAAAAAGTCCGGGAGTGTGGCCACGTTTTAATTTTGGCGCCATTTTTACTCTGACGTCGGCACGCATGCGCTGCGTCATAAATGTGGGCGTGTTCCGAGCAGTCGGCGTCAGAATGTCTGAGCCGCCCCCCAGAAGCATCGGAGGAGGACCCAGCGCTGCGCGGGACCGGCGGGGAAAGGTAAGCGCTTGTTACAGGAAGAAAGAAGATTTCGTCTAAAGCAAAGGAAAGGTTTTTTTTACTGTAAGAACAATCAGGATGTGGAATTCTCTGCCTGAAGAACGGCTACTAGATGCATACTTGCAAAAACAGAATATTCAAGGATATAATCTTTCAATGTAGGGTAATAACTGCTTGATCCAAGGATAAATCTGACTGCCATTCTGGGGTCAAGAAGGAATTTTTTTCCTAGCTTGTTGCAAAATTGTGCTTCAAACTGGGTTTTTTTGCCTTCTTTTGGATCAACAGCAAAAAACAAATGTGAGGAAGGCTGAACTTGATGGACGCAAGTCTCTTTTCAGCTATGTAACTATGTAATATGTAACTCCTAAATGACAGTGAATTGAGCAGTGAAATTGCAGGGGAATGATCTATATACTAAAACTGCTTTATTTAGCTAAAGTAATTTAGGTGACTATAGTGTTCCTTTAATAATATATATGTGAGATAACATTAAGTGGTCTTGCTATGCAAGAAAACTTAATAATTCAGTAATAAACCATTTATGAACAGTTGAACACGGAATGAGGGTCCTTGGCCGTCCACAGCTCAGCTGTGGCAGCTATGGCTAAGACAGAGCTCAGCTGTGGCAACTATGGCTAAGGCAGAGATGACACACTTTACAAGCTATATCAAATCAAATCTAAAGGCAATGGAAAGTTTGGCGGCAGAGCTAGTGGACATCGGGCTGGAGACTTCAGGGTGAAACTGTTTGTAAACGATTTAACCCTTTAGCTGACATCCTGGAGCTCCTTTAAAAGACAAAGCACTGGAATGAAATATAACTAGCAAAATAGAGTACAGAACAAATTCAAGTCCAATTAAAGATTCCACACATTCCAATGTCCTTATGGAACAGAATAGCTTCCTTTTCTCTTTATATATTCAATAAGAGAAAGGATATGGCAAGAAGGGTGTGAACGATACTATCTTACTACATGCCTGAATTTGACATACTTTTGTGAGTTCAATACATTCTAGCATTCATTGTTTTGGTGACATACAATATTACACTATTTGTGTTTTCTTTCTTTTTTTGGCAATTTTTACATTGTGTAGCTTTATATGTGTAACAGAAGATAAGAGGCATCTTCTTACAATCTATATTTTTTAAAGGGTAATCTACTTTTATTATTTACACCTTTTTTCTGTGGTGCACACCTTGGTATACTTTTGTTGTATTGAATGGTTAGGGGCCACCTGTGTGTCTCCAAAAGTGGGGAAATATAGAAACACTCTAAATTTGTATATATCTCCTACTACTGGTATAAAAAAGCTCCCATCCCAGGCTTCCAAATAAATTAAATAGGGAAAAGAAAACGAATTCTCAAACCTAAAGCCAGAAGTCGATTGATAGATGCTGGTAACGTGGTTTAGCTACTAAACAGTGTGTTGGAAAAAATAGATTGCTTAGAAAAATAGAAAAAGTTCATAAATGCAGCAATAAAAGGGAATGTCAATTTACAGATTATAGATATATGTATCAATAAATGTCCAATTTTATACAAATGATCAAGAATAGTAGTCCAAAAAAGTCCACAATGTATCAGCTTGCAAACATGCACCAAGGACACTCCCGCTATAATATAAGCCAGGAAATTGCCTGGGTAGCTGAAATACTATAGTATATTACTGTATCCCAGAAGTGAATAAAGTATATAAACAGATACGCAACCCAAACTCTTTAGTGGTAGTCAAGCAGGGCCGGACTGGGAGAAAAATTCGGCCCGGGCATTTTTTTAACACAGTGGCCCACTAAAAAGGGGGCAGGGCAGAGGAGGTGTGTTTTGTCATCACCAATGACAAACACGCCTCCTCTCAAAGTGAGCATGTTGGTTCAATGCTCTTCCAGGGCAGACCATGCGCAGAGCTCTACTGAAGAGCTCTAGCATGAGAAAAAAGTCCTGTATTTGTTCTGCATAGTGCAAGCAAATTTAATAACATGCTTGCACTGTGTTTCCTTGCAACTTGTCTCTGGTGTCTATAAATGGATACCAGGAGATAAAAGGCCAGGAAAGAGTATTGTGCATGTATTTGGAGCCTGCTTGTGGTATTGCGTGTGTGTAGAGTGAGCTGGTCGTGGTGTGGTATTGTGTAATAAGGTCGGTTTTAGTCGTGTTGTGTTTGCGGTGTAATGTGATGCATATGTGGCTATGGGCTGTAGAGAATGTGTGTATTGGGGATATAGCAAGTGTGTGCATACAGGCTATAGTGTGTGTGTGTTTAGGGGTGTAGAATGTGTTTGCTTACAAGGAATCTAGTGTGTATAGGGGATCCAGAGTGTGTATGTTAAAGGACCACTATAGTGCCAGGAAAACATACTCGTTTTCCTGGCACTATAGTGCCTTGAGGGTGCCCCCACCCTCAGGGGCCCCCTCCCGCCCAGCTCTGGAAAGGGGTAAAACTTACCTTTTTCCAGCGCTGGGCGGAGAGCTCTCCTCCTCTTCTCCTCCCCGTCGGCTGTATGCGCACGCGCGGCAAGAGCTGCGCGCGCATTCAGCCGGTCGCATAGGAAAGCATTTATAATGCTTTCCTATGGACGCTTGCGTGCTCTCACTGTGATTTTCACAGTGAAAAGCATGCAAGCGCCTCTAGCAGCTGTCAATGAGACAGCTGCTAGAGGCTTTGGGGGAAGGCTTAACCCATTGATAAACATAGCAGTTTCTCTGAAACTGCTATGTTTATAAAACAATGGGTTAACCCTAGAAGGACCTGGCACCAAGACCACTTCATTAAGCTGAAGTGGTCTGGGTGGCTAGAGTGGTCCTTTAAGAGTGTTGTGTGTGTGTGTGTGTATATATATATATATATATATATATATATTTGGAAGTATTGTGTATGTGTGTGGTGCAGTGTGTTGGGGGGGTTCTGTGTGTATGTGAGGGGTGCAGTATGTGTGTGTGTGAGGGGTGTGGTGCGTGAGAGTGCCGTGTGTGTGTGATGTGTGTGAGAGTGCCGCGTGTGAGTGCTGTGTGTGAGTGATGGATGTGAGAGTGCTGTGTGAGATGGGTGTGAGAGTGCTGTGAGAGAGTGTTGTGTGTGTGAAAGTGCTGTGTGTGTGTGAGTGCTCTGTGAGAGTGCTGTGAGAGTGTGCTGTGAGTGTGATGGGTGTGAGAGTGCTGTGTGAGAGAGTGCTGTGTGTGTGTGAGAGTGCTCTGTGAGAGTGCTGTGTGCGGGAGTGATTGGATGTGAGAATGCCGTGCGAGAGCGCTGTGTGAGATGGGTGAGAGTGCTGTGGGGTGTGAGAGAGTGTGCTGTGTGTGTGTGAGTGCTCTGTGAGAGTGCTGTGGAGAGTGCTGTGGAGTGTGAGATGGGTGTGAGAGTGCTGTGTGTGTGTGAGAGTGCTCTGTGAGAGTGCTGTGAGTGTGATGGGTGTGAGAGTGCTGTGTGAGAGAATGCTGTGTGTGTGTGAGAGTGCTCTGTGAGAGTGCTGTGAGAGAGTGCTGTGAGCGAGTGCTGTGAGAGAGTGCTGTGTGTGATGGGTGTGAGAGTGCTGTGTGAGAGAGTGCTGTGTGTGTGTGAGAGTGCTCTGTGAGAGAGTGCTGTGTGTGTGAAAGTGGTGTGAGTGTGATGGGTGTGAGAGTGCTCTGTGAGAGAGTGCTGTGTGTGTGAAAGTGGTGTGAGTGTGATGGGTGTGAAAGTGCTGTGTGAGAGAGTGCTGTGAGTGTGATGGGTGTGAGAGTGCTGTGTGTGATGGGTGTGAGAGTGCTGTATAAATGTTATTGTGTGTGTGTGTAGGGGGGGGGTAAATAAAAAAATAAAAAAACAGACACTATGTCCTCCCCTCCCTTCTTACCTTTAGCCTGGGAGGGGGGGTCCGGCACGCTGGAAGGCAGTGTTCCCTGGTGGTCCTCGTGGGTGAGTGAACTCTAGCCTGTGAGGCTAGAGTTCACTCTCGCGAGATCCGGTCGTTGCCATGGCAACGCGCCGGATCTCGCGAGAGGAACCCGGCGGAGCTGCAAATTAGAGCTCCGCCGGGTCCTCTCTCCAGCCTGGCTGGCTGTCTCCCTCCCTCCCCGCCGGCGGCCGCATTTGGGCCGGTGAGGGAGATCTTTGATCTCCCCACCGGCCCGTCGTGGCAAACAGCGGGGCCGGCGCTCGGATAGTGCCGGCCCTGCATAGACCGGCAGGGGAGATCCTGGGACCTCCCCTGCCGGCCTCTGCCCCACGGCCACCGCGGCCCACCGGGCATTTGCCCGGTATGCCCGATGGCCAGTCCGGGCCTGTCGTCAAGGTGCTAAAAGCTTGTTTGAAGGATGATCAAGTGGATCTAAATTACAAATGACAGAGACATAGTGCTCTCTGTAATCCTATAGGAAAGCAATCTCAGCCATGGAAGCAGGGCCAGCCGTGGAAAAACTTCCATTCTGAGGGGGGGGGGGAGGTCGAACGCCTAGTCCAGCACACATTTGTATTCCTAACGCTAATAATCCTGGTCTGCCCTAATTTAAGAATTAAAAATAGGTGACGTTTGAGAACTCTTCCAGTTCCAATTCTCCCAACTTCTTTCGCCTGAAACTTGCTGTTACCTGATACAATGCCACCAATCTCAGTAAGGTGAAAAACTACCATAAACTACCAAAATATGGTCTTGGGTAATATTTAGTGTCATATCCCTTCTTGTTATCTTGCTTAAAAGAATATTCTAATTACATATATTTTGTTTATGTATAACATCAACATGTTCATTTTAATTGTAAGATTCAGTTTAACAAACTAAGAACCTTTTACACCCTTTAGCCAGTGCCACACTGGTCTTGTTACGGCAATCTGCAGTTGGATCATCATTCTGATGGTCTTTGGCACATGACACGTGGGACAAACCCTACATTCTGGCAGTTGGATGCTTCTCATAAAGCAGCATTATCCCATTACTACCTCAAGAGAAGCATTAATACTGGGCTAGGTTGCCACCGTCATGTGTAAACCTATGATTTAATTGTTTTTCACTAAACACACTATTAAAGAAATGTTCTTTGCACCTTGACCATTTCAAAACACTGAAGTGATCATGGTGATTGAAGTAACATAGAAACATAGAATGTGACGGCAGATAAGAACTATTCGGCCCATCTAGTCTGTAACCCCTTAAAGTGTCACCAATCAATGCCTTCAATATACAACTCACAAAAACCTAGGTCATTGCAGAGAGCTTTGAAATATATGAAGAGAGACTTCAAAATAAAAAGAAAAGGAAAATATAAAGATAACTTAAAAAATAATAATTCATCCATTGTTTCGTGCAGTAAGAAAATAAATAGTTGGGCATTACACTATCTTTAATACACCATGACTGACATGTTTTATGAGTGCTATAAAGTTTTTTTTGTGCTAGTCAATACAGTAGAAATATAACTATTTTACAACATAAGACACTAGGTCAATTGCAAAACCAGGAAATGTGCGATTGCCTTGCGACGTGACCAAGTAATCAGTATGAACTTTGCTCTGATATACTATTCATAGATGTGATATATTTTATAGATATTACCACTAGGAGTCAATCATACAGCAGGGTAGTGGCAAAGACTATGCACAAACCCAGCACTTAGTTAAAGGATCACTCCAAGCAGCTTAACCACTGTAGTGATACACACCCAAGAGTTAACTGTTTCAGAACAGTTACCACCTCCAGTGCAGCCAAAAGCTCCTGCACTGAGCAAAGCTCAGCCGTACATGGAGGTAGTTGTTGGTTGAGATTGCTTAACTGATGCTCTCAGCCAATGAGCCGGTCCTGAATGGCAGGACTTACCTTAGACGAGATAACAGAAGCTACTTGCAAGAGATTCCTGTTCCAGAAGTTGTGAATACATACTGAATTACAAATTTTAGGCTATCATAGTCTACATTTGGGCAAGGCCCAGGGCCGGACTGGCCCACCGGGATACCGGGAAATTTCCCGGTGGGCCGGGGCACTTGGGGCCGCACAGTGCCGAGTCTTCTTTGAGTGTGTAATTGTGTGTGGGAGGTGTTTTTGAAGGTATTATGTGTGTGTCAGTATGGATTAGTGTGTGTGTCAGTATGGATCAATGTATGGATCAATGTGTGTGTCAGTATGGATCAATGTATGTGTCAGTATGGATCAATGTATGGATCAATGTGTGTGTCAGTATGGATCAATGTATGTATGGATCAGTATGGATCAATGTATGTGTCAGTATGGATCAATGTGTGTGTCAGTATGGATCAATGTATGGATCAATGTATGTGTCGGTATGGATCAATGTAAGTGTCAGTATGGATCAATGTATGTGTTAGTATGGATCTATGTCTGTGTCGGTATGGATCAATGTATGGATCAATGTAAGTGTCAGTATGTATCAATGTATGTGTCAGTATGTATCAATGTATGTGTCAGTATGGATCAATGTATGGATCAGTATGGATTAGTTTGTGTGTGTGTGTCAGTATAGATCACTGTGTTTGTCTGTGTGTGTGTGTTTCAGTATGGATCACTGTTTGTGTGTGTCAGTATGGATGACTGTGTGTGTGTCAGTATGGATCATTGTGCACCAGTGTGTGTGTGTGTGTATATATGTGGGCATCAGTACGTGCCAGTGAGTATCCATTAATCAAAAATCTGTGTTGATGCCTATAAATGTTTTTTTTTTTTTTTTTAAATGACATGTTGAATTAAAAAAATTAAATATAGCTTTGCTTTATCTATGTGATTTGTATTATGCATACATACATACATACATATGCACAAATGGTATTATATCACTATATATGTATGTGTGTGTATGTATATATATCACAAGCATAATTTAATTATTATGTTTATAATATATTCATGCATAATACACTTGGAAATTACACACACACACAAAATTTAATATTTTTAATTTTAAAAAGTGAAAATACAAATTTCATAATTTAAACCAAAATAACGGATTTGAAACAAAATTTCAACTTTTGTATAGTGACAGCTTGACTATTGTAGCCTAAATTTTGCAATTTACCTTTTCATTCACAAGACATATTAGTTTAGTGGATAACCCTGCCTATCTCTCAGTCTTTCATTCCCTGGTATAAAACTACATACAACGAAGAGTGTGCTCATAGGAATGAGGACTAAACAAAATAACATTTATTTAAATCAGACGTGCAGCAGCATTCAGTCAATGTTTCATTCCCATTACTGGACCTTTCAAAATTATAAGGATGAACCATTGAAGTAAGATGTTGCACATCTGATTAGAATAAAACGGCGCTTTTGTTAATTTTAAGTCCTGTGAGTACACTCCTTGTTGGTTAAATAACTGTAACTGTATATCTGTCACAGCTGGCACAATTAATGATAGGGCTGGTATAACATTTTTCCAGGGCCGCTTTTTATTCCCAGTCCGGCCCTGGCAAGGCCCTCTCCACCTTTATGTCAAACATGCTTTGTTACAATTGATTGTTTGTCTTGTTTCATTAATTGTACAATGCTGTGGCAGATGTTGGTACTATATAAATAATTGTAATTATTGTACATAATAACTGAAAACATATCTGATAACTGATAATTAAACTTTCGGTCAGAAGTCTCATATATTATGACTCATTCAAAGGTGAGGCAATGCATTTTAAAATTGGCTCTAACAGTAACAAATATTTTCTTTATTTACAAAAAATCCTGAATAATCTCTTAATCTCTGTTGGCAAAACTGAATATCTAGTGGTACAATTGACTATATTTTTTCTATCTGTTTATTGCCCTTTTCAGGAGAAATGTGTATTCTGTAGTACTCCTCCACCATCTAACCATTAGGTTTTAAATCATTCTTGAATACTTTAACACATATGGCATGTCGCAGTCTGTTGTTCTCTTCTTCTATTCAAGATAATGCCGAAACATTAGTGCACATAGGGATGGTGCGTCAGCTGATGCTCTGAGCCTGTCATTGATCGTCCATCTCATTAACACACACTGTCACACAAACTTACACCACTTTAGATAAAGTCATACTTTATTTAAACACACAAACACAGTCATTTAAAACACACACCAATTTACAAACATGCAGACAATAAACAATCCCCCTTAGCCTACCTGGGTGCTGTAAAGAGAAAAGGGCCAGGCTGCAGGATGTTGCTCTTTTTTCTCCTTGGGGAGCAGGAGAGCCATGCACTGTGAGCACAGGATGCTTCCTCTTCCCCTCAGAGTGCTTCCTGTGTTCACAGGCAGGGGGCAGCCAGGAGACCAGGTCACATCCCGGTCCCCCTGCCTACAGGAAGCAGAGTGCTCTGCTTGGGTGCTGGGGATGAAGCACATTCAGCTCCCCAAGCAGGTAATTTACCGTAGAGAGAGCCCAACAGCTGAATGGCTGCGCTGGGGGGTGGCTAAAGAGCCGCTCGCCCAGCACAGCATCCCCAGACAGCAGCAGGGCAGCCCACCAGGAAACCACCCGGTCGGCGACCCTGGCGAATGCCTTATTCGCCTTAATGGTAGCGCCGGCCCTGACTATAGTCACCAGAATCACTACAGCTAAAGGTAGTGGTTCTGGTGTCTATAGCCTGTCCCTGTAGTCTTAACACTGTAAACGCTGCCCTTTCATAGAAAAGGAAGTGTATATATTGCTGTCTAGAAACACCTCAAGTGGCAGCAACTTAGAGGTGCTTCCAATTTTAATGCTGCACAACTTGCAGCACCTACATTCAGCATCTCTACGCTCTGCGTGGAAACGCTCAACGCATGTCTACAAAGTTATGCTGATTGACACAGCGTGGCGCGTTTTACCACGCATGTGCTATAGTATCCTAATACTTTCCTATGGGAAAGCACTGGATTGGCTAAGATCGTCAAGATTGATGATCTTAGTCAGGGAGGTGGGGCCAATGGGGAAAGAATGAGTAAAATATATTTTAACTAAACAGAGGTGGGCTGTGGGATTTTTTTAAGGGCAAGCTTCTCATTGCAGACGCATTTCCTGCAAGTGAGAAGCTAATTATGTATGTTGCCAGTGTGCAGTGTGCGCGGACAATGTAATTTTTGCACAGAATTGGCACTTGTCAGTGCCAAAGTCATGTGTGCTGGGGGTGTAACTAGCCGCGGTACACAAGTGCAAATATTTTCTGAATGTCCAGCGTTTCATGCAGAAATGCTGCACATCCAGACTCCTGTCATTGTGACCACTTCAAAAAGTGGTTTTGGTGGTTGGAGAAACCTTTTATTTTAGTATGGTACCCAGTGTACTCCTGATAAACAGTCAGTAGCTATGGTCCTATTTGACCTCTTACTTTCCCCCCACCCCCCCAAAAGAAAACCACACCATCTACCATATTTGAGTATGTTGGTTTTGTATAATTGTATGGTTTTCTTTCAGACTTACACAACCCAAAATGCAATCTTTCCCATGGCACATTGTGCTATTTTATCTTATCCTTACTAAGGTTTTTAAAGAATAATTCTATATGTTCTTCCTTTAACTCTGTTCACGATAATTCTGATTTTATTGGAACAATTTATAGTTATTAAAGAATTTGGATCACATTATCGATTTTTTTTTCAGTATATTTTTACTGTATTTTTGCAAAACACCTCCAAAAATAATAAATCATGAAAACAGCAAAAAATCACATCGCCCCACTAACTTTTAGAATGTTACCTTCATCTTTCCCATATTTGGTCAGTTTTCCATGTATAACACTGAAGGTTTTGAAGAGTGCTGTCTAAGGGGTGCCGTAGAGTATACAATAGCATGGTATTTTTTGGATTCGTACATTGATTTTGAAAGCAGAGAAAGTAGCAGTCTGTGCAGTAGGATACAAAGGTTGGGCCTAGAGGTCCAGTGATTAACTAATTAACCTAGAACCTCCTTTGGTGGGGATGGATGATGCTAAATCACTGTAAGGTTGGCAGGAGCAACTTACTAATCATAGTTGCTGAGACCAACGAAACATCAGTAGATCAGTGTGTGTGAGGGTGCTGGTAGTGTGCTGTGTGTGTGTGTGAGGTGCTGTTAGTGTGCCGTGTGTGTGTGTGTGTGTGTGTAAGGGTGCTGGTAGTGTGCGTAAGGGTGCTGGTAGTGTGCTGTGTGTGTGAGTGTGCTGGTAGTATGCTGTGTGTGTGAGGGTGCTGTGTGTGCGCGCACGCGTGAAATTGTTTGGAGGGATTGTGTGTGGGACGTTGGGGCACACCCCTTAAGCACGCCTATGATTGCAAATTGTTACATTAGTAAAGAAAAATGCAAAGCTTATGTACTGAAAAGGTCAGGATCATACACATGTAAACAATACACTATTATAATGGAGCTATTGAGGTGTCACTCCAAAACCAGCCAAAGGCTAAGGCATAAATTGATTTCTACAGTGTCAGAGTAAAAAAGTAAAGTATGTATATGATGTAATATGTTTTTACTCATTATTTACATCTGAAAAAAAATTATATCTATCATGTATTTTACCACTAACAAACGACTAGGATTTGTATTTTAAAGAAAGAAAAAACCCATCTATATATACACACACACACAACATAATGCAATAAAAAATTATAATAATAATGTGTATGGGTCAGCGTCCGGCACTCATAGATAATATAGCTTACAATATAGTTTAGTGTGTGTGTATATATAACATCAAGATCAGGAACGCACTCTTGGATAACCATAGGCATGAAACCACAACAGGGCAATAAGCAAGAGGAGAGTTGGGTTTAAATACCCCTCCTGTGGATCAGATTGGCTGTAACCGGCCTTTGACCCCAAAGGCAATTACCAGGTGTGCATGTGCTGCTCAGTACAAACCCACCTGTGGATTTGATTGGCCATGCACATTACCTTTGACCCCAAAAGTAATGACCGGTGTATAGTCGCCATATGGGCAGTCGGACTCCAGGACAACCCTCCCACATACCTAACCCAATAATGCACTGACACTCGGGTATATGGGAAAATTTGTCCACAGCTTTATTAAACAATCTGAATAATAATAACCATATATTCAACATAACATAATAATAGTAATAATTTAACAAATAACATGGGTCATTGCCCCCCATACTCCGCCCTCACATCCGATTCCTTCTGTTAATATAAAAGGCAATGACCCCCATATAAATAACACATATATATAACATATACCAACATTATTCCAACATACCAACTTAAAGTGCCAACATAAATTTAACCATGGCAGGGGTATACCCGGATACCCCTACCCCACCAGGTTCTGAGCCACCGACAGGACTCGAAACCTACCAACCACCAATGACCACAGTTTTCCATATCTGTCACGTTCATCCTAGGGAGCCTATTCCTTCTCCTTCAGCTCCCTATCCCGCCGCTGTGAAAAAACGGGATATCCCCTAACCATAAACAATATCTATAGGGAGGGTGGGCGGGACAAACTTGGCCAGGTAGGAAATTAGAAGTGAGCTCACTTAAAATGGCTGCCTATTTAAATAGCCCAGCCTACTTACCCATAACTCCATACTTCCTTCCCTCCTCCTATGCCCGCCTCCTAACCCCTGTCAAGGCCCTTTTTTCGCTTAGCTGTGCTTTGGCTGCATGGGGCTACATTACCAGGTTTCCATGTGCATGATTGCTACTTGGCACAACTTTTCCTGTCAGGACGGTACTGTTGCTCGTCACACCTTTTCCTGTCAGGACAGTAAATGCCATTAACCACATTTTTATGTGCGGATGAATACGTGACAGTGCTCCTGTCAAGTTGCTGCAAGTTTTAATCACATGCCTTACCACAAAGTAAGATGGTTGGGAGTTTGTTTGCTAAATTGTTGTGCAGATGTTATATAGCTCTTAAAGGAACACTATAGGGTCAGGAACACAAACATGTATTACTGACATAGTATTAAAACCACCCTCTTGCCCCCCTAAATATAGTAAAAGTGTACCCGTATTCAAGTCTGCTGGGTCTGCCCCTAATCTGCCTCCTTGGCTGACATCATCAAAAGTGATGATAGCCAATCACAATGCTTTCCTATAGGAAAGCATTGGATTGACTGAGATTGTCTATTCTGATGCTCTCAGCCAAGGAGGAGAATCAATGCATCTCTATTAGGAAAATTCAGTCTCCATGCAGAGGGTGGAGTATGCAGCACTGCCCCAGGAAGCACCTCTAGTAGCCATCTGAGTTGTGACCATTGGTGGTGTCACTATACTGTAATGTAAACAATGCCTTTTCTCTGAAAAGACTATGTTTACTGCAAAAAGACTGCATGGACTGACTACTCAACAGAACAACGGCATTAAGCTGTAGTGTTTCTGGTGACTATAGTGTCTTTATTTTTTTTAAAGTAAAAAGGCCACAAATAGTCACATACAAACACAGATGCACACACTTTGACACACAGATACACGCATCTTGACACACAGATACACACACACACAGTGTATATCTGTCAAGGTGTGTGTTTCTGTGTGTACTTATATATATATATATATTACACACATACAAATATATACAGTTTAATCTTGCTTTGAAATCCTGCTTTAATATTATCACTGTTTTAATACCCGGTGCTAGACTCTGCTCTGTATGCCACTGGGTGTGTGGCCCCTTCAGTCTGCCTGGCTGGAGAGTGCCAATCGCAGACACATGTCTGCAGCTCTGCAATGTGCAGGTTACCACGGTAACGTGACTGGATCTTGCGAGATACATGGTCTGCAGACCGGATATTATGGCCACCGGACCACTAGGGAGCTTAAAAAAAAAAAAAAAGGTATTTAATCCCTTACAACCAGCCGGCCCTGTACACAGATACACACCTTGACACGCAGATACACACTGTGTGTCAAATGTGTATCTGTGTGTCAAGGTGTGTGTATCTGTGTGCCAGTGTGTGTGTGTGTCATACTGACACACAGATACACACACTGGCACATACAAACACATACACACAGATACACACTTTGACACATAAATACACACTGTGGGTCAAGGTGTGTGTGTATCTGTGTGCCAGTGTGTGTGTCACACTGACACACAGATACACACCAGCACATTTAAAAAAAAAAAAAGGGTTTATGCAACGGCGCAAAATTGGTTTGTTTGTTGTTGGGTTTTTTTGGGGTGGGGATTCCACAATATTGATACACTATGTCAAAAATTGGGAAAAATTAATTGGAAATCCCTGGTCTATAGACTATTGTCTGCATTCAGTAACATCAAAGCATGCTTGCTGCTAAGCAAAAACAAAGTTATAACTTTAAGTGTATACTGTTGTTATTTTGCTTATCTCTGGCAATTCAACAATATTTCCAGACTTGTCCTATGTCATTACCTTCTGGACCAATAATCCTGACACATTTTATGACACTCTGCCCATGATATGTGCTTAAACCGATACCTGTCTCCTTTCCACACTTAACAGAACTTGGGACTAAGCTGCTACTCTCCTTCCCTCTGCCCATGGACTTGTTTACATATATAGACACACCTTATTACAGGTGATCTTGCTCCTGCTCAGCTGCTAAGCACCTGGTGCTAGTCTCAGCATTATACTTCCTTCCTCACACCCCCTGATATCCCTCATATCAACCTCTGCAGCATCCTTGTCCTTCACCTGCTTCCTATTTCCCAATTCTTTCTGCCTCACTGCATCGATCCCTAGTCTCTCGTCCACCTCTTCTAAAAAGTTCACTAATATTTTCATTCTCTATTGTTTCCCTGCTTTATAAAACCCTTTGTCTTTAAATTTCCCTTCTGCATCCCATACTGTGCACTGTTCTTCCTCTCTTCTACACTCACCCCTTCTTTACTTTCTCTATGTTCTCTTCTCCCTCCTCCTTTCTGCTAGACCTCAATCACCCTCCTGCACCTTCAAATCTCATGCCGACCTCCTCCCACTTTCTCTTTTCTTGCTCCTGGTAGCTAGAGACATTTCCCCTAACCCTGGCCATGCTCTCTTTCATTCTCTCCCCCCTAGGAACCCTCTTCTCTTCTTGATGTACACTGCTTCTCATAGATACCTAATGCCATTATATGGCTTTAATGAGACACCATAGGCACCAATTCATTTCATTGAAGAGGTCTGGGTGCAATGTCTCTTAGCGCTAACATTTTTAAACATTGTAGTTTCCTAGAAACTGCATCAATCTGTTTGCCCGGCAGGAGCGAACAATACAGCGCTCCCCATCCAGCCAAACAGTCATTGTAGCATGGCCTACTCCTCTACCCAGTCGGACAGGAAGTCTTACAGAAGGTGCTCATAAAAAAAGTACCGAACAGTGTCCTGTCAGAACAGGAAACAGAAAGCTCCTTTACCGCGGACAGTGATATGATGCATCGAGCAGTGTAGGAGCATCTATTTTCATTTGTGAGGAGTGTAGCAATAGCTTTGTCTCTCCGTGATTGGCAAGACCAGTTTCTTTTTTTAAAATGCATATTGATCTGATGATGTACAGGATAGGTTAGCAGTTACCAATTACAAAACTGGCTCTGATGTACCCTATATGTTGACGGGCTTTCAGACTTTAAACTAAAATATTACTGTAGTTCATAAGAGGAGTGTACAAGATAATTATGCAAACATGCTTAAATCTTAACAATTTGAGTACCCCACTACATTTGTAAAATTAACAACAAAATCACACTTACATAAGTACACATATATTTGAAATTGTTTATTCACTAAACACCAAATAGCAGTGAATTGAAAACCGAACTGAACGATTTAGGCTAAAGTAGCCACAATGTGACTATAACAGTTTTAATAAAGTGAAAATTGTCCAGAAGTATACATAGTTAATATAGGTTGAAAAAAGACTCAAGTCAGTCGAGTTGAACCTTTAGAACACATCTGCCGTTGATCCAAAAGAAGGCAAAAGGGTGAATTCAAAGTTAATTTCAAATTGAAAGCCAAAATAGCTGAACTGGTAGCATATATGTCTTAGAGAACTTTTCCTGTTTGGCTATTTTGGCCTTGAAATTGAAATTAATTTTGAATTCCTGACAAAATCTCACTTAAAGGACCACTATAGTGCCAGGAAAACATACTCGTTTTCCTGGCACTATAGTGCCCTGAGGGTGCCCCCACCCGCCGGGTCCCCCTCCCGCCCGGCTCTGGAAGGGGGAAAGGGGTAAAAACTTACCTTTTTCCAGCGCTGGGCGGAGAGCTCTCCTCTCCGCCTCCGTTACGCCCCGCCGGCTGAATGCGCACGCGCAGCAAGAGCTGCGCGCGCATTCAGCCCGTCGCATAGGAAAGCATTTACAATTTACAATGCTTTCCTATGGACGCTTGCGTGCTCTCACTGTGAAAATCACAGTGAGAAGCACGCAAGCGCCTCTAGTGGCTGTCAATGAGACAGCCACTAGAGGATTAGGGGGAAGGCTTAACCTCATTCATAATTATAGCAGTTTCTCTGAAACTGCTATAATTATGAAAAAATGGGTTAACCCTAGAAGGACCTGGCACCCAGACCACTTCATTAAGCTGAAGTGGTCTGGGTGCCTAGAGTGGTCCTTTAAGTGAATAATCCTGTAGGTGACTGAGATATTTTCCAAATGAGCACCTTTTGACTATTTTTTAATATCACACAATCACAAGATGGAGCAAGTTATTTGGCTGCACTTTATAATAGTAAATCCCATTTAATTGAAATCACTAGATAAGAAGGCTTTTGTAAAATGATTAACTCATGGTGTATAAGCAATGCCCTTCATGACACATGTATAAATAAGATAAGGGTTAACCAATAGACTACATTTGGCAACAGCCCAAAACTCAGGAACTTATTTAACATATAACATAAAAATAGATGTTCACAAGACCCTGAATTAAGAAAATGGGTGTATAAGAACAAACACAGGCTTGAGCAATAAGCCCATGAACTATTTACATTTTGCCAACAGTCACCTTAAAAGCTATGTGGAAGATTAACATTCTATATGGATGCATTGATACAAAAGATAATCAGAGACAGAGCACTGTTGCATTATTCTGACCCCACTCCCTTTCTCTGTTTTGTCCTGGGGCTCTTTTGGTTCTTTTTTTTTTTTTTTTCGTCATTGCAGACAATAGGATTTATTCCCTAAATGTTGAACAGAAAATGTATATTTTCTGTGTTTTTTTGTGTGTTACAATATCAGAACTGCATTACTGATGCTATTTCACTTTGTCTCAGCTAAAGACCCCATCTGTTCTTAAAATGCCAGCTGGGAATGTGGTATGGTGACATGGTAATGCAGTTTTAGGATACCTTAATTTTCTATACCATACCTTGTTTAGATGAGGTCACCAACAGGGAAGGGACCCCGGGAAGCTGTTCTAAAAAGCTAAGCAGCTTTATTCATATATTTGCACTTTTTGGTGTTTAGTGGATAATTTGTTATATTCTGTTTTTTTATTCCCTTTGTTTATAGTCTCAGAAAGTGTATCTGGAGACTCTTCTTATATATTGAGCGATAATATGGCGAGTGGCCCTAATTATTTATCAAATATACAAAAGGGCATGCAAACAAAAATTTGATGCGCTCTTCCAAGATTGGGAAAAACCACAACCACTACAGGGGTTAGATGAATATTTTAGAGCAAAAGAGAAACTATTGAGTAATGAAACAAGAAAGTGGTGGAAAATCTAATTTCTACAAAATGCGAAAGAAGGTTTAATCCCAAGGGGATTAAGAATTGAAAAAATGCCAGTTTATTGCTTGGAAAGTGAGATATTTTTTTTAAATGGGAAGAAATTCTGCTTAACTGTTCATTTCAATTAATCAACTTGATAATTAAATAATTTAACGAAAGATAAAATAGAACAAGATTAAGAACAATGGGAGTCCACTAATTCCTTAAATTAAAGAGGGAGATGAATTTAAAGAGAAAGAGCAGAGACAAAAAGTAGGAAATACAAAAGAGACAAGGGGCATAAAAAGTTTAATACTTTTTCCATACACAATAAAATGGCCAACAAAAAAATTAGGTGACCATATGTAAGTCGTAAAAGACCTGAACAGGGAATCCCCCAACATTAAAATAAGGATAGAAGGAGAAGGGCACCTTCTGGGAAGAACTCTCCCCATAAATATTCACCTCATAAATCATTTAATACAAGAGCTCACTATTAATCACAGAACAATGATCATCAAGGAAAAACCCCCACACGAAGGAGGGAAATTAGCCCACCAAGAGGGCAATAAGAAAATCATTTGCACAAGCTGTAGAAAACATTCCAAATAAAGATAGAAGTAGAACGGAGGAAAATGGGAGTTTTTTTAGAGAAAGGCCAAAACCAAAAAGGGACTATGATAACCAACTATTTCCAGCCAAGGAAAGAGGGATGGAAACATCAAAACAGATTCTCCATAATCCAAAGGGAATCACCAATAAAGAAAATGAGGGTCGAGGAAGATGCAATAAACACCCAGAAAGAGGGCAGATTCTGCCAAAGATAGAAACTGATAAAGTTACTTTCAACCTATCTGGTGTGATTATATCAGATATGGAAATATCAATTTTAGAAAGAGGTATGAAATTTGCCCCAGATAAGGGAGCTAATCATTTTGATCTGTTTATCGATCTAAAAAAATTAATTATATCCCTAACTGTAAAAAAGAAACTTCTTAAAAACCCTCCAATTGGAGATTCGTGGAAAGGCAGAGAAAAAGAATCCCAAGATTATAAGTTTAAACAGAAATCAACCTTTTTCCCAGTTCAAGATAAAGGTCCCTATTTAGAAATTTTTGAAAAATTGGTAGATGGAGAACTTAGTAAAATTAAAAGAGGTAAGATATCACATCAAAACTTTAACAAAGAAGAAAATATTTGCTTTAAAAATTTGGCTAAAAGAAGATATCATTATCAGGGAGGCAGGCAAGGGAGGTGGGGTAGTGCTTTTATCAAAAGAAAACTATTAGAATCTAATAACATTCTAAGTGACACCAAAACATAAGATCCTAAAAAAAGACTATACCCAGGAATTTAACCTTGGCCTAAAACAAATTTTAGTGAAAGCTAGAGATGAAAATATAATCACACAACAAAACTTTGATTTTCTCATCCAAACCAAACAGTTATACCATTTTTTAACTTTTTGCCTAAATTGCATAAATGCTTATGTTTTCCCCCCAGACGGCCCATTATAAGTGGGATAAATTCAATAACAGCCAATTTATCAGACTTTTTGGATTCCTACTTACAACTGTTTGCCCAGAAGGCCAAATCATACATTAAAGATACCAAGCCTATCCTTTACGAATTAGAAAATATTGAATGGGAGGATAATGGGAGGATAGGGTTGGGCTACCCTAGATAGAAAATCTTTATATACAGTAATTAGCCATGAACTAGGGTTGGAAGCTATTACTTGCTTCCTGATGGAAGATAGGAGTTTAAAACCAGGAATAAAGGAAATCATTTTGGTTTCAGTTAGGTTTATTTTAGAACATAACTTTCTTTTTCGATGGAAAGTTTTTCTTGCAGGTTACAGGGAATACCATGGGCACAAGGTTTGCCCCAGTTATGCCAACATCTATATGAGGCAATGGGAGGACCTTTGGTTGTGGTTGGATCATGACTGGTGGGCGAGCCTGGTGCCCCGGCAGCGCTTCATAGATGACGTTCTAATTATCTGGAGAGGGTCTCCTCAAACATTTTATCTATTTGTCCAATATTTAAACAAAAATCCATTTAATTTAAAACTTACCCCCGAGTGGAGTAATGAAACCATCAATTTCCTAGATGTGACTCTGTGTAATGAGAAGAGGGACATAAGATGCCGTTGCTTTTTAAACCCATTGATGGCAACAGCTACGTTCATTGTAAGAGTTGCCAACATCAACGTGGCTTAAAGGAATAGCCAGAAGCCAATTTACTCGAGACGAAATTGCTCCAATCTTAGAGCTTATGAACTGCAGGCCAATAACATTAAAAATAAATTAATATAAGAAGGTTATAAGAAGAATCCTATAGAAAAAGAAATCAAAATAGATTAAAAGAAAGAAAGAAACTTGCTACTCATGGATAAACCTAAAAACACTGTAAATACAAATTTTCAACATAGTTTCTTAACTAAATATAATAAGGGCCATTGGAAAATTAAAGGGGGTTTGGCCAAACATTGGCCTATACTCTTGCAGGACCCCGTGTTGCATACGATTTTGCCAAAAAATCCAACAATAATTTATTTTAAAAATTGCAATTTAAAAAAATCTCTTAGCTCCCAGTTACGTCAGAGGCATACAAACCATCAACCAAAGAAAGAATCAGGAAGATCCAGTTTTTATAGGATGTGGGGGTGTAAAACTTGCCACACCATGACAATGTCAAAGACCAAGTTTTTTTAAAAGTAATACCACAGGAGAGTTGTTCCATTAAAACACGGATTGACTGCCGCACGGACGTTGTTGTTTATTTACTTCAGTGCCCGTGTGGCAAACAATATGTGGGACACACCAAACGACATTTTAAAGTGAGAATATTGGAACAGTAATATTAGAAAAAAATCTTGTATCCCACTCTGTACCGGTATATTGTAACTCCTGCCCAATGTTTGACCTTTAAAAACTGGTGTGCATAGGAATTGATCCACATTGGAGAGGTGGGGACAGATTAAGATCTTTGTCCCAACGGGAGATCTTTTATCCATAAATTGCACACACTGGAGCCAATTGGTTTAAATGTAGACATTGATTTGGTTTGTTTATGAAATTTAGGAGATAGAATTTTATGCGGTTATGCCCCACTAGACAAGTGAAGAAATATATATAATTTTTGATGAGATCTACAAATTTAAATCTTTGGATGAAAAGCTTGGTTTCTATTTAAAAGATTTTTTTCTTATTTTCCTTTCAGGTGGGGCTGTCTTTGTATTATAATTAGTTCATATGCACAGTATTTTAGATTTTAAGACTATTATAAAAGGAATGAGACATGTTTACTAAGATTAATTTGTTTTTTAATGGATTAGAGAGCCCAGAGTAAACCCTTGATTTCCTCTTGTACATTTGGGACAATACGAACAATAAAGTTTTGATTGAAGATTTGGAAAGCATGGAAGGAGGAGATGGAATGCAGGAAATTAAATAACATTGTTGCTTATACACGGCGGCAAGTGAAAGATTACAAACAGATGTGAAGAGAAAACGATTGGTGCAACAGATGGAAACACCCACACACACACACTGGAGACTATCAGGCACAGCCCAAAATAAGAGAACCATCTAAGGGGATGGGTAGGACGACTTATTGTTAGTGATAATGTTTGATCATTGCAACTGTATTCAATTGGTCCCTGAGGAAGTTTAACGAAAGGAAACGCGTAGGACCGGAGACCTATACTGTTTTTAAATTATTTTATCTATTTTTATTTTTGCAACATCAAATAAATAATTTTATATTCACCTATCCGATTCCTGATTTCGATCCAGAAAGCAACAAGCTGACAGAGGATCCTGACCCCCCTATTGAGGGAAGGCAACTTTAAGGCGTTGAAATATTTAGAGTCTCTGAGTTCCATATTAAGTGGGAGGCACTGCTTATATAATCATACAGTGTTGCACTATTATTATTTTTTTATCTTTAGGCACTCTGCTGTAGCCCATATTTTCTATGCCATACCTTGTTTACATGAGGTCACCAACAGGGAAGGGACCTTGGGAAGCTGTTATAAAAAGCTAAGTAGCTTTATTTATATATTTGCACTTTTTGGTGTTTAGTGGATAATTTGTTTTATTAGGATACCTTAATACCTTATCTTCATGCAAAGAACAAGAGAAAAATGCTATGTTCGTTTTAAAAGAAAGTCAGTGGACAATAATTTAATGAGATCAGCGAACAATATTTAAATATCAGTACAATGACCACTTCACTGTTATGAAGTGGTCATGGTGCCAGGAATCTGTATGTGAAACACTGCACGTATGAAGGTTTACCCCTGTTTGCATGGGGGGTTGGGGTCAGACCACCACAGAAAGGGGTTACTCTAACAAAAAACAGTGTTTTAGGAAAATGCAGTTTTTTGTTGTTGTTGGAGTAACCCTTTGAGCAGAGTCTATTAGAGACTCTTTGAAAGGGGGCTCAGAAATCTAAACTTGAAGGAGAAAATTAATAATTGTATAAGCTGTGGCACTTACTTTTATTGAAAATTATAACTAACAATGAACAAAACTACATGTTGACACTAATAGATTTGTACCAATGGTACAGGTACAAAATATTAACAAAAATGTAAAGTAAATGTAATGTAAATATTAACAAAAATGTAAAGTAAATGTTAGAAATGAGTATGAGATGACAATTTGAAAAGGTTGGTCTCTGAGACACTGTCCTCTCGTGGTTCTCCTATCTCTCCCAACTTTAATTCAGTATCTCCTTTTCCAATGACACCTCCTTCCCTGTCCTGTCTCAGTTTGAGTGCCCGCAACTCTTTTTTTGACCAGTGTCATGTCAAGGGTGCATAATTTATTGTTGCACTATAGAATATTGCCATTTAATGTACTTTATTTAGTGCAGATATGAATTGGCCACTTGGTTGCAAGATTAGATGACAGAAGGGGTAGTGTAAATTGCATAGGAATGTGAAAGGGGCAGATGGTTTGCATATGGTTTATCCATTGATTAATCAAAAGCTCTGTAAGGTGTGAAGTCACACATAAGTGGCCTGGAAGTCTAGCTCCAATGTAAACTGGCTGACATCAGCGATATGGCATCTACCTTTTAATTGATAAATGGATTTCTTTTATATGTTAACGATCATTAGCTTTCAAGAAAAGAGAAAAAACAAGCCTTGTGTTCTAGTATCATATCCCCCAAAAAAAGAAACACTAAAGGACCACTATAGGCACCCAGACCACTTCAGCTCAATGAAGTGGTCTGGGTGCCAGGTCCCTCTAGTGTTAACCCTGCAGCTGTAAACATAGCAGTTTCAGAGAAACTGCTATGTTTACACTAGGGTTAATCCAGCCTCTAGTGGCTGTCTCACTGACAGCCGCTAGAGGTGCTTCCGCGCTTCTCACTGTGAAAATCACACTGAGAAGACGCTGGACGTCCAAAGGAAAGCATTGAGAAATGTTTTCCCATGGACTGTTTGAATGCACGTGCGGCTCTTGCCATGCATGCGCATTTGGCGCTGACGTCGGCAGGAGGAGTAGAGTTCTCCAGCGCTGGAGAAAGGTAAGTGTTTTAACCCCTTCAGCCCAGCGGGAGTGGGATCCTGAGGGTGGGGAGGAACTAAAGACCCTATGGTGCCAGGAAAACGAGTTTGTTTTTCTGGCTCTATAGTGGTCCTTTATTATTTACCCACAGACAAATAATTAAGCCTCATTTTTGTTATATTTGGAATGTGAAAAGCGCCATCTTCTAAACAAGCTCAAACATGATTGGCATAACTTAACCATAGGGGAAGGGATTGTGATGTCTGCTATATTGGGTCACAAGTAAGAAGGAAGAAATGGTAACCAATTCATGGATGCAATTATTATTTCTGTGGCATAAGAGGAGATAGAACCAAATGTTTCCATTTGGATTGTGTCTGAGACACAAGGGGGTGGTCACTTGTCTCTATAGATACGCCTTAACTCCACCTCTGGACGAGGCGTGGTAATCCAGTGTGCATTGTACTTGCGTGGGGCCAAAATCTAATTTTGATTGAGTTACCATCTTCCTTGGGCAGAAGCTTTACTTTGAAAACCTAAGTAGTAAGTGATTAGGACTTCTGTTATTTTATCCCTTTTGTTTTTATCTGTTGTTGGTGTAACTAATTTGATTGTCATCTATATTTTTGTATGCACTGTGACAATTTTTTGCTCATAATAAATATTCCTTTATTAAGTTCTGCCTTTGTCTTGTTAGGAATCCCGTTACCTGAAAAGACTAATTAGTGTTTTGCAATTGCTTAGATATCATGCTAAGTTATATTTGGTGTTTTTTTTTTATTAAGTCACCTGCGGGACCAAAGCACCATTTGTAAAATGTCTTGGTGGTGGCAGCATTAAAATAGTAATAGTTACATTATAATTCTTAAGTGTGAGTAATGTTAAGGGGGCATTTATCATTATTTCCGGTCTAGTGCAGACAAATAGTGAACATTAACCCTTTCATCACCACAACTACATCACGCACACTCTTGAAATAGGGTGCGTTCGTGACAACCCCCTTTTGTTCTCCCTTTATACCTTCTCTTTTGGCAAACTCCTGTACGTCGATGACACCCAGATATATCTCTCCTCCCCTGACCCTCCCCTGACTACGTGTCACCGCTTGCCTTTCTGTCATCTCTGAAACTCAACCTCTCAAACTAAGCTTCTTATTTTCCTCCTCATAATATTGATCCAACTCTTTCGATCTCTCTGCAAATTGATGGTACCCGTATCACCCCATCCTTGCAAGCACGCTGCCTTGGTGTTATCTTTGACTCTGACCTCACGCCCAGTTTGTTAAAAAAAAAGCTGTCGATTCCACTTTAAAAACATTGCCCATTGTCCGCCCCTTTCTTACGCAAGATGCTGGCAGGGAGCTTGTTCATGCCCTGATAATCTTGTGCATGGGTTACTGTAATTCTCTCCTAATTGGTCACCCCAGAAGCTGAATTGCCCCGCTACAAACCGTTATGAATGCTGCCACCAGGCTGATTTTAGAGGTCGTGAGTGGGGGTGTGGTCAGGGATGGAGCTGTTCTGAGAAATTTTAGATGACTTACTAAAAACAGTTTATGCGACTAAAATGTAATTTAGAAGAGGAATAATGCATCTTTTTTACAGACTGATTTCTTAACACATTTACTGTAGTTTAAAGACACATTACTGGGAGTATTATTGATATGGAGCTCTGTTATACACTCAGGCACAATAATAATATGGAGTTCCTAGAAAAGAGGGACAATAGAATAAAAAAGGGGGGCAGATGAATTCGCACCCCAGACAGGGACTGTTCTTTCTAATTTAAGATACTTGGGAGGTATGATTAAGTAACTCACTTCATTCCATTCTGAATTGTCTATCACCACATTAAAATGTATTGTTAAAATGCTTAAATGTGTTTCCTATGGCAGTATTTCTTAGCCATTTTTGGCATACTTGAACAGTATAAATAATTCCCAGGTACAACTACTACTGTTCCTTAAAGGACCACTATAGGCACCCAGATCACTTCAGCTTAATGAAGTGGTCTGCGTGCCAAGTCCATCTAGGGTTAACCCTGCCTGCTGTAAACATAGCAGTTTTAGAGAAACATATGGGTTAATCCAGCCTCTAGTGGTTGTCTCATTTACAGCCGCTAGAGGCGCTTCTCACTGTGATTTATCACAGTGAGAAGACACCAGCGTCCATAGGAAAGCATTGAGTAATGCTTTCCTATGGACTGACTGAATGCGCGCACGGCTCTTGACGTGTCTGAAGGAGGAGGAGAGTCCCCAGCGCCAAGGGAGCCAGGCGCTGGAGAAAGGTAAGATTTTAAACCCTTCCTCCCACTTCAGCGTGGCGAGACGGGTGCCATGGAGGTGGGGGGGACCTATTAACACAACAAACTTGTTTTCCTGGCACTATAGTGGTCCTTTAAACAGCAGACAAGAAGCTTATAATTTATTTTAAAGGGAAACTCCAGACACCCAGTCAGGGAGACAGCCACTAGCGGCTGGATTAACCCTCAGTGTAAACATAGCAGTTTCTCAGAAACTGCTATGTTTTCAGCTGCAGGGTTAAAACTAGAGGGACCTGGTACCCAGACCACTTCACTGAGCTGAAGTGGTCTGGGTCTCTATAGTGGTCCTTTTAGTCCTCCTCTAGTGGCTGTATATCAGACAGCCACTAGAGGGACTTCCGGGTTCTTAAAACACGAAAAGTGTTTTAAATAATGCTGGACGTCCTCAAGTTATGCATGAGGACCACCAGCATCGCCAGAATCCCCATAGAAAAGCATTGAATAATGCTTTCCTATGGGGAGATCTAATGCGCGCACGGCCATTGCCACGCATGCGTGTTAGTTCTTCTCCACCGGCTGACGGCGGGGATGGGGATGATGGGCGGAGCCTGACCCAGTGCCGAGGGACATTGGCGCTGCATTCAGGTAAATCACTGAAGGAGTTTTAACCCTTTCAGCAACATGGGGTGGAGAGGGGCACTGCAGGATTCTGCAGTGCCAGGAAAACGGATTTGTTTTCTTGACACTGGAGAGTCCCTTTAAACACTTTCACATATACATACCGTACACTCACAGATACTATTCTCTTTACGAGTGGCATAACCAACGTAGAGAGGACCATGGAGCAAGAATTTCCTTGGGCCCAAGGGTGGCTAAAAGGTAGATCCCTATCTATCGTGCAACTCCCACAATGCTTTTCCAGTTAGGGATCTACTATTCGCCCATCCTTGCAGGGATGTATTTATCACTGAGCAGTGTTTGTGTTTAAATTTTAAAATGTTTATGTATGGAATATGTGAGTGTGAATGTAGGGGAGTGCTCATTTGTGCATAGTGTTAGCATTTGAATGCAACTGTGCAGTTTTATGTAGTCTCTGCATTATAATATCTCAGTATATATATTGGTGTTTTAATACAAAGGTGGGATGTGTTTGTATGTAGTCTGTCTTTTAATTCAGAGCTGTGTTTGTATGTAGTAGTGACATTTGAATGCTAAAATGTATGCAGATATAAACATACATTGCCACATACACTGATACAAATACACTGCCACACACAGGGCGGCCACACCAGCTACACCGGTGGTAGTTCCGCCAATGTTCTTTACAGTAAAAAGTGTGGAACTTAGCAAAAATAGCAAAATAAGTTGAGTTCCCATGAGTTGCATTAACGCCTGTTAAAGCACTAGGATACTGAAACATAAATTATATACATTTCTGTACAACTATCGTTGTATGAAAGTCCAGACACTCTTTGTTCCATAACCAAGGCCTCTGCTACCATTATGCTGCACAGCCAGACACCTAAGAATGCATCGGCAAGGCCGATATTACCTTATCAGCAATATATTAAATAAAAATAAATCCATGGTGGTCCTGTGGTGGAGGGCATGGTCTGCACCTCTTCCTGGTGCAGACAATCATAATTAGTCTCTGCATTCCTGGTTAAGTAGTCAGAGTGCAGTTGCTGGGATTCTCGGCATGCACACAAACTCATCACTCTGCTCCTATTTGTAGTTATTATGATGATGATAATGTCACAAAAAAATCAGTTGTACTTTTCCTCTAACCCACAGCAGACTGGTTGCAGTCATGAAAAGCATGATCATAGTTACTCTAGCATGTTAATAGAAGGCTCCAAGTATGCACAAGTTCTGTGACCATTGGTAGCTGAGAGCATCATATGATATCAGATATCAGCAGCTTTCAGAAAAAAGGCAGTGCAGTTTACATTGCTGCCTAGTAACACCTCTAGTGGTAGTCACTCAGACAACCACTAGTTGGTGCTTCCTATTTTAGTGATGCACTGTGTGCAGCACCTTTGTTTAGTGTCATTGAGACTCTGGACGCTTCCCATAGAGATGCATTGATCAAATGCATCTCTATAAAGAGATGCTGATTGGTGAAGTGCTGCATTTTGCTGTGCATATGCAATCACATCCCAATGTTTTCCTATTGGAAAGCTTTGGATTGAATGAGATACCACCCATGTATAGGTGTGTCGGGTTCTCTGGGGGCTAAAAGACTTTGTTTGGAGGGTGCGCATTCCAGTTTTCCAACTTGGAATTTTCACAGCTGGTCATCATGTGCCCATGTCCTATTTGGGACATTTTTGAAGCCGACCAATGTAATTTACCCCCATCAAACCATATATTTTTGAAGTAATTTTTGTGTTATTTTTCTCTTAAATTGGACTTGAGGCATCGATTCTCAGTTCCTGTTATTTGTTACTGAGAAAAATGCAACATCAGCAACATTTCCTGTTCAGCTTCTATGGATTTTTGCAAACTTACAGGGATCAAATGTAGGGCTTTCCCCTTTTCTATGTTTGCACATTGAAATTTGCCAGATTGGTTTGCTGGGCCTATGTTGCCTTTGAGACCGTATGTCCAGTCTTTTGTAGTAGCCACTTGCCAAAGTTAGCGTTCATATTTGTTTTTAGCATTTTTTATTTTTTTTTTACACACAAACTGCACTTTTACTGGTGATTTTATCGTTGTGATACGTTTTACTGTTTTAAACACTCATATTTGTGTTCAGCAAAGTCTCTCGAGTATAACAATATACCCCATATACAGGTTTTTTTGGTGTTTTGGAAAGTTAGAGGGTCAATATAGGGCTTGCCCAATTCAGTTTGCCAGATTGGTTTGCTGCGTCTGTGTTTCCTTTTGAGACCATATGGTAGCACAGGAATGTGACAACCTAGGGCATTCCAAATTAGGTTTTTCCAGTCTTTTGTAGTACCCAATTAGTCACAAATGCTGGCCAAAGTTAGCATTTATTAGTTTTTAAAAATTATTATTATTTTTTTTTATCTGACAGCTCAGACAGTCCCCCTGCTGGCAGCTTTTAGACTCCTATTGCTGCAATGGGATCATGGTGATCACGTGGCCCTTGAGGGCCGGGGTAGCCGGAGCTGCTGCAGGGGGACTGCTGGGGTCTCCGGCAGTCCCCCCCTGATCGCAATTCCCGCTGATCTCCGGTCCAGGTAAGTCCAGGACTCCTGTTTGCCACAGACGTACAAGGTATGTCCGCGGTCCTTAACAACCGTTTTCTGTCCGACGTACTTAGTACGTCCACTGTCGTTGAGGGGATAAACATAGATATATATATTTCATTCTAAGTGTATTTTGATATAATATATATATATATATATATATAGACATACATACATTTTTAAAAATAATTTTTACAGTTTATTTTTATAATATATATATACACTTTTTAATAAAAAATACACTTAATATGACGTTATATATAATAGAGAGAGAGATATATAAGAGAGAGATATGTATCACATATATACATATATATTTTAATTTATTAACTTTATTTTTTTATTTATGTTAAAAACTTTTGTTTTTTACTTTTTTCACCAGCAGGGGGACTGCCTGTCATCAGGGCAGCCCCCCTGCTGGCAGCACTATGGACACCTAGTGCGATCATGTAACCACTCTTTTAGAGCGGTCACATGGCCCCGGGGGTCCAAATTTGCAGAGGGGGGACTTTCTGGGCTAGTCCCCACACAGAAGAAGACCGATCGCCGGCGGCCCCACGCTCACTCAACTGACCGCCTCCATAATGCCTAGGGTGGCCGGTTGAGTGAGTGTTGTAGCCTGACGCCCTGGGCTTTATGGAAGCGGCTAGCTGAGTGAGCGCTACAGACTGATGCCCTGGGCTTTATTGAGGCGGCCAGCTGAGTGAGCGTTGGAGCCGCCCGCCCTGGGCTTTATTGAGATGGCAGGCTTAGTGGAGCATCAAAGCGGTTGGCTGGGGCAGTATGCGAGGGAGCAGTGATCTACATGCTCCCGCGGGTGTACCGCTGGCTCCATTATTTGCCCAGCCGGCCATTTTAGATAAAAAGCTGACAAATCCAGGTGCCAGGGCGAAATGTTTAGTCGCCATGGCGACCTGACGCCTGAGATTTGTCGAGCCCTGGGGATGCTCCAGGACCCTGAATGGTTATTGAAATAAATCACATTTCTTGGTAGTTTCTGTGTGATGCAAATTTACATTTTCAAGGAAATGCCAGAGAAGAGGAAGCAGGGAGTTTTGCCAATTTCAACTTCTGAGGTTAAAAAACTACAACTTTTTAACAAGTAACATTATGTTGGTCTGTTTATTTTCTATTAAAGTCTGAAATTCAGGTAAAACAAATTATGTTTATTACAAAAGTATCTGAGCTGTGGGTTTTTTTTTATTTAGGTTTATACACATCTTAATGCAGTGTGAAACTGCAAATGTATGACATGGCTGATGCTAATATAAGTTATCTTAAAGCCAATGTCTATTTTGTGGAAACAGTCATTCTAAATTAATCAACGTTAATTAGCAACATATACATGTTTATGTGCTATGTTTCTTTATTATTATCTGGTTTTGCATATCAGGACATAATAGCAATCATTTGTTCTTTAGCAGGTTTTAAAATTGGGTAAATACAACCTTAAATAAAGTGATATAAACTAATGTAACAAGTGCTATATTTAAAAAAAAATATAATGATTATATATCAATAAAGATCCATATGATATATTAATATCCAGCTGCTACCACACTATATGGGCAATCCTCTAAAACACACCTCGATAGTCTATAACTATATATTTCTGTCAGGGTGGCGGTCCAGTGCCCGGGACCCAGACACCGTCCGGGCGGCGGTGCGAGGACTGGGACCCAGAGTAGGAGTCACAGTGTGGAGGTGGATTAGCAGGGTGGACTGCACGCCCCCTGGTGTTGAGCACCAGCGTTTGTGCAACCACAAACCAGAACCCTGATTCAGCTTATGCG